>CM055895.1:19021003-20221003 GCA_029582155.1 Panopea generosa
CGTGATCATGAAAGAAATGGGTACTGCATTTGCAGAGCAATCTGCAGATATGTTGGTATAAGACACGGGTAATGATACAGGTGTAGTTTATAACAATTTATTTAGCTATACTGCAAAGTAAGATCAGAATTTATAGGAAAGACACTACCACCCCGTTTATATAAAAAGCAGATCTTGCCTAGTTTTTCTGACACCAAAAACAACCATCCCAGCAGTTTCTCCGCATCAAGTGTAATATGCGCAATATATCAAATCCGACCTTAAAATCAAACTCAGTTTACAACAGGAAACCACAATCAAGATGTTATTCTTGGTTGCACCGTCTAAGTGAAATTCATAATCTGCCAGACATCCTAATATTCTGATCCACGATACGAAACTGGATACATAGAAAGGGTGCATATCTTGGAGTTGATTACAACAAGAAAGAACTAGTTCACTGGTCATTCTATACAACAATATGCAGTATTTGTGTTTTTACAAAGCAAAGGCAATGGTCTGCCACTACATGTATATGAAAAGTCAACAGTTAACATGTAATTTTGTCCTTGTATTAGCCTTTGATTTAAGATTACAAACTGGTTTGAGTGTGAAATTGATTGGGTTTGGAACTGGAAAATATTCTCGTGTTCATATCGTTTCATATCAACTTGATACAAAGAGTACGAGATCCCAGCCTGCATCCATTCATTTACAGGGTGTGACCAAATTCCATTCTTTAGTGGGAAACAAAAACTATAGAGCACGAGTGACCAGGAACAAAGAGACATTTGAAACATATTTACTAGTTTCTCTAAAGAATCCATGAAGATGTAATGCCAGCCATAGAGCGATTTTTATTGGTCCCAATAAGCTCTTTTTCAAGTTTAAATGAGTCCTTAAAGGAATTTGTCAGTCATTATGATGACCAGCTCTTGTATCGACAGTTCAGCTGTAACGCGTCAAATGATCAGTTTATCGAAAAGGGTTTTGCATGGAGTCCTTTACCCATCACCATTCAAAGTCTAAAAATAGACTAAGAAAAGGAGGGGATTCTATCTGGTCGTCTCTTTTCGTGCTGACAAAGAGTATTTCAGAAAATTTTGTTGTACAAAGACTTAAGTATTGTGTACATCATAGTTACATACAAATAGCTGTTGGATACATCGAAAATATAAACATAAATTTGTTCTAGCATTGAATGATGTGTGTACCTATTGTCATATTGATTTACGCCAGCCATTTTAATGTGTATATAGTTACAAATCTTTGCCTTGTTTAAAATAATATTTTAACAATTTTGTATTGTACGACTCCAAGCATATCATTTTGTAAAATTCGATGAAAACGTTGTGCAAAAGTATAAAATAATGTCTAAGTTTAAGAGATTTTTGCTAATTTTTGAAAATTTTGTCCAATATGTTGCTTTTTTTTCTCATTTAGAGCATTTTGTCGAAATAAAACCACTAAAATTATTACATATAAGAATAATTTTATAACATTAGCCATAAAGAGTTATAAGATGATATAAAATATTGTAAATATAAGGACAGACATGAAATTTGTAAAATTTGGCGCCCATTTTGCCGGCCATCTTGGAATTTCACGCCATTTTGAAAGTCTATCGATGTGTCTCGGTCTTTAAAAAATAAGTTGATCATGTACTATGTTTGTGCTAAGTTTGGTGCTTTTCTCAAAAAGACACAATTCTCTCAATATTCTGCACTATATTGCAAATATATACAAATATTCAAACAAGTTCGTATATGTTTATATCTCTATATGTAAAGAAATGTACATAAAACGATCACTCATGGTGACATCTAGTCTTGATTATCTTCTACGCTTGCTTTACTAAAAGATAAACTGCCGAATAAACCAACAAGGAGTAAGACTTTATTGACTGAGACACGCGCCTCTATTAAGACATAGGTTTTTAATTAGACAATAAAGAAATATTCTGTTTCAAGAAAATAGTCTTATATAAGATAGAGTCACATAAAAAGAGAAGCAAAAAGAAATAATATAAATGTAAACACTTAAACGATAGTCTGCGAATACAACTAAATATATTGTAGTGTAGAAAATATGAAGCACTTCATGTTGGTCTTTAATACTGTATCTCTCTCTCTCTCTCTCTCTCTCTCTCTCTCTCTCTCTCTCTCTGAGATATGAATAAATACGTGAGATATGAATGGATACATGATATATTAATGAATCCCTGAGATATGAATGAGTACGTGAGATATAAATGAATACTCGAGATATTAATGAATAAGTACGATATGAATTAATACAAAAACAACAACAACATTTATTCAGCAATTCAGCAAATTACATTGATTGTAGCCTACCAAAATGCATTGTGGGGCGTACTGAAAATTGTAACATGAAATTAAATTGAACACAAATAGAAATAAAACGTATATACGTGCGGTATGGAAGAATACGTGAGCTATGATGAATTAATACGTGAGATATGAATAAATTAATACGTGAAATATGAATTAATAATTGAGACATGAGTGAAAACGTGAGATATGAAAGAGCACGTGAGATATGAATGAATTAATACGTGAGATATGAATGAATAATTGAGACATGAGTGAAAACGTGAGATATGAATGAGTACGTGAGATATTAACAAATACTTGAACTATGAATGCATACATGAGATATTATTACGTGAGATATGAATGAATACGTGAGATATTATTACGTGAGATATGAATGAATACTTCAGATATGAATCAATAATTGAAATATGAATGAATACGTGATATATGAACGAAAACGTGAGATATGAATGAATACGTGAGATATGAATGAATACATGAGATATGAACAAAAACGTGAGATATGAATGATTACGTGAAGTATAAATGAACACGTGAGGTATGAATATATACGTGAGATATGAATGAATATGTGAGATATGAACGAATATGTATTATATGATGAATAAATATATAAAATATGAATGAATACGTGAGATATCAATGAATACTTTTGATATGAATGAATACGTGAGATAGGATAAATGAATACGTGAGATATGAATGATTCCGTGAGATATGAATGATTTCGTGAGATATGAATGAACACGTTAGGTATGAATAAATACGTGAGATGAATGCATACGTGAGATATGATAAATGAACACGTAAGATATGATGAAAACTTTAGATATGAATGATGCGTGATATATAGACGAATAGGTGAGATATGAACGAATATTTGAGCTATGAATGAATACGTGAGATATGAATGAATACGTGAAATATGAATGAAATATGTGGGATATGAATGAATACGTAAGATATGAATGAAATATGTGGGATATGAATGAATACGTGAGATATGAATGAATACGTGAGATATGAATAAAATACGTGAGATATGAAAGAATACGTGATATATCAATGAATACGCGAGATATGATTGAATACGTGAGATATGAATGAATATGTGAGATGAATGAATACATGAGATATAATGATTACATGAGCTATAAATGAATACGTGAGATATGAATGATTACGTGAGATATGAAAGAATAAGAATACGTGAGGTTTGAATGAATACTTTAGATAAATATGATTACATGAGATATGAGTTAAACGTAAGCTATGAATGATTACGTGAGATATGAATGAATACTTGAGATAAGAATTAATACGTGAACTATGAATAATTACGTGAGATATGAATTAATACTTGAGATATGAATTAATACAAGAGATATCAAAGAATACATGAGATATCATTGATTACATGAGATATGAATGAATACATGAAATATGAATCAATACGTGAGATATGAATAATAACGTGAGATATGAGTTAACGCGTGAGCTATGAATGAATACGTGAGATATAAATGAATACTTGAGCTATGAATCAATACGTGATATATGAATGTTTACTTGAGATACGAATGAATACATGAGATATTAAAGAATACGTGAGATATGAATAAAAACGTTACATAGGATGAATGAATATGTGAGATATGAATGAATACTTAAGCTATGAATGAATACGTGAGATATGAATGATACCGTGCGGTATGAATGAACACGTGAGGTATGAATGAATTCGTGAGATGAATGAATACGTGAGATATTAACGAATACGTGAGATATGAATGATACCGTGCGGTATGAATAAACACGTGAGGTATGAATGAATTCGTGAGATGAATGAATACGTGAGATATGAACGAATACGTGAGATATGAATGATACCGTGCGGTATGAATGAACACGTGAGGTATGAATGAATTCGCGAGATGAATGAATACGTGAGATATGAACGAATACGTGAGAGGTGATGAATGAACACGTGAGTTATGAATGAATATGTGAGATATGAATGAATATTTGAGCTATGAATGAATATGTGATAAATGAACGAATAAGTGAGATATGAACGAATACTTGAGCTATGAATGAATACGTGAGATATGAACGAATACGTGAGAGGTGATGAATGAACACGTGAGTTTTGAATGAATATGTGAGATATGAATGAATATTTGAGCTATGAATGAATATGTGATAAATGAACGAATAAGTGAGATATGAACGAATACTTGAGCTATGAATGAATACGTGAGATATGAATGAATACGTGAAATATGAATGATTACGTGAGATATGAATGAATACGTGAGATAACTGAATACGTGATATATATGATTGAATATGTGAGATATGAATGAATACGTGAGATGAATGAATTCATGAGATATGAATGATTACATGAGATATAAATGAACGTGTGATATGTGAATGAATATGTGAGATATGAATGAATACGTGAGACATGATTGAATACGTGAGATATAAATAATGACATAAAATATGAGTTAATACGTGAGAAATGAATTATAATGTGAGATATGAACGAATACTTGAGCTATGTATGAATACGTGAGATATGAATGAATACGTGAAATATGAATGAAATATGTGGGATATGAATGAATACGTGAGATATGAATGAATACGTGAGATATGAATGAAATACATGAGATATGAATGAATACGTGAGATATGAATGAAAACGTGAGATATGAATGAAATACATGAGATATCAATGAATACGTAAGATATGACTGAATACGTGAGATACGATTGAATACTTGAGATATGAATGAATACTTGAGATATGAATGAATATGAATGATGAATGAATTCATGAGATATATTGATTACATGAGCTATAAATGAATACGTGAGATATTAATAAATACGTGAGATATGAATGATTACGTGAGATATGAAAGAATACGTGAGGTTTGAATGAATGCTTTAGATATATATGATTACATGAGATATGAGTTAAAACGTGAGCTATGAGTGATTACGTGAGATATGAATGAATACTTGAGATATGCATTAATATGTGAGCTATGAATAATTACGTGATATATGAATGAATACTTGAGATATGAATTAATACACGAGATATCAAAAAATACATGAGATACGAATGATAACGTGAGATATGAATGAATACATGAAATATGAATCAATACGTGAGATATGAAATATAACGTGAGATATGAGTTAATGCGTGAGCTATGAATGAATACGTGAGATATGAATGAATACTTGAGCTATGAATCAATACGTGATACATGAATGTTTACTTGAGATACGAATGAATACATGAGATATTAAAGAATACGTGAGATATGAATGAAAACGTGACATAGGATGAATTAATACGTGAGATAAGAATGAATACGAGAGATATGAATGAAAACGCGAAATATGAATAAATAAGTGAGATATGAATGAATACATGAGCTATGAATAAATACGTGAGATATGAATGCATACGTGAAATATGAATGAATACGTGAGATATGAATGAATACGTGAGACATGAATGAATACGTGAGATATTAATGAATACTGAGATATGAATGAATACGTGATATATGAATGAATACGTGAAACATGAATGAATACATGGGATATGAATGAATACGTGAGATGTGAATGAATTCATGAGATATGAATGAATACGTGAGATATGAATGAATACGTGAGATATGAATGAATTCATGAGATATGAATGAATACATGGGATATGAATGAATACGTGAGATATGAATGAATTCATGAGATATGAATGAATACGTGAGATATGAATGAATACGTGAGGTATGAATGAATACATGAGATATGAATGAATACGTGAAATATGAATGAATACGTGAGATATGGAAATATGGGTGATGTATGAATGAATACGTGAGATATGAATGAATCCATTAGTCAATCAGTCTTACAGTATCAATGGTGAAATATGAAACTGTATTAGCCAGGAACTCTGGTACACACTTTCAATAATAGTGTTTGTGATCCTTTGATGTGTTTGGAAGGGAAATATGTATCGGCGTTATTTGATGAAATGTAGTCTTTTACATGCAGACTCACACTGACTTAAATCCTATGGATTAAAACTGAACAAGGAATACAGTGAATGCACACCAAAAGGGTCACGGACTGAGAAAAATGGGCATTGCCTGTGGAGTTGCGTCCGTAAGGTTGTTGATCCAAGGTGCAAAGTAAAATTTAATACATAACACCATAGGGATATTAATGATGTACAACAAGCTATATTTCAACCAGGTTAAGAATGCAGCAGGAGTTGCGTCGGCAAGATTGTTGGTCTTAAGTATGCATTGAATATTAAGTTTCAACAGCAAAGGGTCATAATTGCATAAAAATAATTTAATTGCAACGCTTATACCAAAGGCACATGTTCAGACAATGATTGATGTATACCAAGTTTATTTCAATCGTGTTTAAACTGCGGGAGGAGTTGTGCCCGCAGAGTTGTTCTATTGTGGTTGATGTTTTCATGGTTATGTTCATCATTTTGTTTTAGAGTTGTAGATATATATTTTGTGGTTGTTATTGTTGGTGGGTTGCGTTAAACAATATTTAAAATATGGTTGAAATTGGGAGCATCGAGGACATATATCTATTCGGCTATTTTAGACGAAGCGCAACCCGCTTCTTATACAGCATTTTTACTCAGTTTAAGTTTAGTTTAAACTTATTTATTTTACTTCTATTGTGAATCTTAGGCAAATCACGCTCGACATCTTCCTGGTCAGAACCAGTACTATCTTCCACTCATGGGTTCGGTGCTCTACCACTAGACCACACGCTCAACACTTAAACTCAGTTTAACTGTCTTGTCAACGTTAAAGGGAGGCATGTATTTACTATTTAACCTCAATAAGTGATATCACTCATTTGAATAGGTGATATCACTCATTCGAATAGGTGATATCACTCATTAGTTTCTAATAGGTGATATCACTTATTCGAATAAGTGATTTTACTCATTTGAATGAGTGATATCACCTATCCGAAACGAATGAGTGATATCCCTTATTCGAATGAGTGATATCACCTATTCGAAATGAATTTAGACAATGATTTCTCCCAAGGATGTTAATATATTTAATAAAATATAGATGTAGATCTATAACAAAAAAAAAATGGAAATATCAAATATATTGTGTAAAAAAATATTGTGTTATAAAATAAATGTTATTGTGAATGTAGAATATTTATTTGCTTATTTTTTAATCATTTTACAAGACCATTTATTTTCGCGGCTGAGTGTCCTCTTCTGTCGGTTGCAATCAAACAAGATGGCTATTGGTTCCATGCAAGGCATGATAAACTCAGCCCTCACTGCCATCGATATTGAAACTGCGGGTTCAGAGTCCGACGAGGAGCTTCTTGATAGGCCTATTGACAATTTATGTATTCACTGCTGAATAATTAAGCAGGGATCAGTCTGTTTTTCTTGCTTGATAAATCGAATGAGTGATATAACCGATTCGAATGAGTGATGTCACTGATTCGGTTCGATAAGTGGTATCACTGATTCGAATGGGTGATATTACTGATTCGAATAAATGATATTACTTATTCATTTTGAATGCGGAATGATTGAGTAACCGGCCGCATCAGGTAAAAAAAGCCAGTGTCCCAACGATATTCAAGCCTTCGACCTCCCGCTTCTGAAGCAAACGACTTAACCACTAAGCCACAGAAGACGGAACTATAAAAAGAGTGCGCGCTAAATCAAGATAGGACTATAAAGTGTGGTTTTAAAATAGTTGCAATGACGTATTTAAACATACATTTAACATACATTGACAGCTCATGACTGATTGGTTGCTCAAAATAAGCCAATGTTTTGTTTATGGTTGGCTAGAAGGACAGAAAAAAATGTCACAACGTCTTCGTGTGAATAATGACAGCTCGTTTGTTGAATAGCCTATAATACCTCAACCTTTTGACAGTTTAATGTGAGCATAGTGTCTTCTGATATAATTACTTAAACTTCAGTGGTTAATGAGAAATATGCGGAATATTGGCGTAGGCCTTAAGCTATACGATTATATTGATTTTAAGGTTAACATTTAATTCGACAGAACAGATCTGAATTGAACAGAAAACAAAGAATGTGATTGAACAGACCGAAACTGAACGGAAAAGCGGGGCGGGCGGGACGAAACAGAAGAGAACGGAGCGAAACGGAACAGGACATAACTAATATATCCAATATGCTATGGCGAATTCTTTTATGGTGTACATAAATGTACATCTACACCAGTAATACAAGGTGATATAAGTTAGGAAAACCCACAAATAAGACGTAAACTAAAAGCTTTACCGTTTTTGGAAAAAATATTGTAGCTATGTGTAATAGAAGCCTTCTGTCATACAAAGCTATTTTTTTTTTCCAAAAATAATATTTTTATATGATTATTTAAAATGTAATAATAGTTGGTCTTCAGATGTTAAATTTGTATTTTAGGTAATTGATGAAGAATGTGACTTTAATTCCTTGTCTATAAGAAGTTTTAATAACACCATATTTACCCAAGACGTGCGAAATCTTCTACTACACAATTATAAGACATAATGGACAAATGATATGCATTCTCAAAATAAGCTAATTATATATAAGAATTTAACTTGAATATGAGTGCGAGTTATATGTTAAAATGAACCTTAACAAACATTAAGATCGTGTATTACACAACTACGCTCCGGTACCCTTCCCTTTGCAATCGAGTTAGGTCGGTATGTTGGTTTATCAAGAGACCAAAGATTCAGTAAACAGTGTAATTTGAATATTGTGGAAGATGAAATACATTTCATATTTTGTTTTCCTAAATTTGACAATTTACGTAAACATTTGAACGCCAAAACTGATGAATTTTGTGATACAAAGCATTCATTTATATGAAATATTTACCTACTTTTACAAAATAAACGTGCAATAATATCTCTCGCAAAGTTTATATAAAGCGCGCTTAAAACAAGACAAATTTAAACACTTTATTTTTCATTTTTCATTCCATTGATGGCTAAATGTCATAATTCATTTTATTTTGTTGTTTTAATAGATAATGCCATGCCATTTTTTATGTTTCGGTTGAAGTAATTACAATTTTGATAAAAAAGTGACTGATTAGATTTGTGTTCTTAATTCTATAGTAAATAATAAAAGTTTGAAAGCTTGTCATTGATAGACAGACCCAAATGAAATAAGTGAAACTTACATTTTACTGTTTATCAACATCTGCACTACCAAAATATGATGAGAAAAGAAGGGGTCATGTGTCATATAAGAGATTTTTTTCTGCTCAGTGTGTACACTGTTGACAAAATGAAAGTAGACTTCCGAAATCATGTATCCATACCCCAATTTCCTAGCATCATTTTTTTTTCTCAATTCACAATTCAAACATAACAATGCTTTCAAAATGTTCAAAATACATCAATAATGCCATTCAAATACAAAATAAATGAGCATTAAAATAAGGAAAAAGCATCTTTAAAGAAGAAGAAACAAGGATTAGTTATAACCGCCATTTTGCGACTACCCCACGGAATCATTTCCTTTTTCCAATATGGTGGTACTATGCCTATAAGGCTGGATTTTTCTTAACATTTACTAATAGTTTTGCTAATGTTGTAAATCTAACATGTATTGTCCCTGTCACTTTAATAAATAAACATGTATAATATCTCCCGAATCAGGTCTATTAACCCCCAATGAGAAAGCAGGGAATTCTTTGCCAACACGTCATAGTAATTGAACCCTTACTAAACTGTGACGTCATTCAAACTTTCATTATGCAACTGACCAATCAGCGTGCTGAAAGGTGGCTTTCCCAACAGAATAGAACTGAGCTGATAATATTATTTTATTTCCGCCTTAAGCATATAAATTAAATTACGGTAAATCGTCAAACTAATGCATGCGCGAGACAAATAAAGCAGAATATATAAAACAAACACGTAAAATAGTGGTCGACATGCAAAACCAGACACCAATTAAAGTACCAACGAAAATGAAGATATATAACAACTATAAATGAAGAAAATGACTGCGATAGATGCGCAGAACCTTACAAATAAATCAATGATCGATAAATAGAAATAGTAATCGCATAGTATGATACTAAGTAAAGCAGTGGTTCATATGTTACATTTGATTTAAACAGCGAACAAGAAGCCATACTTTAGGTAAAATAGGGAACCATGTGTAAAAGTAGCAACAATATATAACAAGTAGTTATATAATAGATATGTAACCACAATATAAGTAATTACCTACATACACTTGCATGTACGTATACACACAAAATATATGATTTCAATCGTCAAAAGCTTACTGCACCGTTGTACTACATGTTATGATCATGTCCATGTCTTCATTAATAGTTGAGTCATGTAGAAGTGACATGTTCTTCAAAGTCATCTATTGTTATAAGCTGTGTGGTTCTTTATTGATCTTGCATCGTGGTGGTGAATATTAATGTCTACTGTTGTAAATTTAACGGTGACCTAACGATGACGACAAGCACCTGTCTAATCAAGATGAATAACGTCTTGTGACGTTTTCTTTTTTTATACCTGTCACGTGACTTCTATGCGCGTGTTCTGTCGTCTTTTACAACTTATTCGTTCATTGTTTTAGCAGCTGTTGTAGAGTTTAAACATGTTTAATTAGAAAATACAGTTTAATTACAAAATGAAATACTAAAAAGGGAATAGAAGTTAAACAAGTGGCAACTTAATTTAAACACTTCCAATTAATATTTAATTGCTGTGTTGATTATGTTTAAATTAGCGTTTGTCGCGGTATGTGTTTTGTGTTTCCAGCCGACATACGGATTCAGCCGTTTACGTGGAGAAATTCCAAATGGATACAACGTGAAGCACCCGTGTCCGGGAAAAGGAATGTGGGACGCTGTTGGACACATGACCCCACTGCATTCGACGGCAAAGAATAAGTTCGGAGATGTAAGTTTAACACTGTTGCGCCATTCATAACTGCATGTATATCTCGTGGGCGCATATAAGACATGTTTACGTAACAATATTGCTGAAATTTATATATCGATATGAAATTATATAGCTTTATTACTTAGATATAAAATTGTATATCTGTGTTACTTAGATATGAAATTGTATATCTGTATTACTTAGATATGAAATTATATATCTGTAGTACTTAGATATGAAATTATATATCTGTATTACTTAGATATAAAATTATATATCTGTATTACTTAGATAAGAAATTATATATCTTTATTACTTAGATATAAAATTGTATATTTGTATTACTTAGATATGAAATTGTATATCTATATTACTTACATATGAAATTATATATCTGTATTACTTAGATATAAAATTATATATCTGTATTACTTAGATATAAAATCAAAACATCGTTGTATCAGGCGTTTATAACTCAGAATTTTTTCTCTAATTATCGTTAATGGGACACAAGGATTTTAATTACATTTATATGCAACAATATCTTTACAATAGATTAAAAATGTTTCACATAAACACATATATGGGCTCGCATGGCTGGTAATGTAGGAAAACATGCCAGCTCAGGAAGCACATGGTAAACTTGCTTATGGTATTAATTCAGCAATTCTTACTTTTTGTTGAAAAGGATGGAATTATTCATTCGGTACTATATGTTGATGTATACTCCAACAGTAGATTAAACAATACTCAAAGATCCATGCCAAACGTTATCATCTTAAACAAAAGGCGAAACATTCACCCGTAAGTGATGAAAACAGAATATGTATCCAGTTTTGTTAACTCAGTCGGCTACGCGTCTGATTATCTATCCAGTGGTCGTGAGTTTGAATCCCCGCCAAGCAAAAGGCCTCCGTGATGATTGATATAGACATTGCGTTTCAGTTTGTTTTAAGTGGGAAAAGTCATCAGTTTCTTACGGAGGTGGTGTTCTCAAGTATTGGTTAACCTGTCAGGATCCCAGACAAAAGTGGTTTGGTAAACCGGTCGTCTGTTAGCATTCAGCGGCATAAAAATGACCGTCTAAATATTCAAACAAACTTTTTTTGTTCAATCTCAATCACATTGCAAATTAGTTGGTTTATCCAGAGGCATATACAATGAATTTCTTTGAACTCCCAATTATAATGATTGAAAACATTTTCCATGCTACATTTTATCCTCTTTTTTTACAACAATTATGTAACTGCAGTATACAGCAGTTCTAAAGTGCTGTGATTAGTAAGTATAAGTTAGTATTGAAACTACAAAAAGTAATAAACCTAAGAAATTGGCATGATTGGTCTTATTGGAAGAACAAAAAGCAACCAATCGAAGAAATTAGCTGTCTTGATCTTATTGGAAATACAAAAAGTAACCAAACGAAGAAATTAGCTGTATTGATCTTATTGGAAGTACAAAAAGCAACCAAACGAAGAAATTAGCGAACTTGATCTTATTTGAAGTACAAAAAGCAAACAAACGACGAAATAACCAACCTTGGTCTTATTGGAATTACAAAAAGTAACCGAACGAGGAAATTAGCAAACTTGGTCTTATGGGAAGTACAAAAAGCAACCAAACGAAGAAAATTGCAATCTTGTTCTTATCGGAAGGACAAAAAGCAAACAAACGAAAAAATTAGCAGTATTGGTCTTATTGGAAGTACAAAAAGTAACTAATTGAAGAAATTGACAAATTAAGCATATTGGAAGTTCAAACAGCAACCAAACGAAGAAATTAGCAAATTTAGTTTTATTGGAAGAACAAAAAGCAAACAAACGAAACAATTAACAACTTGGTCTGATCAGAAGTACAAAAAGCAAACAAACGAAGAAATAAGCCAAATTGGTCTTATTGGAAGTACAAAAAAGCAACCATACGAAAAAATTGGCAGTTTTGATCATATTGGAAGTGAAAAAGTAACTTATCGAAGAAATTGGCAAACTTAGTCTTACTGGAAGTTCAAACAGCAACCTCCATTATAATGAATCAATCATACCTTGACTATCGACGATGGTTGTGATGCTTATCAATTTCCGTAGTAAAGATATGTCAACTATTCTCCCAGGATGCGGTTCAAACCATCAAATCTAAATTGACACATAATTACGTGGAAATCCGGTATCCGCATCAAATTTTCAGTGATGATTTCTAAAGTACTGATCATTTAACAAAAGGAAGGAAAAATAAATCACTGCAATAGGAAGACACAAAAAAATGATGAAAAAGATTATTCAAGCTTCTTCTACGTCATTCATTGGAAGAACATATAGCAATTATATTAGTAGTAGTAGTAGTGGTAATAGTAGTATTATCATTATCATTATCATCATTAGTATTATTATTATTATTATTATTATTTATTATTATTATTATTATTATTATTATTATTATTATTATTATTATTATTATTAATATTATTATTATTACCATAACCATCATCATATTCTAGTTGTAGTATATTTTTTTATGTAGTATTAGTAGTAGTAGTAGTTGTAGTAGTAGTAGTAGTAGTAGTAGTAGTCGTAGTAGCAGTAGCAAGTAGCAGTAGTAGTAGTAGTAGTAGTAGTAGTAGAAGTAGAAGCAGTAGTAGTTGTAGTAGTGGGAGTAGTCACAGTGGTAGCAGTAGTAGTAGTAGTAGTAGTAGTAGTAGTAGTAGTTGTAGTAGTCGCAGTGGTAGTAGTAGTGGTAGTAGTAGTAGTAGTAGTCACAGTAGTAGTAGTAGTAGTAGTAGTAGTATTAGTAGTAGTAGTAGTAGTAGTAGTAGTAGTAGTAGTAGTAGTCGTAGAAGTAGTAGCAATAGTAGTCGTAGAAGTAGTAGCAGTAGTAGTTGTAGTGTTTTATTTATACCATCATAAATATCAGTATAATCATCTTTATTTTTTTTTCTTTTATATTATTCATATATTCATAATTATAAATATCAATGTAAATTTATAGATATTGTATAAATTATTATTATTATCATGATTAGTAGAAAGTAGTAGTAGTAGTAGTTGTAGTAGTAGTAGTAGTAGTAGTAGTAGCAGTAGTAGTAGCAGCAGTAGTGGTGGTAGTAGTAGTAGTAGTAGTAGTAGTAGTAGTAGTAGTAGTAGCAGAAGAGGTGCTGGTGGTATAAGGTGGTAGAAGTAGTTGTAGTAATAGTAGTAGTAATAGTAGTAGCAGTAGCGGAAGAGGTGCTGGTGGTAGAAGTAGTAGTAGTAGAATAATTAGTAGTAGCAGCAGCAGCAGCAATAGTAGTAGCAGTAGTAGTAGTAGTAAGAATAGTAGTAGTAGTAATAGTGGTAGTGTTGATGGAACTATTATTATTATAAGTAGTAGTAGTATTTATTGCCTGCCTGCCTGCCTGCCTGCCTGCCTGCCTGCCTGCCTGCCTGCCTGCCTGCCTGCCTGTCTGTCTGTCTGTCTGTCTGTCTGTCTGTCTGTCTGTCTGTCTGTCTGTCTGTCTGTCTGTCTGTCTGTCTGTCTGTCTGTCTGTCTGTCTGTCTGTCTGTCTGTCTGTCTGTCTGTCTCTCTCTCTGTTCATCCAAGCTTCTGTTTTACTGAATTTTAACTTTAATCCTAATATTGTTTGAAAGGGATACTTATAAAACAATATACAATTGTATAAGAGTCAGTCTAAAATAAAGTTCGCCTGGAAGCTTTTCTAACATTAGTCTTTATTAGTCTAAAAATATGAAACATTTTTCATTAAATGTTAATGAAACAGAAGTCGGACGTGTGTTTAAACATTTTCTTTGATTTTCTTTAAATTTAAAACGTTAAGAACCTAACAGCCGGTAGAAAACATATGTCTTTGTCGAAAATAAATTAATCAACAATTTGTATTTTTAAGGCTATGCGGAGAGCTAATTTGAGATGGTCTGCAATTTGTAATGAAGACTCGGACGGCGATGGTTTAACTAACGGAGCAGAGTTAGGTGATCCCGGATGTAAATGGCGACCCGGAGATCCCGACCCAGGGCCCGTTCTTGGACATCCAGGTATTTTAATTTATAGTGTAAAACATATTTAATAGTTAATTGCCATCTGTCCATAATTGTACATAAACAAACAACGCCCATGTTTGTATACAGGCAAACACAAATGGTTATTTATGTGTCTAGGGTTAAGGGTTAGTATTTTTTTGGACGGACGGTTGAAAAAAGAGTGGAACAAAATTATGTGGCTAAACATCTGTTTGTGTGACACACAAATAATCAGCTGGACGCATAGAAGCCATTTAAATAAAAAACACTATCCATAATGTTATATCAGACAAACTTTACATACTTGTATATACTACACACTGTCCATAGTTGTATATACAACGTTATGTCTATACTTGTATATAAGACACACTGTCCATAATGGTATTTACGACACAGTGTCCATAATGGTATATACGACACACTGTCCATAATGGTATGTACGACATGATGATGCCCAAACTTGTATATACAACACACTGTCCATAATGGTATATACGTCACGCTGTCCATAATGGTATGTGCGACATGATGATGCCCATACTTGTATATACGACACAATGTCCATAATGGTATATACAACACACTGTCCATAATGGTATATACGACACACTGTCCATACATGAATATACGACACACTGTTCATAATGGTATATACGACACACTGTCCATAATGGTATATATGACACACTGTTCATAAATGTATAAACTACATACTGTCCATAATGGTATGTACGACATGATGATGCCCATACTTGTATATACGACACACTGTCCATAATGGTATATACGACACACTGTCCATACATGATTATTTGACACACTGTCCATAATGGTATATACGACACACTGGCAATACAAGAATATACGACACACTGTCCTTAATGGTATATACGGCACACTGTCCATAATGGTATATACGACACACTGTCCATACATGAATATTTGACACACTGTCCATAATGGTATATACGACACACTGGCAATACAAGAATATACGACACACTGTCCTTAATGATATATACGGCACACTGTCCATAATGGTATATACGACACACTGTCCATACATGAATATACGACACACTGTCCATAATGGTATATACGACACACTGTCAATACAAGAATATACGACACACTGTCCTTAATGGTATATACGGCACACTGTCCATAATGGTATATACGACATGATGATGCCCATACTTGTTTGTACGACACATTGTCCATAATGGTATATATGACACACTGTCCATACATGAATATACGACACACTGTCCATAATGGTATAAACGACACACTGTCCATAATGGTATAAACGACACATTGTCCATAATGGTATATACGACAAACTGTCCATAATGGTATATACGACAAACTGTCTATAATGGTATATATGACACATTATCCATAATGGTATATATGACATGATGTCCATAATGGTATATTCAACACACTATCCATACAGGTATATACGACACACTGTGAATAATTATATAGATGGTATGATGGCTATACTTGAATATACGACATACGGTACATAATGGTAAATACGGCATGATGGCCATACTTGTATATATGACATACTGTCCATAATGGTAAATACGGCATGATGGCCATACTTGTATATACGACACACTGTCCATAATGTTATATACGGCATGATGGCCATACTTGTATATATGACACTCTGCTCATAATGGTATATGACACAATCTCAATATTTGCCTATATGACACTATATCCTTATTTGTCTATCAAACGCAATTTTCATATTTGTTAATATGACACAATCTCCATATTTGTCTATCATGCGCAATCATTATATTTGTCTATAAAACGCAATCTCCATATATATTTATATGACACAATCTCCATTTCCCCTGTAAAACGCAATCTCGAAATTTGTCTATAAAACTCAATCTCAATATTTGTCTATAAAACACAATCTCCATATTTGTCTGTTAGGCACAATCTCCATATTTTTCTATAAAACGCAATCTCCATATTTGTCTAAATGACACTATCTTCATATTTGTCTATAAAACTCAATCTGCATATTTATCTATAAAATGTAATATCCAAATTTGTCTGTAAGACACACTTTCCATATTTGTCTGTAAAACACAATATCCATATTTGTCTATAAGACACAATCTCCATGTTTGTCTATAAAACGTAATCTATATTTGTCTATAAGACACAATTTCCATATTTGTCTATGAAACTCAATCTCCATACATGTCTATATGGCACATATTACATATTCGTCTATAAAACGCAACCCCCATATTTGACCATATTTGACACAATCGCCATATGTGTCTATGAAACGCAATTCCGATCCATATTTGTCTATAAAACAAAATCTCCATATTTCTTTATATGACACAATCTCCATATTTGTCTAAAGAACGCGATCTCCACAATGCCCATACTTGTATATAAAACACAGTGTCCATATTTGTATATAAGACACTGTGTCCATACGTGTATGTAAGACACAATGTCCTTACTTGTATATAAGACACAATGCCCTTACTTGTATATAAAACACAATACCCATAATTGTATATAAAACACCATGTCCATACTTGTATATAAGGCACAATGTCCATACTCGGATATAAGACACAATGTCCATATTTGTATATAAGGCGCAATGTCCATACTTGTATGTAAGATACAATGGCCATACTTTTATATAAAATACTTTGTCCATACGTGCATATATGAAAAAATATCCATACTTGTATATAAGACACGATGGCTTTACTTGTATATAAGACAAAATGTCCTTACTTGTATATAAGACACAATGCCCATACTTGGATATAAGACGCAATGTTCATACTTGTATATAAGACACAATGTCCATACTTGTATGCAAGACACAATGACCATACTTTTATATAAGATACTCTGTCCATACGTGTATATAAGACACAATGCCCATACTTGTATATGAGACACATATCCATACTTGTATATGAGACACATATCCATACGTGTATATCAGACACAATGTCCATGCTTGAATATAAGACACTCTGTACATACTTGGCTATAAGACATAATGTCCCTACTTCTTGTTTATAAAACACAGTGTCCATACTTGTATATAAGACACAGTGTCCATACTTCTTGTATATAAAACACAATATCCATACTTGTATATAAGACACAGTGTCCATACATGTGTATAAGACACAATTAATGTCCATACTTATTTATAAAACACAATGTCCATACTTGTATATAAGACACAGTGTCCATACTCGTATGTAAAACACAATGTCAATACTTGTATATAAAACACCCGGTCCATACTTGTATATAAGACAGTGTCCTTACTTGTATTTAAGACTCAGTGTCTGTACTGGTATATAAGACACAGTGTCTATACGTGTATATAAGAAACAATGTCCATACTTGGATATAAGACACTCTGTCCATACTAGTATAAAAGACACATACTACTTCTTGTTTATAAGACACAATGTCCATATTGTATATAAATTACAGTGTCCATAATTGTATATAAGACACAGTGTCCATACTTCTTGTATATAAAAACAATGTCCATACTTGTATATAAGACACAGTGTTCATACATGTGTATAAGACACAATTAATGTCCATACTTGTATATAAACACAATGTCCATACTTGTATATAAAATACAATGTTCATACTTGTATATAAGACACAGTGTTTATACTTCTTGTATAAGACGCAATGTCCATACTTGTATATAAAACATAATGTCCATACTTGTGTATAAAACACAATGTCCATTCTTGTATATAAGACACAGTGGCCATACTTCTTGTATATAAGACGCAATGTCCATATTTGTATATAAGACACAATGTCCATACTTGTATATAAGACGCAATGTCCATACTTGTGTATAAGACACAATGTCAATACTTGTATATAAGACACAGTGCACCTACTTGTATATTAGACACAGTGCCCCTTCTTGTATATCAGACAATGTCAATACATTTCTTGTGTACATGACCTATTGATGTCTTAACATGTTGATGAGGAACAATGCACGTACTGTTGTTTGAAGCAAACTTTCTTTTTTTTTGTACATACTTATATTTCATATGGCACAATGATCATATTTTTCATATAAGACACAGTTGGTTTCTATACATGTTAAAAAGAAAATTTTACACGTTATGCAAAGTGTATATTAGACAAATTAATAAGCAAACCATTGATATTCGTATATACGACCCATTTTTCTAGCAAAATAAAAACAACGTCAGTTTGATCAAACGTGAAACAATGCAATTCGTGTTTGATTGCAAACAATTAATACTAAATAGCCACACCACACCGTATATAATACGACCATTGCGGTGTTTTCTACATAAAATACATTTTAATATACACTATTTGCTTTGTAATGTATGGTGTATGCCTTAGGCAATTCACTGTTTATGTGCTGTTTGGATGTTTACCTTTACAAGCCATCTCATTTGTAACTCGTCAGTCTTAATGTATACTCATTACAGTCCAGGGTAATCAGTTAAAGTAATAAAAGATAGGTGTTTAAGTACTTAGACTTTGATACACATGGGCGTAGGAGCCGGGGGATGGGAGATGGTCTCAAAAAAGTCAAATATCTGGAGTAAATGACAACCATGTGTTTTATTATAAAACACACACTAGAGTGCAGCCTTTTGTTGTTTTAGATATCAATATTTTCCAGGGGGGAGGCCACATTCCAATACCAGCCCAATACACCATTGTTCCTCACCTTCTGGCTATCAGTGTATGGGTGCCAGGTTTGAATTTCAGTGGGGATTAGCTTTATTTAAACATCATTCTAACATAAAATAACTTATTAGCCACAAATGATTGGGGGAAATAATAATCATTTCTTCCCTAAAGCTTGCTTGAATGCAGAATTTATTTGTTTTTTTTTAAGATTGCACACCAGCAGTGCACAGCCCCTTTCACACTGGTGTGACTGACAACCACGTGTTTTATCCTAAAACTCACTAGAATGCAGCATCTGGTGTTTTAATATCAGTTTATTTCCGAGAAATACTCCATACCGCCACTTACACCCTTCCATGATCTCCTTCACGTTTTGGTTGGCAGTGCGTAAGGTACTGAATTCAATATCTTGCGGATGTTCGCTTTTTTAATACATCTGATTGTTTTTTAATTGTTTGTTTTGTGTGTGCTTTTGATAAAAATAAAAATTCGGAGTAAATAGCCACCAATTTCCTCTTTAAAACGTTTTAGAATACAGTGTTGTTTAAAGATATCACCAAAGTTTCCGGGGGAGGCACCCTGTACCCGCTCCAGCAGGGGACACACTCTCCAACACTATACCCACGTACTGGCTCACAGTGCACGAGGTACCAGGTTTAAAACGCTGTGGAGTTTGTTTTTAAATACATCTTTTTTTCTAAATAAAAAAGTCCATAGAATGCAGCATTCGGTGATTAAGATATCAAAATGTTATCCAGGGGACAGGAGGAGGATACCCCCCCCCCCCCCACCATCAACAAACACACACACACGCGCACACACACGCACGCACGCACGCACGCACGCACGCACGCACGCACGCACGCACGCACGCACGCATGATATAGTTACGTCTCATGATGTATCTATTGCATCGGGAATTATCCTGGGACCTCTTTTAATTTTTATCTTTATCAATGATCGCCTTTTTTCTAAAAAAATACTAATATTGATATTTTTGCAGATGACACAACTTTGTCTATATTAAATTCACCGGTCAATTAATTGTATTGTTGGTGATTTGTCAATGCCAACACGCCAACACTTAGTGTTAATTGACTGGCTTATCTATCAATGTACTAAAAACTAAAAGTTTATGTATTTCATCCAAAGGCAAAACAAAGCGTTTGTACGAAGAATAATCGCCATTATCTATACATTTTAATGCAGTAAAAGTTAAAAGTTACTTGGTGTAACAATTGATGAATCGCTTTCTTGGGATGAAGTCATCAAAAAACACTCTGCAAATTTGTTTTTCAATGCCTATATCCATGTTGATTTTTGCCGAGTTATTTGGGGAAATTGTAATCTAACTTGTAAACTATCAATAAAAAGGCTACAGGAATGATCCTTACTCAAAACATTTGACACACCTTCCGTGGAACTGTTTGCTGAACTGAACTGGATTACTTTCACTGAAACGGAAAATTTTCACAATGCAGTTTTTATGTGTAAAACGTTGCATAACATTGCCCCGTCGTATCTTAAAGATGTATTTATTCTACATGCATCTAACATAGATGTATATACTCCCCGACCAAATCATGAGTTATTTATTTAGAAGATCTCTTACAAATTCGGGATCAAAAATTTGGAATAGTCTCCCAATAAATGTAAAAAAATACCAATTCAGTGAACAATTTCAAAACTTTGAATTCGCGATGGATAAAAGCATAAGGACCAGGGCTAAGGCTTATAACAATGAGTTCGTAACAAACTTTAAAATATCACTGTTTGTTTTACACGCATTGTCAAAAATACATTTTCTTCTATGTGAGATCGATAAATAATGTCTTGTGCTGTTTATGCTTGGGGTACTGTGTCATTAAGCACATTGATGTAAGTAATGTATTTATAATTGAATGCCTCGTGGAAGAATAAGTTATCTCGGTATATGAAATTAACATTACCATTACCATTACCATTACCATTACCATTACCATTGTCATTGGCATTGTCATTACCATTACCATTACCATTACCATTACCATTATCATTACCATTATCATTATCATTATCATTATCATTATCATTATCATTCATTATCATTATCATTTTCATTATCATTATCAGTATTATTATATGTTGATGTTAACATTGCATGTTATGGGGATGTTTTGGTATTTAAAATTGAAATGTCATTGTTTTGCGTCCATTTCAACTTTGAAATTCGATTTCTCATCTTGTGTTGTTTCGTAGGCTTAATGGATATATTAAGAAACTCAGTAACAATTTCAATTTCAATGAAAAAGTATAAAACGCGTTAAAGGTTTATTCTGTTGTGTGTGCTTTTTGCGCATTGGTGAAACAAGGTACTACCCCGAACTATTCTGATTTATATTAAGTTGGAGAGGCTAAGCTTCTGGCATGTGTTGTTGTTGTTTGTTGTTGTTTGTTGTTGTTGTTGTTGTTGTTGTTGTTGTTGTTGTTGTTGTTGTTGTTGTTGTTGTTGTTGTTGTTGTTGTTGTTGTTGTTGTTGTTGGTTATAGAAGAATCCTGATAAAATTCTCAGGTATGTCAACCGTTTATAATGGATTGTTTTATATTTTCTTTTAAGGTTTCTGTGAACCTGATCGAAATCAATGTACTGGTGGTTTAAGCCATCGAGATTGCCGTAATAACAAAGCCAACCAAGGTCAAGGACAAGGTCATGGTCATGGTCACGGTCATGGTCACGGTCAAGGACAAGGACAAGGACAAGGACAAGGACAAGGACAAGGACAAGGACAAGGACATGGTCATGGGCGAGGCGTACCACCGGAGGCAAATCACCATCCTAATACGTTATTTACTAAAGGTATGGCCCGTAGGCAAGGATTTCCACCATCCCCATTCGGGAATAGAGGCGCTAACAGAGGCGCATTTGGTCAATCACAACCAGGATTCGGTCAACCTCAGCCAGGACTTCAAACGTTTGGCCAACCGCAATCAGGTATGGGATCGCTAGCAACACAATTAAGATCATATCCACCAGGATTTGAGATGCAACAGCAACAACAACAAACTAGTGTTCAACTCGGACAGTCTATATTCGGGGAACAACCCAATCAAGGTATTTCTTCATCACAGCAGGGCTCTCAATTTGGCACTCAAATGACGGGTGTTGGCATGACTGCACAACCAGTGTCACCGCCAATAGCACAAAGAGGTGGAGCTTGGATAGGCCAGCAATCCTCTAACATCTGGCCATTTCAAGGACAGCGAACACCAGTAGTCGACCCAAATATGGGGATGTTAAGCGCAAACCTTGATCAAAGGAGAATACAAGGCATGGGAAGAATGGGTGGGTTTTCACCCCGGTTTCCCACATCATTTATGTCTATGTTTCCTGGTCTAGGTCAAACACAAACCAGTTTGAGCCAGGGAATGATTCAGAGAAATGTTCAAAGCAGGATCAATAGAGAAAGAGCACGTGTTGCTAGCAGAGGACCTGGGTCATTCGCGGGTAGAATAAGCGGCGGTGTAAGCTCGTCTGGTGGAGCTAGACCAACGTTCCAATATCCCGGAGTTCCTGGCTTTCGGATGTATCCGTGGTAGTGGAGAAACTACACACTGGTGTATGGAACTATTCTCCAATTCTAAATTGGTTCAAAATGGTAGATATGGGGCAGTGGTGTACTTTTAACATTATTTATATCTTTAAGATCGTGTGTGTCTGTTAATTTGAATAAAACGTGTGTTTTAAATTAGCCTTCTATAAATGTGTTTTCCATTAACATGACCTATACAAAAATCAAAACAAATTCGTTTATATATATACGAAGCACTTTATGTTGGTCTGTCTAGTTTTCGCGTACGTCCGTCCGTCCGTCCGCCCGATCGCCCGATCGCCCGCCCGCCCACCCACATCAAAGAAGATTTCAAACTTAATGTATATATTAGCAGTTAGCTTTGCTGTGGCTCTTCCGTTGCAATTAATGCAACTATACTATTTTGATATGTCCAGGTTCCGTAACGTGTTTAATACTGTATTGACACGTAAACACCTTAAACATAACCTCTCTTTCGGGAAATACAATTGTACTTATTGTGAGGTATATTAATAATTGATAAACAAAGCATTTATTTGGAGCCTAAACCATTGCTGCAGATAAGATAAAAGGGCGAAAAATAATAAATTGTACACGTGAGTCAGTGATGACCTTTTCAAAGACAAAATTATCAAGATGTGTGTCTTTTTGAAAAACTAGCCTCGAAGATGATTAAAATTGGTGTTATTTGTAGATTTGAATAAATAAATGAGCTATAAATAAATTCAACGTGAGCTATAAAATAATACGTGCTATATGAATGAATACTTCAGTTATAAATCAAAACGTGATATATGAATGAATACGTGAGATATACATGAATACTTGAGTTATAAATGAAAACGTGAGATATGAAGAATACGTGAGATATACATGAATACTTGAGTTATAAATGAATACGTGAGCTGTGAATGAATATGTGAAAGATGATAAACGAATACATGAGATGTGAATGAATACATGAGATATGAATGAATACTTGAGCTATGAATGAATACGTCAGATATGAATAAATACGTGAAATATGATGAACAAATACGTGATATATGAATGAAAACGTGAGATATGAATGAATACGTGAGATATACATGAATACTTGAGTTGTAAATGAATACGTGAGCTGCGAATGAATATGCGAAATATGATAAACGAATACATGAGATGTGAATGAATATATGAGATATGAATGAATACTTGGGCTATGAATGAATACGTGATATATGAATGAAAACGTGAGATATGAATGAATACTTGAGCTATGAATGAATGCGTGAGATATGATGAACGAATACGTGAGTTAGAAAGAATACGTGAGATATGAATGAAAATATGATCTATGAATGGATAAATGAGATATATATGAATACGTTAGTAATGAATGAATACGTGAGATATGAATGCGTACGTGAGATATGAATGAATACGTGAGTTATTAATGAATAAGTGAGATATGAATGCGTACGTGAGATATGAATGAAAAATGAATGATTTTGTGAGACATGGAAAAATACATTAGGTATAATTGGAAACGTGAGATATGAATGAAAACGTGAGTTATTAATGAATACTTGAGATATGAATGCGTACGTGAGATATAAATGAGAAATGAATGAATATGTGAGAGAATATGTGAAGAGGTCGAGTCAGTGAAGTAAAAATATATACGTATGTAGGTAATGGTACGTTTTCACCGCCTATCTGAGTACCTCGGTCAAACACGATCATGCGGTCGTGAAATAATCTCCCTCGGTCTGCAGGAGGTGGGGTGTCCCGCCCGGTCTGCAGCAGTCTACCCTGGTCAATAGCGGTCGAGGTTATAATACGGATTTTTTTCATGTAGTGCTCGAGAAGCCAGACGGTCTGGAAGCGGTCTGATATACATCTTGTAGCGCTCTAGTAAACTCATGTATACTCGTGTACAAGGTCTAGTTTATCCGGAAGACATCTAGTCACATATTTTTATCAATCTGTCTATATAATGCCTGCTGCTCAACTTCCATGATGTTTTTCTTCAATAGTGTTTGGTCAACTAAATACAGAACAAAATACTACAGTTGTATACCTAGTCTGCTGCTATCGTGCCCGATAGTACATGATCGGATATAGATCGGGTAGATGTCGGGTAGAGGTTTAAATAAAGGCGGGGTGGTCGTGTTAACCCTTTACTTCATAAAGACGCCTTTGGACACCTCTAATATTGAAAGCATAAATTCACCACATATCAGCAATGGATGAATTATGATTATATTAACTGACAGAGTGGAAAACAGTGCAGGAAGTGTTCAGATTGCTCGTCACGAGCAATCTGAACTCTTCCTGCACTGTTTTCAAAGGCCTTCTGTGATTGGTGCGGGAAAACACGTAACTATGGAGTAAAGGGTTAATCGGGTAGACATCGGGAATGGGTCTGGAAGGTCGTGAAGAGGTCGAGTCTAAGGAGGATGTGTGTCGGCAAGTGGTCTTGAAGTGGCCTGTAAGGGTGTTCAGTTGATATAGTATGGTCCACTGGAGGTTTGGCAGGGGTCCCTTTCCGTCGTGTAGACCCCCGACCAAACATCTGGTCAATCTTGGTCGCCGAATTTGGCCGGTCTGGGAGATCGAGGTACTCAGATCGGCGGTGAGAACTAGGCAGTTTGACATATGACATGGTCCATTTCGGTCGACTGGAGTCGTAACGTTCCTTTTCAGCCCTTGCAGCTTTCCCCCTCCAAAATGCAATGAAAGAAAGGTACATAAACCTTTCAAATATATCCATGTACGGTCTTTGCATTAAATGTACGGTCTTATAGAAATTATGTTTTATATGCTTTACTTATCATAGTATCACTAGAGTACCCACGGCGGGCGGGCAGCGTCCAAAAGTCGTCAGCCCTCAAACTTGAGTCATTCTTAGCCAATCTTCACCAAACTTGGTCAGAATGTTTGTGGGCATAATATCTCGGCCAATTTTAATAACCAGACACTCTGGAGTAATGACACTTTAATTGCCAAAATTTGACAAAATTAGCACTATGCGCTATCTGACTTGGAAAGCTGTTATTCGATCTTCATCAACTTTGGTCAGAATGTTTATAGGCATAACATTTTGGTCAAGTTTGATAATTAGCCAGATCGCTCGAGTCACTTTTGAGTTATGGCCCTTTAATTGCCAAAATGTGACAAAATTAGTAGCATCCACAAAATTGTCTTCTCTCTTACTTGAACAGTTATTATACAATCTTCATCAAACTTGGTCAGAATGTGTATGGGCATATAATCTCGGACAAGTTCGATAACAAGCCAGATTGCCCAAGTGATATTGGAGTTATGGCCCTTTATTTTCCCCATAAAGTGTTTTCAGTACAAGTGAATGTGACTGGCGTATTGTGTGACATTTTGTAAACGTCAAAGAAACTACAGTGTGTTTTTCTCGCAAAAACATATGTCTTCAGCCGACACAAGCTACCATTGAAATTGCACTCATTAAAATCCGGCAAGGAGGTTTTGAGAAGCCGGAACAAACTAACTCTGAGAAAAATAGCAGGAGCGAAACGTGCCGGGGATATATATAATGCACTACATTTTAGTTACATAATTTTATATTATATTACGCAATTATAATAAAAAAACATTAAAGAAGATAACAGAAGAGACAAATATATATACTCTAATTTATATATATATATATATATATATCATATTATATATGAGACACATATTTCGTTATGTTGTAAGGCTCATTGACGCAGCGGTGAGAGACGAATGACAATGAGAAGCAATGTCGTATATCAGTTATCACGGTGACTGTTGCCGTTCGAGGATTCGAACTTACGGCCCCTGGATTGATAATTACCGACTGAGCTAATTGATGTTTTAAAGGTAGACGATGGCATTGCTAAATGAAAAAGATAATGAAAATACAAGAAAAACAATAAAACATGAAGCTACTTTTAAACACAGGAGAAAATTGGTCCCTTATCCAATGGAGAGTGGTAGTCTACGACAAATTTGGATTAGCCGAATTATTTTCAAAATATGCAGACTATACGAGTGTGCATACGTTTCGGCAGGTGTTAATTGGAAAACAGATAATACATACATTGAAATGTATGACCAATTGTCTTAAAAACAAGTACAACACCACAAACATTTATCTATCCAATAATATATCGTGGCATAAACATATCGATTAAATAAAAACAAAGGCTTGGGGCTTGCGGGGAAAGCTACATGGAAAAAACACTATCAACTCAACAGAACGTCTCTCGAAACCATTCTAGACGTCTTCCATAATATAGAGATATTTGCTTTTGCAACTGCACACAAAATGATAAAAATGTGTAAGACAAAATACAAAATGAAGCTGGAAGGATTTTATCAGGAACAACTAAACTTGTATCAGTTGAAAACCGGTTGGGAAACTCTCGGAAATCGGAGAAGTCAACATAAACTGATTTTATTTTATAAAATGAGAAACAAACACGTACATTACTCCTGATTTTCTACCTAATCTTGTTCGTGATATTGTCGGTGAAAATTTAAGTTATAATCTCGGAGAAGTTCAAATAATTTAAAAAAAAAACAATAGGCTAACTTAGGCCTATGTTTCAAATTCCTACTACATCTCATTTTTACCGTAATTTATAAGAGAATGGGATGACCTCCCCGATGAAAAAAAGGCGTCTGAAACTGTTTTTTTTATCTTTAAAAACAAGTTAAATCAAAACCTAAGAAAAGTTCCGAAAAAGTTTAACTTTGGTGAAAGAAGTATGCAAGTTCAACATGCGAGACTTCGTACCATTTGTAGCACAGGTCATATCTTAGTATAGCTTTTGGATAGCTATATATAGTAAATAATGGATTTATTGTATATATAGCTATCCAAAAGCTATATAGTAAGATAGGACCTGTGAGTTGTATTTCTCTCAATCAAAATACTTTTTTATTACCCCACCCCCACCCCAAAAAAAATATGACTGAGTCTCCTCTGTGCTCGTGTGGTGATATAGGAATCATAGTGTACTTCTTTTCCATTGTAATAACTATATAGAGCTACGAGGCAAGTGCTTTTCAACACACTGTCCGACTTGACGGTATGGCTACACCGAACACGCTAAAGAATCCAAGGACTCAAGTATATAGTTCTATATAATCTATATAATTCCTTGAAAAAAATCAGAAGCAACTTACGACTGGTTTCTATCTGTATCCTGCACTACCCCCCACAAGTCTAAAAAAAGACTAACTCTATTCTTGCGGTTGGGTCATCGCCCATATGGGAAACCAGTAGCGATGTAAAATAAGCTTTAAAAGATGAAAAATTCATTGTACTTGTCCTGCCGCCTCTGGGGTCCGTTTCGGTTTAGCTGTGGCTTTTAGGTACTTCCGGTGTGTTTTGATTGGTCGATAACTTTATAGAAACTCAAGGTGAGGCTGTGTACGGAAAGTGGTGGTAAACGAAGAAAATGAAATTGAACGTGTTTTGGAGAACAACCTAAAGTTTAATTCTGCCTTGATGATAAGCAGGTGTGATATCAATTTTGTGTATATGTTAAATTTCAATTTATAATGCGAGTAGTTTGGAGACGTCTTATCTGTACACGACGTCATCAGCAAGCATATTTGTTTATCAATTGATGATCAACTGATTTTTAAAAAAATTGACCAAAAGCATATTTTAACGTCTTTATTTTAATTATTTTCACATTAATCACTTTACTGTCTTACCAAGCGAACTCATGGACAGGCAAGTAGCCTGATTAAATAAGGCGTATATGGACAGCTTTTGTATTATTTGGACAAAAAAAATAAAAATCTTTAAATTTAAAAATGCTCCTTAGCTGCTTAGATAGAGGCATGCAATATGTCTCACTAAGTTGCAAGTTTCCTAAAATTTCTATCTACAAATCTACCATAAATTAGCAAGTTGAATCCTTATTGGGGACCTAGGCAGTCATCGTTAAAACAACAAAGACTATTAGTATTTAAAAATATATTCAAAGAAGATCAATTAAAAGAAACAGTAATGTTTCTTAGTAAGGTTTTAGAATAAAAACATACCAGAAGCAAGGACTTGTATAGAAGGATAGGAAACTTGCATCTCCTGACTAAATGTTGATGAAACAGCACACAAAGGATTCATGATTTGGCAATTAATCTTTCATAGGCAGCTGATTTCTTGTAAATAAACTGTAAGTTGTATGTAATCTTAGATGTTTAAACATATTTCATTCACTAAAAATTCTCTTGAATTAAAGATATTGCTGTTTGAAGGGAAAATTTTCTTAATTTGTTATTTTAGCTGCAATATACAACTTTTGTAATCACAAGTACTTCAACAATTTTAAACACAAATTTCTGGGAATGGTATTGTTTTGATGCGATTTCATTCTGCAGTGTAAGAATTTTGATTTGTATTCCTGAGATGAATGGAAGTTAAGATAATTAAAAACAAGATATTGCGAGATTTTGCATGAATACGCGAGCATTCACACAATCTCAAACAGTTGCCTTTCCTCCTCTATATAATTCGTTGTATGAAGTTATGGTGAGATGTGTATAATTCTGCTAATTTCTTTAATATTCAACGCAGTATCTTTCAAGAAATTGCAATAAAAAAACATTTTTTTCCAATATATCATGCTAAGATTTACTCACTGAATCATTGGCAGAATGATATCTTTTAAAACATGTTGTAATAGTAATATTATATTGAAATGTGATTGCTTAACTAGCCCTATGTGCCTAGATCTAGTCACTGACGAAGCTACATGTGGACACAGCAGGCCCCCATCTGCATTTTTTCTAAAAAATTGAAATGAACGTAAGTATCGGAATGTTTTACATAAAAAAAACACAAAACCCTTGTGAAATTACCATTGCCGACTTACTAAAATATTGCAGTCATTGGTCTCAAGGACACTCATTTTCAAGATTCAAGTTTCCTGTCTTAGGATATGGATACATGGATCATAGGTCTGTACAATAAAAAAATACAGATGGTTATCGTTTTTAAAACAATAAAAATCAGAAATTCTTACATTTTCTGTATAAGACCAGGGCTATTTTTGCAAAACATCTCAAGCTGAGATTTTCCTCGACTCACAAAATCTCCATTTCTCCATTTATGATAACTTCACCTGATTATACAGTGAAAGGAAAAAGAAAGTATACATACCTATAAATGTTGACAGGTCAAGGAACAATAAATGTATTGCATATAAATTTTGTATATTTATATTTCATCATATTGTTGAGTCAAAAAACAAACATTTAATTCATTTCAAAGCAAAACAATGAGAAAAAATCAGTTCATTTTCCATTTTAGCCAATAATGAAATAATTTTAAAAACAAAAATGTATACTTTCTTTTTCCTTTCAGTGTACATGATAAGAATCCATTAAGAATATCCATTTGGGATAGAAATATCTCACCTGAGGGGTTGAAATTACATGCAGTGTTATGTAATTTTGACCTAGATGAGTGAATTTTTTTTCAATCTGGTATGGATGAACTCATGATGGATTTTTTTCTTACATTCATCTCAGCCAAATGATAGATCTTTGATAATGGCCTTCACCACAAAAATATTCTACTTTTTTATGCGTGTTTAAAACCCAAAATTCCACTTATTTATATCTATGAGGAATGGACATTTTAAAGTACATACTTTTCAGTATGTAACAGAAATTACACCTGTTAATCTCTCCACACATTGTTTAAATAATTCACTTTAAATATAGTTTAAGCTCTGACCTTTTTCTTGTAGGTAAGCAAGACGTCATAAATATATACATAGTCAAGTCAAACAGATTTTTTTTATTTTGGTATTAAAATAAAGGGCTTGAATGTTATTTTGGATGGTAAACTTTCCTTTTATTAAATGTAAAGATATTAATTATTTTACACTTTCAGATTATTGAGTTTTTTATTTTGTGATTCTCATATTTAGGCCTTTATGTTAGAGTAAGAAATTATAAAAACTACTTTTAGATATTGATATGACATTTTCACCATGGGTACTCTACTTCCTCATCTTTCTAAGTTATATTTATGTTTGTATTACATGTAGTTTAATAATTTTTATCGCAACAACATTGTATACTATCTTTTTCTTGAAAAAAAACCAAATCTTTTTTCGTAAAAATTCAAAAAAGCTTGTAATAGTTTTAATTCCAAAAAAATTGAATAATTAAGAATAAAACTATCAACATTTTCATTAGCTTTACTTAATTAATTACAAAAATTGTTAAATTCAAACAATGGTTCAAAGAGTTATCAAAGAAAGACTAAAGGTGCCACCTGAATTTTTAGCCATGTTACGCAGGGTTGTCAAAATATTCCAAAGAAGAAATATCAAATTAAGAAGTAGGTGTATTCAACTTGTGAAAGGCACAAGTGGCGGGAAAGTATGAGAGGGGGGATTGCAAAAACACTTGGCTCAAATGATCAATTAATATTTCATGTCTGGTCTGTAACTTTGTCTTTAACTTGGCTCATTTGATCAACATGACAGAACCTTACCTCAAAGGTTATGCTCACACTTTCAGTTTGTTTGATATTTCATGTCTGGTCTGTAACTTTGTTTTACATGGATAGATTTTAAAATAGCTTGACACAAATGATCGACATGTCATGATGATGTGTCACCTGCATTTATCTGTAGAAATACACAGACTGTTACATCAGATGTCAAGATCAAGGTCACATTTTAATTTAAAAAACATGAAATTGCATGTGTAGTGTGAAACGTAAGTCCATTAATCTTGATATTCATGGATACATTTAAATCGCTACCTACTATAAAATATATTGTTATTTTCACAGATCAATTGGGGGGAATACGACACTTACCAGTGACATTTCTTGTTTCCAATATATTATGCCTATATAATATTCACTGACCCTTATTACCAAAATGATATCTATTTAAACATGCCAAAATAATATATTGAAATGGGATTTCCTCAATTGGGCTACCTATGCGCCTAGGTGAGACCAAAGTAGATTCCCCACATAAAATTGCAACATTTATTGTGACATATGAAATGAGTCACTGGATTTAATTTTTATTTCAGTTTGATCAATTATACAGGTTTACATAGAAAAAATTGTTTCATGATGTGTAAAGGCGATGCAAAGGTCATAAAGCAGTATTTAAGTGCTGTCTAGTTTTAGAATAGGGATTTCATTTCAAGAGTACCACTCCAATCTAAATATTGACTTTGTCACATTTTGGTGGATTTGACATACAAAACTATTAAGGATTAATAATGAGATGCATTTTATCCATTTTTATAATTATTGTATTTTTTAAGACGTTTATAATGTTTTTTTTCTTGAAATGCTCCCTTTAAGCTTACTATTGCAAATAGTATTTATACATATCATAGCCCTACATGACCTACAAACTTTAACTTTGTGATAGTGAATTGCTACAAATTAAACCATCACTGCTCGTGTTCTGAATGTTCTATGTATTATTACAGAAGTTGATGAGCCTGTCAGACAGATTCGCTGCCATTAAGGCTGTAGGTGTGAGCACCGAGGAAGATGACACCGATACTGAAGATGAACTCTTACAGCGACTACTGGGAAATAAAAGAAGGTTTACATGGTCTGACCCAGCAAAAATCTCATTCACATCGACTCGTGATGGATTTCCAGCACATAATGATGATAGTGGTGATGGTGAAAGCTCAGGATGTGACGACTGTGAAGATGTTGTGGATCCAAGTTGGATTAAGAATTTCGAGTCAATTATTCAAAAACAGAATGAGGCTAAGGACCCTAGTTCCCAGACAAAAGTATATTCTGTTTTGAAAATGCCAGATACTGATATTCTGTTACACTCCCTGAAAAGAACAATTGATATGTACAATAGCACCTTGCAAGATGTTTCAAAGAAGAATGGTATACATCATATGTTAAATGAGAAGCAAAACACAGTGTGTAAGTCGTCAGAAGTCAGTAAAGAACAAGAACATACTGATACTAGAGATGCAGAATTGCACAAAATGCATAATATAGAATTGAAATCGGATAATTTTAATAACTTGACAACAGTAACTGATCAACATATATCTGAGAAAAAAAAAGATTTTGAAGCGTTTGTTGAACAGAATGTAGCAAATATTAATGGAACTAATTTGTCAAACCAAACTGAATGTTGGTCAAAAAGTCAGTTCAGACATGCAGAAAGGCAACAAGAAATTAGTCCTAATAAAAGCCTAAAGGATGATTTAAACAAAGATAGTAAAAATATTTTTTCAAAGAGCACTGACGGTGTTGAAGGTATGAAAGCAGCAGTATCTGCTGATAGCTCTCCTGTAGCTGATCTAAATTGCTTTGGGGAGAAAGTGATAATGATACACAAGCAAAAAATAGACAGCAAACAAGTTAAGAAATTAACAAACCCAGATCATGAAAGCCCAAAATGTAAAAAAAGAATCGTTGAAAAAAAAATGTACATACATGAAGGCGTTCACAAAAAATCAATATCGGTTTCAAAAGATGTCAGTAGTACAAAATTTAACCCTGAAACTGTTTCTTCAAACAAAAATGTTGAGAAGCAGTTGAACACTGATAGGTTGAGGCATACATCAAAGCTGGGTAGCACAAATATTGCTCTGAAACATGGTGAGAAAAGGAAACCAGCCACAAGCATAAAACCGGATATTAACTCCAGAGAATTGCCAGAAAATAAGAAGTCTTGTTCTCAAGTTCTTGAATCTGGGGGAAAACATGCCAAGTCATCATATATCAATATTTTAGAGACTACAAACTTGACATCAACAAATAAAAGTATGCCCACAAAAGATGATACCATATTAAGTAATGAAACTGAAGCTAAAACAATGAAAACTGCAATATTGGTTAAATCAAACTCTGAAACGAGTGTTGAAAATAACATTTCCAAAAATGTTCTGCCTTCGGACAAAAGTGTTGAATTCAAGAAATCTAAAACATTCAATATCAATCATTGCTTATCATTTCCACTAGATGAGTTATTGCCAGTGAAGAAAAGACGTGTTAGTGATGATTCAAGCCTGGTCAATTCCTCGAAAACACCTAGAAAGCGACATACATCAGAAATGTGTGTAAACCAGTATCATACTAACCAAAATACTGATTTCTGGCAGCCAAGTTCTGTTGTTGCAGTCAGTCCATTGATTCCCGTGAACAGCAATATATTTCATGGAACAGTTTATGTCAACCCAGATGAATATCCTACATCTAAAGGTCAGCCATGTTATAGAAATGACAGCCCGCTTATTGGTGCTTGTGCTTCTGCTACACCTGATCAAGAAGAGATCACTGTACACAAAACATTTGCATCACAAAATCTAGCTTACATACTGTCTGAAGTTGAAAGTGGCAACCAGTCTGTATTGAGCCTAATACAAGAGGCATTAAACAAAGAAATAGGTTCAAACTTGGAAGCTCTGGCTAGCAAAGCACAACAGAACCGTGACCCACGCCTAGCCAAGACGCCTAACAGTTTGGAAGATTCAATGGGATCCTTTGGCTTTTATACAGAGAGAAATACCAGGAGATATGAGAATATACAAGCTAAAGAGAAAGGAGACATTGCTGGTGTAGAACAGAGTAGTGAATTGTTTCGATTGTTTGTAGAGCAGTGTTCAGCTCTTGTAAAAACAGATGAGGACAGAGATAAGTTACAATCTCTTGTGAAGGTCTTAAAGAGTGAAAGCGGTGATGGTCTAACTGGAACAGGTTTCACACCCCCTGATACTGATATGGCAGTAGAATATGCACCTTCAGATATTGGCATGCAAATAGGCTACACATCTCCTAATTCTAAATTAGGCAACTTTTGTAACTTATCCAATCTAGAGACTAACCATGATTTAGATAACATGGTTTCTGGACATAGCCCAGAGAATAGCTTGTGTTCTTCTGTGTCTTTGGATTATAAAACAGAACAATTTGAAGGAAGAACCATGTTGAAAGGGGGTGTTAAACCAAGACATATTCCGAAAACCACTGTACGAAAAAATGGTAAAATGTCTCCAAAAGATCCAAGATCAAAAACATATACTGCAAGAAGGATTTGCGCAAGTCTTCCGCTGCCTGAATTTATTAAAGTGTTGTGGGGTAAAAACGAGGCATGTCAAAAATTGTCTGATTCTGAAAATGAAAATATTAAGCTGAAAGAAGCTAAGCTAAGTGTTTATGTTCCACCAAAACAAAATATGAAGCAAGAGAAAACAAAAAAAATGACAGAAAAAAAGAATGAAGACACATTCCATGTATCTAAAAACTATAACAGAAATGCCAAAACTGAATATGGCAAACATTCTACTGTAACAAGTCCAACAAGAGAAAACTACATTATTAATATTGGTACACCTGTAATGGATGAACACGATGTCAAAATTTGTCAGTCAGTCACATCAGATGACTCCTTTATTTCTAAGAATGGAAAATGTCAACTTCCTCAGTTGACCCACTATGATATGAAACGGTGTCATTCTAATCTAAAAATAGATGCAGAGCATGACAGTCCAAGCAAACTGGCAGAAGAAAAAGGAAAACATAAATCGGGAACTGTAGATTACAACTTGAAAAAGAGTTCAACTATCATTGAGCACAGTATTGATACTAGTATTAGACCTTTGAGCGTACAAGAAAATAAAAAAATTCCAGTATTGATTCGCTCAAACAGTTGGACGGATTATCCAGAGACTGATCCAAAATTTAGACACACTATATTACGAAATGTTGATTTGAAGGAAACCAATTCCCATGCTGAACAGGTCAATCCCCAAACCAGTTCCAAATTACTGGTGCCATGTGTTAAATATGATGAACCAAGCAAAAGTACAAACAACTCCAGTATTTCTAGTTTAGTGAGTTTATCATCTGGAACCAAGACAGAAGAAAATATAGGTATTGATTGTGTGTTCCAAGATAGTAAAGTAGAATCAAGTCGATCAAACATTGAGAAACAGCAGATTAAAACCAACAGGCAAAATAATGACTCTTTCACAAAAAGTGAGAAAATAGAAGTGTCATGCAAGAAAAAAGAGGTTAATATCCAAAAAGAAAATGCTGTAAATAAGGTTTCAAAAACATCTGCAAGAAAGTTATCTGCACATGAAAAGTCAGAAAATGACGTTCCATTGTTTGAAAAACTTCAATTAAGTTTATCTGAAATAAGCCAGTCAGAGTTTGAGGATGGGCAGTTGCTGGAAACTATTGTTACGAAGGAAGTGGAACACAAGAACAAGGATTTCCAGATAAGCAATAAGCGAAAACATAAACATTACAAATCACGAAAAAGACATTCTTCTTCTTCCTCTGAAGAAAGTAGAACTTCTAGCAGATCAAAAAATAAATATGAATCTTCAAGTAATAAGCATAAATCATCGGGGTCTGGTAATAAATATAAATCTGACAAACAAAAATCTAAACACATGTCAGATGCATGTACTTTGAAAGATTTGAAAAATTCAAAAGACAGAGTACGCCATCATACTACAAAGGGTGATTTCTATAAAAGTGAAAAACGATGTTCTGATGGTTATGACCAAGGCAAAAGACGACACAGCCATGGTGAAGATAGTCGTAGAAAGAAAGACCATGGACATGATAGTCAGAGAAAGAAAGGTCATCGAGAAGATAGTTATAGACTGAAAGACCATGAAGAAGATAGTTATAGACAGCAAGACCTTGGAAAAGATAATAATCAACAGAAAGAATGTTACCCATCTGATTCAAAAATTGTGAATTTAAAACAGAGTCAATCCAAAATGAAAATAACAATGACTGTGGAGAAAGGTTATAGGCCATTGAAGTATGACAGCTTGTCTACCATTAGTAACTGTGACAATTACAGTAGAGACATTGCTGTTATTCCTTCTCGTCATTTCAGAAATATAGAAGCTTCACCTTTAAAACTTTCAAGTAGTGAAACTAACAACACTGATTCTTCAACATTTGAGAAACCTAAATACTTGGAATGTAGTGTCAGTAATGATATAGCGCTAAATAAAAAGCACAAGCAAAAGTTTTGTACTATAAGGAAAACATCACATAAAAGTTATGTGCCTTATAAAAAGGATAAAGTAAAAATAAACCTGGAACTCCAAAAAGATAAGGAATTTCTGGAAATGTTCAAGCAAAAGATAACATCTGCTAAAGAAAAAACAACACATTCACCAGACAAAGAAGCAAAATCTGTAGGAATGTCAAGTGAAAGTGAAAAGAAACGGAAAAGTTGTGAACAGAAAAATGTCTAGGATTGAAGGAGAAGCATTTTCTAAACCACTGTAATAAACAAATTTTAGAAAAGTAGAGAAAGAAACATGAAAACCTCTATTATCCAAACTCACTACCATTGCCAGTGTTTAATTTTTACAATGTCTTGTTTACCATGCTTGATAGATATACAGGTCTACAACTAACCAGACACGGGCTGTCAATCAAACAAATTGATAATCAATCAGCGATCGATATTGGTTGCTACCTTGCATTTTCCTTAGACAAACAAATTTCATTTTATTTACTTAGACAGACAATGCCACTTGGTCAGTGGGCAAAGTGATATTCGTTTTTACGTCAAGATCAATAACATTATTCAATAATGAAGTTACAGTCTATTGTTTAATGTGTAAATATTTGGAGGTTGTGGTAACAGCATAATTAAACACAGAACATTGTAATTGAATATTTAATCCCCTTAATTACCTTTAATTATCCTTAATTGTCAGTATTTTGCTCATCCAAGCCAAAGGCTTCGCATGAATTTTCTGATCATGATTACCTGTTAACATTGGTCATCCATTGAAAACATTCATGCAAGCACACATTGATTAGGCCGTCCTTAAGAAAAAACTTGTTTGCCATGCTCCTACCTACTCGCTCAAAACTGCAGCTACCCAAACTTTTTTATTGCATTTTTTTTATATTTTTTTTCAAGATTTCTGTCCATTTTTCTTTAAAATTACTATGCAAAATCAAAATCCGACAAAAAAAAAATTAGCTACATAGTACCTACATGAAAAATACTTGGTTGGAGAACAGCAAACAAACATATTTTTAGCTCACCTGTGCCAAAGGCTCACAGGTGAGCTTTTGTGAACACCTGGTTCCGTTGTCTGTCGTCTTTTATTAACTTTTAGCTTCTAAGACTTCTCCTCTGAAACCTCTGGGCCAATTTTTATATAACTTTACAAAAATATTCCTTAGGTGACCCTCTACCAAGTTTGTTCAAGACATCTTGATTCATCAAAAAAACGTGGCCACAAGGGGGCGGGGCAAGTTTAATTAGTAAAAACTTAAAAAATCTTCTTGTCAGAAACTACTGGCTTGATTTTAAAATAATTTCACAGAAATGTTCCTTGGGTGACCCTCTACCAAGTTTGTTCAAGCCATCTTGATTCGTCAAAAAACATGGCCGCCAGGGGCGGGGCAAGTTTAATTAGTAAAAACTTAAAATATCTTCTTGTCAGAAACTACTGGCTTGATTTTAAATAATTTCACAGAAATGGTTCTTGGGTGACCCTCTGCAAAGTTTGTTCAAACTGTAGTGATTCGTCAAAAAATGTGGCAGCCAGGGGTAGGGGTTAGTTTACTAATAAGCTATAGTAAAAAGTTAAAAATCTTCTTGTAAGAAACTACAGGCTCGATTTTAAAATAATTTCCCAGAAATGTTCCTTGGGTGACCATCTACCAAGTTTGTTCAAGCCATCTTGAATTGTCAAAAAACATGGCCGCCAGGGGGCGGGGCAAGTTTAATTAGTAAAAACTTAAAAAATCTTCTTGTCAGAAACTGCTGGCTCGATTTTAAAATAATTTCACAGAAATGTTCATTGGAGGATCTTTTACCAAGTTTGTTCAAACCATAGTGATTCGTCAAAAATTGTGGCAGCCAGGGTATGGAGTTAGTTTACTATATAAGCTATAATAAAATCTTCTTGTCAGAATTTACCGGATCAATTTTAAAATATATTCTTACAACATTCTGATTGGATTATTTTTACAGGAGTTACCGTATTTACCCGATGTATTGGGACACCTTTATTTTTTTGATAATAAGAATTGGGACACATTTCAATTTTAAAAAATCTGATAATTTTTTCGCTCATATGTTTTGGGACACGTATAAATTTTTATTTAGTACATTGTTATTTTCTGTCTCCAATAATTTCCCATAAATATTTTATATGTTTTAATCCCAAAATATCCATAAAAAACATTGTCTGTACATTGTAATTTTCTTTTTCCGGTAATTTTCCAGGTAAAATAATGATTACTCTCTGTTATTTAAAGTCTATAAATTGCCATACCTGTTACATAACTTTAATTTATTTCTTTGTTATATGTTTTAATCCCGAATTATCCATGAAAAACATTGCCTAGGGCATCGTTCTTTTGCTTGTAAATGTGTGATAAAACAATCGGGTGACGTATGGCCTGCTTACACAACTCCCCAATTAACTGATCTATTTATTTAAACACCGATTTTAAGTCACTGTACTGTTATATGATTGACAATTAAAAAAGTGTTCACTTCATTTTTAGCTCTACTGGCCAAAGGCCAGAAGTGCTTATGCAATGGCGCGTTGTCTGTTGTCTGTTGTCTGTCGTCTGTCGTCTGTTAGCAGCACTTTCTCTGAAACCACTAGGCCAATTATACTGAAACTTCACATGGGTGTTTCTATTGCATAGGAGACTATACAAAAGATTTTTTTTTTATATCTAAAATTCAAGATGGCCACCGTTACTAGAAATAGTCCAAAACTTAAAAAATCTTCTTCTCATGAACGGTCCAACAGATTTTCAAAATGTTTATGTGGTAATGATGACCAACTATAGTTTTGTTAGATTTGTTCAAATGGTGTCCCTAAAGTTATAAATGACCCCGCCCCAATGTTTCTATTGCATAGTAGAATTTCAAAAAGTGCTATGGCCACTATGAGTCAGTAGAGCGTCCTCAGGCCCTCTTGGGCCTCTTGTTAGAAAGTCATGTTCGTTATATCAATACTTTTCCACTTAGTGAGATAGAACGCTACGTAAAAGGACGCAAGAAACTGTCAGAGTGACATCACACATTGGCACAAGGTCAAAAATACATGTAAATTGTGTCTGCTTTATAGACATTCAATCGCGATTTAAAAACACGAACTGGTTCACATTTATTTGTAATATACCTTGCAGATACCGTAATGTTAACTTTAGTGTAAACCAGTCTGGCTTTGAGTGGACATTTCATGATTACATGACCTTAACGTGTTTATCTGATGAAACTGACATGACACGCTTTCCGTGTGTATCTAATTTCAAAGGATGCAATGCAATTGTGTTGATTTTACAAATTGATCGATCCTTTAGTATGGGATATATACTGGAAGATAATTTATTGATTTTCTAAAGAAAATATGTTAGCAATGATAAAGCGTGATGGAGTGAACGTCAAAGAGACGACTGTTCTTTGGTTGAAAAACAAACATTTTTAGACGACACCCAGTTTCAAACAAACAATCTTAACTATTATCTTTCTTCTCGTTTGTTTCGAGTTGAATCCAGTTTACTATAGCGCCCCTTTATTTTATTCTCAAACAATGGTAACTCTGACGAAATCACTTTCGCGTCGGTGTATATAAAAAATGTACCCGACAACTTCAATGCACACAGGCACGCTACTAGGGGCTTGTAGTTATACAAAGTGTTTAGAGAAATAACAACACAATTTACAGAGTATTTGTTTATATTTATATAATTAAAAAACAAACAGTTATTTTTTGTTTCTATGGATTAAAAAACAACAGCACAACACGCATGGGTTTGTTATTTTTTTTTATTTAAACACTGGTACTGTACCTACCTAATTGCAGTATGATTAATTTAACATAGTTTTTAGCTCACCTGAGCCGAAGGCTCACAGGTGAGCTTTTGTGATCGCCTGGTGTCTGTCGTCCGTCATTAACTTTAAGCTTCTAACAACTTCTTCTCTGAAACCACTTGGCCTATTTTGATATAACGTTACAGAAATGTTCCTTGGGTAACCCTCTACCAAGTTTGTTCAAGCCAGCTTGATTCGTCAAAAAACATGGCCGCCAGGGGGTGGGGCAAGTTTGATTAATAAAAACTTAAAAAATCTTCTTGTCAGAAACTACTGGCTCGATTTTAAAATAATTTCACAGATATTTCCTTGGGTGACCCTTTACCATGTTTGCTCAAACCATAGTGATTCGTCAGAAAAAAATGGCAACCAGGGGATGGGGTGGGGGTTAGTTTACTATAAATAACCTATAGTAAAAAAATCTTCTTGTCAGAAAGCACTGGGCCAATTTTGATATATCTTCACAGAAATGTTCCTTGGGTGACCCTCTTGCAAGTTTGTTCAAGCCATCTTTATCATCAAAAAACATGGCCGCCAGTGGGCGGGGCAAGTTTAATTAGTAAAAACTTAAAAAATCCTCTTGTCGGAAACTATTGGCTGGATTTTAAAATAATTTCACAGATATTTCCTTGTTCAAGCCATCTTTATCGTCAAAAAACATGGCCGCCAGTGGGCGGGGCAAGTTTAATTAGTAAAAACTTAAAAAAATGTTTTTTTCAAAAACTACTGGCTCGATTTTAAAATGATTTCACAGATATATTCTTTGGAGGACCCTTCACCAAGTTTGTTCAAGCTGTAGTGATTTGTCAAAAATCATGGCGGCCAGGGGATGGGGTTAGTTTACAATATAAGCTATAGTTAAAATTTAAAAAAAATTCTTGTCAGAAACCACTGAGCCAATTTTGATATAACTTCTCAGAAATGTTCCTTGGGTGACCCTCTACAAAATTTGTTCAAGCCATCTTGATTTGTCAAAAATCATGACCGCCAATGTGCAGGGCAAGTTTAATAAGTAAAAACTTAAAAAAAATTCTTGTCAGAAACTACTGGCTTGATTTAAAATAATTTCACAGAAATGTTCCTTGGAGGACCCTTCACCAAGTTTATTCAAACTGTAATGATTTGTCAAAAAACATAGCGGCCAGGGGGGTCGTGTTAGTAACTATATAAGCTATAGTAAAAATTTAAAAAATCTTCTCTTCAAATACCACTGGATCGATTTTAAAACAATTTTGCAGAAATGTTCCTTGAGTGACCCTTTACCAAGTTTGTTCTAGCCATTGTGATTTGTTAAAAAAAATCACCACCACAATGAGGTGCTGGTTTACTATATAGGCAGCTATAGAAAAAACTTCAAAAGCCTTGTCAGAATCTACTGACCTGATTTGATGTAATTTTACTGACATTTACCAAGGGTGAACCTCTACCAAGTGTGTTCCAGCCATTGCGATTTGTCGAAAAATATAGTCGCCAGGAGGGGAGGCTGGTTTTCTTTACATGGATATATAGTGAAACTTTCTTTCGATATCTGATATCCAGTTATCTGCACAAGGATACTTTTGTTATCGCACAACTCTTCTACGTATCTATTACATCTTCAAAACAAATCAAAATTCTAACTACTCGCTCATCTCGTTTTTCTGGAATTTTGAGTGTACATGTATTATATAATCTTGTTAAGTTGGGTGACTCAAGGTCACTCAGGTGAGTGATATAGGGCCATCTTGGCCCTCTTGTTTATGTTTTCTTTTGTATTGTGATGAAACTATACAGTATTTACCCTATCTTTTGAGACAGTAAAAAAATAATCTTTTTTTAAAATAATGTGTATTGGGACAGCAAAAATTTTAATTATTTATTGCTTTCCCAATACATAGGGTAAATATGCCCCTTTCGCATATTTACTATATTGTATACTACATTTATACTTAGATGTTATTTAACTGAAATTTTTGATAGATTGGACATGTCTATGTTCTTGTTTTCAGAAATTGTGCCCATTTCAGATTTTGTCGTAATTGGTTAGAAATCTGAATTTAACGTACCGGTATATGGGATCCTAAAACCAAAAAGGTTAAAATTAAAAAATCCCCTGTGCGGGGATTTTGAGTTTTCCATATGAATATTATAGGATATGGGAACATTCTCATTTTTTCATCTATTTGTGCAAAATTATTATTTAGTTTGAGATCTGAAGCATCTAGTTTTAATGAATAAGATTTGGTTAAGTAGGGAGTTCTGAATTTCCATAAGGGCCTGGGGCCAGAGGCAACCCCAAAAGGGTTCAAATTTAATACTGGTCACTCCAGTTTATTATATTTTGCTATAAATTACCACTAAGAGTAGGGATAAGAAGTTTGTACAAGTCAATGGGCAGAGATGTATAAGGGACTTACATATAAATACTATAAGAAAAAAAGAAAATTCCCATCTCTCATCTATTTGTGTATATGTTTTATATGATGTTCAATTTCAACATTGTCTAGTACATGTAATAGCACATAGGTTTGGTTCAGTAAAGAGGATCAAATTTCTAAAAGGGGGAGAAAGGACCTCTATATGTCTTAATTAAGTTTATCTTAAGGTCAAATATGTTTATTATGAATATAAAGTGTTCCTATAAATAAGGGGTTTTAAGTTTTTATACAAATCAAAGGGCTAGGATATTTAGCGGCCCAGTGAGGGGACTTTTGAGTCTTACATACAAATACTTTTGCGGAAAAAAAAAAAAAATTTTACTTATCCATCTATTCAATACTAATTTTTAGTTTGAGGAGAACTGAATTGCCAGAAGGTTGAAATTTGTGATATTTTAAAAATCTTCCTGTCAATAACATAATTATATATCAAAACTTGTATATGGTATTAATTGTCCTTGCACTGATGAAGCAAGTGATATTGGAGATTCTGCAAATCAAGGGGCTGAGATGTTGTTCCAGTAAGGGGACTTTATTTATTTTACACAGAAATGGTATGCAAATTTCATTTTAAAGCATTCGTTTTTGTTCAGTAACGGAGTGGCAGGGGTATTTTGTTGAGTAACGGAGTGGCAGGGGTATTTTGTTCAGTAAATGAGGGTTGGGTATTTTGTACAGTAACAGAGTGACTGGGGTATTTTGTTCAGTAACGGAGTGGCAGGGGTATTTTATACAGTAACATAGTGACAGGGGTATTTTATTCAGTAACGGAGTGGCAGGGGTATTTTGTACAGTAACGGAGTGGCAGGGGTATTTTGTTCAGTTGCGGAGTGGCAGGGGTATTTTGTTCAGTAACAGAGGGGCAGGGGTATTTTGTTCAGTTACGGAGTGGCTGGGGTATTTTGTTCAGTAATGGAGGGGCAGGGGTATTTTGTTCAGTTACGGAGTGGCAGGGGTATTTTGTTGAGTAATGGAGGGGCAGAGGTTTTTTGTTTAGTAACAGAGGGGCATGTATTTTGTTCAGTAACGGAGGGGCAGGGATATTTTGTTCAGTAACGGAGGGGCAGGGGTATTTTGTTCTGTTACGGAGTGGCGGGGGTATTTTGTTCAGTTACGGAGAGCCAGGGGTATTTTGTTGAGAAACAGAGGGGAAGGGGTATTTTGTTCAGTAACGGAGGGGCAGGGGTATTTTGTTCAGTAACGGAGTGGCAGGGATATTTTGTTGCGCAATGGAGGGGCAGGGGTATTTTGTTCAGTAACAGAGGGGCAGGGGTATTTTGTTCAGTAACGGAGAGGCAGGGGTATTTTGATCAGTAACAGAAGGGCAGTGGTATTTTTTTCAGTAACGGAGGGGCAGGGGTATTTTGTTCAGTAACGAAGGGACAGGGGTATTTTGTTCAGTAACAGAGGGGCAGGGGTATTTTGTTGAGTAATGGAGGGGCAGGGGTATTTTGTTCAGTAGCGGAGGGGCGGGGTTATTTTGTTCAGTAACGGAGGGGCAGGGGTATTTTGTTCAGTAACGGAGTGGCAGGGGTAACGGATGCAGGGGTATTTTGTTGAGTAATGGAGGGGCAGGGGTATTTTGTTGAGTAACGGAGGGGCAGGGTTATTTTGTTCAGTAACGGAGGGGCGGGGGTATTTTGTTCAGTAACAGAGGGGCAGGGGTATTTTGTACAGTAACAGAGTGACAGGGGTATTTTGTTGAGTAACGGAGTTGCAGGGGTATTTTGTTCAGTAACGGAGGGGCAGGGGAATTTTGTTCAGTTACGGAGTGACAGGGGTATTTTGTTCAGTAACGGAGAGGCAGGGGTATTTTGTTCAGTAACAGAGGGGCAGGGGTATTTTAAGGTTACTCCCCAAAGGGTTAATATTGGGAAATTTCAAAAAGTACTATGGCTAATATAAGTTAAGTTGAGCGACCAGGGACCTGTTGGACCTCTGGTTTATTTTATATAGGAAAACATTTCAAATGCTGAGATTCAGATATTTTATATGAGTCTATAGTCCACTATCAAGTTCAAGTTCCTTCATTATAAGCTTAATTCAATGTTTAAAAATAAGCAACAAGTGAAATAATGTGAGCGACATCTAGGCCTGATGTCATCCATACTTATATTTGGTATTTAAGATTGTGTTGTATAGTTTATATTTAAAATATGTCACTAATATTGAAAAAAAACAAAAACATTTGCTTATATTTTGTGACATGATATTTTAGTAAGGAATAATTCTTAATTCCTTTACCTTGTTAAATTCCCATTATCAGTTGTATAGATGTACTAAAATTATGTTGAATATCTGTTAAATTGCTTGTTTGTTATTTGGTATTGGTGCTGAAGAGGCTGCAGATAACAACGTGATCATTGAAATTCCAGTTTGATAGTTGCCTTTTGACCTAGACTGTTTTGTATTGAAATTACAAGGTTAAGATGAAATAAGGGACAATTTGATATTGTGGAATGAGATTGTATTCATTTGCAAATAATTCAGATATCTGCCTGCACATTATTTGCAACAAGTTGGCTGCTTTTAAAAAGGAATATGTAATTATTTGCCAGAAAATGCCTGGTAATTATTGGCCAAAGATTGTTGTCTACTAATTCTATATACTTCTGCATTAATGTTACCATTTACAACAGTGACAGTCCCAGAGTTCGCCATGCTAACAAATGCACCCCCAAATCATCAAGCTGAACGGGTGACAACCAGGTGCGAGACATTCCGGTCTGTACTCTTTCCTGGGCTTGCACCAGACATAACTCTCTTCAATAACTACCGTACACTCATCAGAAAATATCACTCTTTTTCATCTTCGTCCACCTTCCAGTGTCTCTTTTCCCCTTGCCAGGCGGTTTTTAATGTTCACTGTCCGAATCCAAAATCTCTTACGAACAACCCTCCTATGGAATATTTTAGTTTTTCAGCCAAAGGTAATAGTCTGTTAATTTTCACCAACCTCAAAAGTTTACGCTCATCTCTTTCTTCGAGTTTTCATTTCATACCCGTTCTCACTTTATTCTCAAGTTTTCCTCGCTGTAAAAAACGTTTAACTACTGCATATACAGAAGACATTCAATACCAAGATTCCTGACAATTTCTACATATTTTGTACCCTTCTCATAACTCTGTACAATTATTTTTTCAGCAGACGTCAAATCTTCAGATTTTCCCATGGTTTATCGTATGTTATGTTCACAATATCTATATATTTTTAACAATGATAAAGACTTTTATTAACCAGAGAACTCATTTAAATAAATTCAATCTTCCATGAGGCCCTCAACATATTTACAATGTACAACATTATTTAACATATAAACAAAAGAAGTAAACAAGTATATACATATATGTGTAATAATGCATATTAATTATGATGAGAGTTACCCCGATTTATTAGAGTTGCTAAGAATTTTAAAAAAAAAGAGAATTTTTACCCCATTGTAAATATAAAGCTTTAAACTGAGTAATGGAATTTGCATTTTTAGCTCACCGGGACGAAGTCCAAGGAGAGCTGTGGCGTAGTCTGAAGACACCCAGGTTAAACTTTTACGTTTAACTTTAAGATATCTATGCAACCACTCATTGGATGTGAATGAAACTTCACATGTGTGTTTACCATCATCAATGGAACACACAGAGACAAGAACCATAATTATTTTGGATTGCATTTTGGCACAGTTATGGCCCTTTTTGGACTTAGACACCCAGGTTAAGAAGGAGTCCTAATTTTTATCGAGAGTAAGTCTAGCAGCTTTCTTTTGAAATTTCACAATTTTATCTACAAGTGAATAATTACAGTTTCCGCAAATCTAAATGGGGTAAAATGTAAGCATTAAAAAAACACATTGCCCATTGGCACAGAAAGAAATACTTCGATGCAAGATGGAGGATAAAGTAATGAATTACATTGCTTTATAATATTGTCGACTTGTGTATGCCAGGACAGAGTATTATCAATAGTAATTCCAAGTAATTTAACCCTTTACTTCATATAGACGCCTTTGGACACCTTTAATATTGAAAGCATTAATTCATCACATATCAGCAATGGGTGAATTATGTATATATTAACTGACAGAGTGGAAAACAGTGCAGGAAGTGTTCTTCCTGCACTGTTTTCAAAGTCCTTCTGTGATTGGTGCGGGAAAACGCATATCTATGGAGTAAAGGGTTAATGTGTCATTATAATGTCATTGATGACACTGTATCAAAAATTATAATATTCATTCTTGGAAAACCAGTTTAATATGCTTTTAAACATGATCCACTTGTTGATCATATTTGTGTTGGCCATTTTGTTTATAACAATATGATCCATTGCTGTAGTTGTTGATAAATATCAAATCGGATCAAAGATGACCACCTTCCACATTATTTATCACCTTTAATAGAACCATCAACCTTTAATACAAAAGCAACCATTTATATAACTAAACCTTCAATATAACTGTCAAACTATCATATAAATATCAACCTTTATTATAACTGTCAACCTATAATATGACTGTCAATCTTAAATATACTATTAACCTATCATATAACTATTAACCTTCAGTATAACTATCAACCCATAATATGACTGTCAAGCATCAATATAATATTAACCTATGATATAACTATTAACCTTCAGTATAACTATCAACCTATAATATGACTGTCAATCATCAATATACTATTAACCTATCAACATATAATATGACTGTCAATCATCAATATACTATCAACCTTCAGTATAACTATCAACGTATAATATGACTGTCAATCATCAATATACTATTAACCTATCATATAACTATCAACCTGTAATATGACTGTCAATCATCAATATACTATTAACCTATCATATAACTATCAAACTATAATATGACTGTCAATCATCAATATACTATTAACCTATCATATAACTATCAACCTGTAATATGACTGTCAATCATCAATATACTATTAACCTATCATATAACTATCAACGTATAATATGACTGTCAATCATCAATATACTATTAACCTATCTTATAACTATCAACCTTCAGTATAACTATCAACCCATAATATGACTGTCAATCATCAATATACTATTAACCTATCATATAACTATCAAACTATAATATGACTGTCAATCATCAATTTACTATTAACCTATCTTATAACTATCAACCTTCATTATAACTATCAACCCATAATATGACTGTCAATCATTAATATACTATTAACCTATCATATAACTATCAAACTATAATATGACTGTCAACTTTTAATATAATATCAACCTGTAATATGACTGTCAATCATCAATATAACTATTACATGTAACCTATCATATAAATATTAACCATCATTATAACTATCAACCTAAAATATGACTGGCAACCTATGATATAACTGGCAACAGTCAATATGACTGCCAATCGTCAATATAACTATTAACCTATCATATAACTACATTTAAAAACATTCAATATAACTATCAACCTATAATCTGACTGGCAATCTATGATAAAACTGCTAACCTTCAATAAAATTATCAGTCTACATGTATAATGGGACTGTAAACCTTCAATATAACTATCAACCTTAGGTATAACTATCAATCTATAATATATCTATCAACCTTTGATATAACTATCAATCAATAATATGACTGTCAACCTTTGATATAACTGTCAGTCAATAATATGACTATCAACCTTTGATATAACTATCAGTCTATAATATATCTATCAACTTTTGATATAACTATCAGTCAATAATATGACTGTCAACCTATGATATAACATCAGTCTATAATATGACTGTCAACCTTTGATATATCTATCAGTCTATAATATGAATATCAATCTTTGATGTAACTATCAGTCTATAATATGACTGTCAACCTTTGATATAACTAACAACTTATAATATAAGTATCAACCTGTAATATAACTGGCAACCATTAATATGACTGCCAATCGACAATATAAATATTAACCTATCATATAACTACAGGTATAACTACCAACCTATAACATGACTGGCAATATACAAAATAACTGCAAACCTTCAATATAACTATCAGTCTTTATGTATAATGTGACTGTCAACCTTCAATATATTAATCAACCTTTGATATAATTATCGGTCAATAATATTACTGTCAGCCTTTGATATAACTATCAGTCTATAATATGACTCAACCTTTGATATAACTATCAGTCTATAATATAACTGTCAACCTTTGATATAACTACCAGTCAATAATATTACTGTCAACCTTTAATATAACTATCAGTCTATAATATATCTATCATCCTATGATATAACTATCAGTCAATAATATGACTGTCAACCTTTGATATAACTATCAGTTTATTATATATCTATCAACCTTTGATATAACTATCAGTCAATAATATATCTATCAACCTTTGATATAACTATCAGTCTATAATATGAATATCAACCTTTGATATAACTGTCAGTCAATAAAATGACTGTCAACCTTTGATATAACTATCAGTCAATAATATGAATATCAACCTTTGATATAGCTATCAGTCAATAATATGAATATCAACCTTTGATATAACTATCAACTTATAATATGACTATCAATTTATGATATGATTGCAGACCTTAGATATAACTATCAACCTATAATATGGAGTACCGATACATGTACATTTTTAATTGACATGGTATAAATATGATTGAAATGCAGACCTCTAATTTTGTTTCAAATTTGGAAAAGGTTGTAACATTTTTATTGGACATAATAGCTTGTTCATTTGGTATAAACTATGACAAAAACTGGAGATAAGGCCATTATAAATTAATTGCTAAATTATCATCCAAATTTTTCTTAAAAACGAGGAGGGCGGGAGGATTTTTTTTTTTAATTTTTATGATTATTTTTAATTTCTTTTTTTTTTTTTATGAAAATAAAAAGGGTCATGCGGTATGAAAATTAGGGGGCATGCAGGCTGGGATGAAAATTTAGCAATTAATTTATTATGGCCTAAAACAATTTTGAAATGGTAATACATTCACCGGTATGGAGATTAATCGGCTGTGTAAACATGACAGTCATTTATGATCACGGCTTCTGATTGTTAAATATAAGTACAGGTACAGGTAAATTAAGCTAGATATATAAAAATACTTCTCTCCGAGAAGTTTATTATAAAAAAAGTAACTTCAGATTTAATTGTCTTTATCTGATGTGTAATATGTTTTTCATCAATTATGTAAAATCTTTGTTAATGTGTATTAATAATTAACTGTTATATGGCATGGATATATTTTCACATTACTTGTTTAAATTTGTTGGTGGTTTTTATTGTGCGAATGGTTGTCGTATTCATTTTAGCATTTTTTTCATGTTCATGTTATTGTGGTAAAATTACCAACCCCTGTGTTCCAGGGAGCCATATGAGTGTTGGCAAGACTAGGATCACTGTTTACCATGCATGTCGTAAGACGCGACAATTAGAGTAATAAGATAGAATTTGCTGAAACTCTGCAGTTCTGCAGGTTTCAAGGTTTTAAGTTCATTCTGCATATTCATTTTATTGATATGTTTTTTTTAATCTGTATGTTATTTTGTTGATTTTGAACATGTAGAGTGAACCTGGAATCTTCTTCCTGTTGGCATCGATTAACCTATAATGTGTTGGTACGCCATAAAAGCCCATTCATTATGTGTTTTTTAGTGGGGTTTAACCCCATTTTCATCACATTTCAGGTAATATATGGCATAACCAGTTTTATTGGTGGAGGAAGACCTCAAAATGAAATGAAAAGAACCACCTTCCTTCCGCAAGTAAATGGCAAACTTTCTCACATAATATTTGCGGAGTAAGCCAGATTCGAACCTATGACTTTAGCAATGACAGGTAAATGATCTTGAGATGGCACCTAAGATCACTCGGCCATGGACGACACTTGTTTAAATTTATAATCACCTTTGTAGCCAGTTGCCTAATAGAATTGAGTTGAATTATTTTTAAACTTTTATTTTGGAAACATAATATACAAACAACATTGTTGCCCAATTTGCACAAGGTTGAAATGACAGATTTTGAATATTCGTAACTGAATAATTGATAACTATATGCTGGGAGCTATTGCACTAGACTTGTCATAACTGATTAATTAATTGTCAGATTTTTATCATTCTTTAAAATGTGGGTCAGGTTTTTATATCAGCCAAATATAATCAGTATGAGATGAATAATATTGCTAAATTATTGTAAAAAGAATGCATGATTTAGTGTTAAATGTTGTTGTTTTTCAATATATATCAATTTTAGTCCTCATTGTTTTGCCATCAATGGCTAAAAGATGAGCAGTTAACCTAAGCACTCTTTCCTAGGAAACTGGAAGGTTAACTTGTACTTTCTCTGCAGGTAACTGATTACTTTCCCTCTTGTATCAGCAGTGAGATATGTTTGACAATGAGATCATTGTCGTATATCAATTATCATAGAGACTGGCCAGAGGGGGGTTCTATCTCCTGACCCCTGATAGTCAGACGTTTTACCAACTGAGCAAACCCGGCCCAGTGTAAAGGGATATGGAGCAATGTTACAATTGATTTTACTGCTGTTAATATAATCATTCTTTATAACTGTGAACACATAACCATGTGGAAATATTAATATGCAGAAACTTATATGTAGGAGATTATTAGGTCACCTGAGACTTTGTCTCAAGTGACTTTTGCGATTGCCATGTACGACATGCGTCCGCACAAACAATTCACATTTTTTACTTCTTGTCATTAACTGTTAGCCAGATTGTAATGAAATTATCTATGCACCTTTGGTACTTAAAGGTGAATCAAAATTGTGATTTTCATGATCCTAACCCCCATGGGGCCTTGGGATGAGTCCTAAACAGCCAATACATGGTTCACAGTCTTCTTAAATGGGAAGCGCTGGGAAACAAATTGTAAGCATAATTATTGAGGCCTACGTGTCCTTCATAAAAATTGTGAATTTCATGCCCCTGAGTCTCACCTTAATTCACTAAATCTATAAATAGTAAATGACAAATGACTGAAATAAGTTCTTTAAAAAATTTTTGGTGCGATTTGTTGTTGCTGATATAATGCTTAATATCCATGTTTCATTGAAAAACCTAACCCTCTGTTGCCTTGGGAGCGAGGCCAAAAAAGAGACAAATTAAAGGTTAACTTTAAAAATCTTATTATTATTATAGGAAGCACTTGGAAGCAAAATTAATGGTTAATTATTATTGAGGTCTATGGATCCTTTTTAAAATTGTGAATTATAAGCCCCTGGGTCTTAGCATTTGACCCTGGGGACTTGGCCTGCTTTACTAAATCCATATGACAAAAAACGTTATTTCTAGGGCTGTTCATTTTCAGAACAATACGTATTGCGATACATATTGTGTGCGAATATAAGAGGTGATGCATATTGTAATATTTAAGTTGCGATGCAATGCGCATCACGATACTGATATTTAAACTGTATCTTATTCAATTAGCATGATTGTTTGATAAGGTGTATGTAATAACTATGCTTGTATGCAACTTAAAAATATCTTTATAAACAGAAAACAACAGAACTTATTACACTGCATAACTGCGAGCGTGATGAAAAAAACAAAGTGGGATAGTATCTGATGGGAAGGAGATGCTGTCTGTAATATTCGCCATGTGTTTAGTCAGTTTATATCTCGCTTTTTAAAAACCCATTCTTTTTTTGTTAGTTTATGAGATATTTTTTAATGTTTCATCAAGAATGGAATTGTCATGCATGATATCTGACAATCATATTGATGCATTGTAGGTCTAAAGAATGCATTGCATCGCAATCTGTTGGAAGTTTCATTTAACACCCGATACACACATCGGCGGAAAGGTGAATCGCGATCCATCGATGCATCGTTAAACCTCTAGTTATTTCTCATGACTGAATTGACTCATTTGGATGGTTTTTAGTGTGATTTGTTGCTGACATGACAGTCAAAATCTATGTTTAAATTCATGCCCCTGACCTCCAGGGACCTAGGGAAAAGACCTTCCGGTAGTGGCAAAAACAGCGAAATTGATGTTAAGTGAAACATTATAAACGTAGCTAGTTGCTAGCCTTTGTCATGAAAACAATGTGTTTGCATACAATGCAAGGACTGGTGCACTTGTCATCATATTGTTGATCATATCTGGTCTGGGCTCCAGTAAAACTGTTCTTCTTTACTCAACAAGTCTATAATTGGTTTAGAATTCTCAACTAGCGATGACGTAATTTTGCTTAGCTGGTTAACCAATCATAGAAATCTACGGACTTCGTGCAGATTTGTAGGTTTCATGTCAGTTATTGCCTTGACCCTGTTGGGATCAGCTGATACCCCATTGGATCATACAATGTGACCTATGAACTTGACTGATGACTTCTAAAGCTCACATTTATTTGGTTTAAGAGTCGGGTTTAGGTTTGCATTCTAGCCAGAACCATTCTCAGTCATTCATCATGTTTGAGTTCTGTAACGCAGAAATGCAATGCACTCAAAGTACAGAGGGTGCGGCCAGATTTGTCATTGGGCTAAATGTTGTGTCAACCACAAAAATTGATGAAGTAGAGGATCGAGCCTTCATCTGAACCATTAGCTGTAATGAGAAAGCCTGGACAATTAATTTAAAGGTGAAGCAATCGTTTATTAGATTCAAAATTGATACAGGGGCAGATGTAACTGCTATTTCTGAAAATGTGTATATAACAATGGATTCACCACCTTTAATTATTTAACAGTTTCTATTAATAAATCTTTAACGGTCGAAGAGATATATGTCATAAAGAGCTTAGAACGATGTTAAATGGGCCGACCAGCTGTTATAAAGCTTAACCTTATTGAGTTAAAATGCATAGAAAAGGTAATTTATTTAGAGAATTAGGCATGTTGAGCGGCGAATACTATATTTCAATCAATGACAGTGCCATGTCATACAGGTTATCGGTTCCTCCACGAGAACCTATCCCGTTCTCCTCAAGGTCAAATACATGATTTAGACAACATGGACTGAATGATGTGCAGGCATGGTTGCCGTACCAAAATGCCTGGAGACATAGTCAGAATCTGTGTCAACCTGACCAATCTAAATGACATTGTCCAATGAGAGGCATTTCCATTTCCGATCATTGATCAAAGTTAAGGGCTTCTTGCAGAGGCATAATATTTCATAAAACTTGACTGCAACTCAAGATTTTGGCAAGTAAAACTGTCCGAAGAAAGCAAGCTACTGGCTACATTTATAACGCCTTTCCGCAGGTATGCTTTCAATAGGCTTCCATTCAGAATTAGCTCTGCTAGTGATTATTTTGAGAAAAGAATGTTTCAAATTCTCGAAGGTATCAACGACGTATTGTTTCAGACAGACAATGTTACTGGGCATGTACTTCTCATGTGTTCAGATACTGTTCTGCATCTTGGGCATCAATGGTCGCTTATTCTGCTCAAATGTTAACCTTGACTTGTGTTGTGTTTGTTGTATTTTCGACAATGTAATTTCTGATGTTTTTAAACTGCTTCTTTTTGCCTTGCAGTGTTAATTGACTTTTCGAGTGTCAACTAGGCATCCAACTGGAGTTTCTCAGAAATCTTAGCATCTCTTAATCTAAAACCTATTCTGTCCCATATTAACCCGTCTTTCAATGTACCGTAATTGCAATGTTCCGCCAAAGAATGTAGGGCTGTCACAAATGCATCGATATTCACATTCTCCTCCTGTCACCTCATATTGAATTTGGCCGGTCAAATATAATGTTTCTTTTTACCACAAAGTAACTTTTGAATTTGTAGCATACATGTTTGTACTTTTTAATTGTCCCTCATTTAAATTAAATGAATCAGATATTCCACCCACATTATTACCCATACAATAAAGGCTGTACCCATGCCTTCACAATTATTCCCAATGCCACTTTGAAATGTTTAAATCTCACAATCCATTAGTTTTGTTACTGTCTTAATTTTACATAAAGTTCCGTGGTACAACAGAAGTAAAACTAGTAGTATATAGTAGGTGGAGTCGTCTGTATTTACTTTGTGTTTTGTGTAAGCAGTTGTAGATCTACCAACATATGGAATACGTTGAATACAATCTGAAATCATACAAATTAACAAATATTAGCAAATACTTATAATCATTCTGATGGTACAATGGTTATCAGAATTTCAAGGTACAATGGTTATCAGAATTTCAAGGTACAATGGTTATCAGAATTTCAAATACTTCTCAAATACAAAGATAAATTACTTTAATTGTGTGTAGTGGCAACTTACTCTCATACATATTAAATATATAAATTAAACATATTTATAACAATATACATGTAGATAAACACACACTAGCTTACCAAGCTATGGACTTAAATGCTCCAATAACCATTCACCAGTTCACCACACCTGCATACACTCTGTGATATATTTAATAATCAATAAATGTTTCCATTCCTTAAAATATCAATAAGCCACTATCCATCCTTTCAAACATATAAAATCATTTTCTGTACTGTCTGACAGTTTTCTAAGGAAAAGACAAAGAGAGTGCCAAGCCCTAGTGCCTAATCCAAGGAATCTCAGCATTTTGGCAAAATAAAAGGTCAATAAAGGTCATGTATATCTGGACAAATATTCAAAGGGAAATAACCAATCTTAGCTAACCAATGCAATTAAGACAAAACCCAGTACTGCCACATCAATTTCATTGAAATATATATCACAAACCCTTTTGTATTATATAAATATATATATATAATGGCTCATTTTTAAAATGTGTAATAAACTTGCTTCTTTGGTTTAAAAAGTTCTGATGTCAGTCACACATGTTGACACTGACTTGTAATAACCCAGTATATTCAGAACCAAATTGTGTTCAAATTTATTTTTTGGCACTACAAGTATACAAGTACACTCTACGGAACTTTAAACCAGTGGTGATGGGGGCACATAACCTGAAAATGGATACATATGTGCCCTGTAAACTGCAAAACATAGGTACAAACTCTACACTGCAGCCTTAATTTTGGTGGTAAAAACACTACATTCAAAACAATTATAGGGGTCGAAACTCTACATTGAAACAAATTATATAGGGGTCAAGGCACTAATCATTTAATTCAAATCAAACTTTGTCTACACAATGGCATAAGCTCTTGGATTTATTGGAATCCCCTTTGGGATTCTCTCCGTGCAGATTAGTTTGTAACTCAGAAGTTTATTAGTAATATTCAGGATGGCCGATACCACTTACTTAAATTAAAGATAAATAATTTTTTGAAATAATGAAAGAACACAAAGTTTGGTTCCACTGAAATATATTTTATTTTGTTGAGTTTCTATACCTTCCAATTTCAAATGTTCAGTGTTATGATTCATGCACAAACTATTATATCAGATACATTGTAAATTCTCACAAAACACCACTCGATTAATATCCAAATTATGTAACTAAGTCAATATTTACTATTACCAGGAAACTGTAGAATTCATATTTTGCACATGATTCTACCTTATTTTAGTGATTGCCAAACACGTCATTAATTAGTAATTTTGATGAAAAAAACTTAATTAAAATCTTTGTTTACAGACACTTTTCATATTGGCATAAAAGTTCCAAAACAAAATGTAAAATAAAAATGAAGTTTTCATTAGTTCTTTAAGCATATTCCTGAAGATTCACAAGTCTCAATTGAATAATGTCTCATTATTTAATTATTCAAATTATTCCATACTGTGAGAGGAAGTGAATAACTAATTCGAAATGCCGGGATCTTCTAGAAATCACAGATATCCCAAAGCTGGGATCTTCTAGCAATCACAGATATCCCGATGCCAGGTTCTTCTGGCAATCACAGATATCCCGATGCCTGGATCTTCTAACAATCACAGATATCCCGATGCTGGGATCTTTTAGCAATTACAAATATCCTGATACCGGGATTTTCTAGCAATCACAGATATCCTGACGCCGGGATCTTCTAGAAATCACAGATATCCCAAAGCTGGGATCTTCTAGCAATCACAGATATCCCGATGCCGGGATCTTCTAACAATCACAGATATCTCGATGCCGGGATCTTCTAGCATTCACAGATATCCCGATGCCAGGATCTTCTAGCAATCACAGATATCCCGATGCTGGGATCTTTTAGCAATTACAAATATCCTGATACCGGGATTTTCTAGCAATCACAGATATCCAGATGCAGAGATCTTCTAGCAATCACAGATGTCCCTATGCCGGGATCTTCAAGCAATCACAGATGTCCCAATGCCAGGATCTTTTAGCAATCACAGATGTCTCAATGCCGGGATATTTTAGCAATAACAGATGTCCCTATGCAGGGATCTATTAGCAATCACAGATGTCCCGATGCCGGGATCTTCTAGCAATCACAGGTGTCCCGATACTGGTATATTGAAGCAATCACAGATGTCCCGATGCCGGGATCTTTTAGCAATCACAGGTGTCTCCATGCTGGTATATTGAAACAATCACAGATGTCCCGATGACGGGATCTTCTAGCAATCACAGGTGTCCCGATGCCGGGATCTTCTAGCAATCACAGATATCCCGATGCCAGGTTCTTCTGGCAATCACAGATATCCCGATGCCGGGATCTTCTAACAATCACAGATATCCCGATGCCGGGATCTTCTAGCAATCACAGATATGCCGGGATCTAGCAATCACAGATATCCTGACGCCAGGATCTTCTAGAAATCACAGATATCCCAAAGCTGGGATCTTCTAGCAATCACAGATATCCCGATGCCGGGATCTTCTAGCATTCACAGATATCCCGATGCCAGGATCTTCTAGCAATCACAGATATCCTGATGCTAGGATCTTTTAGCAATTACAAATATCCTGATACCGGGATTTTCTAGCAATCACAGATGTCCCTATGCCGGGATCTTCAAGCAATCACAGATGTCCCAATGCCAGGATCTTTTAGCAATCACAGATGTCTCAATGCCGGGATATTTTAGCAATAACAGATGTCCCTATGCAGGGATCTATTAGCAATCACAGATGTCCCAATGCCGGGATCTTCTAGCAATCACAGGTGTCCCGATACTGGTATATTGAAGCAATCACAGATGTCCCGATGCCGGGATCTTTTAGCAATCACAGGTGTCTCCATGCTGGTATATTGAAACAATCACAGATGTCCCGATGACGGGATCTTCTAGCAATCACAGGTGTCCCGATGTCGGGATCTTCTAGCAATCACAGATATCCCGATGCCAGGTTCTTCTGGCAATCACAGATATCCCGATGCCGGGATCTTCTAACAATCACAGATATCCCGATGCCGGGATCTTCTAGCAATCTAAGATATGCCGGGATCTAGCAATCACAGATATCCTGACGCCGGGATCTTCTAGCAATCACAGATATCCCAAAGCTGGGATCTTCTAGCAATCACAGATATCCCGATGCCGGGATCTTCTAGCATTCACAGATATCCCGATGCCAGGATCTTCTAGCAATCACAGATATCCTGATGCTAGGATCTTTTAGCAATTACAAATATCCTGATACTGGGATTTTCTAGCAATCACAGATGTCCCTATGCCGGGATCTTCAAGCAATCACAGATGTCCCAATGCCAGGATCTTTTAGCAATCACAGATGTCTCAATGCCGGGATATTTTAGCAATCACAGATGTCCCTATGCAGGGATCTATTAGCAATCACAGATGTCCCGATGCCGGGATCTTCTAGCAATCACAGGTGTCCCGATACTGGTATATTGAAGCAATCACAGATGTCCCGATGCCGGGATCTTTTAGCAATCACAGGTGTCTCCATGCTGGTATATTGAAACAATCACAGATGTCCCGATGACGGGATCTTCTAGCAATCACAGGTGTCCCGATGCCGGGATCTTCTAGCAATCACAGATGTCCCAATGCCAGGATCTTCTAGCAATCACAGATACCCTTATGCCGGGATCTTCTAGCAATCACAGATACCCTAATGCCGGGATCTTCTAGCAACTACAGATGTCCCAATGCCGAGATCTTTTAGCATTCACACATGTCCCCATTCCGAAATCTTCTAGCAATCACAGATATCCTGATGCCGGGATCTTCTAGCAATCACAGATGTCCTGATACAGACTTTTCTATAAATCAAAGTTAGTTATACTGTGAGAGAGTAAATAACTAATTTGATTGTAGGTACCGAGCAATCACAGCGGTTACTTCTGAGAAAGTTAGTGAGATCATTTACAGATGTTCCTATGCCAGACTTTTCTATAAATAACATGGTTAGTTATACTGTGAGAGAGTAAATAACTAATTTGACTGCAGATACCCGATGCCAGGTTTTTCTAGCAATGACAGCGGTCAATTTTGAGAAAGTGAGAATGTCCAGATGCGAACGTTTCTATAAATCACATAGATTAGTTATACTGAGAAGAAGAGAGAGTAAATAAATAATTTGCTTGTAGATACCCCGATGCCAGGCTTTCCTAGTAATCACAGAGTTTAATTCTGAGAAACATAGGGAAATTGTGTACAGACTTTTCTACAAATCACAGAAGTTAGTTATACGGATGAAAGAGTAATTAATTAATCTGGCTATAGATGCAGAGAAGGCTTCAGTAACAAATTTTAACAACTTTGCACTAAATGAAATTATTATATAAAGAGAACAGCCAATAACAGTAGATAGCATTAGTTAATGGTACAAGTCTACCTACCCATTAGTGAATACAGTTTTAGAATATATTTACACAGTTATTTTTTTTTTCATTTTTTTCTGTTTGAGATCACCATATATGTCACCAATTTGTATCTTACTTGCTTCTTTGGTTTAGAAAGTTCTGAAGTCAGTCACACATGTTGACAACGACTTGTAATAACATCGTACTTTCAGAATCAAAATTTTGTTCAAGTTTACTTTCCAGCACTACAAGCAACTTTACGGAACTCTTAAACTGAGTAATAGCAGTCCGGTAATTTATTAGTTATGTTCAGGATATCTGCCACCATTGACATATTTGAAAGATAAGTCAGAATCCTTAATCATTGGCGTCAGTGTGAGGGTATTCATATAAAAAACATGCATAATTAAACCCTTGTGTTGTAAGGTATTGCAATAATAAAGCCACACACAGTAAGTAAATAAGTAAAAGTTTTATTACAGTGACATGTGCAAGACATACACCCCAAAAAACATAATACAGAAAAGATAAGTAGCACCCGGCCCAATAGGCCAATAAGTCACCTACGATTGGATAGTATGTGAAACGTATTAAAACTCAACCAAAAAACAAGCTCCTTCAAAATATATTTTATTTTAATTTTCTTACAATGTTAAAATGACCAGATGATTGTATTAATGCAAAATTTGTTCCACAATAAATTATTATCACAGATTTCTATACATCCTCGAAAGAGCTTTGTAACATAATATATTTAAATTCTTGAAAAATGCTGTCAATAACTACAATTCTTGTGTGTATATATATATATAATATGTATGTTGTATAAAAGAAGTTTGTCACTAAATATGGTTTAAATAACTGATAAAGATGTAAGAATGGTTGATCTATAGTATAATGATTTTCACAGATAAGTCAAGGAATCCCAACTGATCTGGTTGACGCCTGAATTTATATAATCCAAATCCAATTATTTGTGCTTCAAGACATGACAAAGTAAAGATATTCCCATTTCATTGAATTAATTGTAAAATAACTGAAATTATCTTTTAAACTAAAATATAACGTAACAAAAATCCAACTGTTTAAAAATAGAATAGCAGCACAACAGTTCTTTAACAGAAGTGGATAAATTCCACAGTTCTAAAAAATCATGCACAACACTCATATAGCTTTATTTCTGGTTTTAAAATAAACAGCCATGGCCAATTAGCTCAGTCGTTGGCGCGTCTGACTATAAAGGAGTCATGAGTTTGAATCCACGCCCGGTCAAAATCATCACTGATTCAAGTGGGAAATTATCAATTACTTGCAAAGATGGGGTCTGCTCGAGTACTGGTTAACCTCCAGAATCCCAGGAAACAGTAGTTACGTTAACTAAGCGTCTATTAGCACTCGATGGCATAAAAAATACGCTAAATATTCAATCAAGCAAACAGGCAATTTAATCATATTAAAATGCACAGTTTTACGAGTTCTACAAAAACTGTCTTACATAATTCCATGTAAAGTAAAAAGTTTATTTGGAGTTCAAACCAAGCAAAAACACTAAGAATTGTATTTCACAATGAAATACTTTAAAATCTAAATTCCTCACTTAGAATACTTTATAACTGTTCAAAGCAATGGCAGCATAGAAAAATTATCCTCTCTAGGGAATAGTACAGTGATAAAGGGGTATTCTTTACCAAAGCGTTTATTCTCTTACTCTTCTACCAAATCCACCAGAAGATCAATTTAAAACAGTAAATAATAGTATAGACAAATTATTATTGGATAAAAAATCTGATAAAAACAAATGAAAAAACAAAAATTCAATATTTTGAAATGGATGCCCTCAAAATGATAGATATTTATAAAGTTGTGAAATCATTAAAATCAAACTTGACAAAAATACTTTTTGATACTTTTAATAATGGACTACTTTTTTATATAAACAAATTCGACAAATTCTGCAGGAAAACATTCGAAAGTGACCTCAGTATTAGTGATCTTCAACATCTATATCCAAAAGAAAGGCTTTTTTCAAAGCATTGCTATTTTAAATACATGACCGAAAAGAAAAAGACTGCATTGGTAAAAAAAATGGAATAATTCAAAAATAAAAGTAGTAGGTAACAAGACATTTTTTTAACAACACTTGGTATGATAGAGGAACACAATATTGTGAGCATTTATATGATTGTAGGAAACATCAACTTCTCCGACTTTATTGAATTATATGCATAACCGGAACATTCTTTTATTTTTTATGCATCTTTGATTTCGAGTATTCTCAAAGAATGGAAAACACTTAATCAGAAAATATCCGCAGATAAGAAACATCAAAAAGAAACAAATAAACACATTTAATATGATTTCAAATTAAAGACAGATGGGAACAGTTTTTCAATACTCCCCAGGTAGGTAGGAAATATATTTATACATTGCCTTTTAACTCAACCGTTAATACAGAACTTCGTAGGTTCCAATACAAATATTTTATGCTGATTATACCTACATATTGATATATCTTCAAATGTATCTTGACAAAGTCAAATTTGTACGATTTTTGCAGTAGTTACATTTAAACAGTACAGTAAACCATAGTTTTAGGGAATGTCACAATATTCAACAGTTTTCGTCGAAACTCAATATATTTTTATCACTTTTAAATATTAACATATCATAGATCTTTTAACAGTTACTTTTGGTGTAAAGGAGGGAAAGGTTTACTAACTGCCCTTATCAATTTTATTGTAATAAGTGGTAAGTCTTTCAAATTCAGAAGCAAATACATTAATACAACTCCATGTTTAAACTAGTTCAAAACTTAATTGAATAAACCAATTAAAATTGAAAAACACATTGCTCTAATTAAGAATAAGTAAGAAATTCATAACCGGAAATGGGCACCTTAAATTTTCTAACATGTTATGTTAGAAATAGTATTTTTCAAAATAAAACACAACTGAGACATCTTGGCATTATTCTAATACTATTCTCACAATTTCACTACTTTTTAATACTGTGTGGCATATGAAGCTCTATGTCTGTTTAAGGGACTGGTAGTAATCTTGTAGAACTTTCCATGCCTTGGGAGCCATGAAGCCATCTGGTGGATTCTGTCCCTCTCTCGCGAGTTTACGCATACGGGTGCCAGAGATGAAGTCAAACTCCTCTTTCTTTTCTGGATTGTAGAAGTCCATCTTTTTCAGTTTTGTGTTGTATGCAGCTACACGGAATGGGACAATTTCCAGTTGTGTAAGGCCTGGTGCCATTGTTAATACCTGAAAAAATGGAGAACTTAAGGTGAGCAAAAAACAAAAATAAATCTATGTTCAATGTCAACATCACACAAAAAAGTTCATCTGCTTTGGATACAACAAACTCTTTATATCAAAATCAAAACGGTACAATAATTGTAAACAAAACTCCATCAATTAGGGAATGCATTCAATTTGTTGAATGTTTAAGGGATGTGAACTTACACTAACTTTGTGCTAAGTATATAAGCGAACTCAAAAGATATGAATTGTGTTTGTTGCAGGCAAGTTCATCATATCTCATAGATCACCAAATCAAGTTCATTCTTTTACCTATTTTAATAATACACCCAGTCTATACAAACACTTCCTATTTATCAATTATCATGAATAAGTCCATGCACCAGCAATTTATTGTTATGTTCTTGATAGGAAAATGTACACAAAATTTCATCAACATATTTTAAAGGAACCTATTGAGAGAAAAACCTTTTTTATACTTCTAGTTACAGTAACCAAAACTTGATCTATGTTGCTTGAGCTAGCATACTTTACTCAGTTGAAAATATTTTAGTAGGTCATGGTGCAATTTACAACAAAATATGTCGTTATGCTTTAAGTAAATAATACGAATGTCAATTTGAGAGTGAATCAATCAAATAAAGGTAGTATAATTATGCCAACCTTGGATCCATGTGTGTGTTCATACAGATCTTTGCCTCCATCAGGGTGTGGCATGCCTGCTGGATCCCTGCCCACAATGTAGAAGTTGGCACCTGTCGACATTCTTGCTTTGGCGTGCCACTGTACCTCTGTTGGTCCTGCATACATCATGGGTGAGGGAAAGATGGCAAGTACGGTGCTGTCTGGATCCAGCACTCCCTCGTCTAGTATGGCTTTGTGCTGCTTTATTCTGTGTGGAAGAGGGACATCATCATCTTTGGTCCAGCCCCCTAAAACATACAGAAAGTATTTTTAATGTTCTACTTTAATTTGAAAACTGTTTTGAATGAGTTTAACATGGTCAGTACAATCAAAACTGTGTAAGTGGTCATTTCTTTTAATAGTCACCTGTCTTAAGCAACCACATTTTCAGAGTAAATTTACATGTTTAAGCAACATCAGGTCTTAAAATGTAAATTTTGCTCCTGCCCATGGCTGGCTGCTTAAGACAGGTTTGACTGTAACTTGTATAAATTATTCGGACTGAGCTTAGCTCAAACTAATAACTTTAATTTAAAACTGATGATATGTTTTGATACATTTTTCTAATAAAAAAATGTAAAATATATTTTCAATAAAGATATGTTATAACAGACTACCAAACAGATAGCCCACGGTAGTCTTGTTGTACAAGTTTCAACCCATCAATGATTAAAAGCAAATTGTTGTATAAAATAACTTTCTAGAAAGACTGGGGGAAATGTGAATGGAATTTAATGCCATTTTCAATACATAAAAATTTTTTTTACAATATTTCTAATCTAACTGGAGGTCTGCCTCAGACCTTACAATTACTAGTAACCTAAATAGAATCACCATCCTTCCACAAATAGCTGGCAAACATTCTCACATAAAGTTTCAGGACCATGCTGTGAATGTATATAAAGTCCCAGTGGTGGAGGATATGTCTGTTAGGAGTCATGGAGGACCTCAAGAGGTAATGACATGTTAACATAGTATATACCTAGTGGATGTAGAAGCAATACTGGTTTCTTGTAGCCTCTTTCTAACAACCTGCGTTTTGTGTCTGCCATTAGCAATGCATGACCATTGTGGATGGGATTTCTCAGCTGGAAGGCAAAAACTGCATCTGCCTGTAAAATACATGAACTTTTATTTTATGCTATTCTTATATGCCAAAACAAACTACAAAAAGTTTATTTTGGTCCATGGTGAAACTGGTACAACTTGAGCATAAAAAGGCTAATTGGGGTAACTAGTGGAAACTGAATAGTACTGTATGGTCCTCAACAATTATGTACGTATTTGTTATAATAACTCTAGCACCAGATACTGGAAAAAAATTTCATATCAACATATTATTTTTTACAAGAAACTACACCCTGCTCTGTTACAAATTAAAAAGGTGGTATAGAATATAATGCCCTTGTAATAAAGATGACAAAACAGGAATTACTGATACATACCCCTATTTCCCGAAACTTGGCCCGTAACTGCTTCGGTGTCAGACGATACTCGTCCAGGCCATCATTCCACTTTATTTTTTTGAGAACCTCTAGGTCCCCACCCACCAACCAGTCACCACTTTCGTATATCATCTGTGATAAAATATAATTCTCGAAATACAAAAACATGTATTCATATCACACATTGCAGTTGTAGCAACATCTGAAGCAAAAGATAACTGAAATATACAGTGCGAGTTTGAAAACAATAGGCAAAGTGCATTCATAATGTATTTGAAGAATATCTTTTATCTCATTAGAACTAAATAAACACAATACTTTTTTAAGATTTAGGGACTGGAATGTATGGTGTCCCATTGGGGCCATCGCGGCATATTTTTTTAATTGAGTAAATTCGAAACAACGAAACGATGGTGAAAATTGAAACTATGATGGTAAAAAGCTGAAACTGCAATGGTAAAAAGTCGAAACAGAAACAACAATCGATTCAGTAATAAAATTACATAGCTAATTTTTGTTAAAATAATGACACATTCTTCCTAAACACAAATATATAAAGAGAAAATACTCCGTCTGAGGGAATCAACAAGTTGATACACATGTAAAAGGACAATATTCTGACTGTGTGCTCAACAACCTAAAAAAGCATGTATCAAGGGAGAATACTCTGTCTGAAGGGATTAACAACCTAAACACATATGATTATAATGTAAAGGGAGATTACTTTGTATTAAACACACCTATATTCTATAAGGGGAAGTGTGTGTGTGTGTGTGTGGGGGGGGGGGGCACCTAAACATGTATATAAAATGACCAAGGGGAACAAATCAACAACTTAAAACATGATACAAAGGGAGAATACACTGTCTGGTGGATCAGAAAATTTTAAACACATATAGATTATACACATATATAAACACATATACAACTTTGTCATTGTGGTTGGTGGGGGTGTGAACAGCATTAACATGTATATAAAGTGTGCCGAGGGGGTCGACAACCTGTCCACAAATGATATGAAGTGAGAATACTTTGTCCTAGGGATCAATAAATAAAACACGTATATAAGGGGATCAACAACCTAAACACTTATACTATGAAGTGAGAAAATTTTGTCCTGGGGATCAATAAATAAAACATATGTATAAGGGGATCAACAACCTAAACACTTATACTATGAAGTGAGAATACTTTGTCCTAGGGATCAATAATTAAAACACGTATATGAGGGGATCAACAATCTAAACATGTATACTATGAAGTGAGAATACTTTGACCTGGGGATCAATAAATAAAACATATGTATAAGGGGATCAACAACCTAAACACGTATATAACGGGACAGACAGTACTCTGTCCGAGGAGATTCTTAAGATATATTTTCCATAATATTTTTCTTCATATGAATATGATTCTTTACCTTGACATATGGATGTCCAGTATTACTGGTTCCAAACTGGCGACAACATCGCTCCTCCTTCTTGTGTTCATAAAACTCTGGGTTCCGCATGATTGCAACTGGTTTGTCATCGTAACGTAGACAAAAAGCTGCACACTCTCCAAGTCTGTTTTTATCATTCGTCTGTACAGGCAACACAATGGGAATTGACTGGTTGGTCACACCACCTGAAATGACAAGTAAGTAAAGTTGTCTCAGTAAACATAAATAACATAAACATAGTCACGTACATTTCTTCCGTGTAAATCTACCTATAGTATGCGGTCCATACCACCATTGCTATTTACTTGGAGTGGATGCCCAAGAGTGGTTTGACCATTACATTACACAAATGCTGTGTAGCATAGTACTTTCCGCACCACAGCTTGTGTACACATGAATATATTTAAATTAATTTACAATTTTACATACCATCAAGAAGGCAACCAAAATGCTGACATTGTAGAAATTCTCGTTCTCTCATGAAACCAGTCAGTGGGGTAGCCCAACCTTCAGAGAGAACCTGTGTCCATTGTAGATCAAGCTGAAATTAAGTAAAATGGAATAATAAAACTACTGTATAGTGCTATGTTTGAAAAAGAAAATGTTTCTATCTTTATCCATTTTTCTTTTAATACAATAAATTTTGAGATATAATGTGCATTTTTAAACAAAAAATTCGCAGCTGAGTTTTATCCTTTTGTAATGATTACACTGTAAGAAAGAAGTCGCAGACCCTGCAGATGGTCCATCTCATCTGCAGCTTTCTTTTAAAACGCTTCATCAAATGCTGGCGCATTGCCATTGTAGAAACTTTTGTGATATAAATATACATGCTTTTAATTTATTGGACCTTACTCCAGTATGTTATGAGTACCAGTTCTGCGGTAGATGGCTTTATGTCAAATGGATGTATGTACTTATCTAATAAGAATTTTATCCACAAAGGCATACTCAAATAAAAGTAGCTAACATGCATGAGTGATGTGTAATCATTACCTTGCTGATTTCCAGGGCAGGTAATGCCTCAGCCTCGGCCTTCACTGCCTCAACCCTCGTGTCAGGAACAAACAACTCCTTCACAGAACTGACGGCACTTGATGGGACAACCTCCTATAAATGTTACGAAAATATGTCATGCATATGAAATGAAATACAGATTGCCCATCTGAATTATGGCTCAACACTTAATCTTCTTGGAGAGTGCAAAGAACCATGATTTTTTGGTTTCATTTTCATGCAAGCATCTGGAGGAGACAGTGATCTAGAATTTTACAAAAGAAAACAGTTGAAAATAATGCAGATGAGAATTTTATATTTTTAATGGTCTTGTAGCAGCTAGAAATGAATTTAATATTAAGGGTAAATAAGTCTTACCTTTTCTACAAGATGAGCGACAATCTCCTGTACACATTCATCGATACTATTTTTGCCTGCCTTCAGGCTCACTTCTGGGTTTTCAGGTCTCTCATAGGCGGCATCAATACCGGTAAATCCTGCAGGTAAGAGTTAATCTTTGGACTTATATGTCTACAAGTGAACTAACATGATAAGTAAGAGACTTAGTCTGGAATGGGTGTCACATTGGGGTTTTCCCATCATTAGAATACAAATTGATTATCACATTGCATTATTCCAATAATACTGATGGTTTTTTTTTGTTTACAATATATGTTACTTTTTCACATATATGACCCTGATTATGCAAACTATGCTTTTCAACCATTATGTCCCTTTTCCAAAACACAAACAAAATTCAAGATTTGTGTGCAGACATGTTATATTTTATTTTCAGTATTAGACTTTAGTGAAAACTGCTGTAATTCCCTTTAATATACAGGAACACTCGGTGTATGTGTGTGGGTGGGGATGTTAGAGAGGTTGGGAATGGGATGTAACTTTTACGAATGTATAAAGCTTTCCATTGTATCATCATTGACAACAATACCTTTTTATTAGCTCGTTATAACAGGATATAATTAGTAATGGTACATAATATCGTTACCATTATACGAGGTTGAAATATACTCTCACAGGTATCATGAATTTTATGCTATTTATATAATTTATTGAAAAGAAATAATCGCCTAAGAACAATTTCAATATTCTCCAAAAAATTTACTTAACTAACATATAAGGTAGTCAATGGTCAGAGACCGTAATCAGACTGAGAAAAAACAAGTACAGTTGATTTTGGTTCTACATTGTTTGCAGATTATCATTAACACGAGCAGCCAAGAGGGAGAAATCTCAAAAACATGAGTGGGGTGATAAAAATCCATTAATATCTCTGATCAGGCAAACAACTTACCTTTGATTATACCAGCTCTAGCTTTCTTGTATAGGCCCTTGACATCACGGGACTCGCACACGTCCAATGGGGTGTCCACGTAGCACTCCACAAACTTGAGGCCCGCTGCATCATGCAGTTCTCTTGCTCCCTGACGATCCTGTAATCAGATAATACAACAGAAATGACTTATCTGATGTAAACAATCATCGAAGAAGCAGATATACTTACTGGGCTCAAATGGACACTAGCTCCTTTATTAGAACAAACTTGATATCCCTACCCACAATTTCCATTATTTTATAACAAAAAGGAACAAATCTGACTGATTTATGAAAAAAAAATATATATTTAGACATTTGTGATCATTTGACCTCAGGGTCATAATTTTAACAAACCTAAGAGAACTTCATATAACAATGTTTCATACAAAATTTGAAGAAAATCTTTGAAACGGTTTCAGAAAAGTAAATGAAAGATGGTTAGACGATGGACAATCCAAACTAGGTCTCTTCACACATAAGCTTAGAGTTTCTATAAATAGCTCCCAAGTATATTTCTTATGTAAAACCAATACCGTGTGTTGATTTTTAGAGGCAATTGGGTTCGAGACGGAGATTGGACATGTGACCTCTAGTGTGATCCATGTCCACTATACTACCGCCAATCTCTACAGGGCTGTTTGCAACATGCAAATATATCATTTTCAAAAACGAGTGATTTGCGAAAAAATGTCAAAATTGCCCTGGTTCCTTTAATTCATTATTTAAAAAAGTGAATACTACATATTTCTCTCTGCAATTAACGGCAACATCCGCATGGATGACTCCAATCTGTTACTTACCTTGGCATAAGGACTGATGAAGGCGGTAATACAAACAATACCTCCATCAGCAAAAAGTTTTGACACTTCAGAAATACGGCGGATGTTCTCTTCGCGGTCCTCCGGGCTAAATCCTAGGTTCTTGGTAAGACCGGTACGGATGTTGTCACCATCGAGACTGTAAGCTGGGATTCCCTGACTCACCAGATACTCTGGAAGACAAATATAATAATAAAAGATTAACTAACAGATGAAGATACAAGAAAAACTCAGTAAATAAAATAGTTACCAAACTACCATAGTTGTGATCATAGTTAATTTTTCTCTCGCAACATTTGATTTTCCACAAAAACTTTTAATATAATGAATATGAGATTATTTACTACAAAGAGATGGGCTTTTACAGAAATAAATGGGCATGAATCCATTAAATCTAATATATTATAACTGTATTCTATTTGACTGTGCTGAATAGTGTATGATAATCTAATAATTATAATAAGCATAAAAATTATGTTTATATTTTTATAATTAACTCAAGAATTGAAATACATAAAATATTACCTTCAAGAGCAAATGAGATGGTTGATTTTCCAGCCCCTGACAAACCTGTCAACCAGACTGTACATCCCCGGAACCCTGATCTGGCCCCTAGCACTTTCCCTCTCTTGTCACGAGAAACATTATGTTCCTGGTACACGACATTGGTGGCACGCTGTACTGCCTGTAAAATCAAAAATAATAGTATGGTGCAATACATTGGTGGCACACTGTACTGCCTGTAAAATATATATTATAATCAAAAATAATTGTATGGTGCAAGAACCGGCTTAGGGAAAACATAACCTGGCATGGAGAAAACCGAACCAGGCTCGAAGAAAACAAGCTGGACTTGGAGAAAACAAAACCGGGCTTGGAGAAAATAGTACCAGTCTGGAGAAAATAGAACCTGGATTTGAGAAAACAGAACTGAGTTTGGAGAAACAAATAACCCATAACACTTTACTTTACATTGTATTGATATTATAGTTTATTAAAATTATATAACCACTAAATGTAGGAATTTGAATCCAGTTAAATATTTTTGGCCTGGCACAAACAGTCATATCTGATTACGGCGATATCAATAAAGCACAATACAGTGTGTATAATCAATTCTTTGAAAATCCGGCTTTCCACTATTGATTGATTGATTGATTAAATATGCAGCATCATTTTTATGCCATCGAGGGCTAACAGATGATCAGTTAACCTAACCACTGTTTCTTGAGATCCTGACTCGAGCACATCCCATCTCCGCAAGTAACTGATAATTTTCCAACTTGAATCAGTGGTGAGAGACAAATGGCTTTCCACTAAGAAATGCCTTTATTCAATATTAGTATTTAAGTGAAAAGCTTAATGTTTCATTAAGTCAAGTTTTCAGGAGGTTGCAATTAACTATTATAGGGCACTAAACGATTGAGAGTGTTTGAGAGAATGTATAGTGATATAAAATGGGTATATAAAATGATTTCATTTTATTTAGTCATACCACCTGAAATGCATATGCAGCATTATTTAAAACAATGTCAGGCTAGAGAATGTACACATGATCAAGTTAACATTCAGCGATAAAAGTTACAAGATTAAATGAATAACAATTTACTCGAAACCAGAGCCAAAACTACTTTGTCTAAAACATTTTAAACCCATACTATCACATACTATAATTGAGGAAGCAGCAATAATTGATTAGCGTCATTTAAAAAAACACAAGAGGTTTTAAATGCTATCCAGTTTCATTGGTGGGCTAAATGTTTTTGCAAGTAACTGGAAATTTTTTTCTCTCAAATCTTAGGACTGCGCTAGTCACGAATCCAAAACCTTAGTGGTGGGAAGTAATCACGTTGAGACCACTTGGCGATCGAGAACATCATTTTACACAGTTTATTGCAGTTTGGATATACCACACTTTAATCAAAGCATAACAGTTACTATATCAGCCAGCGCAGAATAAATAATTACAGTAAATTGATATTCAAGCAGAATTATACCATCATAATTTAATAAAACAAAAAGGTCCTTGATAATAAACAATTAAGAAATCCAAAAGGAACAACTGCATGGTGCGACTGGGGTTTAAAATCATTTGACTGACAATTATTATAACTCTGAGTGGAGCTGCGATGAAAGCTGAAGCGGAGTTTGTGCAATGTCTTTAATGCATGCACAGTGATGACTGAATACTTATTATTAACAATGAACTTCCTAATAATTTAATTATTTTGTCGTCTGTTTTAATAAATAAGAGCAACATAATTTTTAAAATTGAAGCAATTTTATTGGTTGTCAAATGAGATTAAACACTAACCTTAATTGTACTGTTCTCACTTGTACTTGATGCAGGCATTTTATATATTCAAACACTGTTATGCTTTATCTGAATATCCACAATAACAGTGACATACAGAGATAATACAGAACTTATATAACCGGCATCATCATTGTGAAATGTCAGATTACATGAGACAGAGGGTCATCATCTGGAACAAAGAATTTATCATCAAGAACCAATTTGTATTAGGTTTATTATCAAGAACAATTTTGTATTAAGTTTATTATCAAGGACAATTTTGTATTAAGTTTATTATCAAGGACCATCTTGTATTAAGTTTATTATCAAGGACAATTTCGAGGGTTTAATGCAACACTATTCCATCTACATATCAACAAATAAGGAAATATAGCAGTGTTGCATTTAACCATCGAGAAACTTTGCAAATGAAATAATAAATATTTAAAATACATTATTAGTACATAATTAAGAATGGGTTTTCTTTACAAATAAATGTTCGTCTCTTTCCGATAATCACATTCGGCAGAAAATGGGGAGTCACAAAGCTTGTTCGGAAACGCCAGAGTCTGCAGGTTTGACCTCACTCTTGTCTTAAGGGTTACTAAAAACAAGACCAATTACTGGTTCTGTCTAGAAAATGGACTGGAGAATAAATCACAAAAGCTTTGTAATAACTAAGCAATAAAGTCAAAATAAGTTTGTATAAAACAAATGTTGTTTCGGTTTATAAAATAAAGTTGTTTACAATTAATTTACAAGTCATTCAGAAATGTTAAAATGTGACACTAGTGACCAATGAGTGACAGTTGAGTACTCATTCTTTCCTAAAGTAATACTGGATTATTTTCAGTACAACAAACGGTGTCGATGTTCTATATATTCAACCTTGCAACATTATCAGTAGTCAATACATGATGAAACAACTTCAGAAGTTTACATTAGAAGATCGGGAATGAACAGCTTCTTCTTCTTCTTATTCTTCTTCTTCTTCTTCTTTTTCTTCTTCTTCTTCTTCTTCTTCTTCTTCTATATACAGGTCATAGACTGTATGGTTGACCTGATTATTTGAGTAACTAGCATGATCAGAACTGCCATTCTTCCTCAAGTGACTGGCATGATCAGAATCAACATTCTTCCTCAAGTGACTGGCATAATCAGAACCATCATTATTCCTCAAGTGACTGGCGTGATCAGAACCGCCATTCTTTCTCAAGTGACTGACATGATCAGAACCACCATTCTTCCTTAAGTGACTGGCATGAACAGAATCACCATTCTTCCTCAAGTGACTGGCATGGTCAGAACCGCCATTCTTCCTCAAGTGACTGGCATGGTCAGAACCACCATTCTTCCTTAAGTGTCTGGCATGATCAGAACCAATATTCTTCCTTAAGTGTCTGGCATGATCAGAACCAATATTCTTCCTCAAGTGACTGGCATGGTCAGAACCGCCATTCTTCCTCAAGTGACTGGCATGATTAGAACCATCATTCTTCTTTAAGTGTCTGGCATGATCAGAACCACCATTCTTCCTCAAGTAACTGGCAAGATCAGAACCACCATTCTTCCTCAAGTGACTGGTATGATCAGAACCATCATTCTTCCTCAAGTGACTGGCATGATCAGAACCATCATTCTTTCTCAAGTGACTGACATGATCAGAACCATCATTATTCCTCAAGTGACTGGCATGATCAGAACCATCATTATTCCTCAAGTGACTGGCATGATCAGAACCGCCATTCTTTCTCAAGTGACTGACATGATCAGAACCACCATTCTTCCTTAAGTGACTGGCATGAACAGAATCACCATTCTTCCTCAAGTGACTGGCATGGTCAGAACCGCCATTCTTCCTCAAGTGACTGGCATGGTCAGAACCGCCATTCTTCCTTAAGTGTCTGGCATGATCAGAACCAATATTCTTCCTTTAGTGTCTGGCATGATCAGAACCAATATTCTTCCTCAAGTGACTGGCATGGTCAGAACCGCCATTCTTCCTAAAGTGACTGGTATGATTAGAACCATCATTCTCCCTTAAGTATCTGGCATGATCAGAACCAATATTCTTCCTCAAGTGACTGGCATGATCAGAATCAACATTCTTCCTCAAGTGACTGGCATGATCAGAACCATCATTATTCCTCAAGTGACTGGCAATGACAGAGCCGCCATTCTTTCTCAAGTGACTGACATGATCAGAACCACCATTCTTCCTTAAGTGATTGGCATGAACAGAATCACCATTCTTCCTCAAGTGACTGGCATGGTCAGAACCGCCATTCTTCCTCAAGTGACTGGCATGGTCAGAACCACCATTCTTCCTTAAGTGTCTGGCATGATCAGAACCACCATTCTTCCTCAAGTGACTGGCATGATCAGAACCAATATTCTTCCTTAAGTGTCTGGCATGATCAGAACCAATATTCTTCCTTAAGTGTCTGGCATGATCAGAACCAATATTCTTCCTTAAGTGTCTGGCATGATCAGAACCAATATTCTTCCTCAAGTGACTGGCATGGTCAGAACCGCCATTCTTCCTAAAGTGACTGGCATGATTAGAACCATCATTCTCCCTCAAGTGTCTGGCATGATCAGAACCACCATTCTTCCTCAAGTGTCTGGCATGATCAGAACCACCATTCTTCCTCAAGTGACTGGCATGAACAGAACCACCGTTCTTCCTCAAGTGACTGGAATGATCAGAACCATCATTCTTCCTCAAGTGACTGGCATGATCAGAACCACCATTCTTCCTCAAGTAACTGGCATGACCCGAACCACCATTCTCCCTCAAGTGACTGGCATAATCAGAACCACCATTCTTCCTCAAGCGCCTGGCATGATCAGAACCACCATTCTTCCTCAAGTAACTGGCATGACCCGAACCACCATTCTCCCTCAAGTGACTGGCATGATCAGAACCACTATTCTTCCTCATGTAACTGGCATGATCAGAACCACCATTCTTCCTCAAGTAACTGGCATGATCAGAACCACCATTCTTCCTCGTGTAATTGGAATGATCAGTAACAGTCAAGATCCTGGACCATTTAAGATTGGAGAACCTAATAGTATTTAAATAATAGTGAAACAATATCTACCCATTTATACATATGTCAAAGATAAATGGCTACATTTATACTATCATTTGCATTAGATTGTAAGAAAGAGGTAATTTAATATCATAATAGCATAGTTGTTGTTTTGTCAACAATAAATGACAACAATTCGTAAAAATTTATACTGAACTTTTATTTGATACTACAGTATAATGTTTAGTTTAAACATATTTTATTGCATAATTCACATAGCAAACAGGTTGGGCCACAAGTTCTAGCAACATTAGTTACGGCCCTCCCCTTTCAATATACAAATAACATTAGAATCAAGATGGCAATTTTAACAATCAATAGGATGTAAACCAACAATAAAATTGAAGAGATAAATAAAGAAAAATAAATAAATAAGGTGAGAAAAAGAGAGAAAATACATAATATGTTTTCAAGTGCTGTCATAATATCGTTCCAATGCTTTGAAGGGCTGCATAAAATTGGGCATGATGCCGAGAGTCAATTGTTGACAAAACGTTTCGTGTCTTTAATGTATTGTTGTACTTGTGTAAATATAAATGTATTTGTGTCACTGGTATATGTACTCTTACCAAATAATAACACTTGTGTACTTAAGGGATGAAAACGGCGTGTGGAACGAAAAAGACGAAGTCGTTCATCAGTATATATAGAACATTGCATAAAGTAGTGCTCGGCGTCTTCTTTTTCATTACCGCATCCGTCGCATTTTGCATCAAGTGTTAAAGAATTTAAAAATGTATCAAACTTAAGATGACTACATCCGTTTCTCAAACGAGCGTGGAAAACTGATAAAATTCGACTACCAGTTAGATAATACGATGGTACTATTTGCGTTTTAAAATACATGTTTGTTATATGAGTTTTAAATATTGATAGTGTCTCTGAGTTACGAATGTACTCGGGAAGTGTATTCCAAATAGATACGCATGACGGAATAAACGAATTTGCAAATAGTTGTGTTCTTGTGTTAAAAACAACATAATCGGAAGAATTTCGTAAGTTGTAAGGTGTATTTACTCCTACTGTTTCTGGAAAAAGAGAACATAAATAATCGGGTAGAATTCCTGTTTTAAGTTTATATGCAATAATATATTTTTGATATTTTCTTCTTTCTGATAGCGATAACCATCCGATTTCGGTGTATAACTTATTTATAGAAACTGAACGCGTCAAACCAGTAACCACTCTAGCTGCTTCGTGTTGTATTTTTTCTAGTTTGTCTTTTTCATATTGGGAACAATTATCAAAAACAATTGATGCATATTCAAAAACTGGTCGCAGAAATGATATATATATTTGGTTTAGAGATTTCCGATTAAGTGTAAATTTGATTTTCCGCATCATGCCTAAAATTTTTGAAGCTGATGAAACAATATTATTTATGTGTTGATGCCATTTTCCATCATGACTAAAAGTAACACCTAAATGTTTATGGTGTTCTACAAAATTAACTAAAACATTTTCAAACAATAAATTTGGATTTGAAACATTTCTATTTAGAGTTAAAAGTACATGTATAGCTTCAGTCTTTTGGGGATTAAAATTCACTAACCATTGTTTTGCCCACTTTGATATAACGATCAGATCATTATTGATTATACCTTCTAAATCTGTTAAATTTGAAGATGTAAAAGCAAGAGATGTATCATCTGCAAATATTCGTGTAATACTTAACAAAATTTCGGCTATATCATTAATGTAAATTAAAAAGAATAAAGGACCTAATACAGAACCTTGGGGAACTCCGGCAGTTGTTTCTTTTATTTCTGAGAAACTATTACCTATAAATACTCTTTGTTCACGTTTGTTTAAATAACTGTCGATCCAATTATGAAGATTACCATTTATACCATTTTGCTTTAATTTGAACAAAAGACCTTTTAACCACACGCGATCAAATGCTTTCGATACATCACAGAATACCATACAAGTGAATTGTTTATTATCTATGCCTTGACAAATTTGATGATATATATCTAAAAGTTGGTAAACCGTGGAATGTCCTTTGGGAAATCCAGATTGTAACTTATAAATGAGGTTATTATCAACAAGAAAATTATATATATGTTTGTACACAATTCTTTCCATTAACTTGCCAATACAGCTTAAGAGTGAAATTGGTCGATAATTAGACGCTAGGTTTGTTTTACCTTTTTTGAAAAGTGGCATTACTAGGGCTGATTTCCATAAATCTGGAAATTCACATTTGATTAATGATCTATTAAATAACAATACTAGAGGTTTAGAAATACTATATTTTGTATACTTCAAAACTTTGTGACTTATTTTATCATTCCCAACAGATTTGTTAGGGTCAAGGATGTCAATCGTATCTTCTATTTCAGACTTTGTTATAATTATATTAGAAAGAAAATGATAAGTTTTCGAGTTTTCATTTGGAAATGTAATATTAGTTTCATTACTGATTGTTGAAATAGAAATGAAATAGTCGTTCAAACAATTTGCCTTTTCTTCGTCGTTATAAAAGTAGGTTTCCTCCCCAGCGTCTGAGGTTCTTTTTAAGGGGGGTATGGTTTCAGTATTTTTGTTTTCCTTAATGATTTGTTTAAGAACTTTCCAGTAAAGTTTTGGATTTGTATTTCTGCTGTCTGAAACTAAAGCTTCTATATTATTAAAGTACTGTTCTTTAGCATGCGTTTTCAAATTATTAACTTTGTTTCTTAACTGTTTGTATTTAGTCCAGTCGTCTGTTCTTTTCGTTCGTATTGATTTTATTGATATACTACAGTATAATGGATGGTAACTTCTCCCCCACTAAAACTATATATTTACTTACCTACCTACCCACCCTAAATGGCATAGGTCAGAATTTGCAAACAAAAAATGTTTAAAGGTGCAGCCTAAAGCAGGACTTCATTTATAGAATTATGCAACCCAAAAGTAAAAGAAATTTCAAAATTTTCTCCTAAGGTTTAGGACTGAGCTGGATTCAAGCCCATGACCCAAACAGTGAGAGTTAATTGGTCATAAGGAGACAGTGCCTTAAACCCCTCGGTCAGGGAGTTAATTGGTCATAAGGAGACAGTGCCTTAAACACCTCGGTCAGGGAGTTAAGTGGTCATAAGGAGACAGTGCTTTAAACCCCTCGGTCAGGGAGTTAATTGGTCATAAGGAGACAGTGCCTTAAACCCCTCGGTCAGGGAGTTAATTGGTCATAAGGAGACAGTGCCTTAAACCCCTCAGTCAGGGAGTTAATTGGTCATAAGGAGACAGTGCCTTAAACCCCTCGGTCAGGGAGTTAATTGGTCATAAGGAGACAGTGCCTTAAACCCCTCAGTCAGGGAGTTAATTGGTCATAAGGAGACAGTGCCTTAAACCCCTCGGTCAGAGAGTTAATTGGTCATCAGGAGACATAGCCTTAAACCCCTCGGTCAGGGAGTTAAGTGGTCATAAGGAGACAGTGCCTTAAACCCCTCGGTCAGGGAGTTAATTGGTCATAAGGAGACAGTGCCTTAAACCCCTCGGTCAGGGAGTTAATTGGTCATAAGGAGCGGGTGCCTTAAACCCCTCGGTCAGGGAGTTAATTGGTCATAAGGAGACAGTGCCTTAAACCCCTCAGTCAGAGAGTTAATTGGTCATCAGGAGACATAGCCTTAAACCCCTCGGTCAGGGAGTTAAGTGGTCATAAGGAGACAGTGCCTTAAACCCCTCAGTCAGGGAGTTAATTGGTCATAAGGAGACAGTGCCTTAAACCCCTCAGTCAGGGAGTTAATTGGTCATAAGGAGACAGTGCCTTAAACCCCTCGGTCAGAGAGTTAATTGGTTATCAGGAGACATAGCCTTAAACCCCTCGGTCAGGGAGTTAAGTGGTCATAAGGAGACAGTGCCTTAAACCCCTCGGTCAGGGAGTTAATTGGTCATAAGGAGACAGTGCCTTAAACCCCTCGGTCAGGGAGTTAATTGGTCATAAGGAGCGGGTGCCTTAAACCCCTCGGTCAGGGAGTTAATTGGTCATAAGGAGACAGTGCCTTAAACCCCTCAGTCAGGAGTTAATTGGTCATCAGGAGACATAGCCTTAAACCCCTCGGTCAGGGAGTTAAGTGGTCATAAGGAGACAGTGCCTTAAACCCCTCGGTCAGGGAGTTAATTGGTCATAAGGAGACAGTGCCTTAAACCCCTCGGTCAGGGAGTTAATTGGTCATAAGGAGACAGTGCCTTAAACCCCTCGGTCAGGGAGTTAATTGGCCATAAGGAGACAGTGCCTTAAACTCCTCAGTCAGGGAGTTAAGTGGTCATAAGGAGACAGCGCCTTAAACCCCTCGGTCAGGGAGTTAAGTGGTCATAAGGAGACAGTGCCTTAAACCCCTCGGTCAGGGAGTTAATTGGTCATAAGGAGACAGCGCCTTAAACCCCACGGTCAGGGAGTTAAGTGGTCATAAGGAGACAGCGCCTTAAACCCCTCGGTCAGGGAGTTAAGTGGTCATAAGGAGACAGTGCCTTAAACCCCCCGGTCAGGGAGGACATCAAATCTTATTTCTGTACATAAATATTCCTCATGGATACATCAAGTGAATGTTTTGATTTTATCAGGTCTGCAAGATAATCAGAGGGAAATCCCCTAGAAATCAATGAAGAATGACACATTGATATTGTATACCGGTAAGTCAAAATATCAGGACATGCTTCACAACTAGCGTTGAAAAATAAATTGCTTAGTTGCTATTTCTTATCTGTCTATATCTGATATTTAATTAATTCATGTTACAGATGGACTTGAGTACTGAAATTCACTCATCAGAAATTATTGTACATAAAAAACAATTAATTTAACTGTTATGTCTTATAATTTTGTAGTAAAAGATCATGCAAAACTTGGATAAATGTGGATAAATTTCTTGTAGACAAGCAATTAAAGTCGCCTTTTTATACATTTCTTTAAATATAGATTTAACATCTGAAGACCAATTATTCTTACATGTAAAATAATCATTATAAAAATAAAAAAATATTTCTATAACCGTACAGCATTAAGTTAACATCTTATATGTGGGGTGGCGGTACGTTTCCCCAAACCCATATTGCCTTGAAAGACTGGTGTAGATTTACATTTATGTACAACTAAAAAGAATTTGATAACATGATTAGGTAGTTTGTCAATTTTTTAATTAACCTTTGCTGAAGATGACTAATCCATGAAAGGTACAATAATAAAATATCTTTTCTTTTTTTTACTATATGTAGATAACATTAATTCACTTTTATTAAACAAGTTTGATACACGACACAATAAAAAAAACTACTGGCTGATTCTGTTTCAGTAAAATCTAGATATTCATTAACAAGAGGCACAATGTGGGCCTAAGTCGCCCATCTGGTTTCACATGTCACTATGAAGAACTTGTTATAGTTGTAGATGAGAAAAGTATCTGTTTTCTCACAGCATTTCCATGTAAAGTGAAAGTCACCCTACTGGGCTCCAGTGAACCCTTGCCCCTAATTTCAAGCAGACTCCATACATACTTGTATTTGAAAAAATAAAAACCTCATACAGCAGTATTGAGACAAGTTTAAGTTTTTATTTACCCTCATGCTTTGAAGTGGTAATTTTGGTGAGCAAAATAGCAGTATCAAAAAATTCAAATGTTATGTAAAGTCAGACAGTTACTTTGAAATGGGGGAATTTTTGTCCACTAATTTTATGTTAAATATTTACTATAATCCTATTAATGACTTTTTTTTTAAAAAAAAATTAAAACTATACATATTAACTTATTGAACAGATATAATAACAAAAATTAAATAAAGGGAGTTATGAACTCTTAAAAAATAAGATATTTGAATCACTATTTTATCTGTTTTTGGGTCCCTGCTGGCCCCTTATGGATATTAAATACCCTTTTAATGTCTCGGGTTCAGCTGCTATGACTAAACAATTCTCCAGACCTCAAGATGATTAAAATAATTCCCAAAATAACTGATAAAAATACAATTTACTGTTTTCCATAGTATTCCTATGTAAAAATCAAAATCCCCTTACTGGACCTCAATAGAGTCTAGTCCCATTATTTGAAGAAATGATAATTGAAATAATACGTAAAATAGGTGACAAAAACAGAATTGTTTGTTTTGCCATAGTAATCATATGTAAAAATCAAAGTCCACTTACAGAGCCCCAGTATACCTTAACCCTTTATTTGAACAAGTTTGAAACCCCTTTTCATAGGGGACATTTAAACCAAATATTAACACATTTGGCTCATCAGTTTTTGAGAAGAAGATTTTTGAAATTTCACAATTTATTCTTTTTTTGGGTCCCTGCTGGTCCTGTATTTCTATCAAATCCCCTTTAAAGGACCCTGTCTCAACTGTTCTGTTTAAACAATGCTCCAGACATGAAGATAGTTGAAATAATACCTAAAATAGATCAGAAAAGCAGAATTTTCCATTTTCCCATACACAGTATTCTTATGTAAAAATCAAAGTCCCCTTACTGGGCCCCAATCGATCCTAGCTCCTTTATTTAAACTTCTAGTAATAGGGATCATTTATACCAAATATGAACAAATTTGATTGGACAATTCTTCTTGAGAAGAAGATGTTAAACTGACATGTCCCCAAGGCAGGATCAATTTTGACCCTAGTGTCATGGTTTGTCCTAACACGATAGAAACTCATTAGATGATACTAATTGAACCAAATCTTATTGTCTATGACTAGATTATACTTCAGAACTCAAATTGAATAATAATTTTGCCCAAATAGATGAAAAAATGAGAATTTTCTGCTTTCTCATAGTATCACTATGTAAAATTCTTAGTCCCCTTACAAATTTGAATGACCAGTTTTGAAGGAAACAATTTTTATAATTCCCAATTTTTACCTTTTTGTGGCCCCTTAAGACAGTGGAACCCAGTCATTTCTACAAATCTGAACCTCTTTGACCATACAATGCTTCTGTAAAAATATAGGCAAAATCAGTTTATTTTAAAAAAAAAATTAATGTTTACGATAATGACAGGATTGTGTTCCCTAATTGAACCCTCAGGACAGGGGCATTTTCACCCCAGGGATACTATTTGAACAAATCTCATAGAACTTAAGTTGTTTATCATTACTACATAAATATTTACAAAACCTGTTAGGTGGTTCATGAGAATATTTTTTAAGTTTTGGACTATTTTTAGTAATGGTGGCCATCTTGAATCTCAGATTGGAAAAAAAAATTCTTCTGTTTAGTCTCCTATCCAATAGAAACATCCACATGAAGTCTTGAGTTTAATTGGCCCAGTGGCTTCAGAGAAAGTGCTGCTAATGGATGACAGATGACAGACAACGGACAATGCACCATCGCATAAGCCCTTCTGGCCTTTGGCCAGTAGAGCTAAAAATCAATGGTGGTCTTACACCTATACTATGTGTACCACCATGAGGATATGAGTCAACTGTCAACCCATCAAAGATCAATATATATTTAAAGTTTTGTTGTTTTTAATGGGGTTCAATTCCATTTTCAGGTAAGATAAATAATGGCATATCCAGTTTTATTGGTGGAGGAGGACCTCAGAATGAATCTGAGTAGAACCACCATCCTTCCACAACTGGCAGCCTTTCTCACATTAAGTATTTTGTAACAAGCAAAACTCGAACTTTTGACCCTTAGACCACTCGACCATGGAGGAACCTACTTTAAAGTTTTCACTTCTTCACAATGTAAACTGGATTTTGAAATAAAACGAGACGTTTTTCTGTATTTTCTGTATTTTCCCATAGAACACTGTCAATTTATATTAAAATAAATATGTAAGCATATAAAAAGAACCCTCAAATGACATTACAGTCAAATAAATATCAGTAACAAATAAATATAACATCAATTTGAATATTGTAAAATATTCAATTTGTTTTAAATAATTTCATATCGAGTCTGTTCAATTAACGATTGAAAATAGGCATAAAACACAAACCCTGTTGTATATAAAAACATTCATTTTAAAATGTACACTTCAAAAACATATCAAACTTGATATTTCTAACAATGTTAGATGATTGTTATAATGCAAAATTAGTTCCACAAACAATTATTATCACAGATTTAAAAAAAGAATTTCTTGAAATAATCTCTAATAGTACATTCTGTCAATAATTACAATCCCTGTGAATATATATATTTGTTTTATAAAAGATAATAAAATATTTGTCACTAAATAAGGATTAAATAACGAATAAAGATGTAAGAATGTTTGGTCCACAGTATGATGATTTAAACAGATAAGTCGAGGAATCCCATCGGTCTGGTTGATGCCTAAATTTATATAATCAAAATTCTTATGATAAAAGTTTAATAAATAATTTGTATATTCACAAAGATAAACATATCCTTTTCAATTAATGTGCTCCAAGACTTGACAAATTCAAGATATTTTTAAACAATAGTGTATAGAAATGTTTTTTTCTTCTGTTGTCTTTTTTCATTTCATTAAATCAATTATAAAATAACTGAAATTCCCTATTAAATTAAAATATAACGTAACAAAAGTCCAACTGCTTAAATAGATGTTATGATAACAGCATAAGAGTTGTGTAAGACATGGATAAATTCCCCCAGTGTCTACGGGAAATACTGTGTGGCGTATGCAGCTCTATGTCTGTTTAAGGGACTGGTAGTAATCTTGTAGAACTTTCCATGCCTTGGGAGCCATGAAGCCATCTGGTGGATTCTGTCCCTCTCTCGCGAGTTTACGCATACGGGTGCCCGAGATGAAGTCAAACTCCTCTTTCTTTTCTGGATTGTAGAAGTCCATCTTTTTCATTTTTGTGTTGTATGCAGCTACACGGAATGGGACAATTTCCAGTTGTGTAAGGCCAGGTGCCATTGTTAATACCTGAAACAATGGAGAACGTAAGGTGAGCAAAAGACAAAATTTAATCTATATGCAATGTCAACATCACACAAAAAAGTTCATCTGCTTTGGATACAACAAACTCTTTAAATCAAAATCATAACAGTACAATAATTGTAAACACTAATCTCCATCAATTAGGGAATGCATTCAATTTGTTGAAAGTTCATGAGATGTGAACTTTGCGGAAAGTAAATAAGAGAACCCATAAGATGTTCATGTGAACTGTGCTTGTCATGATCATGATTCAAGAAATTCAGTCCATTCCTCTTCTTTATATCATTAAAACACCCAGTCTATACAAACACATCCTATTTATCAATTACCATGAACAAGTCCAAATACCAGCAATTCAATTGTATGCTTATGTCATTTAATGGAATATCTTGAAGTAAACTGAAGTTATTGAGTGGAACATTTTTTTTTTACTTTCAGTAACAGTGACATTGACCATGGCCCAATTAACCTCAAAACCGCTCCCAATATTCCTTTTCATGTTGGAAACTTATACATGAAAAATATCAAAATATATTAAAAGAAACCAAATTTACAGAGCAGACACTGTTTTTTTTATTTTAAAAAAAATGACCTTGACCCGATTTACCTAAAAATCACAAGCTTTTATTTTTTGATAGGAACATGGACACAAAAAATTTCATCAAAATATTGCGAAGAAAACTACTGAGCGGAAACCATTGTTTCCAAGTTCTAGTTACAGTAAACTTTATTTGACCTATGACATTACAATCCCTGTCCAACCATCATGTGGTTGTGCTAAACTCTATTTTTTGCAATTTAAAGTGCAACAGCGTATTTTGCTCAGTTGAAAAAGAAGGAAATTGCATAATTTACCAAAAAGAAAATGCCGTTATACTTTTAGTAAATAATACGAACATCAATTTGAGAATGAATCAATCCAATAAAAGATAATGAAACTATGCCAACCTTGGATCCATGTGTGTGTTCATACAGATCTTTGCCTCCATCAGGGTGTGGCATGCCTGCTGGATCTCTGCCCACAATATAGAAATTGGCCCCTGTCGACATTCTTGCTTTGGCATGCCACTGTACCTCTGTTGGTCCTGCGTACATCATGGGTGAGGGAAAGATGGCGAGTACGGTGCTGTCTGGATCCAGTACTCCCTCGTCTAGTATGGCTTTGTGCTGCTTTATTCTGTGTGGAAGAGGGACATCATCATCTTTGGTCCAGCCCCCTAAAACATATACATAAAGTATTTTTAATGTTCTACTTTAATTTGAAAACTGTTTTGAATGAGTTTAACATGATGAGTACATTGGTGACATAGGCAGCTAGTTTTATTGATGAAGAAATACCTTAAAGGACTTACATGAATCAGAGGGATAAGCACCATCAAACAGCAAGTACAACCAAACCTGTGTAAGTGGTTATCTCTATTGAGCAGTCACCTGTCTGACTTACATGAATCAGAGCGATAAGCACCATCAAACAGCAAGTACAAACAAACCTGTGTAAGTGGTTATCTCTATTGAGCAGTCACATGTCTGACTTACATGAATCAGAGGGATAAGCACCATCAAACAGCAAGTACAACCAAACCTGTGTAAGTGGTTATCTCTATTGAGCAGTCACATGTCTGACTTACATGAATCAGAGGGATAAGCACCATCAAACAGCAAGTACAAACAAACCTGTGTAAGTGGTTATCTCTATTGAGCAGTCACATGTCTGACTTACATGAATCAGAGGGATAAGCACCATCAAACAGCAAGTACAACCAAACCTGTGTAAGTGGTTATCTCTATTGAGCAGTCACATGTCTGACTTACATGAATCAGAGGGATAAGCACCATCAAACAGCAAGTACAACCAAACCTGTGTAAGTGGTTATCTCTATTGAGCAGTCACATGTCTGACTTACATGAATCAGAGGGATAAGCACCATCAAACAGCAAGTACAACCAAACCTGTGTAAGTGGTTATCTCTATTGAGCAGTCACATGTCTGACTTACATGAATCAGAGGGATAAGCACCATCAAACAGCAAGTACAAACAAACCTGTGTAAGTGGTTATCTCTATTGAGCAGTCACCTGTCTGACTTACATGAATCAGAGGGATAAGCACCATCAAACAGCAAGTACAAACAAACCTGTGTAAGTGGTTATCTCTATTGAGCAGTCACCTGTCTGACTTACATGAATCAGAGGGATAAGCACCATCAAACAGCAAGTACAAACAAACCTGTGTAAGTGGTTATCTCTATTGAGCAGTCACCTGTCTGACTTACATGAATCAGAGGGATAAGCACCATCAAACAGCAAGTACAAACAAACCTGTGTAAGTGGTTATCTCTATTGAGCAGTTACATGTCTGACTTACATGAATCAGAGGGATAAGCACCATCAAACAGCAAGTACAAACAAACTTGTGTAAGTGGTTATCTCTATTGAGCAGTCACCTGTCTGACTTACATGAATCAGAGGGATAAGCACCATCAAACAGCAAGTACAAACAAACCTGTGTAAGTGGTTATCTCTATTGAGCAGTTACATGTCTGACTTACATGAATCAGAGGGATAAGCACCATCAAACAGCAAGTACAACCAAACCTGTGTAAGTGGTTATCTCTATTGAGCAGTTACATGTCTGACTTACATGAATCAGAGGGATAAGCACCATCAAACAGCAAGTACAACCAAACCTGTGTAAGTGGTTATCTCTATTGAGCAGTCACATGTCTGACTTACATGAATCAGAGGGATAAGCACCATCAAACAGCAAGTACAACCAAACCTGTGTAAGTGGTTATCTCTATTGAGCAGTTACATGTCTGACTTACATGAATCAGAGGGATAAGCACCATCAAACAGCAAGTACAAACAAACCTGTGTAAGTGGTTATCTCTATTGAGCAGTCACCTGTCTGACTTACATGAATCAGAGGGATAAGCACCATCAAACAGCAAGTACAACCAAACCTGTGTAAGTGGTTATCTCTATTGAGCAGTCACATGTCTGACTTACATGAATCAGAGGGATAAGCACCATCAAACAGCAAGTACAACCAAACCTGTGTAAGTGGTTATCTCTATTGAGCAGTCACATGTCTGACTTACATGAATCAGAGGGATAAGCACCATCAAACAGCAAGTACAACCAAACCTGTGTAAGTGGTTATCTCTATTGAGCAGTCACATGTCTGACTTACATGAATCAGAGGGATAAGCACCATCAAACAGCAAGTACAAACAAACCTGTGTAAGTGGTTATCTCTATTGAGCAGTCACATGTCTGAAGCAACCACATTTTCTATGCTTTCAGAGTAAATTGACATGTATTAAGCAATAACCTGTCTTAAAAGGTCACTTTCGCTCCTTGACTGGCTGCTTCAGACAGGTTTGACTGTAACTGGCCAACAGTTATTCATATTTTTTTTTTTTTTTTTTTTCTTATCAAAAATCTAAAAAATATTTTTTTTAATTAATATAAATTATAACAGACTACCAAACAGATAACCCATGGTAGTCTTGTTTTACAAGTTTTAATCTAAATAGAATCACCATCCTTCCACAAATAGCTGGCAAACATTCTCACATAAAGTTTCAGGACCATGCTGTGAATGTATATAAAGTCCCAGTGGTGGAGAATATGTATGTTAGGAGTCATGGAAGACCTCAGGAGGTAATGACATATTAACATAGTATATACCTAGTGGATGTAGAAGCAATACTGGTTTCTTGTAGCCTCTTTCTAACAACCTGCGTTTTGTGTCTGCCATTAGCAATGCATGACCGTTGTGGATGGGATTTCTCAGCTGGAAGGCAAAAACTGCATCTGCCTGCAAGAGTCAAATACATGAACTTTTATTTTATAGAAATACCCCCTCTTATATGCCAACACCCTTAGGTGACTTTTTGACATGAAATTGAATCAATCAAATAACACAAATTAGAACAGGAGAAAGTACTCTTTTTTTTCAGTCTATGATGAAACTGGTACAATGTGAGCTACAAAAAAGCATATTGTGTAAATAGAGGAAACTGTATGGTACTGTACGGTCCCTAACAATTATGTGTATACTTCTTTTAACTCAAGCATCAAAAACTAGATATACTTGATGTACAGTGACTGTCCTTTCAACATAATTTCCATATGAAATACTATTTTAGGTATTGAGAACATAAGTACTATGTTTGAAAAAGTGCAAACACTTTAAGGACGGTACATGTACTTTCGTTTTACCAGTACCCACTTTGTGTGGTGTGACAGGTTCTTAACACCTCCATTTTTCACACCTCTGCCTAAACTTTGATTGGAAACTATTGGACAGTTAACCCTATATAATTCAAGCAAAACTTGGTTTTGATTGCACTTTATTTGTTTGGTCCTTTAAAACTATATTCACTGTAAACCTTTTTCAAATAATTACAATTGCACTGAGAAAGATTTTGGTTCAATAAGGTTTTAACGAAAGTTTGTTTCACAGCACATGTACTACTTCAAATATATGCAAAAAAATACTGTATAAAATAATTGCTTTAATATGGTTGGGTTAGAAAAATCATTGAAAAGCAACTGCATTATTATTGAAAGAATGCTTTATCCAAGGTCATGTTTTAGAAAATGTGTAATTTTCATGTAATAATTTCAGACATGAAAACTCAAAACTCAAGCATTTTTTATGGTCCAAGTCAACCTCAAGTTATCATTGTTTTATCATATCAACATTTTATTTTTTTACAAGAAACTACACCCTGCTCTGTTACAAGTTAAAACAAGAGTATAAAGTATAATCCTTGTAATAAAAAAAAAAAAAAAAACCAGATATTACTGATACATACCCCTATTTCCCGAAACTTTGCCCGTAACTGCTTCGGTGTCAGACGATATTCGTCCAGGCCATCATTCCACTTTATTCTTTCGAGAACCTCAAGGTCCCCACCCACCAACCAGTCACCACTTTCATAAATCATCTGTGATAAAATATAATTCTCTTTATAACTAAATACAAAAACCTGTATTCACATCATACATTGCAGTTGTAGCAACATTTAAAGCTAAAGATAAAGGAAATTTACAGGACAATTTGAAAACAATGCGTGAAGTTCATAATGTATTCGGAGAATATTTTTAGCTCATACACATTTCTGTTAATACACAAATTACTTTAAATGATGTATCTAGTTAGGGCATCTCTGTTGATCAACTTTCTTTATAAAACAAGATTATTTTAGATTTAGGGACTGAAATGCAGATTTGTTGGAAGGTTTAGTTTGGAAATAATTGTAGTCAATATAAAAAAATAACCCATTCTTCAACGCAACAATCTAAACACAACTACTATATAAAGGGACAACCTAAACATGTATATAAACTGTCCAAGAGAATCAACAACCTAAACACATGATATAAAGGGAGAGTACTCTGTCTGGTGGATCAATAAATTTTTAACACATATATAAAGGGACAACACTTTGTCATAGGGAGTGGGGGGACAACATTAACATGAATAAAAAGTGTCCGAGGGGATCAACAACCTAAACATGTAGGATATTAAGGGAGAATACTTTGTCTTGGAGAATCAATAATTAAAACACATATATAAGGGGATCAACAACATGTATATAATAGTACAGACAGTACCCTGTCTGAGGAGATTCTAAAGATATATTTTCCATAATATTTTTCTTCACATGACTATGATTCATTACCTTGACATATGGATGTCCAGTATTACTGGTTCCAAACTGGCGACTACATCGCTCCTCCTTCTTGTGTTCATAAAACTCTGGGTTCCGCATGATTGCAACTGGTTTGTCATCGTAACGTAGACAAAAAGCTGCACACTCTCCAAGTCTGTTTTTATCATTCGTCTGTACAGGTAACACAATCGGAATTGACTGGTTGGTCACACCACCTGAAATGACAATTAAACAAAGTTGTCTCAGTATACATAAATAACACAAACACAGTCACATTTATTTCTTCTGAGTAAATCAACCAATATTATGTAGTCCATACCACCATTGCTATTTTCGTGGAGTGGCTGCCAGGTTTCACCATTCCATTACACACATGCTGTGTAGTAAAATACTTTTCACACAACAGCTTGTGTACACATAAATATATTTATGAAAATTTTACTTACCATCAAGAAGGCAACCAAAATGCTGACATTGTAAAAATTCTCGTTCTCTCATGAAACCAGTCAGTGGGGTAGCCCAGCCTTCAGAAAGAACCTGTGTCCATTGTAGATCAAGCTGAAATTAAGTAAAATGGAATAGTAAAAGTACTGTATAGTGCTATGTTTGAAAAAAAAAATTGTTAAACTTTCAACAAATACTTTTTATTAAAAAATTTAATGACATAAATCTTGATCCATTTTTGTGAGCCCCACCCACTCTTCCAACTCGACCTCTACCATCTGCATCTAAATACAAAAGTTTAACCTGGGTGTCTACAGACGAAAAATTAAGTCTTTAAGGGCCATAACTGTGCCAAAATGCATTCAGAGTTATGGTTCTTATCTCTGTGTGTTCCATTGATGATGGTGAACACACATGTGAATGTTCATTCACATTCAATGAGTGGTTGCATAGATATCTTAAAACTTAAATGCAACTAAACTCAAAGTTTAACCTGGGTGTCTATGTCCAAAAAGGGCCATAACTATGCCAAAAAGCAATCCAAAGTTATGGTTCTTGTCTCTGGGTGTTCCATTGATGATGGTGAACACACATGTGAAATTTCATTCACATCCAATGAGTGGTTGCATAGATATCTTAAACTTAAACGCAACTAAATGCAAAGTTTAACCTTGGTGTCTAAGTCCAAAAAGGGCCATAACTGTGCAAAAATGCAATCCAAAGTTATGGTTTTTGTCTCTGTGTGTTTCATTTATGGTGGTGAACACACATGCAAAGTTTCATTGACATCCAATGAGTGGTTGCATAGATAACTGAAACTTAAACGCAAAAGTTTAACCTGGGTGTCTACAGACGCCGCTGCCGACACCGGGGTCATGACAATAGCTCTCCTTGGACTTTGTCCCGGTGAGCTAATAATTAATTGCAGATATAAAAAAGCCATAACAGGCACAAAATGGATAATATATGGGATAAATCTATAAACCTTTGCAAGTACTCATCAATGAGTATCTTCAAAATGTAGGAAACCAAACTTGATTTGCCTTCCACTTTAGTCGACGCAATAGCTGACTTAACCTAGATGTGTATTGCCAACTATTTGAAGTTTATATGGGCAAATTTTGTAATCACATTTATTGTTATCATTGAACTGTAAACTGAAACCATTCAGTGATTTAATTATAAAACTAATCTTAAAAATTATGCAATGCAAAAATATTTCATTTGACAGTTCAATAATCTTGACAAAATATTCATGTTTGATATTTCCACTTTGTTTGTGCTAAATTGTTTTCTTGTGGTTTTATTTTAATCTCAGTCTATCACCTGTTGAAGTTAAAAATATAAGTGCACCATCTGCTTACAAACGAAAGTATTTTTTGTTGATCCTTTATTGAGAGAGGGAGTGTAAAGGGGGGTTTTCAATTCCATTTTCAACACATTACAAGTTATGTAAGGCATCTAACTTTAGTGATGGAAGAAGACCGAGAAATGAAATTTGAGTTATACCATCATCTTTAGAAAACTTTCTCCCAAGTCTAGATTGGATTGAACCCACAACCCCACTAGTCAGTGATCAGCGAACTAAATATACTTAAACAGATATGAAGGACCCCATAATCTGTGTTACACAGCATAGACACTGAGGTCAACACTGAAGTTATACATAAACCTGGATATAACCTCTTATCTTATCATAAAAAATTAAAACATTTGAAACATTTCTGCTGTATCAGGTGTTTCAATGTCCTATTTACTGTTGACAGATTAAAGGGAAAAGGTGAACATCAGTACAGCAGGGTGAACATTACTATTCATAGCCACAGAGGAAACACTGACAGCACATGTTATATCTAGGTTACTAGTTACTACCATGAGCTGTTTTACTTAATTGTTAACCAAAACCACCATGCCAGAGATCTGCTCTTAAATGAGTGATTTTGATATACAGTGCATAAACATTTTAAGGTTTTGCTGTTATTTTTAAAACAAGAGTTGTCAGAAGACAACAAAGCTCGCTTCTGGGTGTCTAAGTCCAAAAAGGGCCATAACTGTGCTAAAATGCAACCCAGAGTTATGGTTCCTGTCTGTGTGTGTTCCATTGATGATGGTAAATACACATGCAAAGTTTCATTGACATCCAATGAGTGGTTGCATAGATAACTGAAACTTAAACACAAAAGTTTAACCTGAGTGTCTACAGACGACGATGCCGACAACGCCGCCGCAGTCATGGCAATAGCTCTCCTTGGACTTTGTCCCAGCGAACTAAAAAGGAAACTTTTCTTGTTTGAGATTTCTTTAGTTGAGTACAAATACTAGTACTGCGGTAGATGGCTTATCTTATATGGATGTAAATATGTACATATCTAATAAGAGTTATATCAGCAAAGCCATATTCAAAAAGAAGTAGCTAACATGCGTGAGCGATGTGTAATCATTACCTTGCTGATTTCCAGGGCAGGTAATGCCTCAGCCTCAGCCTTCACTGCCTCGACCCTCGTGTCAGGAACAAACAACTCCTTCACAGAACTGACGGCACTCGATGGAACAACCTCCTGTAAATGATACGAAAAAAGTCATGTGACATGTATATAACATCAAATGCAGATGAGAATTTTACATATTTAATGGTCTTGTTAGCAGCTAGAAACTAGAGCTATCACTGAAGGTGATGAATACCCCCGAACGCCGCCATGACAGAAAAGGGTTAACCATTGTATGAAGTTTTATTAAATTATATCCAATAGTTTTAAAGTTATGCTCCAGACCAAAAAAATTCTTAATAAAAGAGAATGTTATGGATTGAGTTTTTTGTATTGTTAATTTTTTTTATGGTTTTGTTAAAATTAAAAACGGTCTTTTTAATTATTGTGCAGTGTACAAGCTTTCATGGCAATCAATAAATGTTATACTTTTTCGAGTAATGTTGAGGGACAACAATTTTATGGATAAGAAACAAACAAGAGCACTAGGAATACAATATCGAACCTGTTTTGCTCGAACTCCATGTATTCATCAACTTGGTTCTTTCATGAACTTTATTAAACTGTTATCACTGATGGCTTTAAAAGTACTTTAAAAGTACTGCACCAGACAAGGGAAATATATCAAAGGGCAATAACTCTGTAATTAGCAAGAATAGAGTTATGTTTCTTGTACACTGCACTTCCTCTCATTATATTCTACCATTGTATGAAGTTTGATGAAATTCCATCCAGTACTTTAAAAGTAATGCTCCGGACAAGGGAAATATATCAAAGGGCAATAACTCTGTAATTAGCAATAATAGAGTTATGTTTCTTGTACACTGCACTTCCTCTCATTATATTCTATCATTGTATGAAGTTTGATGAAATTCCATCCAGGACTTTAAAAGTAATGCTCCGGACAAGGGAAATATATCAAAGGGCAATAACTCTGTAATTAGCAAGAATAGAGTTATGTTTCTTGTACACTGCACTTCCTGTCATTATATTCTACCATTGTATGAAGTTTGATGAACTTCCATCCAGTACTTTAAAAGTAATGCTCCGGACAAGGGAAATATATCAAAGGGCAATAACTCTGTAATTAGCAAGAATAGAGTTATGTTTCTTGTACACTGCACTTCCTCTCATTATATTCTACCATTGTATGAAGCTTGATGAAATTCCATCCGGTACTTTTCAAGTTATGCTCCGGACAATAAAAAATATCAAAGGGCAATAACTCTGTAATTAGCAAGAATAGAGTTATGTTTCTTGTACACTGCACTTCCTCTCATTATATTCTACCATTGTATGACGTTTGATGAAATTCCATCCAGTACTTTTCAAGTGATGCTCTGGACAAGGAAAATTGCAACGGACAGAACGACCGACAGACCGACCTCAGGGTGACTCCAATATACCCCCTCAAAACTTCGTTTGTCGGGGTATAATGAATTTAATATCAAGGGCAAATAACTCTTACCTTTTCTACAAGATGGGTGACAATCTCCTGTACACATTCATCGATACTATTTTTGCCTGCCTTCACGCTCACTTCTGGGTTTTCAGGTCTCTCATAGGCGGCATCAATACCGGTAAATCCTGCAGGAAAGAGTTAATCTTTGGACTTATATGTCTACAAGTGATCTAACATGATAAGTAAGAAACTTAGTCTGGAATGGGCGTCACATTGGGGTTTTCCCATCATTAGAATACAAATTGATTATCACATTGCATTATTTCTATAAGAAACAAGAAATATCACTGGCAAGTGTCAAATGCCCCCCCCCCCCCCCCCCCCCAAATATTCTGTGAAAATAAAAATATATTTTATAATAGGTAGAGATTGAAATGTATCAATGAATATCAAGAATTATGGACTGACATTTCAGACTAAATGCAATTTCATGTATTTTTTACATAAAAGTGTGACCCTGACCTTTATGAGACCTTGACCTTGACATCTGATGTAAAAGTCTGGGTAGGTAAATGCAGGAGACACATCATCATGACATGTTTATCACTTGTGTCAAGATATTTTAAAATCCCTCCATGTAAGACAAAGTTACAGACCAGACATGAAATATCAAACAAACTGAAAATGTGACCTTGACCTTTGAGGTATGGTTCTGGGTCTTACACATGACACATCATCATGTCATGTTGATCACTTGAGCCAAGTATTTTTGAAATCCATCCATGTATGATGAAGTTACAGGCTGGACTTAAAAGCTCAAACAGACTCAAAGTGTTGTCATACAAATTCAAAGTGTGACCTTGACCTTTGAGGTACGGGTCCGGGTCTTACGTGGACATGTCGCCATGTCATGCTGATCAACAGAGCTAAGAAAATAAGAAATCCTTTAAGATCTCTGGGAAGTCAGACAACTTACCTTTGATTATACCAGCTCTAGCTTTCTTGTATAGGCCCTTGACATCACGGGACTCGCACACTTCCAACGGGGTGTCCACAAAGCACTCTACAAACCTGAGGCCCGATGCCTCATGCAGTTCTCGTGCTCTCTGACGATCCTGTAATCAGATAATATAACATAATACATATCTGATGACCAAGAAATTATCAAAGAAGCAGATAAGCTTACTGGGTACAAATGAACAGAGCCATTATTATATTCCAAATAGGAACAAATTTGGCTTATTTGTTTTCGAAAAAAAAATATTTTTAAGAATTTGTGATCATTTAACTCCAAGGTCATTATCTGAACAAACTTGAAAAGCTTCATAAAACAATGCTTCATACAAAATCTGGTGAAAATCTGTCAACAATTTTAGAGAAGAAGTCGTTTGAAGCAAAAGTAAATGAAAGACGGATAGACAACTGACAATCACAGTAACTTACCTGTTAGCCTTTACCTCGGGTGAGCTATCAATCTTACACTGATGCCAGACAATTGTATCAATGTTCTATACTGATTTTTCTGTATTTAATAATTAACAGATTCCACAACTCCTGTGCCAAAGAAGCAAGAAACAAGTCGTTTCTAAGTGTACTCCTACCTAATACATTAAGTGATGATCCATGTTAACTTGCTAACAAAAATCAATGTCCTTTGTTCCTATATTACAAGATCTTTACAGAATCAGAGTAAGGTCAGGACCATTTATGCCAGATCGTCAGAAATACTGATGACAAAAATCAATAAAATTCTCTCTCTATAATTATATAATGGAATTAAACTACAAATTTACACTTTTTGTACTGTGCAGAAAATAATATGCAAGTTCTTTCAACACTTCATGACAACTATATCACATGCATACAAACTAGAAATCAGTCTGTTGACATTTGAAAGTGGCCCCCGCTATTTATTGGAAACTAATTTTTAACCAAACATTTTAATTTGAAAGTGTCCCCCGCTATTAATTGGAAACTAATTTTTAACCAAATATTTTAATTTGAAAGTGTCCCCCACTATTTATTGGAAACTAATTTTTAACCAAATATTTTAATTTGAAAGTGTCCCCCACTATTTATTGGAAACTAATTTTTAACCAAACATTTTAATTTGAAAGTGTCCCCTGCTATTTATTGGAAACTATTTTTTAACCAAATATTTTAATTTGAAAGTGTCCCCCGCTATTTATTTGAAACTAATTTTTAACCAAACATTTTAATTTGAAAGTGTCCCCCGCTATTTATTTGAAACTAATTTTTAACCAAATATTTTAATGTGAAAGTGTCCCCAGCTATTCAATGGAAACTAATTTTTAACCAAATATTTTAACCAACATTGACAAATATTGAATTTGAACTGTATTTTGTCATTATACTGGAACACACAAAATATTCAAATAAATACATTAACCCCTTGAGAAGTTATTACCTCGGGCTAACAAACGGACAAAAAGACGAATAGAAGTACAACTTAATGCCCCTTTACCGGTCTTCCAATAGCTGGGGCATAAAAACAAAAACACAATCAGGGGCCTCATACACACTGGCTTATTTAGTCATGCTCATTTATTTATTTTTTTTTTGCAAAAAAAGCTTAGAGCTCTTGAATCCATTTCCTGGGTAAAACCAGTACCGAGAGTTTTTTTTTAAAGGCCCTCGGTACTGAGATGGAGATTGGACATGCAACCTCTAGTGTGATCCATGTCCACTGTACTACCGCTAATCTCTACTGGGCTTTTTTCAATCTTATATTTGCAACATGCAGAATATATAATTTTCAAAAACAACTGATTTACGAAAATTTGCCTCGATCCCTTTAAATACACTATTAATTTTTGAAAAAATGACTACCACTCATTTCTTGCCCAATTAACGCCTACAAGAACAGCAACGACCTGTTACTCACCTGGGCATAAGGACTGATGAAGGCGGTGATACAAACAATACCACCATCAGCAAAAAGTTTTGACACCTCAGAAATACGACGGATGTTCTCTTCTCGGTCCTCCTGGGTAAATCCTAGGTTCTTGTTAAGACCGGTACGGATGTTGTCACCATCAAGACTGTAAGCCGGTATTCCCTGACTCACCAGATACTCTGGAAGACAAATATAATATTAAAAGGAATAGATAGCTACAAATGAACATCCAAGAAAAACTCGGTAAAAAAAAATAGTTAACCAAACTACATCAGTTGTGATCAAAGTTTTATATTTCTTGTAATATTTGTTTTTCCACCAAAAAACAGTTTATGATAAATGTGTAATTATTCACTACATAAATATGGGCATTAAATGAAAGAAAGGGCATGAATTCATTTTATGTGTTATATTGCTGGTCATATAAATTATATTGTATGTTTAAGTAAATCAAATTATTTTATGATCTAATAAAACAAAATTCAAATAATTATGTGAAATTTTTTTTTATAATTTACTCAAGAACTCTACTAAACAAAATATTACCTTCAAGCGCAAATGAGATGGTAGTTTTTCCAGCCCCTGACAAACCAGTCAACCAGACTGTACATCCCCGGAACCCTGATCTGGCCCCTAGCACTTTCCCTCTCTTGTCACGAGAAACATTATGCTCCTGGTACACGACATTGGTGGCACGCTGTACTGCCTGTAAAATATATATAATCATAAATAATAGTATGGTGCAAGACAATAGGTGACACAATGTAATTCCTGTAAAATATATATACTCAAAAAATAATAGTATGGTACAAGACATTGGTGGCACACTGTACTTCCTGTAAAATATATATACTTAAACATAATAGTATGATACAAGACATTGGTGACAAGCTGAACTGCCTGTAAAATATATATAATCAAACATAATAGTATGGGTCAAGACAATGGTGACATGCTGTACTGCCTGTAAAATATATTTACTCAAACATAATAGTATGGTACAAGACATTGGTGACACACTGTACTGCCTGTAAAATATATATAATCAAACATAATAGTATGGTAAATGATATTGGTGGCACGCTGTAATTCCTGTAAAATATGCTGACAATCCAATACTCCTCTGATTTCATACAAGTTTAGGTAAACAACCAAGAATGATAACAAATATAACGAAAATGCCATACCACGTGTCAAATGATAAATATGAACACCTATCAACCATGCAAATTCACTAACCAAGTCAAAGGAACAGCTACATATCAGCTATTATAGTTTGATTCAGTTTTTGAATCCTTTTCACTTGTAACTTAATGTGTTAATGTATGACTACCATGTTTAACCTAAACCAAGTCAATATAATTATTAAGTTCACTACAACAAACAAATGAAGTCGTCTTAGCCGATAGTTCACAAAAATTACCCTTATGTTCACTAAACTGAGCTGATAATAAACTCTACAAGTTCACTAAACTGAGCCATTATATATATACTTGATAAATACACTAAACTGAGCCAATGTACCATAACTGCAGACTTTTTAATTTTTGTGTTAAAACTGTATCTATCATTTTCTACAAAATATGAATATAAAAATTTAAGCTACATACATATTTGTTAAGTCCAATTTCACTCAGCGGCAATGATGAAGCCATTTGTAGATTTAATTCACAACTCCTGAATTTAATACTGATATTAATATATTTTTATATGCATTTGCGATTCCTGAAACTATTGATAACAAAAACTTAATATTCCCTGGATTTGACCAGTAACATCTGACCTCACTGTTTATAGCTTTTGCATAATATCACTATGTAATATTAATATATGGTTCACACATGTTTCTCTGCTTGGCATGGCTGATTACAGAGATATCAATAAAACACAATACAGTGTGTGTAATCAATTCTTTGGAAGTCCGGCTTTCAAATAAAGAAATGTCTTCATTCAATATTAGTATTTAAGTGAATGGATTAACTTTTCATTAAGTCAAGTTTTCAGGACGTTGCAATTAACTGTTATAGGGCACCAAATGATCGAGATTGTTTGAGAGAATCATATTATTGTTGATGTTGTTGTTTTCTATCACAACACAGTGGATTATATTTAAACACAAGTTATAATATACAATTCACTCACTTTGTGTCCCCATTTTCAAAGTTTATCTAATGAGATATGGAAAATATTGAGGGTATATAAAAAATTTAATGATTTCAATTACTTTATTTAGTCATACCGCTTGAAATGTATATGCGGCATTATTTTGAACAATGATAGGCTAGAGAACGTACACATGATCAAGTTAGCATTCAGCGATAACAGTTACCAGATTAAATGAATAACAATTTACTCAAAACCAGAGCCAAAACTACTTTGTCTAAAACATTTAAAACAAATACTATCACGTGCAAAACAAAAAACAGAGGAAGCAGGGAAAATTGGTTAACATCATTAACAAAACACTAAAGGTTTTAAATGGCATCTAGTTTAATTGGTAGACTAAATATTTGTAAAGAACTGGCAAACTTTCTTGTATCAAATCTTTGGACTGTGCTAGTACCTAACCCTAAACCTTAGGGAGGGAAGTAAACACTGACCACTTGGCCATGGAGAACGTCGTTTTATACAGTTTATTGCAGTTTGGATATACTACACTTTAATCAAAGCATAACAGTTACTAAATCACGTTTTTTCAAATTCTGTCAAATATTTTACAAGATTATGATATGGAGCGGACACAAACTGTACCTATTTCTGACCCTAAACTTCCAATTGTGACCTTGACCTTTGAGCTACAGACCTTGCATGACACATCCTCTGATTATGGTGAACATTTGTGCCATGTTATTTCAAAATCTGTAAAGTGGTTTACCAGATAATGGAGTTTATTATCAAGAACTATTAAATCTAATTTTGGTATTAAGTTTGAAATGTTAACATGTTCCAATACCCATTTTCTGATGACAAACCTGATGCAATCACTTATATAATTGCACAAACTATTTGCTTTTAGACCCACTTAGTGCAGTGTTGACATTTTGCATAATCACCATAGAAAGACAAAAAAATACAATTAGTTTAACAACAAAACTTGTCTAAATGATTGTATGATAAAGATATTTGAGAACACTTGACAAAACCTTTCAGCTAAGCAATCAAGCCAAAATAAGTCTAAATAAAGAAATGTTTCAGAACCACAATTCTTCAGCATGTTACTGGAATGATCAGAACCACCATTCTTCCTCAAGTAACTGGCATGATCAGAACCACCATTCTTCCTCATGTATCTGGCATGATCAGAACCATCATTCTTCCTCAAGTAAATGGCATGATCAGAACCACCATTCTTCCTCAAGTAACTGGCATGATCAGAACCACCATTCTTCCTCAAGTAACTAGCATGATCAGAACCACTATTCTTCCTCATGTATCTGGCATGATCAGAACCACCATTCTTCCTCAAGTAAATGGCATGATCAGAACCACCATTCTTCCTCAAGTAACTGGCATGATCAGAACCACCATTCTTCCTCAAGTAACTGGCATGATCAGAACCACCATTCTTCCTCAAGGAGCTGACATGATCAGAACCACCATTCTTCCTCAAGTAAATGGCATGATCAGAACCACCATTCTTCCTCAAGTAACTGGCATGATCAGAACTGCCATTCTTCTTCAAGTAATTGACATGACCAAGACTGCCATTCTTCCTCAAGTATCTGGCATGATCAGAACCACCATTCTTCCTCAAGTAAATGGCATGATCAGAACCACCATTCTTCCTCAAGTAACTGGCATGATCAGAACCACCATTCTTCCTCATGTAACTGGCATGATCAAAACCATCATTCTTCCTCAAGTAACTGGCATGATCAAAACCATCATTCTTCCTCAAGTAACTGGCATGATCAGAACCACTGTTCTTCCTCATGTAACTGGCAAGATCAGAACCACTATTCTTCCTAATGTACTTGGCATGATCAGAACCATCATTCTTCCTCAAGTAACTGCCATGATCAGAACCACCATTCTTCCTCAAGGAGCTGACATGACCAGAACCGTCATTCTTCCTCATGTACTTGGCATGATCAGAACCACCATTCTTCCCCATGTAACTGGCATGATCAGAACCACCATTCTTCCTCATGCAACTGACAATATCAGAATCACCATTCTTCCTCAAGTAACTGACAATATCAGAACCACCATTTTCTGAATAACTGGCATGATCAGTACCACCATTCTTCCTCAAGTAACTGGCATGATCAGAACCACCATTCTTCCTCATGTAACTGGCATGATCAGAACCATCTTTCTTTCTCAAGTAACTGGCATGATCAGAACCACCATTCTTCTTCAAGTAACTGGCATGACCAGAACCACCATTCTACCTCAAGTAACTGGCATGACCAGAACAACCATTCTACCTCAAGTAACTGGCATGATCAGAACCACCATTCTTCCTCAAGTAACTGGCTTGGTCTGTTATGATTCAGGAGTCAAGATCCTGGACCACTTAACAAAAAATTCTGTCAATTTCAGTCACTTAAACAAACCATATACTTAGAATAACAAAAACAAAATACCGATATCAGCAATGACATTTGATATAATTGTCAATACCAGAAAGGTCAAACAAAATTGCTGTGAAGTATGAATCACTTACGGCTGTCAAACATAATCAGCTTAACTAGACTTACATAGATCCACCATCACAGGATGGATCCTAGAAACCTCACTACAATATGATGTTACTTCCATGCTGGTTAATATAATTATGTTTTTATTAATTTTTGTTGCAATAGGTACAGTATTTTTTGTAAAACTTAGGAGAAAAGTCCTGTTGTATTTATTTTTACCATTTTCACTTAAATAAATATTATTTCTCAATATTTCAGAAATTTCTAGTGTCTGACTCCAGATCTCCCAGTAATTTCAATTTCTGGGCAGATGTGAACTTGATCATTATCAGTATGTTAAATGCTCTCTGAATGTCGGTCAAATTTTATCAAAAAGATAAAACTCATAAAATATCATGCTCAACTTCATTTGGGGTATTCCCACAATAGTAGGTTATATAACAATTGCATCTGTCTGAGCTGAGCTTGGGTTAACTGAAATATAATGCTACTAATGCATGGACATACACCCTCAGATTGCATGGACATAAACACCCATTTTGCATGGACATACATGCCCAGATTGCATGGACATACATGCCCAGATTGCATGGACATACATGCCCAGACTGCATGGACATACACCCCCAGATTGCACGGACATACAACCCCAGATTGCATGGACATACACGCTCAGATTGCATGGACATACATGCCCAGATTGCATGGACATTCACGCTCAGATTGCATGGACATACATGCCCAGATTGCATGGACATACACAACCAGATTGCATGGACATACACCCCCAGATTGCATGGACATACATGCCCAGATTGCATGGACATACACAACCAGATTGCATGGACATACACCCCCAGTTTGCATGGACATACATGCCCAGATTGCATGGACATACACCCCCAGATTGCATGGACATACATGCCCAGATTGCATGGACATACACAACCAGATTGCATGGACATACACGCCCAGATTGCATGGACATACAGACCCAGATTGCATGGACATTCACACTCAGATTGCATGGACATACATGCCCAGATTTCATGGACATACAACCCGAGATTGCATGGAAATATACCCCCAGACTGCCACATTATACACACACAGGGCCTCAACACCTAGATACACACACAGGGCCTCAACACCTAGATACACACACAGGGTCTCAACACCTGGATACACACACATGGCCTAAACATATGGAGATACATACACAGGGCCTCAACACCTGGATACACACACAGGGCCTCAACACCTAGATACACACACAGGGTCTCAACACCTAGATACACACACATGGCCTCAACATATGGAGATACATACACAGGGCCTCAATACCTGGATACACACACAGGGCCTAAAAACTTTGAACTAACTTCCTACTATTGATGAAATACATATATAAAGTAACATATTGTTTGAGAATTGCCTAGATTAACTGACATATAATATTCAGGTTAATGTAAATAACACCTGCTGCCTGAAATAACAGATTAAACCAACCTCATGGAGTTGTTTTATTATAACTTTATTGCAGGCTGTCTAAAATTCCAACATCGGTCCAGGTTATTTACTACCATAAGAATCACACTTATTTAAAAAAAATCACTATATGCCTTTACATATATGCATTCCCCACCCACCATGTCAGCTGCACCATGTATTTTTTTCCATTTATTCATTAATATACTTTATCACAATGTGTACATTTTAATGATTGACATTTGTTTCCGCTTTACTGAATAATTTTCATTATATTAAAAATACTTGGTAGAACCGGAAGTGTCGCAAGTACCGGAAGCTGCGTGAAATAATCACCGTGGAAACCAATGTTACAGTTCATTCAACTTTTTATTTTTTATATGCGTTGTGCTGTAGCTAGCCACTACGTACAATTACCAGAAACAGCTCATGTATAAAATTAAAGTTATTTTTAAAAAAAAATGAAACAAACAAGTAACACTGCACGTTTTATCAAATATTTTGATGATGCAAACAATATTTGGGTCGACCGTCCTAGCTTTGGCTAGCGTTATATCAAAGAAATTACGGACACAAACACAATCTTTTGATGAACCGACAGAACGCTATGGGTCGCTGATCACACATCGAAGGATGCTACATAGTGATAGACTCTTCCCATAAACTCCCCCTAATATCGTTTATGGTTTAGTCAAAATTGACATCATTTCACACAGCAGGTGACAAAACAATCGGATTATTAGGTCAAATGATATTGCCGCAAGGCGTATATCACAGGTCAGTATGGCATGGTAAGAGCAATTTATGAGATTTTATACGACTGATAGAAAATATCTGGACCGATTTTTTATTAAACTTTGAAATGAAAACCGGTTTTCAGAAATCGGTCCAAAAACCGAAAAACCAGCAATTTTAGAAGGCCTGCTTTATTGGTATATTATACATCTCAGTCCAAAAACTTAAGGTGAGAAAATTTGCCAGAAATCAATCTTTTTCTATGCAGATTCATTCTCTGAGATCTTCCTGTGTGCAATAGCTATATAACCGAATATTGTGTTAAATTAGGTTAAACACCTTATCTCAAACTTACTACTTTAAATGTCTCCAGATTTGCATTCTGCATTTTATTTGGCTAATCAAGTAGAAATCAGTAAAAAAATGTTGGCCAGTATTTACTCTTAACCCTAAAAACTTAAAGAGTTTGGCTATTCAAACAACCTAATATTTATTTTAAGTTAAAACATATTCTTATTAAAATGATTGAACTCTCAATCTACATAAAAAAAAATATTTGCAAAACCAAAAACTGGTTCACAGTAGACATGATTAAAGCTGTTGAAATTGGAATGATCATATTTACACAACATAAATTATACCATTAGGCCATAATAAATCAATTGCTAGGTTGTCATCCCCGCCAGCCCCCTAATTTTCATGCCGCCCTGACCCTTTTTATTTTCATAAAAAATAAATAAATAAATAAATAGATTCTTCTTGAGAACTAGGTCCATTCAACAGACTACCACTGTCGTTAAATCATCAACTAAAGTGTGATTTCAAGGAACTACAGTCTCTGTGGTGATTGGTCCTGAACCACGTGTCTCCCACCTCTGAATATGTGCAGAAAGTAGTCAGTGAAGGAAATTAAAGTCAAAGAAGCTATTGACAAAGGACTTCACAATGTCAAGAACCTGCCCAACTAGCTAACACTATTTAATCTTGCAGAGTCAATAAAAACATTCTTATTCCCACAAGTCGCAAGATATCTGTTGGGGTTGCAGGTTTGAGCCAAGCTCCATCCAAATACATTCTGTGAAAAAGGTTGCCAGTTATACTAGCGGCATGGAGGACAGTGGTTCTACTCAGATTCGTGTTTATAGGCATTGGAGATTTTCCTACTTCAATAAATGCTGGATGAACTTGTAAATAATTAAAAAATGCTCTAACCGCAGTAAAGAATATAAGTATCTTAATGTAACACTACTTATTAAAGTCCCATAAATCCCCCCACCCCCTGAAAAGAATCTATTATGTTGGAAACTAATTTCCATAGTCAACAATGGCTATACTAAGATTATTTTCAAAGGTATACAGCTACCTGTATACAGAGAGGCAATTATACCTACCGAGGAGAAAAATTTGTAGAGATTATTTTAAAATTATCACTCAGTTAACTGAGCATTACAATTATCTAGGGAAATAGTATATCTGCCCTGAATACCAAATATAAAAGAAGGTATTACATACAATTTACAGTAGTGACATACAATTCAGGTTCTGTAACCTACCACCTGTGATCTTCAACATATGTCATATAAACAAATACTGGTAATCATTTTTAGGTTTGGCCATTACAAATAAATTGCTAGATTATCATTCAAATTTTTCTTAAAAATGGGGAGGGCGGGAGGATTTAATTTTTTATTTTCATTTTTAAGACATTTGATGTCTTTTTAAAAAAAAAAAAAAAAAAAAATTTACATTAATTTTTTTTATGACAATGAAAAGTGTTGGGACAGCATGAAAATTAGGGGGCGGGCATGATAATCTAGCAATTAATTTATTATGGCCTAAACATTATAATTATCGAAGATAGCTACATTAAATGGTAGTGGCTATAAGATTCTCCCATTTTTGCTCATAGAAAATACGTGTCTTTTCCATGGAGAAAAACTCTTTTATCTTCAATGACATGTGACATATCTTTCTCATTATGACCTGACAAAAATCTGGGACAATTTTTTTTTCATGCTGACAACTTTTTTTTACTGAAGGAAACCATCAGTGAAGTGTATTATTTAAAGGTGCAATTTCTGGTACACACTTCATGTATGTACTTGAATATGTTGATATCTACAGGCCATCTTTTTAAAAAAAATTGTTTGCTGTGCTCTGACTCAGTATTTCTTATCCTAAATTTTGATTTTGCATATTCATTTTAAAGAACAAGAGTTCCAAAGAGGACCTGAATCGGACGATGGACAATTTAACATGACATAAGCAGCCAGTAGAGCTAAAAATGGACAGGATTCATGAAAAAAAAATAAAACACTCTGAAAGTCAGTAAAAAAAAATTAACTACAATTTTGAGTGAGTAAGTAGCAGCACGGCAAACAATTTATTTTTTAAGGATGGCCTCATATATCTGGAACAACCTGGGCTCTTTGGACCAAGCTGAGCTTTTTCTCATTTAAATCTTTGCGCCAGTCTAGGCTTTTTCTCACTTAAATCTTTGAATTAAGCTGGACTTTTTCTCACTTAAATCTTTGGACCAGGCTAAACTTTTTCTCACTTAGATCTTTTTTTTTTCTTACTTTAATATTTGGATCACATAAGGCTTTTTCTCACAAACAAGCTGGGCTTGTGACTTCAGTAATTTTCTCACTCAAGCCTTTGAACCAGACTGGACTTGTGACAAAAAAGTATGGTTTTTAATAACAGAACTCTGAAGAATTTCAATTTGTAACCCAGATAAGCATGGCAGACATAGCCTGCAAATGTAGCATAGGTATAAAGTGCAAAAAACTGTACCCAATAAATGTTACATAGAAAAAAAGTGTACTGGGCAATGATTGATTGATTGAATATTTTGCATCATTTTTATGTCATTAAAAGCTATCAGATGATCACTTAATCTAACCCTCTTTCTTGGGATCCTTGGCAAGCTTAACCAGTTCTCAAGCACACCCCATCAACAGTGAGAGATGAATAACAATGAGATGCAATATTGTATATTAATCATCACAGTGACTGCAACTGGGTGGGGATTCCAACTTCACGATACCTAGACAGAGTCTGACGCGCTACCGACTGAGCTAACCTGGCCCAGCCCAACTGGACAAAATGCATGAACAACTAAACAACAAAGGCTAAAGTACAATACAAAAGTAACAATAAGAACAGGTTCAATACAACACTTTCAGACACACCCACTTGTACAAACACTACTGTAAAATAATGAAGTTGAAATATCACGCTAGCAGCCAGCCAGTGAGCAACACAACCAACATAATTATATTCTTAAAAATACAAAAAAATATAAAATCTTACCTGTGACATAGTTAATATTTCAGATTGTTCAAAAACTGTACTTGCAAGAAGATATACTTCTTCTCTGAATCAAACACACACTATAAATGACCCCTCCCGTTAAATTCTTTAAACTCATGTAAACAGCCTAGCAGTAGTGTGTATTGAATTATGTCTGATGATGTGGCAAGCATGAAGAATATGTCTTACTAAGTAAACCCAATGTACTAGAGTGCTGTTCTAATTAAAATAGCAGAAAAGAAATAGGCCTTAGGTTATAATATAAATACTAGTATATATTTTTATAACTACTTTGTTCAAGTATACTAATATTTGTAGAGAAATTGAATGGTTATATTGACCTGCTGTAAATTTATCAGTCATGGACAATAATCTGTCCCTATTTTTTACCACTAGATATAAGCTGGTAAGAGTTACGCAAACTGTTTTTTATGCCCATAGTGTTATATGCACCTGGAGATTAGATTATAATGGAGTTGATCAAGATAAATGTGTTGCAATCATTTCCCTACAAACAATCTTTTTTCAATTTTTTTTAACAAATTCGTTTTCTAAGGAGGGGTTGCTGAACTTTTTTTTAATACTTTTATTTCATCAGTTCAGTGCTATGCATTTATAGATTGTACTCTTAAAGTGGTCAATTGATTGATTGATTGAATATTTAGCGTCATCTCCGCAAGTAACTGATAACTTTCCCACTTGAATCAGTGGTGAGAGACAAATGATAATGGGACACAATGTCATATATCAATCATTACGGAGACTGTTGCTGGGCGGGACATTCAAACTCATGACCCCTGGATTGATAGTCAGACGTGTAACTGACTGAGCTAATCGGGCCCGGCTTGAAGTGGTCAATAAAAAGGGCTCAATGTTGTATTTTAATAATTTTGATTTTTTGGTTGTATATAATATTAACATATTTATATAATATTCACATATCCTCAGATAAACAACAGTCTTAACAGAGCCTGTAAGCAACAGACCTATCAGGTCCTGTAAATAACAGCCTTTTATGGTCCTGTAAACTGGCCTATCAAGGCTTATAAACAACAGGCCTAACACGGCCTGTAAACAACAGGCCTATCTTGGCCCACAAACAGCAGGTATATTTTGAACTGCAAGAAACGGGCCTGTCAGGGCCTGTAAACAACAGGTTTATCAGGGCCTGTAAAGAACTATTAGGGCCTGTAAACAATAGGTCTATCAGGGCCTGTAAACAACAGGCCTAACAGGGCTGTACGACTCTACTCATATTTATATTAAAAGTGTGTTTTAGTGTTAGTAAGTGTGTATAGTACGAGAAGATTTATATATGAAAAGGTATATGTTATATGTGATGTTGGGTGTTGTATTTGGTTTGTGTAACGTATGTGGAATTTTGTACTGTGCGGGGGCTCAATATGAGAATATAAATTTTTGTTAACATGAGAAGATTTGTTTTTATGAGAATATGTTTGCATGAGAAGAATTGTCTAAATGTGTGTTTGTATGACATTATTAAGATTTGTTTGCATGTGAAGTTTTATTTGTAAAAGAAGATAAATTTTGCTAGTATGAGAACATTCGTTATATTTTTAAATGTTGTCGAAAACTTTTTTAACAACATTTCAGGTCATATATGGCATATCCAGCTTTATTGGAAGGAAGACCTCAAAATGAATCCAAATAGAACCACCGCCATTCTGCAAAGGACTGGCAAACTTTCTCACGCATTGTTTTTGGAGTGAATGGGACTCAAACCTACTACCCTTGTATGAGAAAATTTGTAAGTATATGAAAAGGTTTACAAGTGTTGCATGAGAAAATTTGTTAGTATATGAAAAGGTTTACAAGTGCTGTATGAAAAGGGTTGAGGTGTATAGGAAGATGCATGTTGTATGAGAACATTTTGTAAAGTATGAAAAAGTTTGGGTTGTATGAGAAGGTTTGCACTGTATGAGAAGGTTTGTGATGTATGAGATGTAAGCTGTATGTGAAGGTTTGCACTGTATGAGAACGTTTGTGTTATATGTGAAGGTTTGTGTTGTATGAGTAGGTTTGTGTTGTATGAGATGTATGCTGTATGAGAAGGTTTGTACTGTATGAGAAGGTTTGTGTTGTATGAGATGTATGCTGTATGAGAAGGTTTGCACTGTATGAGAAGGTTTGTGTTGTATGAGATGTATGCTGTATGAGAAGGTTTGCACTGTATGAGAAGGTTTGTGTTGTATGAGATGTAAGCTGTATGTGAAGGTTTGCACTGTATGAGAACGTTTGTGTTATATGTGAAGGTTTGTGTTGTATGAGAAGGTTTGTGTTGTATGAGATGTATGCTGTATGAGAAAGTTTGTGTTGTATTAGAAGGTTTGTGTTGTATGATATGTATGCTGTATGAGAAGGTTTGTACTGTATGAGATGTATGCTGTATGAGAATGTTTGTACTGTATGAGAAGGTTTGTGTTGTATGAGTTGTATGCTGTACGAGAAGGTTTGTGTTGTATTAGAAGGTTTGTTTTGTATTAGAGGGTCTGTGCTGTATTAGAAGGTTTTTACTGTATGAGATGTATGCTGTATGAGAAGGTTTGTACTGTATAAGAAGGTTTGTGTTGTATTAGAAGGTTTGTGTTGTATGAGATGTATGCTGTATGAGATGTATGCTGTATGAGAAGGTTTGTGTTGTATGAGATGTATGCTGTATGAGAAGGTTTGTGCTGTATGAGATGTATGCTGTATGAGAAGGTTTGTGTTGTATGAGATGTATGCTGTATGAGAAGGTTTGTACTGTATGAGAAGGTTTGTGCTGTATGAGATGTATGCTGTATGAGAAGGTTTGTGTTGTATGAGATGTATGCTGTATGAGAAGGTTTGTGCTGTATGAGATGTATGCTGTATGAGAAGGTTTGTGCTGTATGAGATGTATGCTGTATGAGAAGGTTTGTGTTGTATTAGAAGGTTTGTGTTGTATTAGAAGGTTTGTGCTGTATGAGATGTATGCAGTATGAGAATGTTTGTACTGTATGAGAAGGTTTGTGCTGTATGAGAAGGTTTGTGCTGTATGAGATGTATGCTGTATGAGAAGGTTTGTGTTGCATGAGAAGGTTTGCTGTAAGAGAAGGTTTGTACTATATGAGAAGATTTGTGTTGTATGAGATGTATGCTGTATGAGAAGGTTTGTGTTGTATTAGAAGGTTTGTACTGTATGAGAAGGTTTGTGTTGTACTAGATGTATGCTGTATGAAAAGGTTTGTGTTGTATTAGAAGGTTTGTGTTGTATGAGATGTATGCTGTATGAGAAGGTTTGTACTGTATGAGAAGGTTTGTGTTATATGAAAAGGTTTATGTTGTATTAGAAGGTTTGTGCTGTATGAGAAGTGTTGTGCTGTATTAGAAGGTTTGTGCTGTATGAGATGTATGCTGTATGAGAAGGTTTGTACTGTACGAGAAGGTTTGTGTTATATGAAAAGGTTTATGTTGTATTAGAAGGTTTGTGCTGTATGAGAAGGTTTGTGTTGTATTAGAAGGTTTGTGCTGTATGAGATGTATGCTTTATGAGAAGTTTTGTACTGTAATAGAAGGTGTGTGCTGTATGAGAAGTTTTGTACTGTATTAGAAGTTTTGTACTATAGTAGAAGGTTTGTGCTGTATGAGAAGGTTTGTGTTGTATAACAAGGTTTGTGCTGTACGAGATGTATGCTGTATGAGAAGTTTTGTACTGTATTAGAAGGCTTGTGTTATATGCAAAGGTTTATGTTGTATTAGAAGGTTTGTGCTGTATGAGAAGGTTTGTGTTGTATTAGAAGGTTTGTGCAGTATGAGAAGGTTTGTGCTGTATTAAAAGGTTGTTGTATGAGATGTATGCTCTGAGAAGTTTTGTACTGTAATAGAAGGTTTGTGTTATATGAAAAGGTTTATTTTGTATTAGAAGGTTTATGCTGTATGAGAATTTTGTGTTGTATTAGAAGGTTTGTGTTGTATGAGATGTATGCTGTATGAGATGGTTTGTGTTGCATGAGAAGGTTTGCTGTATGAGATGTATGCTGTATGAGAAGGTTTGTGTTGTATTAGAAGGTTTTTGTTGTATGAGATGTATACTGTATGAGAAGATTTGTACTGTATGAGAAGGTTTGTGCTGTATTAGAAGGTTTGTGTTATATGAAAAGGTTTATGTTGTATAATATTAAAAAGTTTGTGCTGTATGAGAAGTTTTGTGTTGTATTAGAAGGTTTGTGCTGTATGAGATGTATGCTGTATGAGAAGGTTTGTGCTGTATGAGAAGGTTTGTGTTGTATTAGAAGGTTTGTGCTGTATGAGAAGTTTTATGCTGTATTAGAAGGTTTGTGTTATATGAAAAGGTTTATGTTGTATTAAAAGGTTTGTGCTGTATGAGAAGGTTTGTGTTGTATTAGAAGGTTTGTGCTGTATGAGATGTATGCTGTATGAGAAGGTTTGTACTGTATGAGATGTATGCTGTATGAGAAGGTTTGTACTGTATGAGAAGGTTTGTACTGTATGAGAAGGTTTGTGCTGTATGAGATGTATGCTGTATGAGAAGGTTTGTGTTGTATTAGAAGGTTTGTGTTGTATGAGATGTATGCTGTATGAGAAGGTTTGTACTGTATGAGAAGGTTTGTGTTATATGAAAAGGTTTATGTTGTATTAGACGGTTTGTGCTGTATGAGAAGGTTTGTGCTGTATGAGAAGGTTTGAGTTGTATGAGAAGATTTGTGTTGTATGAGAAAGTTTGTTTTGTATAAGAAGATTTGTGTTGTATGAGAAAGTTTGTGTTGTATGAGAACGGTTGTGCTATATGAGAAGGTTAAAGGTTTAAGATTTAGATGTGTATCACTTTGAAAGGTTTGTCTCAAGGTTAACTCATGTGGTGATGGTCTTCCATAGATTACAAGCATATATATAGGTCAAACATGACATGGTTTTAAATTAGGGTGACATAGTTACAGTAGTTACACTTCTGCATGACAGGTAATTTATACATTAATTAGATAACATTAGATACCACCAATGTATTATTCAGTTACATGTAAGTGTGGTTTTGTAAAATAACCATTTTACTATAAGAAATGGTCGCCATTCATAAGTCAGAAAGCAGCTCAGCATATCATGCACTTATAATCAATGTTTCACAAAACTATTCTTTTTAACAAATTCATGATTATGATAATGGCCTTTGTTTTATTTTTCAGTACTGGTTTAATTTACAATAGCTGAACATTGCCCTCAGTTGCATCTTGACATTAAAGCTTTCTGATTCACACATGTGAGTTTATATATATTCTTGATACTGGTATAACTAGTTTGATTTTGGAAAAGACAGACAGACAGACAGACAGACAGACAGACAGACAGACAGACAGACAGACAGACAGACAGACAGACAGACAGACAGACAGACAGACAGACAGACAGACAGACAGACAGACAGACAGACAGACAGACAGACAGACAGACAGACAGACAGACAGACAGACAGACAGACAGACAGACAGACAGACAGACAGACAGACAGACAGACAGACAGACAGACAGACAGACAGACAGACAGACAGACAGACAGACAGACAATGTAAACGATTAGGTTGAAATGTAAACAAATTTACAAATTTAATCAAGCACCACATGTTTCCAAAAAGCATTAAAAAAAAGTCTCAACATACCATAGAAAAAGTGCAACAATTTATTTAATTTTAAAATTTCATAATTACCTAAACTGATCAAATTTTAAAAATTACCTTTGTCATCGCAAATTGTAAATTCATTGCAGCCATAATGAATAGTTTATTACTTTCTCAAGTCCCTCTGTGTTTTTTTTCTTGTATGCACTAAACAATCATAATACACCTTCCTCTACTAATTACTACAGGTAAATACTGTCTGTTTTTATTACCTATCTGTATATATACTGATATCAACGTGTCCATGTGATGTGGCAATTGTTATTCACAATCAGGTCCATTAATTTGTTATTTACATATGTCATTAAACAGAGACTAGGTAAGGGGTGGAGCCAACTGTTACAATGTACGACACATATTGTCATCCAATAGTAAACCCTCCTACCTACTTAGTACTACTGCACATTATAGCTTCCAGGCAAATACTTGTTGGATTGCAATTAAGATACTAGTGTTTCTTAATAGATGAAAATCTATTATGATGTATCTTGATTAAAATATGAATTTATGATTAGTTATCTTGAAAATAATTATAATTTCTTACCCCTGATGGGGGTATTCACTGCATTAAAAGTCAGCATGGACATTGATGAGGGTATGCTGATGCTTCGCTGGATTACAGGGGCCATAGTCTTTTTTCTAAATTTTACAATATAACCCTTTTTATGGGGGAGGAGTGTCTTGACCCTTTATGGGATTACCCCAATCTCAATCTTACTGGGCAAAACTTTATTATGAAAAGGAAGTTTTTTTCATATGCATGTCTGTTTTTCTACATATATAAATACGAGTAAACATATATTCCAGTCCTTTGAATAGTAGAATCTTCAACACCTTGCTCATACAAATAAATTTGATGGACAGATTTTTGAGAGAAATATTTTTAGAAATTTCACAATGTTATTTGGGGCCTCTTCTGACACCTTTTGGAAATTCAATCCTTATTAAACCAAATCTAACTTGTAACTGTTACTCAACAAAATAGTCTTCCTGCATTGCAACTACTGTTACAATTATGTTAAATGTCATTGATAATGTTTAAACCTGGCGAGGTTTGCAACTGTTGTTACAGTTATGTTAAATGTCATTGATAATGTTTAAACCTGGCAGGGTTTAGGACTGGAAATAGGACTGAATGAATAACTCCAATAGGGCACAAAAATGCACATCAAGGTTTCATATTGATCATTCACAGTCAGTTTTGTCAGGTTACATTGATCATTCGCAGTAAATTTTGCTGGGTAACATTGATCATTCGCAGTAAGTTTTGTCGGGTTACATTGATCATTTGCAGTAAGTTTTGTCAGATTACATTGATCATTCACAGTAAGTGTTGTCGGGTTACATTGTTCATTCACAGTAAGTTTTGTCAGGTTACATCGAACATTCACAGTAAGTATTGTTGGGTTACATGTTTTGTCGGGTTATATTGATCATTCACAGTAAGTTTTGTCAGGTTACATTGATCAGTCACAGTAAGTTTTGTCAGATTACATTGATCAGTCACAGTAAGTTTTGTCAGATTACATTGATCATTCACAGTAAGTTTTGTCGTTTGCTATGGAGATGAAGCCCAGGCAAAATGTGTAATTCATATCTAAAGGTTCACATTTTGGTCAAAAGTCACTTAGCAGGGATGCAAAAAGGACATACAAAGATAGACTTCAGGCTGACTGTTCCTTTTCAGCAAGTTTCAGTTACTGATGGTTCAAGAAAAGAAACAAGGACAAGATTCTTCATTCCATTTTTGAAAATCTGCACCTTGTCAGAAAAAAATCAAACTGGAATGCCATTAAACCTCATTGTAATCCCTTCCAGTAAGTGTCACCTAAATCAAACCACAGACATAGGAGGATTTCTAAGGACAAAATGTTTAAATGCAATAAGAGGCTCATGGGCCTTAATGGTCACCCAATTATCTAAAAAACATTCACATAAGTCTATTCAGCCATTAGAAATAACGTTTTTGTCAATTTTTCTTATATAGATTTAGTAAAGTAGGCCCCAACCCCAGAACCAAGCCGTGAAAGCCTGGGACATGCAATTCACAATTTTAATAAAGGACCCATATACATCCATAATCATGCTTACCATTTGGTTCCCAATGCTTCCTATATTGAGAAGATTTTCGAAGTTTACCTTGATTTTGACTGTTTTGGACCTGCCCCAAAGGCCCCAGGGGTGTCGGGGACTATGCAATTCACAATTTTGATTCACCCTTAGGTACCAAAGCTGCATACAACGATTCATTACGATTGAGCATACAATTTTTGAGAAAAAGTCGAAAAATGTCAATTGTTTACAGATGCAGGACACACGGCGACAGACAAAATACAATCTCAAAAAGTCCCTCAGGTGACCAAAATATGTAAAGGGCCATAATTCAGTAAAAAACGATATATCCAGAACATAAATACGACAATACGTCACACTTCCCACCAAGTTTCTGCTTAATCTGACCACAGGTGTAGAAGTTCTCCAGACAATAAATACATAGTTATCACATATTTCGTGACAATTTATTATTTTTTTTGTTACAATATCCAATTTCCAGAACAGAGGGTTTCTGGTTATAAAGGGTTCTTGCATTACATATATAGAAGTCAATAATGAGATTATCAGTATGGTTTTAGCAATATCTTATTTAATTTCAACCATTTTTATTATTATCAAAAATTGTGTTTTGGGGAAGTTTATGAGACTTTAAGAGAAATTCTGAAAATGAAAGATTTTAGTATGTTTTAAGCAATGACAGCCATATTGAATTTTTGGCAACAAGGAAAAAAACAAAGGCTGGACAGATGGCTCACTCGTTCACAGTTTTGCAAATCACGTCATCTCTGTTAAATTTCTTGTCAGAATATGATACATGTACATGTATATAGATTTACCAATGAGCTCATTAACTACTGGCATCATAATATACTTTTCCACATTGAATCTCTTTCGAAATATACTCAATTTGTTGTTCCTTGCAAAATGTAGAATTTGCACTTGTGACACCATTTTAAAAATAACATGACTGGTTTAATTATAATTTTTCACAAACTTTATATAACAAACTCATCCAGCCTGTTCTCTGAAAAAAGCTAAGACTGCAAATCTAAATTTTGAGGTTAAAAGTCGTCTCACTTCTGTAAAACAGATCTTATATCAAAATAATGACCTTGTGATTAGAGCAGTAAAAATCATGACAAGATTCTGAAAAAAGCATGCAACTATCTTGTGGATGATCAACTTCTTGGAAAGAATTGTTCAACTCATCACTTTGGTTAAAAGGTAAACAGGTAAAAGATCATTTTAAAAGCACACTTTTTACGAACACACTAACGATAGTTGATGCACTTCAGGACCCAGTGGTTTTTGTTGACCATTTTGCAGCACTAATAGCATAAAAAATATTATATTGGAGGATGACTTCTGATGTCCTGGGTTGACAGAGATATTACCAGTGAGTAAAGATTGACCGATTGATTGAATATTTAGCGTAATTTTTATGCCATCGATCGCTAACAGATGATCAGTTAACCTTCAACCACTGTTTCCTTGGATCCTTGAAGATTAACCAGTACTCAACCGCACACCATCTCCACAAGTAACTGATAACTTTCCAACTTGAATCAGTTCTTTGTGGAAACAAACAATTACAGGATGCAGTTTGGATAAAATGAAACAGTCTATGAATTAAATGAGTCCTTTTGTTGCTAATATCCTGGTTGTTTGCCTCTATGAACAAAGGTAAAAATTCAAAGAATCATGAAAATACATGACATATCTATTCACTTACGTTTTATACAGTCTTACATAACACAAATTCTTTTAACTGTCCAGCCGCTGATGTAAATTGATGAATATTAACTGAAATACTATAAGATATATTTATAATTATGTTTATAGATATTTAAAAGTTATTTTACAATTTAAATTATTTGTTACAAAAAAAAAGACATGTTTGGCTATTGCAACGACGACTGGGTATCTAATATTCTGCTGTTTTTTTGTCGTTATAGATAGTACTTTTAATGTGGTAGGCATACAAAAAGTTCTGAATTTATAGCACATGCATAAAAAAAAAAGAAACAAACACATTTGTATAATAGCATAAATGATCGATTTTCACGAACAGCACAAAGATTTGGTCTTTGCGCGTGTTCAAATCGATATTTTGAATAAACAAAGCACTACCTTTTAAAAGTATACCGGCCTTTCTTTTATTAATATAAATAATTTGATTCGAACGTCAATTTAAATAGCAATATTGAGAACACAATTTCAATTTTCTCCTGTATTTATTGTGTTATTGGACATATGTGCCAACATTTAGTGTCATTGGACATGCATGCCAACAATGAGGGTTATTGGACATATGTGCAAACATTTAGCGTTATTGGACATACGTGCCAACATTGAGTGTTACTGGACATGCGTGCCAACATTGAGTGTTACTGGACATACATGCCACCATTGAGTTTAATTGGACGTGAGTGCCAACATTGAGTTTTATTGGACATACATGTAAACATTGAGTGTTATTGGACATACATGCCAACATTGAGTGTTATTGGACATACATGCCAACATTGAGTGTTATTGGACATACATATCAACATTGAGTTTTATTGGACATACATTTCAACATTGAGTGTTATTGCACAAACATGCCAACATTGAGTGTTACTGGACATACATGCCACATTGAGTGTTATTGGACATACATGCCAACATTGAGTGTTATTGGACATACATGCCAACATTGAGTGTTATTGGACATACATATCAACATTGAGTTTTATTGGACATACATTTCAACATTGAGTGTTATTGCACATACATGCCAACATTGAGTGTTATTGCACATACATGCCAACATTGAGTTTTATTGGACATACATGCCAACATTGAGTTTTAAACATTGAGTTTTATTGGACATACATGCCAACATTGAGTTTTATTGGACAAACATGCCAACATTGAGTTTTACTGGACATGCGTGCCATCACTGAGTGTCATTAAACATACATGTCAACATTGAATGTTATTGGACATATATGCCAACATTCGTGTTATTGGACATATATGCCAACATTCGTATTATTGGACATACATGCCAACATTTAGTGTTATTTGACATACATGCCAACATTAAAAATTATTGGACATACCATTATAAATTTCTTATAAAAGTTACTCATCCCCTTTTCAATCATCCAATTTTTTTTATTGTATGCTTTATGAGAGTATATTAGGAAAAAAACGCTGGAAGTGTCTTAAAAATAAAATTATTTGTATAATAAATAAAAAGCATCTCATTATCATAAAAAAATAAAATCTTATTGGTTTAGTTTATCAAATCCTGTAAAACGTGATTAAATCAAATTGTAGTGGTAAACTTGAAACGAAATCCCCATTCCAAAAATAGACTGCACTTAAATACTGCTTAACATTGTCACATCATCATTCGGACTGAAACAACTTTTACAACGCATGAACCTGTTTCATGGATCAATTTGAAATCAAAATGAAATCACATGACTCAATTAATACGCCCCCAAAATATGTTGCAATTTTAAGCGGGAAATCTATTTTAGTCTAACCTAGGTGCGTAGCTCAAGCTAGGAAACCCCTTTTCAATATGTTATTTTAGCATGTTTAAAAAGATATACTTTTGGTATTGCAGGGTCAATGAGTATATAAAGGCACGATCTATTGGAAAAAAATGTTTATAGCAAATTTTAAAATTTTGAAAAATCCTTATAAATTCCCTTTAAAATCAAAGAAATGATCAGATCTTAAATCTTACTTGTCTTGACCAAAATTAATGTTCACACGCCATGGCGAGCGGACGAGTGGAATTTTCCAGTTTTGCATACATGCCAACATCGAGTGTTATTGGACATACATGTCAACATTGAGTGTTATTGGACATACATGCCAACATTGAGTGTTATTGGACATACATGCCAACATTGAGTTTTATTGGACATACATGCCAACATTGAGTGTTATTGGACATACATGTCAACATTGAGTTTGATTGAACATACATGCCAACATTGAGTGTTACTGGACATACATGCCAACATTGAGTTTTATTGGACATACATGTCAACATTGAGTGTTATTGGACATACATGCCAACATTGAGTGTTATTGGACATACATGTCAACATTGAGTTTTATTGGACATACATGCCAACATTGAGTTTTATTGGACATACAATCATGCCAACATTGAGTGTTACTGGACATACATGCCAATATTGAGTTTTAATAAGTTCATACAAAATTAAAAACCAACGCAATATAGAGATAACAATCTTAATGAAAGATTGCAAAATTACCACAAACAGAAATGATAAGATAAAACTAATGACAACAAAATTTGATTTGTCAAAATTTGCCAGGGGCAAAATAACAAAATAATTTACTGTTTAACAGTATGTTGCCTGCCAATCTTGTTTATGTATACCATGTCTGTAAACATCATCTAATCTTATGTAACAATCAATGTTCTTCATAATTTCTCTAATTTACAAACTAGCATGATGCAGCAAATAAAAAAATAAGGCACATAGTTTTTATTTTCTGAAACTAAGAATATGGTATTTTATACCAACTATCCATTATACAAGTTAGGTGCTGTTATTTATGTACATGTAGCAATATTCAACATAATTATTAAATGGCATCCAGTATTACAGAATACTCTATCTGACTCCAACTACATGACACGGGGTGGTGTATACGTGGGCTTAGACAGGTATACCTGGTGGTCAGTACTTATATTAAACAAAAATCAAAGTTAATAAAGCAGGACAGTGATTTCATTGGGTTACATTAAATAGTCCAAGATTGCTATCAGTGATAGCGCATGAATTAGGACAAATCTGCATGGACTGATACAGGCTAAAATCTGTTACATGTCATACACAAGGTCTAGCCAATAAAGATGATAAAAACTGCCTAATTTTGATAATCAAGCAGAACAGGATTGTATCAAACAGTCATGTCTTGTATGTCACTACTGCTAACCTGTGATAGAAGAGACAGTGTGCAAGAAATCCAAGTGTGACACTGACCTTTAAGCTATGGACTGGAATCTTGCACATGAAAGTTACAGCCCCTGATGGACACACAGATGGAAACACATACACAGAATGGCCATTGTGTTGACCATTGCAAGTGGGCTTGACAATATAATCCCAACCACATGATTTGTAAAATTGAACTATTTTTGTACAAATGTATGCCAAACTATTTTTTGTTTTCCACATAGTATACTTATGCAAAATTCTTAGATCCTCTGATAGGGCTCCTGTACATCACATTGTCTTGATTTGTAGAATATTCCATCCCTTGCTGATCTAAGTATAGTTTACATCATACATAAACAATAAGGTTTTGAAATTTTACATTTACAACTCTTATTGGTAATTCAATCCTTATTGAACTAAATCTAATTTGCTACGACTAGACAATGCTTCAGATCTCAAACTGAAAATAATTATTGAAGCAACAGATGAGAAAATGAGATATTTTCCTGTAGTACCATATTCATATCTAAAACTCAAAATCCCCTATCTTGATCACAATATACAAAAGACTTCAAACATTTGCTCATGGTAATAATTTATGTAAATTATCAAATTTGACTGACTGGCTGTTGACTTTTTATCCTCCTGGTCTCAAAGTTCCCCTATTTATAATATTAAGTTTCAAGAAGAGTTTTAAAAATCCACAAGTTTCAAAAAGGCCCCTGCTGGTCCATATTATATATATTACATCTCCTCTCAAGAGTTATGACTAAACAATGCTCCAGATATCAAACTAAAGAAAACAAAATTGCTCTAACAGATGCAAAGCTGAGATATTTGTTTTCCTGTAGCATTTTATGTAAAAAATCAAGATCCCCTTATGAGACCTCAATGGACATTAACTCCTTTGTCAGATCGAACTTGAAAACCCTACTCAGTGGGATCATTAATACCAAATATGAAAACATTTGCTCAGCTATTTCTAGAAGATTTTTAAATTAAAATTTCCCCTATGTAAAACTGACAAGCCCCTTGAGTATACAATACTATAAATACAATATATAATTTTACACTAGGATCATAGAAACCTTGGAAAACATCTCTAAGCAATTATACAGGCAAAATATTGAAAAAATTGAACAAAAAATAATATTGTTATAAGTCCCTGGGATGGGGCTAATTTTGACCATAGGGTCATGACTTAAACTTGAAAGGGCTTCATGTAAGAACGCTTCAATACGAATTTGGTGACAATCTGTGATGCGGTTCCAATAGACAGACATTGGACAGCAGATAACGTACACAAAAACTCATCAGAGTCTTCCGGTGGTCCAATGGAACACTGCTGTATTTCCATATTTGTTTATGGGTAGATAGAATTGTAACAGTGTAAATTACGCAGAGCCTTGCTTTGGTTCAGGTAAGCTAAACAAGAGAGTCAGAATGGCCCTAAATCACTCACCTGTGATAGAGTAAACAATGCCAGAGACAGCAATTTTTGCAGGTGCTAGAGTGTACATAAATTCATATAATGCGACTTTTGTCGATTCAAGAACAGTAACACCCGCTATTGATTATCCAAATTGACCAGTTCATAAACTTGTCCCAAGACATTATAGTTATAAAACAACTGTTTAAGATTAATGACGATCAAATATAAACTGTGAATGCTAGAGTGCACACATCAAATACACAGAATTTTTAACAATACAAAGGCCATAACTGTGACAATAGTTATCGGATTTGACCAGTTAAACAACTTGGTCAGTGACAAATAACATTGAAAATGCATACTGAACCTGACCCGTGACAAATAACACTGAAAATACATACTGAACCTGGTCAGTGACAAATAACACTGAAAATGCATACTGAACCTGGTCAGTGACAAATAACACTGAAAATACATACTGAACCTGACAAGTGACAAATAACACTGAAAATGCATACTGAACCTGGTCAGTGACAAATAACACTGAAAATACATACTGAATCTGGTCAGTGACAAATAACACTGAAAATACACACTGAACCTGACAAGTGACAAATAACACTGAAAATACATACTGAGCCTGACAAGTGACAAATAACACTGAAAATACATACTGAACCTGGTCAGTGACAAATAACACTGAAAATACATACTGAACCTAACAAGTGACAAATAACACTGAAAATGCATACTGAACCTGGTCAGTGACAAATAATACTGAAAATACATACTGAACCTGGTCAGTGACAAATAACATTGAAAATACATACTGAACCTAGTCAGTGACAAATAACATTGAAAATGCATACTGAACCTGGTCAGTGACAAATAACACTGAAAATACATACTGAGTCTGGTCAGTGACAAATAACATTGAAAAATCATACTGAACCTGGCCAGTGATAAATAGCACTGAAAATACATACTGAACCAGATCAGTGACATTTTTTTTTTAATGGAGTTTATTGTCCTTTTCAACACATTTCAGGTTATATATGGCATATCCAGAAGACCTCAGACTGAGTAGAACCACCATCCTTTCCCAAGTAAATAGAAACTTTCTCATATGAAGTTTTTGGAGCGAGTGGGACTCGAAACTATGACCTTAGCAATGAGAGGTAAGTGATCTTGAGATGATGCCTTAGACCACTCGGCCACAGAAAACCCTCTGGTCAGTGACAAACAACACTCAAATACATACTGAACTTGACCAGTGACAAATATTATAACACTGAAAATACATACTGAACCTGACCAGTGACAAATAACACTGAAAATACATACTGATCCTGGCAAGTTGACAAATAATACTAAAATACATACTGAACATGACAAGTGACAAATAACACTGAAAATACATACTAAACCTGGTCAGTGACAAATAACACTGAAAATACAAACTGAACCTGGTCAGTGACAAATAACACTGAAAATACATAGTGAACCTGACCAGTGACAAATAACACTTAAATACATACTGAACCTAGTCAGTGACAAATGACACTGAAAAATACTGAACCTGACCTGAGACAAATAACTCTAAAAATACATACTGAACCTGACAAGTGAAAAATAACACTAAAATACATACTGAATCTGGTCAGTGACAAATAACACTGAAAATACATACTGAACCTGGTCAGTGACAAATAACACTGAAAATACATACTGAGCCTGGTCATTGACAAATAACACTTAAAAACATACTGAACCTAGTCAGTGTCAAATGGCACTGAAAATACATACTGAACCTGACCAGTGACTAATAACACTAAAATACATACTGGACCTGACAAGTGACAAATAACACTAAAATACATACTGAACCTGACCAGTGACAAATAAGACTGAAAATACATACTGAACCAGGTCAGTGACAAATAACACTAAAATACAAACTGAACCTAGTCAGTGACAAATAACACTGAAAATACATACTGAACCTGGTCAGTGATAAATAACACTGAAAAAACATACTGAGCCTGGTCAGTGACAAATAACACTAAAATACATACTGAACCTAGTCAGTGACAAATGACACTGAAAATACATACTGAACCTGGTCAGTGACAAATAACACTAAAAATATAGATAAACCAAAAATAACCAGACAAATTTGACATCAATAGCGCACACCTTACTGCCATAATTGATGATGCTTTGATATAATTTACACAATGTGGAGATAAATATTGAATTGTTCAGCACCAACAGCTCTATTGATGCCACAATTTTGTATAAATAATTCTTGAAATATGAGAATAAAAATAATCCGATTAAGAGTAACATCTTGCATTAAACTAATGAATAGAATACATTTGACGTAGACAGGGCGACAGCTGGTATAAAGTGCTATCATAAATTCATATATATCAATATTTATTTACAATTTTTTATATCTGTATATGCAATTCAGTATTGGTCAAGATTGATTCTACTTACATGTATAGAGTAATATGAGGGAATATCCAACACCCGTGTTTATCCAAACGATTTAAAATGTGCTATTTAAAAGCACTCTACATGTACTATATTTGTTTTCAGACCCTAGCAAAGCAGCTGCTACATTAACACATCCAGCTAACGTTCCATGACAATATATGACTGCAGTTTTGATTAGTATGGGTTTAAAGCCATTTTCAACAAAATTTAAGTTTATATATTATCCAGTTAAATTCATGGTAGAAGACCTCAGCATGAATCAGAGTAAAACCACCATCCTTTCCCAAGTAACTGGCTAACGTCCTCACATAAACTGTTTTGAGCGAGTGGGACTCGAACCTACATACATTTTTTTTAATTCCAACAATGAAAATGGTTGTAACTCAGTAAAACATCAACTAACTGGATTGCAAATGGGGATATGAACAACTAGACCTCACACTTATCCTTCTCAGCAAATTTCATTCACTGTTGGTTCTACACATGGGCGGACGGACAAGATTCTTATATCCAAAAGTACAAAGTGCCAGAACATAAAATGGATATGACAAGTAGACCTCATACTGATCCTTCACAGCAAGTTTCATTCACTGTTGGTTCTACACAAGAAGGACGGACAAGATGTTTATATCCAAAAGTACAAAGGGCCAGAACATAAAATGGATATGACAAGTAGACCTCACACTAATCCTTCACAGCAAGTTTACTTCACTGTTGGTTCTACACAAGGATGGACGGACAAGATTCTTATATCCAAAAGTACAAAGTGCAAGAACATAAAATGGATATGACAAGTAGACCTCATACTGATCCTTCACAGCAAGTTTCATTCACTGTTGGTTCTACACAAGAAGGATGGACAACATTTTTATATCCAAAAGTACAAAGGGCAAGAACATAAAATGGATATGGCAACTAGACCTCACACTGATCCTTCACAGCAAGTTTCATTCACTGTTGGTTCTACACAAGAAGGATGGACAACATTTTTATATCCAAAAGAACAAAGGGCCAGAACATAAAATGGATATGACAAGTAGACCTCACACTTATCCTTCTCAGCAAATTGTTTTCACTGTTGGTTCTACACAAGGATGGACGGACAAGATTCTTATATCCAAAAGTACAAAGGGCAAGAACATAAAATGGATATGGCAACTAGACCTCATACTGATCCTTCACAGCAAGTTTCATTCACTGTTGGTTCTACACAAGAAGGACGGACAAGATTTTTATATCCAAAAGTACAAAGGGCAAGAACATAAAATGGATATGGCAACTAGACCTCACACTGATCCTTCACAGCAAGTTTCATTCACTGTTGGTTCTACACAAGAAGGACGGACAAGATTTTTATATCCAAAAGTACAAAGGGCCAGAACATAAAATGGATATGACAAGTAGACCTCACACTAATCCTTCACAGCAAGTTTACTTCACTGTTGGTTCTACACAAGGATGGACGGACAAGATTCTTATATCCAAAAGTACAAAGTGCAAGAACATAAAATGGATATGACAAGTAGACCTCATACTGATCCTTCACAGCAAGTTTCATTCACTGTTGGTTCTACACAAGAAGGATGGACAACATTTTTATATCCAAAAGTACAAAGGGCAAGAACATAAAATGGATATGACAAGTAGACCTCACACTAATCCTTCACAGCAAGTTTACTTCACTGTTGGTTCTACACAAGGATGGACGGACAAGATTCTTATATCCAAAAGTACAAAGTGCAAGAACATAAAATGGATATGACAAGTAGACCTCATACTGATCCTTCACAGCAAGTTTCATTCACTGTTGGTTCTACACAAGAAGGATGGACAACATTTTTATATCCAAAAGTACAAAGGGCAAGAACATAAAATGGATATGACAAGTAGACCTCACACTAATCCTTCACAGCAAGTTTCATTCACTGTTGGTTCTACACAAGGATGGACGGACAAGATTTTTATATCCAAAAGTACAAAGGGCCAGAACATAAAATGGATATGACAAGTAGACCTCACACTTATCCTTCACAGCAAGTTTCATTCACTGTTGGTTCTACACAAGAAGGATGGACAACATTTTTATATCCAAAAGTACAAAGGGCAAGAACATAAAATGGATATGGCAACTAGACCTCACACTGATCCTTCACAGCAAGTTTCATTCACTGTTGGTTCTACACAAGAAGGATGGACAACATTTTTATATCCAAAAGTACAAAGGGCAAGAACATAAAATGGATATGACAAGTAGACCTCACACTAATCCTTCACAGCAAGTTTCATTCACTGTTGGTTCTACACAAGGATGGACGGACAAGATTTTTATATCCAAAAGTACAAAGGGCCAGAACATAAAATGGATATGACAAGTAGACCTCATACTGATCCTTCACAGCAAGTTTCATTCACTGTTGGTTCTACACAAGAAGGACGGACAAGATTTTTATATCAAAAAGTACAAAAGGCCAGAACATAAAATGGATATGACAAGTAGACCTCACACTAATCCTTTACAGCAAGTTTACTTCACTGTTGGTTCTACACAAGGATGGACGGACAAGATTCTTATATCAAAAAGTACAAAAGGCCAGAACATAAAATGGATATGACAAGTAGACCTCATACTGATCCTTCACAGCAAGTTTCATTCACTGTTGGTTCTACACATGGGCGGACGGACAACGCTTTTATATCCTAAAGTACAAAGGGCAAGAACATAAAATGGATATGACAATTAGACCTCATACTGATCCTTCACAGCAAGTTTCATTCACTGTTGGTTCTACACAAGAAGGATGGACAACATTTTTATATCCAAAAGAACAAAGGGCCAGAACATAAAATGGATATGACAAGTAGACCTCACACTTATCCTTCTCAGCAAATTGTTTTCACTGTTGGTTCTACACAAGGATGGACGGACAAGATTTTTATATCAAAAAGTACAAAGGGCAAGAACATAAAATGGATATGACAATTAGACCTCATACTGATCCTTCACAGCAAATTTCATTCACTGTTGGTTCTAAACAAGGAAGGATGGACAAGATTTTATATCCTAAAGTACAAAGGGCAAGAACATAAAATGGATATGACAATAAGACCTCATACTGATCCTTCACAGCAAGTTTCATTCACTGTTGGTTCTAGATAAGGAAGGATGGACAAGATTTTATATCCTAAAGTACAAAGGGCAAGAACATAAAATGGATATGACAAGTAGACCTCATACTGATCCTTCACAGCAAATTTCATTCACTGTTGGTTCTAAACAAGGAAGGATGGACAAGATTTTATATCCTAAAGTACAAAGGGCAAGAACATAAAATGGATATGACAAGTAGACCTCACACTAATCCTTCACAGCAAATTTCATTCACTGTTGGTTCTAAACAAGGAAGGATGGACAAGATTTTATATCCTAAAGTACAAAGGGCAAGAACATAAAATGGATATGACAATTAGACCTCATACTGATCCTTCACAGCAAATTTCATTCACTGTTGGTTCTAAACAAGGAAGGATGGACAAGATTTTATATCCTAAAGTACAAAGGGCAAGAACATAAAATGGATATGACAATAAGACCTCATACTGATCCTTCACAGCAAGTTTCATTCACTGTTGGTTCTAGATAAGGAAGGATGGACAAGATTTTTATATCCAAAAGTACAAAGGGCCAGAACATAAAATGGATATGACAACTAGACCTCATACTGATCCTTCACAGCATTTATGCGACTACTGCACAAAAGCACTTCCTTTTTCCAGTGGTGGTACTATGCCTTATACAATACTCCATTAGTTCAAAATCAGGTAGGGAGTATTGCTACTTGTACAAAGTGGTCAATACTATGCATGGCTATTGTATTATTTGTGGCTATGGTATCTATAATATACAAATAAAATTCCAATGTTATGTTCTAACATTTACGGAAGTCACAGATGTAGAAGATTACAGAGAAAATCTATAATATCAATATAACCTCAACCAAGCTATGTGCAACAGGTTTCATTGCGAATTTGAGTCATTGTTTATACGACAGTATTTTCTGGCATTGAATTTCGATACTTCTCTCATTTATTCATATTGTGTTCACTTAAAAGATCTGTCACTATACATTGCCATGACAACCATAAAATATAAAGTATATACAATATATTATAATCAGGGCTTTTCCAAGAAACAAATTAAGGTGTAATTGTATAAGTATTTAAGTAAGTAAAGTGTTTGATTATTATAGTGTCACCCCTATTGAAAGGGCCTGGCAGCAGTCACACTGGGCTTAAGAGACACCTTTATGCTGTACACAGTTACTTCTCAAAATCTACGACTGCCAGGCGTCAAGCTGTTAGACATTCGGTACCCGTCAATTTAAATTGTTGCTGGGTGAGCAACAGGCTGCATCAGAAAAAATCAAAGGTATATGTATATTTTTGCATGATATAAATATGTTTATTGCCATAACACTTTTTTTACACTTATTAACAATACTACCTTAATCATTATTATCAAAAGTAATTCTTTAATTAGATGAGAAACTAGTAATTATCCCATTTGATAGAAGCCACCCACTGTTACGTGTTTACATTCTATATAAAATGTTAATCTAAGTCAATCAAAACCTTGACTGGTCAGTTGTTTTTCCCTCTAGTGTATATGGCAAGCCAAAGGGTCATCCAGATTTTTTTAAGTTATTACCTAGAAACTCATGGAGTTTAACTATAAACCGATTTTATTTAAAATTTGTCATTAATATAACAATCTTCATTCATATTATAGAATATGTCTTTTTAATTAGATGGAAACGTTCTATAGTACAATTAAAATCACTGTATGCAATATTTCCAAGTGCAGGTCACAACATTCGCAACTTCCTTTGCAGGTAATGATATAATGTTAGCTCTCAATTTGCACAAGAGCTGTCGGAGAACAGCATTAACTCAACTACTCTAGCCTTGTAAGAAAACTGAATTAAATATCTATTCTATTCCGGGCTTTTTAATAGAGTTTTCAACACATTTCAAGTTATATATGGTATATATACAGTCTTACTGGTGAAGGAAGAACTTAGAATGAATCTTAATAAAACCACCATCCTTCCACAAGTAATGGCACACTTTCTCACAAAGTATTTTGAGCGAGCTGGACTCAAACCTATGACCTTAGCAAATATCTAGGTAAATAATCTTGAGACGACACCTTAGATCACTCGACCACAGAGGACCCCTTGGCAGTTTTATAGCTGTAGGCAGTATCTAAGAATTGCTGGTCACCCCTTGTATATATAACAGGAAGAATGCATTATCAACTAATTAAAAGTGCTGTATGGTGAATCATGCAAAATACTATATAAACCTTTTTTTTAATTAGTAGAATCTTTAAACTGCCAGTTTATATACAGTAAAAACTCATCTGAAATTGAAATATTTTTCTTTATTCAAAACTACCTAAAAAAGTTGTTTGTAAGCAATTGCCTAGTCTTGGTATTACCATAAAATGAAAGGGATACAATCAGTGTATAAACTATCAGCACTTATTAAACAAGTTATCTCCCTTGTAATGAATTTTATGTATATACATCTGCATCAAATCAAAATAGATTTATCACACTTGGCCCCTTCAGTTCCCTTTACGGTAGCGAACACACACATGAAGTTTTATCGATGTATGGGTAATAATTACCGAGATGAACATGCTTAAAAAACAATACAGCAGCTCCCCATTTTCTTTGAAAGTCAAGCTAGTAAAGGCAACAAGTGCCTTGTTTCTTCTTAAATTTAAAATTAAAAATGCCTATTGTTTTGGTGGCTGGGGCGAGTCATATTTTCAAAAGGGGCATTTGTTAGAGATTCACAAGCAAACAACATTTTTTGGACCTAATTGGTTCAGAGCTTTTATAAGGGGGAGCATTTATTGGAGGGGGGAATACAGTACAGTAATAAAGGGGAATATCAGAAACCTCAGGTTTTCTGGATGGTTTTAAAATATGCTATTTACAGTGTTCTAAATGTACACACTTGTTTTCAGACCATATCAAAGCAAACGATATATTAAAATGAATATATCAGGATTTTTCAAAATTTTCAAATTGGCTAAGTTATTCCTCCCCGCTCCCAATATATCATGCCTATATAATAATAATTATAAAATAATTCCATTTTATAAGACATTTATAGCATTCCCCCCCCCCCATCCCCCCCTCCCGTAAACTCCATTTAATGCATCCCAGGAAACATACGGTTGTTTGACTGGAAGATAGCCGTTCTCATAAATAAGTTTATTCTCACGTTTTTTGCCAAGATAGAGCTGGTGCCAGATGGCTATATTGCATTTTAAACACAAAATAGAAAGATTTAACTAGTTTTACAGTTAATGATTTGGCATTTATCTGATGAAATGAATTCTGCTGAATAAGAAATTGACAAAAATATATGTTTTGTTTTATCATAAACAACAAATAAAAATGTCTGCATAAATCCCTGGTTAAACTTAAGAAAAAATCTGCCGTTAACATAAACCAACACTTATTCGTATTAGTTTCATACATGTGAACCTTTTTGGAAAGCAATGAGGGAGATTGGGTTTTGAAATGAGGGAGATTTTTTTTCGCGCACATAATTTATTAATAATTCAAGTATATTAAACCATGAAAGATGGTGTTCGTCATAATATATAGAGAATATCAATTAATAACAAGAGTAATATAGAATTATGTTTTTTTTTATTAAAATTGTTGTTTCTTCATTAAAGCATATAAAAAGTGGGGTGGGGTCGGAGGTTAAACCTTTTTTTTAACCTAGCATTCTAACTTCCTAATAAATCTGAATCCTAATTTTATTCATCCCAACAACTACTATAATACCACAAATAAGTTTTCTGAATGAATATGAAAGTGTGATTTGTCAAAAAAAAAGAGGGTCGGTGGGTAGAAACTTTTTTTAACTTTATTATCAAGTGCTTATGTATATATCTGCGATATAGAAAATATCCACTTTGATCCCGGGATTTTCCCGTCCGATAAAAAAACCCGGCAAATACCGGAAAATAGCCCGATGTTTAAACCGATATTAGAAAGTCATGCATGCGTGCCTCGATACCTTGTACAAGAAAATGGCAAACGATTTTCGATGAATAGATTCCTTGGAGATTCAACAAGAATTTCCTTGTGTTATAACATATTGCCGAGAAACGTTCAAAGTCTACTTTGCAAATGATTTAATAATTACAATTGCGTTGCTATGTAGAAAAAAATAAATACTGTAACTATTTCAGAAACGATTTTATGTCATTTCTTTTTCGCAATTTTTCAGTTTGTTTATTTTTGGTCTTGTGGCACGGTTGTGCTTCGAATTTCAAGTCACACTTTGCTAAAAAATTTGGACGTGTTAAAGATCGTCTTTGTTATACAGCTTTATATATTGATATTCTTTATCGTTGTTTAGGCAGTAGACATAATTAAACCGATAAGGCTACGAGATATATGCCAATTAGTTGTGCTGTGTTGAATTTAATTGTAACACCTCTCGTGTGTAATCACGTTGAAAGTTTCTGATATCATCTGCAATCTGATTGGCTTACAACCGATAAAGGTGGAGCTTATGTATCTTGGTCATGTTAAGGACAATGTTGACATTCGCAGTGTCATTTAGTTTTACAACAAATTGCAGGGGGAGTAAAAATACAATACACAGGATATGGTAATTGTGAGAGATTTTGACTCCCATCTGGGAGTCGTTGGTTTTCTCTTTGATTCCGGAAGACTCCTGCACAATGCAGGAGTTCACATGTCTGTAGTTTTAATATTCATCGAAATGAATCCAAAAGTTAATTTGTGAAATGCAGCTCTGATGAATAATTCAACGACCTGTCCGATGAAGCCCCCATCAGATTTTCATGTCTGATAACCCAATTTTGTTGTCTGGAAAACTGCACAAAATATCCTATACTCCTCATGCTATAGTTCACATAGAATAACAGTTGACTGGTACCTGTATGTTGTTCTAGTTTTACACATATTTACCATGACAACTTCTCGGACATAAACATATCTAAATCGGAAATGTAAAAGTTTACTGAATTTTATAACATTTAGCCGAGCAAGACAGACACAAAGCCTATACAATATTCTGGTGTATACTAAGATAATTTAATGAATTTGTCAAAATAAAGGGAATATTAAAAGTTGTTTATTCCTTGACATTTATATGGTTTCTAAAAGTTAATTTTATATAGGTATCAAAAACAATATTTGCAGAAACAATCATTGACAATACTTACAAAGAAACATAAAAGCTATTTCTAAATTTTAGACGGCTTATAGCCGCATGTATTTTATGGGGGTCTCACTATTTAGCGTCAAGAAGCGACAAGAAGCGTCAAGAGCTTTATTATTAATAAAAGTTACCGTCAGGAAATAACCATGTGTATATTATACCTATATAAACATATATCAGTTGATTTTTTTGAAATTCCATTCATTAATAAAGTCATAATTGAACTTTGTTTCTCCGTTGCAATACCGACAAGAAGATCCGCCATTTTGTTTATGCAAAGGATAGTAACCCGCTAGCGTCAAGAAGCTGTATTGGTGTATGTGACACCAATGATAAACATTGTCTACACTAACACTTATTTTCAATAAATTAATTACATTCTAATAATTTTTTATAAGTGTTATGATTGCTAAAATGGGTGTCGGCACATGTTAACCTATTACAAAATACCAGCGTCAAGAAATCTGATAACTAGCGTCAGGAGGCATAACCTTGTAAAAATCGTTTCAAAATATCAGTGTCAAGAAATCTGATTACTAGCGTCAAGAAGCATCACGTTGAAGAAATAATAAATTGATACGTAAAAAATTCAACATGAATCATAACCTTGTAAAAATTGTTTCAAAATTTCAAAATATCAGCGTCAGGAAATCTGATTACTAGCGTCAAGAAGTATAATCTTGTGAAAAGTGTTTCAAAATATCAGCGTCAAGAAATCTGATTACTAGCGTCAAGAAGTATAACCTTGTAAAAAGTGTTTCAAAATATCAGCGTCAATAAATCTGATAACTAGCGTCAAGAAGCATCACGTTGAAGAAATAATAAATTGATACGCAAAAAATCAACATGAAGCATAACCTTATGAAAATTGTTTCAAAATATCAGCGTCAAGAAATCTGTTTACAAGCGTCAAGAAGCTTAACATTGTAAAAAGTGTTTCAAAATATCAGCGTCAAGAAATCTGATTACTAGCGCCAAGGAGCATCACGTTGAAGAAATCATAAATTTATACGTAAAAATCAACGTGAAGGAGCATACAACTTTTTCCTATAACTATAAAAAGTATCAGTTACTTACCTTCCAACCCATAATCCATATAATAATTTAATCCAGCTTTGCACTTGACATAATGATAATCTATATTCATATGATATTTTAACAGAGTGAAATTTTTCATGGATAATAAATTCGGTTGGATTACAGGTATTGCGAGTTGTTTGTATGTTTGATTATACAATTAAATGTTTGGTTACTCAATAAATTGAATGTCGTCATCCAAGCAGCTCAGAGGTGCAAACAACGAAAACGGCGTGTGCCTTATTTTAATTAGCTTTCTTTACAAACAAACACAAGCCTGCTTACGAGCGTGTAGCTGCTTGGATGACATCAATCAATTTATTGAGTAACCAAACATGTAATTATATAATCAAACATACAAACAACTGGTAATACCTGTAATCCAACAGAATTTATTATTCATGAAAAATTTCACTCTGTTAAAAAATATCATATGGATATAGTTTATCGTTATGTCAAGTGCAAAGCTTGATTAAATTTTAATATGGATTATGGGTTAGAAGGTTAGATATGGTTACTTTATATAGTTATAGAAAAAAATTACATGCCTCTTTATGTTGATTTTTTACGTATCAATTTATTATTTTTTCAACGTGATGCTTCTTGACGCTAGTAATCAGATTTCTTGACGCTGATATTTTGAAACACTTTTTACAAAGTTATGCTTCTTGACGCTAGTTATCAGATTTCTTGACGCTGATAATTGAAAACAATTTTTACAAGGTTATGCGTCATGTTGATTTTTTACGTATCAATTTATTATTTCTTCAACGTGATACTTCTTGACGCTAGTAATCAAATTTCTTGACGCTAATATTTTGAAACAATTTTTACAAGGTTACGCTTCATGTTGTTTTTTGTGTATCAATTTATTGTTTCTTCAACGTGATGGTTCTTGACGCTAGTTATCAGATTTCTTGACGCTGATATTTTGAAACGATTTTTACAAGACTATGCTTCCTGACGCTAGTTATCAGATTTCTTGACGCTGATATTTTGTAATAGGTTAACATGTACCGACACGATTTTTAGCAATCACAACACTTATAAAAAACTATTTGAATGTAATAAGTTTGTTAAAAAACAAGTGTTAGTGCAGACAATGTTTATCATTAGTGTCACATACACCAATACAGCTTCACGACGCTAACGGGTTACTATCCTTTGCATAAACAAAATGGTGGATCTTCTTGTCGGTATTGCAACGGAGAAACAAAGTCCAATTATGACTTTATTAATGAATAGAATTTAAAAAAATCAACTGATATATGTTTATATAGGTATAATATACATATGGTTATTTCCTGACGGTAACTTTTATTAATAATAAAGTTCTTGACGCTTCTTGTCGCTTCTTGACGCTAAATAGTGAGACCGATTTTATGGTATGGGCATATAATTTTCACGTTTTGCACGCTTTTCTTCTCCTTTCACTTTTTTCAACTGTTCTTTTCTTTCAGGTTTTCGTATTATTACTTTCAACATCCATTAATGTTAACTTACATGACTTGAACTGGAATCAGCTGACATGGCGGCTCATAAGACTTCTTTCTACCAAACAAATAAAGACGTTCCGTTCAACCAATTATTTATGCTTCGCCTGCAAAAAGTATTTTGATGATTGGTTCTCTTTTTTTATCTTTATTATTAGTTACAGGGCTGAGAACCATTCAATGGTAGGGTATAAATTTGCTTTAAACCCTCTGCTCCACGAGATTCTGACCCATCTCACTCCGTTAGCTCGTTAACGTTAGTAGACACATACAAATGTTATTAAGTCTAATTATTATATCTCAAATAGACTAGTTATATAAAAAATATCTTGATTGCCCTTATGATCCGTCGTGCTGGAAGGACCCAAGTCATCACAAGTTTCTGGTATAATCCAAGATATTGTCCTGGGACCGTTGTTGTACTTAGTATAACACATTGGCCCAATGCCTCTCAATAACCAACAATACTATAAGTCTTTACTCAACCTCGATCATTATTTAACTCTAGACATGCCGCAAAAATATAGAAGGGCTATGTCTAATTTTCGTAACTCTAGTCATAATCTAATGATAGAAAAGAGAAGACATATAGGAAATGATAGGTAATTAAGACACTGCTTTTTCTGCTTAAGGACAAACACCTATGTTATTGAAGATGAATATAAATAACTTGAGAGATACTTATTTTAAAGATATATGGTTTAGAAACAGCACTCATAATTTATTCTATTCCTTTATGTCATCAGAGACATAGACACTGATGTCATCTTCAAAATCAGATGAAATTTTGTCAATCGCTAAATATTTGTATCACGCAACGAGCACTAGAAAACTAGAAGTTAATATTCTATAGTTACTTTAATAATATCCATTCAACTTGGCATTGTAATGCTACATTTATTATTTGTATATTGTACTGTTTGTATGTTTGTATTTTGGGCCAGAGGTCTATATTACCAAATAAACTAAACTAAACTAAACTAAACTCAGTTCCGGTTGTACGCAGGAAGTGAACTAGATAGTGGTTTTCAACCAAGCTAAAATAAATAAGTATATTGACTTGGACTAAATAGATCTATGTTGATTAGTTTTTATTTTTAATTTGTTTAAGGGGGTGGGGGGTAAGATGCACATTTTCAACATGTAAATCAGCAACTTAATAAAATGTGGATAGTTCACTGATGTGAATAGACTTGGAACAGATAATGTCAGTAATGGTTTAATTAAAAAACATGGGTGTGAGGGGAATGGGCTTTATTAGAGAAACAGCCTTCAATTTAAGGAGTTCAAGGTAAGATGCAATGCATTTAGATTAGCATAAACTGTCAATTAACAAGTGGAATTAAGGTCTCACCACACAGTTCAATTTTGTTCTTTGTTCTATATAAATAAGGTCTAGGATTTCCATGGTAAAAAAAGAATTCCAAAATGAATTTTTTTGTCATTTTTTTTTTCAAAGTAGGAATGTAAACCCACATAAAAATGCACAATTACTGGTAGGTTGACCACATTGGTTTGTTTTTTTGAAAAAAGAAGTCCTCAAATGCTCATAAATACATGCATATGTTGAAATCCTATAAAAGTCACTTTTTTAACACCAGTGATGTCTTATTGCACTATATGCTATACCAACTTTTGCCCTACTCATCTGCAGCAATAAATCACAACTTCTATGAACCATTTTGAAAACATTTCAAAACCAAAATTATATAGGCCTTGTATTTAAGCGTAAGAATCATGTAACCGTGGGAAAAAAGGCGGCGTAACTGTGTAGTGAGACGTAAATATATCAACTCTTGTGTCCTTTAAAGTCAATCAAATTATAGGTTTTCTGAAGTGCAACATCAAAATCGACTCATAGACTTATCAAATCTTATAAATCCCTTGTCCTTCCCAAACTGGAATACTTTTCCACAGTCTGGGACCCCAAGTGCACCACTAAGGTAAAGGAAGATGACCCATCTAATTACAGACTTGAAATGGCCAAGAGGAGGGCTGCAAGATGGGTTATGAACAGGTATCATAACACACAGAGTGTTACCGACATGCTGCATAATTTCGAGTGGAGATATCACAAGCAAAGACAAATGGACTCCAGATTGTGAATGCTTTACAAATTTCGGAACAATCTGGTAGCTATAAATGAGGATGATAACCTCACCAGAGGCAGAGGTTAACACCAACATCAATATCAGCAGCTATACGCAGACAGGGATTACTGGGTAAATGCCATTTTCTTTCTGCCCAAGAACAGTTGTTCAGCTCCCTGCTCACACCTGCCTGGCAGTCACTGGATTCCTTCAAGACCCAGACCCAGGTCTTGAAGACCCAGCACTCGCACCTCATTTAATTCTTAAACTCTTCTGTTCTCTATTATTTCCCTCTCTTTACTTCCTTCTATCTCTACTAATCTGCCAGCTCTTACTCATTTTTTTCACTAAATTTTCTTCTAGCACTCCATTGGTGATAAAACTCAAGTTGAGGGTATACCAGTATATCCGCAAAAGCAAACAACAGTTCAGTCACATGATTACAAACAAGCATTTGTGGTGTTGTTTTACTAGATTTTGTTGATATAATGAGAGCAAAGCCTCTTTAATTCAGACAGTAGCAAATCTGACCTTCAATCCAGGGGCCATGAGTTTGAATCCCTGCCCGACCAGTCTCCGTAACGCTTGATATACGACATTGGGCCTCGTTACCATTTGTCTCTCTCACTGCTGATTTAAGTGGGAAACTTATCAGTTACTTGTAGAGATGGATGTGCTCTCTTCTGTTAAGCAACCATGGCATATAATGTGTACTAAATACTAAAATAAAATGAAAAGTTGATTTCAAGAATTCAACACTTCATATCATGTTATCATGAAATAATTCTGTAAATGAATTAATTGACCAATACCAATTGTCGATATCTCAAAACTGCTATCAACAAATATATATTTTTATAAATACGATATCAAAAATATAAAATTCTGACTTGAGCTCACTCACTCATATAATAAAGTATATCAATGTATGGGTAAATTGAGATACAATCATACCCCAAAAAGTTAACTAAAACAGATGTACCAATGCCATGGAGAGTACAATAGCTGCCCTATAAGTTTGTTTTAAATGTCGAGCTTAAAACAATTAAAATCAGTCAATTGACTGGAACATGATGATAAAATGCAAAATGGTCATCATACTGATAATCCTTAGCAAGTTTGATCAAAATCAGTTGAAAAGTTAAGGAGCAGTCCTGACAAGATTTACCATTAACATAAAATTGTTCACCTGTGGCAGGCAGGACAGAAATAATGCAACTTTTGATGACTCAGGGCCATAACTCTTGACATTATATGATTTGGCCAGCCCATGAATTTGTCCGGATATTATGTTTATATAATTTCTGTGCAAGTTTACAGAGAATCAAAATGTTCACACAATGTCAAATAACACAATTATTGATAACTTTAGGGTCTTACTCCAAAATCTGATTTAGCCAGTAATAATGGTTATATAACTATTAAGTTTAGTGAAGAACCAATGAAAAATGCAGGAGCTAGTATGTACACAATGAAGAAGTTTATAGATAGACGAATGACGGGCAGTTTGATTAGAACACTTCATTTTGAGCTTTGCTCAGGTTAGATAAAAAACTAATACAGGGCTATTGCTCTACTAAAAGCCAACAGACTGGAATTCAACAATGACATGTGCAACTAGACTTTATATGGATACCCCTAACAAGTTTGGCCAAATTAGTTTAAAAGTTTTGAAGTAGAGTTGAGAGAAAAAAAAACGTGATGGACAAGAGCAACACAGCCCATAAAAAATCTGACATCCTTGAAGACATATTTTGACTATGAATTAGAAATAAGTCCCATTTTTAAAATCGGACATTCGATTGCAGAGTTGCATTATGGATGGGGAAATATAGCCATATAACCTTTGATCTTTACAGCTACCTGGACCTAAGGGTGATGGGAGTTGTTATAGTGATACATCAAGTTCATGTGATGAACATTGCTGTCCTAATTTTTAAAAAATCAGGTCATCCACTGTAGAGTAAAAAAATTGTGAGATCCACACATTACATAATGGAATAAAAGAACAAGACAAAATAAACATCCTCCATATTATTCATTTCATTTGACTTTTTATTCTTTTTTATTCATTGTTTATTATTTTCAAGTCAAATATATTAGCAGTTAAAACAACTTAAAAGATACAAAATTTCCATATTACCAAAAACAACACAAAAATGTCAATTAAGTATTACAAAGGTCGAGTAAGTTTTAGACGATAAGTTAATCCTACATAATACAGAATGCATTCATGTAAAATCTCCACCTTCACCCAAGTTGCTGCAATTTACCTTTCTGCATTCTTATACTGGATTCATACAGTATTGTTTCTTGAAAGCACTCCATTATGATCATTTATATTTATATTATTGGGAGCCAAAAATATCGACCCTAAAAGACTGCGGCATGCAGATTGATCAGGTTTTACATTTTTGCTAATATTATACTTTATGCGGAGGAACAGCTTCTGGTTAGCATTAATGAAGCCATACAGATGTACACCAACATATTTCGCAACAGTAGTACCAGTCCACAGTAAATATATTTCAATTTAATGCCCAACAAGGTGAAATTATAACCATGTAGTTGTTATTGCTGTACCACCTTGTAAATGATAATATCAAGGAATTATAATAGAGAAAGAAAGGCAACTGACTGAGATTTTGTGAACGCTCGTGCATTCACACAAAATCTCGTAATTTCTCGTTTTCAATTATCTTGACTTCCATTCATCTCAGGAACACAAATCAAAAGTATTACATTGCAGAATGAAATTCTCATTAAAACAATGCCATTCCCAGAAATTTGTGTTTAAAACTGTTGAAGTACTTGTGATTACAAAATTTGTATATAACGACAAATTACAATAAATTTTCTTCCAAACCTCAATATCTTTAATTCAAGATCATTTTGAGTGATTGAAACATGCTCAAATGTTTAAGATTACAAAGAACTTACAGTTTATGAACAAGAAATCAGTTGCCTGTGACTTATGAATGATTAATTTGCAAATTATGAATCCTTCGTGTGATATTTCATCAACATTTAGTCAGGAGATGCAAGTTTCCTATCATTCTATACAAGTCCTTGATAATACATATCTCACCAGAACACCAATATTCCACCACCCCCCACCCCCATCTTGTTGATAGTATTATATATATATATATATATATATATATATATATATATATATATATATATTCCATTATAACCAATAATAACTTGCTGATGCTTCACCAAAAAATCCATACCGGTACTCCCCGATCACACTACCCTTAGACAAAATGCATTTAACATTGTAAAACTAATAACTTCTGTAATAAACCAGATAAACAATTTACTGAAATACCAAGTTTTATTGTTTTTGCAAGAAGCAGACACAAAATTAGAATGTATACCAGTAATTATAAAATGGAACCATATGATTACATTACTTAACTTATTACATGAACTAACACTATAGACTCTTCCGTCCTTGTATTTGGATGATTCCATTATCGTTAGAACGGGTGGTAACAAGAATTTACGGACAGCAAAACAATGAAGAAACTCCGGGACAGCAAGTTACTTTTAATCCAACATGGGTTTACATTTTTTTGCAAATGGTATTTATTGTTGCCAACAACCATTGGAAATTAAGAGTGTTCAACAGCGACTCAATCTGATTTTGTAATTTTCATATTTTGTTTCACGTTATTTCTGTAAAACACAAGTTTTTGTATAATTTCCCTATACAGTCGAGACGTAATTCTATTTTTAGCATTAAGAATGTTCTTACAATGATGATGACCTCTTGTTGTTGTCAAAATTTAGGTTAAAAACTACCACTGCTTTGATTTTGGATTGTTTTAAATGATAAAACTTCATTTCATATTGACATAAATGGTTTTTTCTGTCAGCAATATCAGTAATCAGCCCAATGAATGATTCAACATGGCATTAAAAAAAGGATATGTAGAGTCCCGAGTCCATTTCTTGCACTCTGAATTTATCTAATTTATTTCACTTGGAAATGATTGTAAATCAATAAGAATGCAATAAATCTTTACAAACTTGTAATGTGGAGATGAATCATTTAGAGAATTGTAATGAGGTAGCACAAACTGAAGAATTTACTATGAATTTCAATAAATAATAATGATGACCTACAATAAAGGAATGGCACAATCACTCAGAATTACTCATCCATAAGATATTAGTTATTAAGTACAGAAACAGTGCATGTATCGTAGTAAGTTTAATGCCACCAGGCTTCTGTTTCTGAAGTTTTACTAAAAACTTAGCTGTTATTGATTGGTTACTTTATTATTCTGTAATCAGTGATAAGAAACCACCAGAACTAGTCCATATTATTGCAGTGAAACCATTCTAAGATCATGATCATCCAGATGCTTTTGGTTTTAACATTAATTGTTGACATATAAGTATACATGTATGCCACAAATTGGTTGGGTAACAAGTTCTCTTAGCATAGGTTTGGATCTTCTCTAATATACAACTTTTAAACAAAATTTAATTGACAATGGCTATGTAACAATTAAATGTAAAATTGTTAAGCATGTATTTAAATATGTGAAGTATAAGCCATCTTAGTAAAAAATAATTAACTTGAACCAGTTTACATTGATGTAATGTTGGGCCTATTATAGGAGAAAATAATGAAAAATTACCGTAATAACTACAAATACTTTTTTGAGATTATAAGAATCTTTCATGGACTTGAGCAGCACATACAAAATTCCATCCCAAAGATAACTGATTTGGCTCTGATGAGTTTGTGGAAAAACAGTTATCCCAAGCGACAAAGTTTTATATCTGAACCGAAAAGTCATGAATTTAAATTGTTTATGCACACCAAACACTGAAATGCATTAAATGATCATTTTAATTGAGTTATCAAATATAGCCCCATTAGAGCAATAAGGTACCAAGCGTATATTAAGAAATAAGAAGGCACTTGGAACCTTTTTGCACCAATGGAGCGATTATTTATTATTTTATTTTAAATTTATACCAGTTACCTGCCCCATTGATTCCCAATGACTATTATTAATGGTAAAAAAAATCAATAAAAATATACCTAAAGTTTGTCAAAAGCATAACTGACATAACATCCAGTAAACTTGAAAACAAATAACATACACAACACAACATATTCCTACTACATTTTACTACTGTCCATTATGTACATCACATTTTGTACAGTTTTTGGCTTTGATAGGCCATCTGTAATAACACAAGGATAATATCACTATGTCCAAACCATATATAAATAAATGATGAGAATGTCACTACAGCCCACATACTTTGACATTAGATGAGCTGGTTATCTGACATGACTGAGTTACTGCAATATATACATATATCACGAAATCATAGCTGGTACCCAGTATGTTAGGTAAGTTACATTACAGGTATATGAGAACATGAGAAAACAAGTTGAAACTCTGAATCTAAAATTTCTGGAAACCCAGCAAATTTAAATTTACTATAAGTATGTGTACAGTGTACATAAAATATGGTCAACATATACTTAATGCCTTTAAAAACGCATGTTTTTTTAATATTGAACATATTTTTATCCCAGATCTGCTATTGTATATATCGGTTGATATATGATGGCAATTACTTTGTTAAATTTGTGTTTTATAAGCCATGAAATTGTTGGAATAAAATTGAAAAACAAGGTAAGAAAGTTTTGTCTTCATTTATCATTCATGTCTAGATTTGATACAATACCCAGGCTGTTAAAGGCGTTAAGTATACAATAGCATAATTTATCAATGGAAACTGAGAATTACCACATATAAAAAGCTGCAAAAACAATAACGTTCATTGGCACATGATTTTTGAAAGTTGTTTTCAAGATGCTTATATTAAATTAACCTGGTTATTACACTAAACAGTCGAATGATGTTACATTCACATCTATAGACTGATGCAAAAATTATATTTATGTATAGAAAAAAACAAATAACTCAAATATAATTTTCAATATTATATGTTATAAAGATTCAACACAATTTTGTATGGTATTTCCAAATAATAAATATATATCATTTATTTCAGAAGCTAAGAGCAATGAATTTGAAGTCAAAATGCATTTCTCATGTTCAAACAATTGATGCATTATTTTGGCCAAATTTGCATATGGGCAAATATTTCATTTATTTCATCTCCTTTGCCTCAGCCGAGTGAAAATACGAAAATAAGATACAGTTTTGAAGGTTCTGGTATACCGTAAAAACTTAACTATGTCCTTGTGACACTTTTTTTATTGACACCAATTTTTTTTACTTTAGCACTTACATGCACACTGTACTCCAAAAATTAATTTCGTTACCAGTATATCTGTAAACAAATACCAGGTGCTGTCTGTCCGTACAGATTCAATTAATGTCATTCATGTAGATCATGTACATTATGGCACAAAGCTGTCTTTTTAGAGAAAAAACAACAACAAACTACTAGCCTTCAATAATTTATGCACCATAATGAATATAATATTTATTATATTCTCAATAACACTTTAAACACATACTCATGTATGTAAATTACCAAAATACACACTAGGGGCCTTTATTAACTGAGTTACAAACAATACAGTTTTGTAGTTCAAGAGTTCAGAAATTGATACCTGGTACTTGCCAGATTGAATTTGTCCCACTTGAACCCTTATTTACTGTAAACAAGCAGTCCATATAATACAATATATCCAACTGAACAAGAAATATAGGACAGTTGACAGCAAACATTATTTTAGGGCAAAGTTAATGAAATTAACTTACCGGTAGTATATTTTATGTCAATTTGAGTTTCATAACAAAATGTAAAACAATAAATTATTTAAACACGACACCTTACAGAGTCTGAATCACACTACTTGTACTGTTCATTCTGGTCCCAATTTGACGGGACTAAATAGAAATAATTTCATGATCCATTACAGCTAAAAATTGTGATCGTGTAAATTGAATTTCTGTACAGTGTCGGATCTATAATTATCATAACTCAATTGTGAACAATGTTACAAAATTACCCGTTACATCATTTATAACCTACAGTTGCTTTGTTTGGAACCACCACTATAACACTAGACTAATTATGTCTATAAAGCAGATTAATAAAACGATACCTCAAATATCAGGGCAGGTTTTAGTATCACTGAGTTCATACTATGTCAACCAATAGGCATAATACCACCATTGGAAAAAGGAAGTGCTTCTGTGAGGAAGTCGCATAATGGCGGTTATAAATAATCCTCGTTTTTTTCTTCTTTAAAAGTGCAATTTCCTTATTTTAATGCTCATTTTTTATTTGAATGGCATTATTGATGTATTTTGAACATTTTGACAGCATTGTCATGTTTGAATTGTGAAAGTAGAAAAAAAAATGCTTGGAATTTGGGGTATGAATACATGATTTCGGAAGTCTACTTTCACTTTGTCAACAGTGTACACACTGAGCAGAAAAAAATCCCTTACATGACACATGACCCTGACTTCTCTCTTTATATTTTGATAGTGCAGAGGTTGACAAACAGTAAAATGTAAGTTTCACTTCTTTCATTTGGGTCTCTCTATGAATGACAAACCTTCAAACTTTTGTTAGTTACTAAAGAATAAAGAACTAAAAATCAATGGTGGGCTTATACCTTGACGTGAGGTGAGAAGCCTGGCCATGTGAGGTATGATATAATCTTACTTGTACTGGATTATCTAAGAGTACGGCATCATATGCTGACGTCAATATTCTGACATGTATAGCTCTAGTTTACTGTCTCAACAAGTATGTTATTGGAGTTGAGAAAATAAAGCTTTTACCACGGGCTGTTAATAAGGAAATCAAACTGCCAGGCCAAGATATGTGTATAGCAGAATCTCATTTTTTGGCAGATGTTTTTAACCCGTGTATTGGATTTCCTTATCCATACAACAACATCGTTACAATGTTCATTGTTTTAGTTTATGCAGCTCAGGTCTACCAAACAGCCAACATATATGAAGCATTCATTAAGCAAGGCACCGTTACACAATACATGCATGCTTCACTATATAAATCTGGCAGCAAAAGATTATCGTAACGTTTTTGATACTAAATTCATCAAAGATTTATAAAGCTTTAAATGCTTTACTACTTAGATACATACTAGATTTCTAAGTCACTGATATCTCTAAACTAAATTCGAAAAACTCTAAACAAAAATTGATAATAATGAAAATCATAGCACAGTACTATAACTGGAAATCGTTGATATCTTCTCATTCAACTATGGCGGCAACCAATCAGTGATTGCCAGTGGTTATTCTGCCTCACATCAATCCAACATAAATAAATAGTGTGTTTACTATTTCGCTCCAGAATTATTTTTTTGGGGTCAGTCTTTTTTTCTATATTTTGTTTAGCTGTGTCAGTGTGTACGAGATGAAAAGGTGTCAACATTACCATGTCAAGGTGTCCTTTGCACCTTTAATTACAACCAAAAGATGCAGAGATGGATTTAATCTAAATTTCGTATTTTTTTCAAAGCAAAAGAAAAAATAAAACAACACATGAGGAGTGTTACACTAGGAATACCAATAAATCATAAAATCTACACAAATACATAATGACACAATTATTTAATTTCATTTTTTTAATATATTTTTAACAGACGTTTTTAAGACAGAAAAAAAATGCCACAGGATTTTGAAAGGTTCTGCGAGAGAAAAGTAAACACAACATTTATTCTATTTGCCTGAACAGTTAGATAAAGCAACAAAAGAATGTATTTTTACAAAAATGTTAGCCCTTCACTGTACCATATATATTTATATATTCTCTCTATAGTCTTCAGGTTATTTATAAACTAACACATATGAGAAATTTAAAATGATTTTATATTGCTCTTGTTTTAATTAAATAATAAGAACTTTTATAATTCAAGTTTAATTACCTTTAGGTAAACATAAAAAGTCAATAATCAAAATAAATATTTTTTTGAATATAACCTATAAAACACATCTTACAAATTAAGGATTGGCCAAATATTGAATATAAAAGTAGTACCAGTATACATAAAAATGTCTAAACAGTAACCGTGCAATGAATCGAAAATCTCATTTATTATATATTAATCCCATCAGTGCTGCTTTCTTTTATCTATTACAAGAATGGTATCTAACACTGGTACCTAACAATGGTCTCTAACACTGGTACCTAACAATGGTACCCACTGGTACCTAACAATGGTACCTAACAATGATATCTAACAACTGTATCTAAATATTGTAACATTTCAATGAAAAATAGCCGGTACAGAACCATAACTAACTGAAATGAAAAGATCGATGAACTGATGAATTCCTGAGAATCAAGAAACGTTTTTTTTCCCAATTTGTAGTATCCTTCAAAACACATCTTATTCTCAGGCACACATTGCACATTCCATATCTTAATACCCTCAATATATGGAGGTAGACCACAGTTTACTCAAATAAGTAGCTACGGGGGTCCATATTCATAAAACATCTCAATTAGCTATCTGCTCAAACCTGAGATTTTCATTTTTTCTATCTTATTTTAACCACTGTAAGCTAATATTTTCACTGAATTAAAAGATGAAAACTATATTTATCAATGATCCAGTCAAAAGTTTGAAATGAAAATATAATGAAACCATAGAAATTATTTGTTTAATTTTTGAATGGGGTTTAACGCCATTTTCTACGAATTTCAGGTGGAACATCTCAGAATGAATCTGAGTAGAATCGCTGTCCTTCTACAAGTAACTGGCAAACTTTCTTACATAAAGTTTTTGGAGTGAGCGGGACTTGAACCTACGACCTCAGCATTGATCTTGCGCTGGCGCCTTGGACATATCGGACCGCATAAAAATGTTGTATAAATAGGTAAATTTTTACTTAAGTTTTAGATCCAACTAAGAAACTTGATGAATACAGGTCATGGAGATCAGGTACATGTATTATGTTTTCAATAGTATTATCAGACTACAATTTTATTTTGCATGGAAATGGACTAAACCATGGGCAACTTTGATCTGTTTTCCTACTAAACCATGGGCAACTTTGATCTGTTTTTCTACTAAACAATGGGCAACTTTGATCTGTTTTTCTAATTGAATTTTTACTGTTATATACCATAGAGATATCTGGTATGTTTCTAACTAAGCTAATATTCCTACAAATTTAATAAAATCTTATAACCAGAATAAATCTCAAGTTCATTATATACCTAAAAAAAATACATGGATCAGTAGTGTCAAAACAGCAATACATGTACCAGAATACATGTAAATGACCCAGCTGTGCTGAAACAGTGACTTTAGAATGCATGAAACAGTTGTTCCGAAACATATGCAATAAACATTAATCTGTGTCCAGTTGCCCTGATTAATTTATTCTATATAATATCCATTTACCCCTCAGACCTTCACGAAAACTATACAACTTGAGGCATATAATAGAAGTCATTGGAACATAACAAGTCAAGAAGATATGAAACAATGACATTCCATCAGAAACAAATGTGTCCAGAATAAAGTGCAAAAATTACTGAGAAAGCCCAATAACACAACAAAATTATGATGCCATTTTTGCTGAAAGCCAAAACAATAGTCAAGCAACCATTGTCCTATTGGCAAGACGAAAAAACACAGTTAATCTCTTAGTGATACCACGGAGACAGGTGCCAAATATCACACGACTTTTACATGAATCGCATGAATATCACTACAATTATCTTTACATTGGACAGTCATGTTTCAAATACAGTCACTTAACCATTTTACAACTAGTCGTATAAATGGGTATATCATGTGTCCATGAAGGAATGTGAACTGTTTTCATTATATTTTACCACATAGGTGTTGTGTTGTTATGTGTTGCCGTGTTATAAAATCACACATTGTTATGTGATTTTAGCTTCCCAACTGTCATCATGGTTTACAAAGTTTCAAAAGGACCCACGAAAAATATTGTTGAGTATATAACACTGCTTCCTTATTTTATCTTGTGATAATTATTGTTGTAAGAGGCAGCCATCACTCTCTGTGTAATAACAATGCATCTGGCATTAAAGCTGTATACTTGTACATATGTTTCTTTCAAATCTTTCAGATGAAATCCATCCACCAGTCACCTACAATGGATCCCATGGTAACATTGTTGCTGCCACATGGTCCTCAGAAACATAACATCAAGTCCATTGTTCGTGTATACCGAAGGTTCCCAGATTGACTAGAAATCTCTCAAAGTTCTAATATCATCATGTTCACGAGTAAATCTACCCACAGTCACACAACAAATCTGATGAGTATGTAACTATTTCTGTGGCACCAGAACCACTGTAAACCATGTGCACTACATGACCCCTGTTACCATAGTAACAAGGTCACCAATTGGGATAAGTTCTTGGTAACAATTATATCTCCCAAACACAATCATAACAATAAATAAATCACACTTGTACAATGTGAATATACCGATACAAGCATGTCGTATCATATAACATTCATCTAACAACCAAATCCTCGACGGGAAGATGTGAACATTTGGACACGATAATTCTATCTCACCTATTTAAAGCTTCTGTTATCCTTTTTCACAAGAAATAATCCCTTTTTTAATAATTTCTTTTCTAAATATTTCTTATAATTTAACTGTTATAACTATCTTAAATAACCAAAGGACTGCTGTTATTAAACACATTTATCGTTAATGTAAAACCAGGCAACTTGGTTTTCATTTCAATATTCAATATCACATCCTCATTATTAAGCCATATACTATTTTATTGATCGCTTTTATGATGCCGGTTCTTACAGAAACTAAACAGGGATTAACGAAGGCTTGTCCGCTGATGTTCTATGAAGACAAAAATCACAACTCGGATTGTAGATGCGTGAGACAATGATAGATGGCGACGTTTACACGGGTATCTTAACATTCTGTTGGGGATGAACTACAGCACCCCTACTCATTCTTTTGGTCCTGAAATACAAAAAGTACAATAAAATGGGTAGTCAAAGTTTTACTTTTCTTTTCAAAGGACACATGGTAATTTACACTTACTTTGTTTCAGAAAATTAGTTATTTACACGACATAAAAAAAATCTCATTCGGCCATAACAAATTAATTGCTAGATTATCATCCCTGCCTGCCCCCTAATTTTCATGCCGCCCGACCCTTTTTATTTTCATAAAAAAATAAAATAAAAAAATAAACCGGTATATATATATATATATTTTATAATTATAAAACATAAAAAATTTAAAAATAAAATCACAAAAAAAATCTTCCCGTCCTCCCCGTTTTTAAGAAAAATTTGGATGATAATCTAGCAATTAATTTATAATGACCTTATGTGTGCAGTAGACATTATGTGCAGATTTTGTTCCAATTCTGAACTGGGGCATAACTCTTGTAAATAGATGAAATTTGTTATTTTCACATATTAATAACAAAAGTGTAATAAATATTTTAGATTTTTTTTTCTCCATTTTATTGAGGAAATATCAATTTGTACTTTTTAAGAATTTTAACACCTATTTTCAAAATATGTTTTTATTTCATTCGTTTCAGAAAAACTGTTAATAATTTTTATAACATGAAGTTTCCAGCTGTAATATTTAAACATTTTGAGGGTTATAAATCTTCATATAAAGGTAAATTGGTAATATGTAGCTATGCAATTAGAATATAACCGAATATCTCACTTAGTATGTGATGGTACTGAAGGAACAAAACTAGAAATTAGAGTCTACCTACCAGATTGTATTATTTATAAATGCTATCAACATACATGTGGTTAAAATTGAACAGCTATATTGATAATTACTATGAGCAGAAGTCTAGTTTGAAGTCATCAAATTTACAATTAAATGAATACCAACATAATTTTTTTAATAATTTTTGCCTTTAATACATAACTGGAATTGCCAGAGGCCACCCGTACACAAGCTTTCATACTTTCAACATTTATATCATCATGTACAAACTAATATATTAGCAGATACGGCCATGGTTATCTATAGAAAGCCTGCTATACTTCTGGTTATGGTTAAGTGTTTGCTATCCCTTCTAATGTTATATATGAGAGACTGTGTTATTCATGCTACAAAGTAAATGAATATGATGATACAACTTAACAATACATCCTGCTATACGGAGCTGAATGTCCAGTCGTAGACACATACATATTGATAAATATTACAAGGCTGCTTGTTAAGTATTGCCAAATGATTACTAACTTTTCCCCTAATGTAACCAATGTTAAAATGCCTGTTGCAGAAGCGCAAGTGAGAGAGTGCAAGTTCCACCGTGGGCCTCCAATTTCTACATAAATAATAACTTACAATCAACCAAAAGTATCGCTGATTACAGCAGTGCCAGGCATTGAACACCAACAGCCACACAGTACAATACTGTACTCTCCCCCCTCCCTTAATTTTAGATTTATTCTAGCATTCCATGCAAGGTTTTAGAATATTATACTGGGGGCACATCAATTAGGGAGGGAGCGATAAATAGAAACTATATGGTATACAGCCAAGCAGCTAGTCAATGGAAGAAGCAAAAGTTGCCTTTTAAGAACGAGTGTTGCTTAATAAAGATTTATTTGCTCTGAATGCATAGAAATGGGAAATAGCAAATGTTGCTGCTTAAGAGAGTGGCTGCTGCAGCTAAATTGAGGTGACTGCTTACGCAGGTTTGACTGTATGTGTAAGTTTTTTTCACATGATTGACCTCTGTGACCCACACCTTTGAGTGCATAAAAATTGTGATCTCTTTTTACAGATTTATAATACTTATATTAAGAACAGTCAAACCTGTGTATGTGGTCACCTCTATTAAGCAGCCACCTGTTTTAAGCAACCATATTTTCTATTTCCCATTTCTATGCTTTCATACTAATTAACCTGTATTAACAACAACCTGTCTTAAAAGGCCACTTTTGTGTCTTCCCTTGATTTGGCTGCTTAAGAAAGGTTTGACTGTATTCCATAAAAATGTTGTAGATGTTCCTTTTACCTGCTGGGTATAACTAATATTTTAAATATCTCACAGACACATTACAGTGTTTTTCATTTAATAAATTGCCTCTTAATAATATTATAATACAAAAACTGCTTCAGACAAATGCAGTTCTTAACGTAAATGTTTCACTTGGCTGCACATCAAATCCAGCATATTAACAGCACATATGATATACATAAAGTAACATTAAAACCCTAAATGTTTCACTTGGCTGCACATCAAATCCACATATTAACAGCATGTATGTTATACATCAAGTAACATTAAAACCACCTCTTATAATATATCAAGTTCAGGGCATGCCAAATTTAAAGGAAAGCAATAATGGGCGGGAATATGACTAAACTAATAAACATGCCAAAAACTTTGATGTTAGATAAAAATGTGGCATAACAACTCTTGAATACTCTCCCCTGACACAAACATAGAGTGAACTGGCCTGACACAAAGTTGAGTACCCTCCCCTGACACAAAAATTGAGAACCTTCCCTGACACAAACATAAGTACCCTCCCCTGACATAAAAATTGAGTACCCTCCCCTGACACAAACATTGAGTTAACTTCCATAAAACAAACATTGAGTACCCTCCCCTGACACAAACATTGAGTGTACTCCCCTGACACAAACAATGAGTACTTTCCCTGACAAAAACATAGAGTGAACTCCCCTGACACAAACATTGAGTACTTTCCCCGACACAATATATAGAGTGAACTTCCCTGACACAAACATTGAATACCCTCCCCTGACACAAACATAGAGTGAACTCACCTGAAACCAACAAGTGAGTACCCTCCCCTGACACAATTAAAGTAAATGTAATTCATTTGGCAATTCTTGTATACATGTGTAATTAAAACCAAATATTTGAGCATATAACACAGATTAGGGACTATAAATTCCTATATATTCCTATTCCTATCATGTTTTAGACAAAGTCTGGCAATTGATCAAGTCAGTTTCCTAAAACATTTCATGTCGAATCTAAAAATACAATTCTTTTTAAAATAAGAAAAAAAATAAAATACAGTAACAAATATAAGTAATAGATTAGCCTCCATCTTGAACTGGAATAGTCTGATTAAGGTTCCAACATTCAATGATGCAAATATGGTAATAAACGTGCAGTTTTGTCCCCACCAACAATGTTCCCGCTTATAGTACCGTTGTATACAACCTACTGGCATAAAGACTACAGAATGTGAGGACATGTTTATTATTGTCATTACAATATCATTTTTGTTTTAAGCTTATTTATTTTATTTCGATTGAGGAAAAGACTTTACAACCTCAAAGTCTTCCTTGGTAGAACCAGTACCAAGTATATGCAGATAAAGTGTACTTCTCCATAAATTATTCCAGTTGTCAAAACTGTATAATTCTTTTTAAAGTCATCTATAGATTTTTTGTGCATTCAATGAAAATCAATTTAATTGATTTTGAAAAATTTTCAATATTTCCACCTACTCCTTAACATGAAAAGATACTGTTTCAAAAAAAATGTCACAAAAGATTTAATTGTTCTGCAACAAATTCTGTAGCCTTTATTTCAGTAAATGATAATTCTGTAAATGCAGGCATGCTGTTAGTTTGTAAAAATGATGAAAATCAGACCTGTGAACTGTCTTATACGTGTCCATAACGTAGAGCTGAAGTGTATATGCAAGTAATGATAGTCAATCATGAATAATGAGCAAAGCTGAAGATATACATAATTAGCTATGCAAGTTCTGGAAAACTTTATAATGAATAATGAGCAGAGCTGAAGTTATACATAGTAATGCCTTAATAATGAATAATGTGTAGAGCTGAAGTTACACATAGTATGCTTTAATGATGAATAATGAATGAGCAGAGCTGAAGTTATTCATAGTATGCCTTAATCATGAATAATGATGAGCAGAGCTGAAGTTAAACATAATATGCCTTATTCATGAATAATGATGAGCAGAGCTGAAGTCAAACATAATATGGTTTAATCATGAATAATGATGAGCAGAGTTGAAGTTAAATACAGTATGCTTTAATCATGAATAATGATGAGCAGAATTGAAGTTAAACATAATATGCCTTAATCATGAATAATGATGAGCAGAGCTGAATTTAAACATAGTATGCCTTAATTATGAAAAATGAATGAGCAGCACAGAAATTAAATATAGTATGCCTTAGTTATGAATAATGAATGAGCAGAGCTGAAGTTGAAGATAGCATTTCCTAATTATGAATAATGAATGAGCAGAGATGATGTTAAAAATAGTATGCCTTATTTATGAATAATGATGAGCAGAGCTGAAGTTAAACATAGTATGCCTTAATCATGAATAATGAATGAGCAGAGATGAAGTTAAAGGGATTATATTGGCATATTACTGTCAATTCCCTGTCCTAAATACCATGCCCAGCATGAAGAAACACTTATAACTTAGAGATATATGCATCTAAAGTGTCTAATTGCATAACCTCTTTATTGCAAACATCGGGTTTCTGAAGCCATGTTTTTGTTTTTGTTTCCATTTGCCATTTTCAACGAACCGCTTTCGAATTTCCAACCAATCATTGTACAACATCGTGAAGACTCGTTCCCGATCTTGTTTTCGAGGCTTTGTCTGGGAAATTCACGGTGTTCAATGTAAACATTGTGCAATACTTTATTGCGGGACATATTAAAGTGATATATATTTATTTACTGTTTATTTGATAACTTTCAAGTAAATAAAGGTTATACATCAATACATAAGCATTATTTTGTGCACACTGCATACAGGAAAAGTCTGTATTAATACCGTGTTTGTTTTACTTGCCAATATAATCCCTTTAAACATAGTATGCCTTAATCATGAATAATAAATTAGCAGAGCTGAAGTTACACATAGTATGCCTTAATCATGAATAAAGAATGGTCAGAGTAGAAGTTAAACATAGTATGCCTTAACCATAAATAACGAATGAGCAGAGCTGAAGTTATACATAGTATGCCTTAATCATGAATAATGATGAGCAGAGCTTCAGTTAAAAAGGTACATATAATGTATTTTTTAATCATGAATAATGAATTAGCAGTGCAGAAATTAACATAGTATGCCTTAATCATAAATAAAGAATGGTCAGAGTTGAAGTTAAACACAGTATGCTTTAATCATGAATAATGATAAGCAGAGCTGAAGTTAAACATAGCCTGCCTTAATTATAGCTAAAGAATGACAAAGCTGAAGTTAAACATAGTCCGCCTTTATCATGACTAAAGAATGAGCAGATCTGAAGTTTAACATAATATGCCTTAATCATGAATAATGATGAGCAGAGCTGAAGTTAAACATAGTATGCCTTAATTATGAATAATTACGAACAGAGCTGAAGTTAGACTTAGTATGCCTTAATTATGAATACTTATGAACAGAGCTAATGTTAAACATAATATGCCTTAATCATGAATAATGAATGAGCAGAGCTGAAGTTGAACATAGTATTTCTCAATCATGAATAATGAATGAGCAGTGCAGAAATTAAACATAGTATGCCTTAATCATGAATAAAGAATGGTCAGAGTTGAAGTTAACATAGTATGCTTTAATCATAAATAATGAATGAGCAGAGTTGAAGTTAACATAGTATGCCTTAATTATGAATAATGATGAGCAGAGCTGAAGTTAAACATATTATGCCTTAAACATGAATAATGAATTAGCATAGTTATGCAAGCCTAAAGAATCTTAAACAAGATTAATGAAGTGTTTCTTAAATGATGAGAAGAATATGTGATCTGCAGTAAGCAAGAATTGAAGAAAAAACAAAACAGCATTAAAAAAAACAACAATCTTCTACACAATATGTATGTGTAGCCAAATAAAACTAACACATAAAATTGTATATGTATAATATTTCCAAAACTATAAACAAAACTAATGGGGAAATATGTGAAATTGTCATGTTCGGGCATGATGAACTAAATTTACACAAGGCCATTTCTTTCAACAAGCATTTGTCATGATGTTCTAAACCCTGCACCAAATCGTAAAATATTTGGTCATGACATGATGCCCACTAACATAAACATGCTTAAACAGCAAGTTTCATTTCCATTTTTTATAATGTTCATGCCATTCAATAAGAGGCACTTGTCATTCTGCAATACAGAATTAAAAATTGCATAACATTGGAAATAGCACATGACCACATGATGCCCACTAACTAAAACATGCTGATTAAACAGTCAGTTCCATTTTGATTGTTAATGGCCACACCCTTCAATTAAAATGCGCTTATTCCTAGAGATGCAGATGCTAAACAACCGATCGATTTATTGAATTTTTAGCATCATTTTTATGGCATCTAGGGCTAACAGACGATCAGTTAACCTAACCACTGTTTCCTGGGATCCTGAAAGGTTAACCAGTACTCGAGCACACGCCATTTCCCCAAGTAACTAATAACTTCCTCCACTTATATCAGCGGTGAGAGATGAATGACAATGAGGCACAATGTTGTATATCAGTCATCAAGGAGACTGTTGCCAGTTGTGGATTCGAACTCACAACCCCTGGATTGACAGTCAGACGCGCAACTAACTGAGCTAACTGGGCTAGAATGATGATAACCAAGCACATCAGTAGAACCAAATGTTGCTTTTGAAACACTTGCATGATTAACCCTTTACTCCGTAGATACGCATTTTCCCGCACAAATCACACAAGCCCTTTGAAAACAGTGCAGGAAGAGTTCAGTTTGCTCGTAACGAGCAATCTGAACACTTCCTGCACTGTTTTCCACTCTGTCAATTAATATAAACATAATTCACCAAATAATTCATGTTTTAGTCAAGAATTCAGATGGACGCAGGGTCGCAAGCATGGAAAGTCAAAGTGGCAGCTAAATACTTGCAAAAGGGCAATTATTCTGCCAGCAAGAGAGTTATCCTACTTGTGAGAAGACAGTTGTGATGTTTCATTGATGCATGACTAGTAGTTTCCCAGATGTGAGCTTACTGTAAAGCTTTAACATTATCAAATATTCTCAGTATTTAAGAGGCTATAATGCTACCTAAAGACAAAACCATGAAAACCATTGTGAAGTCTTATTGGTTTATCCAATGGGCTCCAATGGACCCTAGCCACTTTAATTATCATACCTGAAACCCCTTCATTATACCAAATAAAAACAAATTTGGCTGGTCGGTTCTTGAGCTTGTCAATATTTTTTTTTATATAAAATTAAAATAAAAAATTTCTTATAAACAAATATGGAAATTCCAACATATATAATGAAGTGATTGCATTCTTTACAAATAATACTGTTATGTTAGTCTAAGTGAACTACATGTATAATGACTAACTGAATTTCATTCTCAAAACATTTGTAGACAGGCAGAGTTAAAAACCAGTTAGAATTTGATTGAGGCCACAATCTTGTTTAGCTCATGTGATGTCACACTGTCAAGTTCATGTGATGATTGCTACCAGTTACCATGGAAATGTATTCACTTGCTGTTCCAACAATGACATTAAACTGGCTGTTAGGTCCGTTTTCAATATCAAAATGATAAAAAGAAATTGTGTTTTTTCAATATGCAATAGTTAGAAAATGAAATATAAATGTAAGTTTTGAAAACACAATTTATTGTCACCAAGAAGCCATTCACAGACTTTGAAGTAGCCAACTGTTGTTCATCATCTGATTAAAACTCAAAGTTGTGCTTTCAATCCTTAAAAAAAACATGTGCAATAAGCAAACCCTTACACAACATGAATGTTTGGTTGATAGTTTGGTATGTAAATTTAACAGAGTATGAAACTATTTAAGTCAAACAAGATAACATTTACAGTAGAAAACCTGCAATCATAATTTCACAAAATTAACATATAGTGGTTCTAGATAGTATCACAGATTGACTAAATGTTAAGCATCATTTTTTAGCCATTGAGGGCTAACAGACGATCAGTTAACCTAACCACTGTTTCCTGGGATCCTCAAAGGTAAACCAGTACTCCAGCATCTCTGCAAGTAACTGATAACTTTCCCACTTGAATCAGCAGTGAGAGATGTATGACAATGAGACACAATGTAGTATATCAATCATCATGGAGACTGTTATCAAGCCGAGATTCAAACTCACAACCCCTGGATTGATAGTCAGACATGTAACTGACTGAGCTAATTGGGCCCGGCCACGGAAGCCAAATTTGTATTCATACATCCATACTTACTTAATAAAGGTGAATATTAAACTAGGTTATACACCAAATTATCTTGTGCAAAACTATAAGCAAGTAAAAACTCATACCTAAACTGCAGTGGAAGTATTAATTTTGTCAAATGTTCGACACCTTTTTACTTTGCGAGAATCTCTCAACAATGACAGGTGAATGTAGCACAGTTCAAGGAACTCTTAGTGTAGCTGAGACTGACAGCGTTTCTACGGTGACCAAGAATTACTTGCCTACCTACTTTAGTTTGCGAACTAACGACTACAAACCAATTTTCAACATGAATTACTTACCTCCATCAGTGTCCCTGTAAGGATTATCACCAGCTACTTACCTAGGTGAATAAACAGTTTCCATGTAAGGATTATCACCAGCTACTTACCTGGGTGAGTAAACAGTTTCCATGTAAGGATTATCACCAGCTACTTACCTGGGTGAGTTAACAGTTTCCATGTAAGGATTATCGCTAGCTACTTACCTGGGTGAGTTAACAGTTTCCATGTAAGGATTATCACCATCTATTTACATAGGTGAGTTAACAATTTCCATGTAAGGATTATCACAAGCTACTTACCTAGGTGAGTAAACAGTTTCCATGTAAGGAATATCACCGGCTACTTACCTGGGTGAGTTATCAGTTTCCATGTAAGGATTATCACCGGCTACTTACCTGGGTGAGTTAACAGTTTCCATGTAAGGATTATCACCAGCTACTTACCTAGGTGAGTTAACAGTTCCATGTAAGGATTATCACAAGCTACTTACCTGGATGAGTTAACAGTTTCCATGTAAGGATTATCACCAGCTACTTACCTGGGTGAGTTAACAGTTTCCATGTAAGGATTATAACCAGCTACTTACCTGGGTGAGTTAACAGTTTCCATGTAAGGATTATCACCAGCTACTTACCTGGGTGAGTTAACAGTTTCCATGTAAGGATTATCACAAGCTACTTACCTAGGTGAGTTAACAGTTTCCATGTAAGGATTATCACCAGCTACATACCTAGGTGAGTTAACAGTTTCCATGTAAGGATTATCACCAGCTACTTACCTAGGTGAGTTAACAGTTTCCATGTAAGGATTAACACCAGCTACTTACCTAGGTGAGTTAACAGATTCCATGTAAGGATTATCACCAGCTACTTACCTTGGTGAGTTAACAGGACTATTTCCACTTCGAGGGTTGCTTCCTCGGGGCGGATCTTTTACAAAGTTTCGACACGACGCCAACTTGTTCTCTAGTGCCTGTTAAATAAGGCAATAATTTAAACTGAATAGAACATAAAATGAGCAAAATTGCACAAAATTAATAAAAAAAATAAAGAAAGTCACAATTCCCCTGAACTATATTCTGTTATTACCACTTACAAAATAATTTTGAATAAAGCATCAGGCAAGAGCTCATATATTTATTTTTAGTTAAATGCAGTTCAAAGGTTGAAGCAGTTAATTTTACTTGTCAAAATACACAACCGCTATACAGTGGACACACACGTAGCGACTAAGGTTGTATGGATAAAATGAAAACACATTACTCTACAGTATCCATGCCATGTAAATATGGATGATATAAAATGAAATATTCGAAATAAAACATGCTTTTACAAGAAACAAATCTAACTCAAACACTAAATATGGGGACTCCCTTGAGACACCTGTCGTCTAGACTGGTACCTTGTCCAGCAATGTAGTTTTGCCAACCCAGGCTGTGACTTTGACTTCAACAAAGTAGCCTGATCTTCCATCCATCATAATAAGACAAATAATATACAAAACATATGAAACTTCTCTTTCACGGTAACCAATAGTTGTCAGGGCCATCATCCCATGATGACCAGCAGCGTGTCACTGTTTGTCAGCAATGAATAGGCACGGTGACGACCAACCCGTTTGCATATTACTGCAATGAAATATGTTTAAACCAAACAACCTTTCTGTGGGAGGCACCAGCTGCTGTATATCAATTTGCTTAACTGTTAGATACTTACACCAACTTTTCGCAATAGATCTCCCACTATATTAAGGGCGGATATTCTAGCCGAGGGAGTGAGAGGGGTACCACCATTCATAGCTGGGATTCCTGCAAGCAAACACAAAACTTCACCAGGATGCTACGGACATGTACACAAAATAAAACAGAAATTCATATGGATCAAAACATGCACAATGCTTCAATTTGAAAAAAAGTTGTAGTTTTGTCCCTTTTTGCAACGGTGTGAAATGTTTTTAACAGCGCGGAGGGCAAACTTTTTGTCTATCTGCTCTTTAATGTACTCTCCCAAAAATATATATTATGGTTTGATCCATAAATAATGTATCTCCAACTTTTATACCAAGTTTCATAACTTTGCACTGAGCCCTGAATAATATAACATAAAAGTATGTATGAAGATTATATGATGACAGAGACATAAACATAAACAACTACTGTATCATACATGCAGATGTAAAAAAACAGAAAAAGGTTTTTCATGAAGATATCTATCAATGAAAAAAAATAAAATCAATGAGCACATGCATGCATTTTGACAGTTATTTAGTTTTCATTTTATCTTGACATTTCACACATAATTCTGATGACAAAGTTTCTTCATTTTCCCATTTATCTTGACATTTCATACGTAACTCTGATGACAAAGTTTCTTCACTTTCCCATTTATCTTGCATTTCATACGTCATTCTGATGACAAAGTTTCTTCATTTTCCCATTTATCTTGCATTTCATATGTAATTCTGATGACAAAGTTTCTTCATTTTCCCATTTATCTTGACATTTCATATTTATTCTGATGACAAAGTTTCTTCATTTTCTCATTTATCTTGACATTTCATATTTATTCTGATGACAAAGTTTCTTCATTTTCCCATTTATCTTGACATTTCATATTTATTCTGATGACAAAGTTTCTTCATTTTCTCATTTATCTTGACATTTCATATGTAATTCTGATGACAAAGATTCTTTATTTTCCCATTTATCTTTACATACTGGTATGTCATTTTCCCATTTATCTTGACATTGTATGTAATTCTGCAGATGAAATTTCTTCATTTTTTCCAGTTTATCTTAATATGTAATTCTGATGGCAAAGTTAACAGTCTGGTAAACTCAGCCTTAGATTAATAGGAAGCAAAGATTATCAGGAAGCACACACAATAAGTTGTCGGCCTCATTGTTAGCTCTAGAAGATTTCACTGGGTCTTTTTTTTTATTTTCAATGAGAAAAGCTAGTTATCATTGTTAATTCCAAATTCTAAAAGAGAAAAAAGTATATAATTTATGTTTATTTATTTTCATTTTTTTCGTAGAGAAAAACTAATTTTCAATGCTAGTTCTTTACAGTTAATAAAAGATTGTTATTTGTCATATCATTTTTTTTTTCGAATAAAAAGTTGTTTTCATAGGTAATGTGTTTAAAACAGAACTAATAATGTCACTAGTAATGACAAATGCCTCCAAAATGGTCTGTGAATGCAAAAGATGTATTTGCCTTTTTCATTATGTTTCACCTCTATGTGTAACCTTGCCCTTTGAGCTGTGGACCCGAGTCTTGAAGTCACATGTCGTCATGCCATAATGATGGACCAGACACAAAATGTTTAACGGACTGACACTGCGATTTTGCCAACCTTCAGGGGCCTTATTTTAGATAGAAGAGCAAGCAAAAACAACACCGCATCATTGCTGGTTAACATCCTAGAACCAGGAAATCAAACACTTGGCCATACAACATATTATGTCATACCACCTACAACTCATATTGTATTATTGTGTTCTGTATTCAACAACCACATGCAATTCTTTTCACACTTGCTCAAATATACATTAATATGGTGATTTTCCCCCACATAGGAGTGATATGCACTATTAAAGACACCATTCATAGTTGCAAATGTTTTTCTATTCTTTCTGCAATTTAAAAGTTTTTGATTGAATTTGTAATTGTTTTAATATATATTATTGCCTTTCGGCCATTCTTTTACATGTCAGTGTATAGGAAACATATCATTCTACACTGAATCTCAATTCAACTGGAAGGACAAAATATTGTGTATCTAAATTGTGTATCTTGTACTCATTACTCATACACAAAGAATGAATATTTATTACTCAAGGAATAGGTATCAAGTAAACAAGAAATAGTTATCCAGAAAACAAAGAATGGCCATTTATTAATCAAGGACTATTTATATAGTAAACAAGGAATAGCTATCCAGAAAATTAAGAATGTTCGTTCATTAATCAAGGAATAGTTATCCAGAAAATTAAGAATGGTCGTTCATTAATCAAGGAATAGTTATCCAGAAAATTAAGAATGGTCGTTCATTAATCAAGGAATAGCTATCCAGAAAATTAAGAATGATTGTTCATTAATCAAGGAGTAGTTATCCAGAAAATTAAGAATGGTCGTTCATTAATCAAGGAATAGCTATCCAGAAAATTAAGAATGGTCGTTCATCAATCAAGAAATAGTTACCCAGAAAATTAAGGATGGTTGTTCATTAAACACTGAATAGCTTTCCAGAAAATTAAGAATGGTTGTTCATTAATCAAGGAATAGTTATCCAGAAAATTAAGAATGGTCATTCATTGATCAAGGAATAGTTATCCAGAAAATTAAGAATGGTTGTACATTAATTAAGGAATAGTTACCCTGAAAACAAGAAATAGTTATCTAGAATATAAGGAAAAGTTACCCAGAAAACAAAGAATGACCTTTTATTAATCAAGGAATAGTAACTGAGAAAACCAAAACTAGTTGTCCAGAAAAAAAGTTAACCAGAAAACAAATATCAGTTGTCGTGGAAACAAAGAATAGATAATTTGTTCAACAAACTATTTGTTTTTGTTGATTGGCAATTAATTTTTTTTGTGAATTTCCAAGACTTGGTCACCACGTGAGAAATGAACCGCGTAGTTATAACAGCCAAACCATCAACTTAGTCAGAAAAATTGAAATGGGCATGCAAACATGCAATCACTCCGTATAAGTATAAATCTGAACTGAAATCGAAATATTTATCAAAATTCTCGTTTTATAATTTTCAATTTTGACATAAAATTATGTGAAATTTTTTGAAAATTTGATTTGATGTGAAAAAAAATTAAATTAAAATATACAATACAATTGAGTTTGCATTGTTAATGTTCAAATTTGCATGGGTCATCTGTTAGTGCCAATTTGAAACCAGGGAACACTAGCAGCAGTTGTAACAGGGTGATGCACTTTAGGACTAGATAAAGAACAGTTGTTACCTCTCTTGGGTGTAACAAAATTAGACGAGTCTTGAGGATCTTTATGCTTTGATGCTTCTACAACCGCGGGTGAGCCTATATGGTTATTGTTATTGTTGGGAGATGACAGACGTTTCTCCAGCTCCAAATGACTGTTGGTTGGTGTTGATGCGGCAGAGTTTGCCTGCGAACCACTCTGCTGTGGCAATGGTCTATTCTTTACATCTATTTCTTGTCGTAAATCTAAAATGTAAATTACAGTTTACAACAAACAGCTTACAATAAACAGAAATTCACCTGATTTTGAATTCTTGTTTTAAAAAAATAATCACTGTTTGACTAAGGCAAGTAAAGGGACACAACACTTCTCTAAGTTTAGAGAAAGTCAGTTGAAAAAGAGTTTAAATGGTATGGAACATTTTTAATCAGAATCTAGGGGTACTTTGTGGCCAAGTGGTCCAAGATGCTGTTGTCTAATATTTACTTTCTTTTCACCCCTGAGGTCATTGGTTTGAGCACAGCTATGTCTGAAAACATTATGTGAGAAAGTTTACATGCTAAAGGACAGCGGTTCTACTCAGATTCATTTTGAGGTCTTCCTTCACCAATAAAACAGGACATGCCACATATAACCTGACATGTTTGACAATTTAAACAAATCAAAGAACCTGCATCAAATTTTTAACTTTTTTAAACAAAAATATGTTATCTATTAAAAATTGTATCACAAAGCAGGTTTAATGGATTTATTGCCATTTTTACTGGATTACACATACACTTAGATCCGTTTTACAGGTAAGATTCAATGTTTATTTTGTTTTTGGCCATTATAAATTAATTGCTAGATTATCATCCAAATTTTCTTAAAAGTAGGAAGGACAGGAGAATTTTAGTTTTTAATTTTATTTTTAAAATTGTTGATGTTTTATTTTTTTTTATGAAAACAAACAGGGTCAGGGCAGTATGAACATTTGGGGGGTGGCGGGGATGGTAAAATAGCAATTAATTTATTATGGCCTTACTGTAGTTATGAACAGTGATAAACACAGTACTTTTTACTACCATAGTCAGACAGCAGCTGTTTATGACAAGAGATAATAAATCACAGGGTTAATTAAACGTGAGGCTAGACACCTATGATAATTGAATGATCTTCTGAATATCTGCAGTATTTCCTGTGTTATTTATAACACATGATCAGTTGTTTACAAATGCAGGCAATAAAACATGTTCTGTTTAGATTACATCTAGTGAACATTAATCATACTTAAGTGTCAATAAAATTATAAATATTATCAAAATAAACAAACAGGCCAATATTACTCTAAATCTGTCACACAGGAGATTGTGCCCAATAAAGCAGAACAGTTATTATCAAAATAGTCTTTTTCAAAATATTAACCATTATATTTTGGAATCATGTAACTATTGTAGAAGTTTGATGAAGATCCAGTCAAACTTGTGGATGCTAGAGAGTACAAAAGGTCTAACAATGCAACTTTTGACAATTCAACTGTTTAAATATGTTATTTGGTCACATGGACATATTTCTCTTCTTATTTAATAATATTAATAATATTAATATCATGTTTTTCTGTATGATCATTTAGTGTTGTTGTTGTACTGATTCAATATCTAATGAAATTGTTAAAATAAAAAAAAAACACACAAATTAAGAAAAGGAAAACCATTAATCTTATTAACAGCACGTGACTGACTGTAATAACCATTTTCATGGCTATTTGCACTACAATGTAAATGTATGTGTGTGTATGTGTATTTCAAAAAGCATGTTACATATGATCCCATAGACCTGACACAAAACGATTGGTAAAACTGATCCACTAAGGGCTTTTCCAGAATTAAATGTATGAGGGGGTCGGACAGCACTTATTTTTTTTACCCACAGAGCATAAAATTTAATTGTGATATATACCACCATGCATAAAATTTTATTTCGATAAAATACCACCATGCACAAAATAAAAAAAAAAGCTAAAATCCCCTTGCAAAATTACTATTCTGACAGTTACCTACTTTCTTTGAAGTACGCCGACATTACACTTTTGATCTAATGCCGATATGCAAGTGATATGCAAGTGATTACGTCACAATCTACCTCAGGTCGAGAATTAAATAAAGGGGCACTACAGATAACAAACGAAAAAAACAACAACATAATAATAATTAAAGGTAAGTGTTTGTTTGTAACTAGTTGTCTTCTAAAATGTTTATTTTCAGTATACTAATTTCTTAAAAAAAGAATTACTATTAAATTGATACAATCTGTAAAGAGAGTTATGTTTATAACTATACATGCCTAAATTTATGCACAGAATGAACACGCTGTCCCTTTCCTTAATGCCTTGTGATAATGTCCGATGACATCACTCTGACAGTGAAACAAACATTATTATGACACATGTTATTTACTCCCTACTATTGATAAAGGTTTAATCTAATTTGACCTCATTTCGCACACCCGATGGCAAACAATCCGGTTATGGATGCTCAAAGACAATTTCACAGTCCAATTTTTGTTTTTTGTACGACCGCTAAGAAATATCTGCTTTTCCCCATGATTTTTTCAGACGCTGGGGTAAGAACGAGGCGTAGGGCATGGGATGACAAATCTGAGAATGTGGATGTTATTTTCACTGATAACGCAATGTCCCAATTTAGATTTTTTGTCACTATAGACTTTGCATTTTTTGGCGTTTCTTTTTGTGCCGAATAAATTAGCATTTTACACCATCTAACAAACAGCGCAGATACGCATATAATTATAGCAATGCTGCCGTAGAGTTGAATCGTAGTTTTTGCAGAATTTAATATTATACACATCTGTATATTCATATCCGTATTGGAGTATTTGTAAACAAATATTGATATATAATTCGTGAAATTTACCTGAGGAGATAACATTGTGACACGGCATCTCGGCATCAATTTAATAAAGTAGACGGGGTTACGGCCTGCTAAGAGTGTATTCCGCCATCTGATAAGCTCGTACATTTCCGTGTTAATAATTTATTCACGACCAAAAGTATGTTTCTTGTCACTTTTCGGGAAGTCCGAAGGTAGATAATTATACTTTGTTTCAAACAAACGAATTAAATCATATGATGTTGTCGGGTGATGTAATTATATTATAGCTGTCTTAACAAAAAAAGATCAATCAGTTTGAGATGAAAAAGTTAATTGAAGACAATTCCTAATATTAATATCACCAGTGTATCGAGTGTCCAACTGTGTAGTCGCGTAAAACGTTCACTTGGTCCTGATGTCTGGAGGTTGTGTACTACAATCGTTACAACACGCGTGTCAGTGGCAAACATGTAGGTCAAATCAAGGTAAATTTAAAAGACCTGCAGTTTCTGCCGCGATCGCCGAAATCTTGACGCTGCGGGATATTGACTCGCTGCGGTACATGGGGAAGGACAATTTTATGTTTTTGTATATGACGAGAGGAAATATCTGGGCAGAAAATGTATAAAATTTCGAGAAGAAAAACGGTGTTGAAGAAAAAATTTGGTTCAGAGACGGAAATACTGGCAAGGCATTAAATTTTAATACACTTTTACCCCACAAGGCATCATTTTTTTTTATGAAAACACCCACCAGGCATAAAATTTTAATTATACTGTTATCCGACCCCCCCATACATTTAATTCTTGAAAAGCCCTAATGTGAAACACCAAGTTTTATTCTCTATTTATTGAAACATGTACATGGTGACAACAGTTTACTACAGCACATACCTCTCGCCTCATCTTTGAGTCTCTGTACAGTCTCTCCTAGTGTTTCCTTCTCATCTAGTTCACTCTCTAAGAATGCGTTGCGCTCTATTGCCTGTAAAGTAACGTGGACATAGTGATTGACTGAATACAAATATCTGTCTTTGATGATAGATAAAACAATTTTCTTTTTCTGGAACACCACAGCATGGTCTAGGGGTAGAACATCCACCCCCTCATGAGGAATGTCTTGACTTTGATCCCTGGACAGGTCATATCAGACTTGAAAAATGGTACTAGAAGCCTTCTTGTTTGGTGTCAGCATTAAGAGGAATGTACTAAGTCTGGGCAACCCAGTGTCAGTATACTGTGACCAGGTGGAATATACCATGTGTCTGCGGCATGATACTCCAGTGTCAGCACTCAGTGTACTGTCTAAAGAAGATACTGTCACAATTAACTAAAATCAAAGGCCTGAAGGGCCCGAGGGAAGGCTCGCTGCTTGTGTTAATTCGAAAATGTAGGTTCGGAAAATTGGAAAACTTAGTTAGATTTCTGATATGTTAAAGGCATTTCATTGGGATTTAGAAAATAATGTGGTGTGTTTAATATTTCTTTTGTGTATCTGTATAAATAATCGCTTGTATGCAATTCAGAGTCCATATCAATACTTTTCCAACAATAGCTATAAAACGGTTTTAATAATGCATTTGAAAAAATGCAAACACCATGGTACACACTGTCTTCCGTGTGAAAACTGACTGAATATTTGATGACCCTGGTGACGGACATTTTGTAAACTGGTAACGTGGTGGTCCAGGATTCCTTTCCACATCTCCACATAAAGTTATCAACATGAACAACCTATATGAAAGCTTCACAAACAAACCTTCATATTCTGATGTTTCTCCAAAATCGAAAGAATTGAGTAGTGATGTACAACTCCAGTCAATTTTAATATCTCCAGTTCAATAATTATAATTTATGGATAACGAAACGCATTCCTGATTGTCCGAGAATATACAACATATATCCACAACTCTTTGTCTAGACCAAAACAAACATGACCTACTTATAGATTTACGCGTATATTGACTTGAGTTATGTTCGATTCTCATATAGCTTTCAATCATCAATATAAATAATCAATAAATAGCATTATAAACAGTGTTGCATGACCTAGATTTAATCAATCTAAAAAATACAACACAACAAACATAACGGTCGGATGACCTAATTAACCGTTAAACTCTGCTTGCATAAGATGACAGATTGGCGCGTTTTTCTATAAACAACAAATGTAGCCCCGAACATAATTTCGTTATTTTACTATCAAAATTAAAAGAGGACAATCTGTAGTGAATAAAATTTCACTAACAATTAATATTTACTCAAACTACGAGTTATTATATCGAAAAAATGTCAATATTTCACCCCATTAATGATTACATAATGAATGGTGTTAGAGATTATATCCCCCCCCCCACCAGATGATGTCACTATGCATAGCAGTAAATGCGTAAAACATTTTTTTATCAATGAAAATTGCCGCGTTTTTTTAGAAGTGTATTCTTCCGCATTTCCATGCAAATTGTATGCTTCCCGTATCGTATTTTTGAACTTTTGTAAAGAAAAATATCCGCAATTTTTAAAAAACTTTGAATCTTTTGTTGTATAATACGCTCTTTTGTTGTATAATACGTAAATGCGTTTTGAAACTTGTGAACTCTTTATCGGTCGGACAGATATGACGGTTCCTGCCATACGTAGTAGTGTATAACAGATGCTAGAGCTGCACGACAGCTAAGGATGTCAGAGCTTTGCTCGCCTTCCAAAAAATGAAAATGATGCTAAACACCATACAACATCATTTACTGGAGTAATAAATAGTAGTAATAAATAAATTTTCAAATCTAACAAAATAAGTTCAATGAAAGTAACTTTTTTATCTAGTTATTCATTTATTTTGTTTTTAATTCAAATCTGTACCATGACTTTAGAGAAATAAAAACCCACATATGGTTATGTTGGATTTTAATAAATTCAAATCATGCTTTTCAAAAAGAATTCCAGATGTTAAATTTAAAACAGTCAGGAATCCAAGTTTGAGTTACCTCCCTTGTACTATGTTCACCATACAAAAGGTGCAGCATGACAGACAGCAATGTCATTACCATCCCTTTGTCTGGTACAACATAAACAATATGAGCAATCATTTACCATATTCAATCTGGTTTCAAAATCTTCTAATGACACAACAGTGGCTCTGAAAATAGAAAAACAAAGATGTTTGCACTACCTACAACCTCACACATTCTCCAGACATATAAGTCATATGTATACATTAAATGCCTGGAAGCCAGGCTGTTAAATCCAATATTGCAACATTCCTGTTTAGTGCTCAGCCTTTCAATCCAATCAGACTGCCTTTATATTCAAATTTTCTAGGAATTTATCTTGTTAAAACACTGGTTATAAAGAATTTATATTAAACTAATGATTATTTTATTTAGTTAGAGTCCCAATAATAACGCTAAAGATGGCCTAAACATCACACCATACATCATGGACAAAAAATAAAAATGTCATGAGCTTCAACTCTATGATTGACCTGCACTTCATTTGCATTGTAACATGTTTTAATTATTCTGTTATTTTCAAAATTTTGCTACTCAAACCCCAACGCCATGCATGGGTATTAATTAGACCAACTTGTAACAAAATAGAGTAGGTCACACACCGACGCCATAGGGTCACCACATCTTGTTAAAATTTATTTCATTAATACAATTGTACAGTCAAACCCATCTTGGGCAACCACAAGGTAAATACAAACAAGAGTTGTCAGAAGACAACAAAGCTTGCCTATAGGATAAAACTCATCACCCATGCAAAGATTGAGATTGGAGGCAAACACCAAAACTTAACCGCAACTAAACACAAAAGTTTAACCTGAGTGTCTACAGAGAACGCCAACGCCAGGGTCATGGCAATAGCTCTCCTGTACATTCGTCCCGGCGAGCTAAAAATTACCTCTTAAGACAGGTGACTATTTAATACAGATTGATCCAAATTAAAATGATAAAAATTGTAAATATGAATGTGGCAAGTTAGTTTTTGTTAGTTTTGTTATTGACATATTATATACATGTACATATATATATATATATATATATATATATATATAGCAGGCCTTCTAAAATTGCCGGTTTTTCGGTTTTTGGACCGATTTCAGAAGTTCAAAACCGGTTTTCGTTTCAAAGTTTAATAAAAAATCGGTCCAGATATTTTCAAAGTTCAATAAAAAATCGGTCCAGATATTTTCTATCGGTCGTATAAAATCTCATAAATTGCTCTTACCATGCCATACTGACCTGCGAAATACGCCTTGCGGCAATATAATTTGACCCAATAATCCGTTTGTTTTGTCACCTGCTGTGCGAAATGATGACAATTTCGACTAAACCATTGACGGTATTAGGGGAGTTTATCGGAAGAGTCTATCGCTATGTAGCACGCCTTCGATGTGTGATCAGTGACCCATAGCGTTCTGTCGGTTCATCAAAAGACTGTGTTTGCGTTCGTATATTTCTTTGATATACCGCTAGCCAAAGCTGGGACGGTCGGACCGAATATTGTTTGCGTCATTAAAATATTTGATAAAACGTGCGGTGTTACTTGTTTGTTTCATTTTTTAAAAAAAAATAATTTTAATTATAAAATTAATGACATTAATTAATGAAAGTGATAAAAGCCGGACCGATTTTGTTTTGATGTGGGACAGGTTCTGAATGGTTTATTTCTGTGGTTGAACCGTTACATTGGTTTCCACGGTGATTATTTCACGCAGCTTCCGAAACTTACATCACTTCCGGTTCGATCGAACATTTTTAATATAATGAAAATTATTCAGTAAAGCGGAAACATAATGTCAGTCATTAAAATGTACACATTGTGATAAAGTATGTTATAAATAATACACAAATAAACTTGAAATCGTTTCCTATTAATAAATAAACGGAGAAATACACGATGCAGCTGACATGGTGGGTGGGGTATGCATACATGTAATGGCATAATGTAAGGCAATTTTAGTGATTTTTTATAAATAAGTGCGATTCTTACGGTAGTAAAAAACCTGGACCGATTTGCATTTTGGAATTTTAGAAGGCCTGATATATAGTTATTATATTTACATGTGCTTTTCACTCACTCATATATGTTTATTTCTTATATGTTAAATTAATGGGTGAGAGAAATGAAACTTTTTTTTGTTTCATTTTAATGACAATTGTTCAAGTCAGCTGAGCCATTCATTTGACTGGTTTAATATTTTAGCACTTTTCTCTCAACCAATGCTTTGATTTCTACACTACCATCTTGTTTGTGTGATATATTTCCCACGTGTTATTTATGCTAAGAGTGGCACTTCCAAAAATATGACTTTTTTCAACTACATGCATTATTGTGCAAGTTAAAACACAGTATGCAGAATACTGGTACTTAAAACAAACTTGAAACAATTATTTTCTGCACCTGTGTAAATTTTATGTATCTCCATGTACCTACACTCCTGGATAATTTATTTATTTACTAGTATATTTAGCTCGATTAAGCAGTTCTTTTGTGAAATGTTCATGCAGCCATTTCCAGCATTGCATCAGTACTGGGCACACATCGTGCAGATATATGCTAAGTCTGGGATCAAATACATGACCTCATGCAAAAGTGACACAACACCTTTCTATTACGACAACACCCCATTAATTTGAATTTATTTGAAACCGCAACTCACTCTACCCAAGCGGGAAAAATAATAGGAATTGTATTATGCAATAGTTATTTTCTCAGCCATTCAGTTATGTTCAGTGTTTATTAATCGACTTCTTTAAGCCTGCTGGAGCTATATGTATAGTGAGATTCATGTGTATTTGTTTACATTTTACAGAGCAGGACCGCACAAGCTCCTCTCTTGAATTTCAAATTCTTAGCAGTTGAATTTAAAACTTTTTTACAAACTGTATAATAACAAATATTTTTTTTAATATATGTTTTGGCAATTAAATGTATCGAGTAGTGAAACAAATTATTACAAAAACAATACAGTAGTGGCCGAGAGCTCTCTCGTAAAAATCATCTATATAATCATATAAAACCTGCCCCAGAGACATTTAATGACTTTTATATTAAGTTACCTCTTCGTTCTCTCTAGATCATCATTAGCTTGTTCCAACTCTCTTATATACTTCTGTAGTTCATCTTTGAATGCCGTCACTTGCAGCAGCTCACTCTCCAAGTCAGATATCTGGGTGTGACTCTGTCCCTGATGTATCTCTAGCTTTGTCTGCAATGTTAAAAAAATGTTCAATTCAAATTATGTACAATAATAATATATTATGCCAATTTTCCTCTTCTTTGTTTTTTTATGTGTGCGTAAATATATTAAATGAATTGTCATCAAAAATAACCCCAATAACATGCTGAATTTTTTTGATATATGCTTAATTGCTTCTTTTTGGACAATTCCAATATCATTTAAACTAAGCCATTTAAAAGATTATACTAATTTATTTTAGCTTGATTGCGATGAAAGCTCAGAGCTTATATGCACCGCTCTCGAGTCCGCTTCCCAGGTAGAACCAGTACTAAATGTTGTTTTATTAGAGGCATCGTGTCCAGCTGGGGATCAAACCCACAACCTCTGGCATGAACAGTCAACACTCTATCCAATACACTTCCGCCCCGATTGAAGCCATTTAATGACTAAGAGTTAAAATGATGCAGATCTTGATCAGACTGCAATTTCCTATAGACTTTCAAATAGTATCATCAAGATATTTCCTTGAGAGAAAAATAAACATGGACCGTATTTTTGTTTTTTTATGGTGAAAATAGCAAATTTAACAATTCTAGGAACTGCCAGTTTGGAAATGATTTCTCAAAACACACCCAGACAACATCAATAAAGTGAAAATCAATGTATGGGAGATGCTTATAGGTATAGTCATTCTGTGTTTTACCAATAGCTGGCTTACATCATATTATTATGTTAGTGGTAACATAGACTGAGGGTTATAGAGGACAACTAGGTACATCAGCTCTTACTTCTTCTTGCATTTGTAAGTCATTATGAGTAGAATTAAAACCATCGTCTGTGCCTGATTGGTCACAAATAAATAATTATACATGATTGTAGTCTGATACACACATAATTGTGCAATTGTGCCATTGTTATCTGAGTGTTTACTTTACACCTTCATATCACTCAGTTGTTAGCTTTGTTTTAAACTTATTTAATTATTATGACTGTGAAACATGTTCTTACAACTTCAGACAAATCACACTGTAAGTTTTCCTGGGTACATCCAGTATAAAGCATATGGGGATAAAGCTCTTGTTCAAGTCACTACACATAATCAGCGCAGAGGATGGAACCCACGACTACCTGATCCCGGGTCCAATGCTATACCACTGAACCACATGCTCCGTAGTTGTAAACTATGTGGGTTAAATATGCTGATATACACTAAGCTTAAATTGTGTATATTAAGACTGAGGTAACCTCTCATTATGACAACCAAGCAAATATTTCTTGTCAGAGTTAAGACAGGCTAGTTTGTATCACAAGATGCATAACTTCTAACATCTTATGAAACAGACGAACCATTAGCAGGTAGAAAGTTCATTAGCACAAGACACATGAGCAATTGTCTGGCCTTTGGTCAGGAAGAGAATTTTTATAATTATTTGTTTAACACATTATGGTATAAGACCTTTTTCCATGTGACATTTGCCTCAAGTTGCCATAAAAATGTGTCAATTCATTAAGTGTGTTGACAATGTATCTGTTTCAAAGATAACACTGACTTTGTGATTTAATGCATTTTATCTGCAGTTTAATTTTAAAACTAGTTAGAAAGTATAATATAAAGACAAGAACTAAAAGCGCAATTTGGAGCTTTCATCTGGTGATGAAAAACATCAGTGTAGTTTAATGTTTTTGAGAAGCGCTTTGGGCTTCATGAACATCAAACCAGACTTCTGTTTTTTCATCACCTGATGAAAACTCTAAATTGCACTTTTAATACTTAAAAATATCTATTTGTATGTATTTAAATCAACACAAAAACTGTGCAGCTGTGCAATATTCTAAAATAAAGCTAAAAATTGAAAATAACTATAAAATTTGTGCTCAATGTAACTCCTACAAGAGAGTAACTGTTAAGGTATTGTGTTATCTATCAGACAGCGATAGTCTGGCTATCTGAATAAGATCTCGGTATAAATTTGAATAATTTCAACACTTATGTCCCCTGCAGACATCTAGTGACAATTCAATAAGACCAGACTCCAATCCAAATAATGCATAACAAGTGACACAGTTCTAATTGATTGATGTCATATAAACAGTGTACTTTGTACACCCTCCCCCTACCCCCACCAAATGCCCAAAGGGAGACAAGCATGGCTATTGATTTCAATTGCCCTAAGTGTATGAGATAAATGGTATACTTCACTTAAACACATTATAAGTATAAGGTGCATGCTGCAAGTAAACAATATCATTTTTAACATGAACATTGTTTCTCGATTGACTATATCTTCTGCCATATATGTGGTGTATTTAACCAAAACACTGTATCACTATATGCCAAGTACTGATTCTACCCAGGAAGACTTTGAGCATGATTTTTCAAGTTGTAATAACTTATTGAACACAATCGAGGTGAAAGGTAGTTTACGGCATTCCTATCGCATTTTTTTTTACATTTGTACACTTGTACTATGAAGTCCCAGCTTTCATTTGTAGTCTTTTTTTAATATAGTACTGCAATTTCTCATTAACAGTACCTCCTAATGGTATATATTATTTCTAAATTGCTTTCAGTAACATATTTGAATTACCTGTACCTATTTTATTTCCTGTAATAACATATAACTTCTATACAGATAAAGTACAATTTGTGTTACCTTTACATCTAATCATTATGATGGGGGGGGGTTGATTTATATGCTGGTTTGAAAACAACAAATTTTGAACATTCACAGCCGATTGCGCAAAAACGATTTGGTACAAGTTCTTGAATTTTACATATATTCTGGCCCATTTTACAAGTCTGTATAATTTAAATGCTGATCTCCAGCGAGGCAGCTTTCTGGACTATTTTACAAATCTTTATCCTATATGCTGATCTCCAGCGAGGCAGCTTTCTCTACCATTTTACAGTTCTTTATCCTCTTTATACTGATCTCCAGTGAGGCAGGTTTCTGGACTATTTAACAAGTGTTTATCCTCTAAATGTTGATCGCCAGTGAGGCAGTTTTCTGGACCATTTTACAACTGTTTGATCGCCAGTGAGGCAGCTTTCTGGACAATTTAACAAGTGTTTATCCTCTAAATGCTGATCTCCAGTGAGGCAGGTTTCTGGACCATTTTACAAGTGTTTATCCTCTAAATGTTGATTGCCAGTGAGGCAGGTTTCTGGACCATTTTACAAGTGTTTATCCTCTAAATGCTGATCCCCAGTGAAGCAGCTTTCTAAACCATTTTACAAGTGTTTGTCCTCTATCTGCTGATGGACAGTGAGGCAGCTTTCTGGACCATTTTATATGTGTTTATCCTCTAAATGTTGATTGCCAGCGAGGCAGATTTCTGAACCATTTTACATGTTTATCCTCTAAATGTTGATCACCAGCGAGACAGCTTTCTGGACCATTATACACTGATGGACAGTGAGGCAGCTTTCTGTTCGATTTAACAAGTGTTTATCCTCTAAATGCTGACTGCAAGTGAGGCAGCTTTCTGGACCTTTTTACAAGTGTTTATCCTCAAAATGCTGATTACCAGTGAGGCAGCTTTCTGGACCTTTTTACAAGTGTTTATCCTCTAAATGCTGATGGACATTGACACAGCTTTCTGTACCATTTTACAAGTGTTTAACCCCTAAATGCTGATCTCTAGTGAGGCAGCTTTCTGGACCATTTTACAAGTGTTTATCCTCTATCTGCTGATCCCCAGTGAGGCAGCTTTCTAAACCATTTTACAAGTGTTTGTCCTCTATCTGCTGATGGACAGTGAGGCAGCTTTCTGGACCATTTTACAAGTGTTTATCCTCTATCTGCTGATCCCCAGTGAGGCAGCTTTCTAAACCATTTTACAAGTGTTTGTCCTCTATCTGCTGATGGACAGTGAGGCAGCTTTCTGGACCATTTTACAAGTGTTTGTCCTCTAACTGCTGATGGACAGTGAGGCAGCTTTCTGGACCATTTTACAAGTGTTTATCCTCTAAATGCTGGTCGCCAGTGAGGCAGCTTTCTGGACCTTTTTACAAGTGTTTGACATGACTGATAAACACTATCACTAGACTACCACATTGGTTCAATAAATCAACCAGTTCACATGCACACAAATATTAGTTTTTACTGAATATCTTTTATAGCCAGTTTCAGACTGGAATTGCTAATTAGTTTTTCTGAGCTGAAAGGGCACATGCATTTCATAAATATTTATTATCAATATTGATCAGTTCATGTGTACTGACCCCATTATTTTTTATTTTCTCAGTGCTATCAAATACAGATCTATAAGTTAGCCTCTCAGGCATGAAGTAAACAAAGGTTATGGAATCAAGTACTTTGGTAAAATCCACATTATGTTGGAACAGGAGAAGTTGATATCAATCTTTAGAAAGTGTATTATAGCTTTCAACAGCAAGGACAGACCATGTATACAATAGAAGAAAGACACATTACAGGGTCCTCGGTGGTCGAGTGGTTTAAAGTGTTGGTGTCTTATGACACTCCCCTCTTACCACAGAGGTTGTGGGTTCTGGCCCTGCTTGGTCAAAAACGTATAAGAGAAATTTTGTCAGTTATTTGTGATATGCCATATAAGGCCATAATAAATTAATTACTAGATTATCATCCCCGCCCACCCCCTAATTTCCATGCCCTGACCCTTTTTATTTTCATAAAAAAAAAACTACCAAAAAAAAACATCAAAAATTCTAAATATAAAAATAAAAAATAAAATCCTACCGACCTCCACGTTTTAAAGAAAAATTTGGATGATAATCTAGCAATTAATTTATAATGTCCTAACACTTCTTATGTGTTGAAAATGGCATTAAACCCCATTTAAAACAAAAAGCAATACATAACGGGCTAAATTTCTATAATATTTTTCCAACCTTGTTTTTTTCTCTTCTTTGGTGCTTAGAAAGATGGGTTGACTGAAAGCCAAATGATATAGAGAATTCGAGACTGAGAATTACTCAGACTGATCTGCAAATTATTGTATTGTTAAAAGTGATCAGCAATCTAAGAGCTGAAAATTTCTGTCACAAGTACCACCACACCCTGATCTAGGTACAAACTGCTGCCAGAATAGTAAATTTATTCCAGATGCAATTAAATGCAGATTAGCAGACAAACAAATAATAAATAGGTGACTTGTGCAGTAGAAGAAATAGTCAGAATTCCCAGGTATTTGTCCACAGTATGATACTGTTTACAGTACCATCCTTCCCAAAGATGTACTTAATGAACACACCTCACAGAAGGTGATGCGTATGTCACTGTTTATTCTGGAATATTGTACAATGAACTTGCTTCATGATGAAGTTTTTCAATGTGTTCAGCAACATGCGGAAGTATTTCAATGTACAGTTAAATCTGTTTATCTTAGGCAGCCAGTCAAGGGAAGGAGCAAAAGTGGCCTTTTCATGTTCTTTCATTCAACTTAATGTTTTCTCTTAATGTGATTTTTCTTTATTTCAAGTCTATTATCCAGCTTAAGTTTTTTCTTTTCCATGAGAAGGTGTGCGCATACTTACTCATCATGTGTAAGCTTCGAGAGTGATCTTAGCGCTGTAGACTAAATCACCTATCTCTCATTGAAGAGGTCATGGATTTGAGCTCAGCTGAGTCAAAAGATTTGATGTGAGAAAGTTTACCAGTTACTTGCAGGAGGATGGTGGTTCTACTCACTTGCCGGGTCCCAGTAGCTCAGACGGTTATGCGTCTTGACTATCAATCCAGGGGTCGTGAGTGTGAATCCCCGCACGGCTTGTCTCCATGATGATTGATATACAACATTGTGTCTCATTATCATTCATCTCTCACCACTGATTCAAGTGTGGAAGTTGTCAGTTACTTGGGAAGATGGGGTATGCTCAAGTACTGGTTAACCTTTCAGGATCCGAGGAAATAGTGGTTATGTTAACTGATCATCTGTTTGCCCTCGATGGCAAAAATATGACGCTAAATATTTAATCAATCAATCTACTCAGATTCATTCTGATGTTTTCCTCCACCAATGGACTTAGGTAAGCCATGCAACTTGTTATGTGATGAAAATTAAGTTAAACCCCAGTGAAAATAATTTATTTTATCTTTATTTGTGCATATATTTATCTACATATTTGTGGAGATATGTGTCTTTATTTGTGTAATTGTACCTACCCGTAATGAGTCCACTTCATGCTGCAGTTTTTCATTATTTTGAGTTAGCGTTGTGTTTTTCTTCTCCAGTTGTTCCAGCTGGGCCTCCAACTCAGCCTCCAACTCTCGACTACTGATCTGGAACTCCTCCAACTCTTCTCGTGTCTCCTCCAATCTGAAATGATTGTTTCACACTGTAGAATCTTGAATACAGATGTTTCTAATTTGTTTATTCTTATAAACCATGTAAGCTTAAAATTATTTGAAAATACTACAGCTGCATGATAAAACAGTCCTACCGTGGTACTTTTATGAAGAACCGGTTTTTCGGCAATTTTCGCGAAATGGTTTCATATTTTTTTGTCTGTGTACATGTACTTAAGAAAGTGATATTTAGGCTTTTTTAGAAAGTTTTTGGTTGTCTTAATGGTAAAAATGCAGTATTATTACAATAAAGTGTAACTGTCACATGTGATACCATCAACTCATCGAGGGTAATCAAAATGGCAGATAAATTGGAAATTGTTCACAACAAGTGTGGCATATCTACCATTTGGAGACATTTTGGCCAAAGAAATGACACAGAATACCATGGTATTCCTAAAAAAAATCGTGGTATACCACAGTACTTTTTATCTTGCAATACTCACCTCTACAAAATATTTCAATCTTTTCTATCACATGTAGTCAGTAGTTCATATTATTATTTTAACCCTTCACTTCATATATACGCCTTTGGACACCCCTAATATAGACGCCTTTGGACACCCCTAATATAGACGCCTTTGGACACCCCTAATATAGACGCCTTTGGACACCCCTAATATATACGCCTTTGGACACCCCTAATATAGACGCCTTTGGACACCCCTAATATATTCGCCTTTGGACACCCCTAATATAGACGCCTTTGGACACCCCTAATATATTCGCCTTTGGACACCCCTAATATAGACGCCTTTGGACACCCCTAATATATACGCCTTTGGACACCCCTAATATAGACGCCTTTGGACACCCCTAATATAGACGCCTTTGGACACCCCTAATATATACGCCTTTGGACACCCCTAACATATACGCCTATGGACACCCCATATATATACGCCTTTGGACACCCCTAATATAGACGCCTTTGGACACCCCTAATATAGACGCCTTTGGACACCCCTAATATAGACGCCTTTGGACACCGCTAATATAGACGCCTTTGGACACCCCTAATATAGACGCCTTTGGACACCCCTAATAAATACGCCTTTGGACACCCCTTATATAGATGCCTTTGGACACCCCTAATATAGACACCTTTGGACACCTCTAATATAGAGAAGGCTTTTGAATTATTTGGTAAATTATGTTTATATTAACTGACAGTTTTCAAAGGCCTTCTGTGATAGGTGCGGTAAAACGGGTATCTATATGGTAAAGGGATATTGAACAGGTATAACAATGTCACATAGTTCAATATATGTTATAGTTATATTGATTATAGTAATAAATATTGCAAACTTAATTAGGTCTGCTAAGTTATGTATTTGTTCTAAATGTTCAAAAGTGCCAGCTGCTGTTTTGGACATGTATTCTTGGTGTTTTCTCTTCTTCCTTTTTTCATTTCTAAATTCCATGTACAATGTACTGTTCTAAATGAATGTAGATTCTATAGATTTAATTATAATCCATGAAGGTGTGTTTAATTAGTGAGTTTAATTAAAACCAATGATAATGTGTTTAATTGTAAGTAAAGATGGTACATTTATTTATAACCCATAATGGTCATCATATAATGTTACAATAGCTTATACAGATTACTTAGCTTTTTATACTTTGTTCATTTTACTTAAGCCATTAACATAACTTGAACAGACTACTCTTAGTGCAGTTAATTAAGGCATTATATAGTGTCAAATGAGAGAAGAAAATGAGAATAATGTACCCCCCCCCCACCCACATACTTCCTATTAGATGATCCCCACCATTTAAATCTGATGAATGATATCATACAATGGTTATTATAACTGCATCATCCAAATTGAACCCCAGCCTTTCAATCCTTTAAAACTTTACATAACATACACAGAGCAGGCTGAAATATGAATAACATGTACAAACCACTATGAGCCACATTCAGCAATGGGCCATTGACCGATATATTATGTAACTGGATTTCTTTATCAAGCCTGTTATCAATTAATAATATCCTGCAACTCTTATCAGAATGGAATAATATAGCTTATAGAGAATTTTTACATCAGGCTATAAAAAACTTGGCAGTTTCTTATGCTAGTCTGACATTCCATGAAAAAATATTTTAAATCAGTATCGTAGGCAGACTGAATGAATGAATGAATGAATGAATGAATGAATGAATAATTGATGAATGAAGTATTACAGAATGATGAATAGGATGATGAAATCAATATGTTTAAATATATCTTGTTAAAAGTAAAGTTCAGACTATTTACAAATTCTTATAATAAATTAAGGACATGAGAGATATACAATAATACTCTGCCTTTTACAAAAATCAGCAATAATCGACAGTAACATTGAAACTACAAATGTACTGTATCAATCCATATCTAAAAGTAAATCTATTGAACAAAAGCCAGTTTTTTTCGAAGGATAAAGATTTGAGTATTTCCTTTGTTTCAGATGCAATGCATCCAGTAGGGCAGGATGCTGGCTGTATATCAGACTGGTGGGATAACACAAGATGACTCATGGCAGAGATATTCCATTCAGGAGATACAGCAACTGTTCTAGAAACATAAAACACAGTAAATATTTCAAGGAAAACAAGAAGTACACCATGTAAAGAAATGTGTCGGTCAATGACAGGAGTGGACTCCCACAGGAAGTATATACTTGTCAATAACATCATCTGCCAGTCACTGTCTGTACATGTTGTATCAGTTTAACTGTCATATAAATGTTTTAACGAGTGCTGTCACAGGACAATACAGCTTGACAAATTCCTGACCTTAATTTTCTACTATTCAGCTTGACCAATATGGGCAATTCCTGGCCAGAGTATTTTATATTTCCACAATTCAGATTGACCAAATCCTGGACTGAGTATTTTATATTTCCACAATTCACCATGACCAAATCCTGGCCACATTTCAGCTTGACCAATTCCTGGTCACAATTCAGCTTGACCAATTTATGGCCTTAGAACTTAACTTTCCATAATTCAGTTTGACTAATTCTGGGCCTGAGTATTTTAACCCAATTCAGCTTGACCAATTCTTGGCTTGAGTACATTCAACTTTCAATAATTCAGCTTAACCAATTCCAGGCCTTTGTATTTTAACCCAATTTAGCTTGACCAATTTCTTAGATTTAAGTTTTAAGTATTTAAGTATATGTTGGTGAAACAGGAGCCTGAGTACTTTTTAACTTTCCATAATTCAGTTTGACTAATTCCTGGCCTGAGTACATTCAACTTTCCATAATTCAGCTTAACCAATTCCAGGCTTTTGTATTTTAACCCAATTTAGCTTGACCAATTTCTGACCCAAGTACTTTTAACTTTCCATAATTCAGTTTGACCAATTCTGGGCCTGAGAATTTGAACCCAATTCAGCTTGACCAATTCTTGGCCTGAGAACTTTTAACTTTCCATAATACAGCTTGAGCAATTCTGGGCCTGAGTATTTGAACCCAATTCAGCTTGACCAATTCTGGGCCTGAATATTTTAACTCATTTTAGCTTGACCAATTCCTGGCCAGAGTACTTTTACTTACCATAATTCAGTTTCAGTGGAAAATAAGCATTGACAATTTGTTTTCTACAAGTTTCAAGTAATTAAAAACAATTTGACCCATCATTTTGTATCTTGGCCAGACCGGCTCCAGATATACCTTTTGTGTACACATTACATGTAGGCCATAGCTGTCATAGAAAATACAGGTGAAAAAATAATTTCAAAGACCATCATCTCGAAGTTCTTGTCAATGCAGAACCCATTTTTGCGAAGAATAATCCCAAAATATATAAGACAACAGCAACCATGATGTTTGCACCTAAATAACTGCTAAAGAATGATATGGCTACAGTGTCTGCAGAGTGGTGACATGCAATTAATTTTCCATGAGCCGTTGTAAATAATTGCAAGTCTGTTGAGGTTTGGCTGCCTGGAAGTTTCACAACAAAATACATGAAGTTGTTAATTCTGCATAGTTGTAAATACCAAACACAATGACCTTGCAGAGAAATGTGGAGCAAGGCATGATAACCCTGCAGAGGATATGGAACTTGGAACTGTGCAGAACTAGGTGTAGTGAAGGAAATATTAGTGCCAGAATGTTTGCATATTGGTTCTGTTACAAATTAATCTCATTAAAATCATATCAACTTTCAAGCTTCCATACTCTACACAAAGTAGATCTGGCAGCATTGCACAGAAGGTTACCACAGATTGACCTTCCCGTCAGCCAATCAGAATATTGCTTCCACGGTTTTGAAAGCGAAAGTACAAATCTATTTTAACCGAAGAAAAATCTATATTTAGCTAGGATCCCAATATCATTTAGATTATCACACATTTATAATTGTTATGACATATATTATGGCTTTGCCCATGTTAAATGTAAATGATTTCAGAAATTATAGAAATCAGGGACGATTACAGGTTTTTTTTTATACAACAACATAGGAAGATCAACACCACACTTTGTAAGAATGTATTAATCAACGTCATGTTGTAAATCTCAACAAACTGCGAATGTAACAATTAATCTGATTGGCTGAATTGTTATGAATATTAATTACGTAAAAGGTCAATCTGAGACAATGCTGTCAGATGATTGGTCACAAATTGAGCACATCCTGCATTATGTAAAATGATAAGAGTGATGGGTATTAGTTGTTAGTGAGTGAAACTGACCAATGAGAGAAAGGGATTAATTAGGTTGATAAGGGAGTTTGAATATTATAAGAGAGATTATTGAAATGATACTAAATATGGGAGGAGTTTGAGAAGAAAGATTGCGAAAAATTTTAATATGAAATATGTAGCAAGTAAGGAATAGGAAAAGGTTGGAGGTCAAGGATAATTTGAGAAGTTAGTGAGAACTAAAATTGTTAGATATGAACTGGATGATTAAAATGAAAGTAAAATGATAAAAATTTTATACTAGTGTTAAGTTTTAAATGGAGACCGCAGCGTGGTCTAGTGGTTGAGCGTCTGCCTCGCACGCGGAAGTTTGTGGGTTCAATCCCCAGTGGGGTCATACCAAAGACTTGAAAAATGGTACTAGAAGCTTCTTCGCTTGACGCTCACTTTAAGAGGAAAGTTCTAGTCCGGTCGGTCAGATGTCAGTATAATGTGACAGGGTTGGATATCATACCATGTGTCTGCGCTCAGAATACTGTCTCAAGTAGACACCATCGCGATATGACTGAAAAACTGTTTTAAATGAACATTTCCTGAGTAGGTAGATGATATACAGAACAATATAAGAGGTAAAGGTTCCCCAAAAATAGAAATACACAGAGGACATCCATACATTATCAGGCGGTCACACATGCAACAGTACTACATATGGAGAAATGTGGAATCAGACATGGCGAACCTCTAATGCACTGTGCATATACTATATTATAGGTATGGGATAATACCCAAATAAATGAGGCCAAACATGTGTGTATACACCTGTAATACAAGTTGTTTAGATAACTTTATCACCCTCTGGCTCTGTAACATACTTTACAGAAATAGACCATTCACCAATATGTGGTAACATCCGTGGAAGAAAACATAATATTCATAAGGCTAAAGAGAAAAAATGTGTTTCCGGGTGGATTTTCTCCCCAAACCTGTCGGGCTCGATTAGCTCAGTCTGTTAAGCGTCTGACTATCAATCCAGGGGTCGTGAGTTCGAATCTCCTGCCTGGCAACAGTCTCCGTGATGATATATATACAACATTGTGTCTCATTAACATTTGTCTCTCACCACTGATTCAAGTGGGAAAGTTATCAGTTACTTGTGGAGATGGGGTGTGCTCTAGTACTGGTTAATCCTAGGAAAAAGCGATTAGGTTAAATGATCATCTGTTAGCCCTCGATGGCTTAAAATTGACGGTAAATATTCAATCAATCATTCTCCCCAAACCCATCCCAATCCCGCGTCCCCATTGTGGTATTACCGTAGTTATGTTCAAAGCAAGCCAATCATAGGTTGTTGTTGCATGTTATACCTGAGATAGATGTTATTATTAAGATTCATTTTACCCTACTGAATGGATTTCAACAATACGGTTGGGGGGGGGGGGGGGGGGGGGAACACTGTTAGAGTCGGCAGTAAAAGTTACGGACTGTCAGCCAACATCCAAAGAATTTTTTTTTATTGCCTAACTTACAAAAAAAAAAAAATTCTTTTACAAAATGAAACAACAGTTAGCATTATGGTAAAAGTGTAAATAGTAAATAAATTATGTGTGTGTAGGGGTGGGTATTTCTATTTTAATGAATGATAAAATTCTCCAAAGCTTCAGTTATATCAAACAACTACAATTCAAGTGAAGATCACTCACTTCCTTGTACAGTGGTATTGATATTATCACAGGTGGAGATAAAGTTTCACAAACAGTGGTTTTTACCACATTTTAAAAAACAAGTGACACTCGCACAATCTGAACTATTTTGCTGTTACAGCTATGTCAGCAGGTTCAACTTATCTTTATCAAACTTGCATAAATTATATAGATCATCAAATCAGTCACACTTTTTCGATAATGAAGATTAGATTAAATCTAAGAAGGAAAGTCACTTTACAACTATGAGCACAAACTTCATCAGGACATCAGAGCACAGTAACTGCTGCACATATACACTGAGCCGTGACACATCATCATGTGACTTGGGTCTCCACGTCATCACATGACATAAATCAAAACAGGTTGATAACCAAAAAACAAAAAATGAATGCACTCATTCATGAATACAAAAGCTTCCCATACATGATTGGAGTGAGTCGTGTTAATTGTTAGTAGACCACAATCTCACATTAAGTAGGCACATTTTATAGTTAATCACAAGTTACATAGAGAATGGAAGAAGACTAGTCACATAATAGGATGGATAGAAAGAACACCCGTCACATCATAGGAAGGATAGAAAGAAGATCTGCCCTCACATGAGGAAGGATAGAAAGAAGATCTGCCCTTACATGAGGAAGGATAAAAAGAAGATCTGCCCACACAATGAAGAAGGAAAAAGAGAAGATCTGCCCACACATGAGGAAGGATAAAAAGAAGATCTGCCCTCACATGAGAAAGGATAAAGAGAAGATCTGCCCACACATGAGGAAGGATAAAAAGAAGATCTGCCCACACAATGAGGAAGGATAAAGAGAAGATCTGCCCACACATGAGGAAGGATAAAAAGAAGATCTGCCCACATGAGGAAGAATAAAAATAAGATCTGCCCACACATGAGGAAGGACAAAGATAAGATCTGCCCACACATGAGGAAGGATAAAGAGAAGATCTGCCAACACATGAGGAAGGATAAAGAGAAGATCTGCCCAGACATGAGGAAGGATAAAGAAGAGATCTGCCAACACATGTGGAAGAATAACAAGAGGGCCAAAATGGCCCTATATCGCTCACCTAACTGACCTTGAGTCACCCAACATAAGTAGATTATATAATACATGTATGCTCAAAATTCCAGAAAGACGAGATGGGCAAGTAGTTAAAATTTTGATTTGTTTTAAAGATGTAACAGATGCGTAGAAGAGTTCAAACTTGGTAAAGGTTCACCCATGGTAAATGTCAGTGAAATTACATCAAAATCAGGTCAGTAGATTCTGACAAGAAGGCTTTTGAAGTTTTTACTATAGATGCTAAGTCTTCGATATGAGATAAAAATCCAGTTCCTGAACAAAACTAACCTGTTATGTTTGAGAACGGTTTCAAACTAAAGCATCAGACTAAACTATTGTGCATGTTCCGCAGTTCCAGCACAATAAATATTCCTATGAGTTTCAAACACAAACCTTCCCAAAGTATATCACTTGAAAGAATCTTTGTCGCAGTACACTCTCCCCCACAAACAATTAAGCTCCTCCTCCAAGATTTCAATTACACTTTGACACTGAAAATCTCAAGCAGACTTCTTGCTGTGATGAAACTAGCTAAAAATATGGTATTGCTTTATTATGAAGCAGTAAACCATCCCTGTCTGAAGCATAAAAACTCTGACTTTTATATTCAGAAAAATACCTACTTTAAAATGGTTAATGATATTTGAATAATATTCAATCAATGATTATAATAGATCATTCATCTTTTTATGATGAATTATCTTTTAAAACTTATATCTAGTATAATATTGTATAATAACAGCAAAAAAAAGTTTATTTAAAGAGTTTATTACCTCTTCTTATAATAATTGCTATATACAGACATTTATGCTATAAAACAGGGGAAGTAATTTGACATCAAACTTACCCCAATCCCTGGCTGCCATGTTTTTTGATGAATCAAGATGGCTTGAACAAACTTGGTAGAGTCACCCAAGGAACATTTCTGTGAAATTATTTTAAAATCGAGCCAGCAGTTTCTGACAAGAAGATTTTTTAAGTTTTTACTATAGCTTATATAGTAAACTAACCCCACCCCCCTGGCCGCCATGTTTTTTGAAGAATCAAGATGGCTTGAACAAACTTGGTAGAGTGTCACCCAAGGAACATTTCTGTGAAATTATATAAAAATTGGCCCAGTGGTTTCAGAGGAGAAGTTGTTAAAAGCTAAAAGTTAAAGACGGACGACGGATGACCGACGACGGACACCAGGCGATCACAAAAGCTCACCTGTGAGCCTTCGGCTCAGATGAGCTAAAAAGAAGATCTGCCCACACATGAGGAAGGATAAAAAGAAGATCTGCCCTATAGCTGCCTATATAGTTAACTAGCACATCACTGTGCCAGTCATGTTTTTTAACAAATCATAATGGCTTGAACAAACTTGGAAAAGGGTCACCAAAGGAACATTTTCGCAAAATTGTTTTAAAATCGACCTAGTGGTTTTATGACAAGAAGATTTTTTAAGTTTTTACTATAGCTTATATAGTAAACTAACCCCACCCCCTGGCCAGCATGTTTTTTTTTTTGACAAATCACTACAGTCTGAACAAACTTGGTGAAAGGTCTTCCAAGGAACATTTCTACAAAATTATTTTAAAATCGAGCCGGTAGTTTCTGACAAGAAGATTTTTTAAGTTTTACTATAGCTTTTCTGACCAGAAGATTTTTTAAGTTTTTACTATAGCTTTTCTGACAAGAAGATTTTTTAAGTTTTTACTAATTAAACTTGCCCCGCACCATGGTGGCCATTTTTTTTTTGACGAATCAAGATGACTTGAACAAGCTTGGTAAAGGTCACCCAAGGAACATTTCTGTGAAGTTATATCGAAATTGGCCCAGTGGTTTCTGTAAAAAAGATTTTTTAAGTTTTTACTTTAGCTTATAAAGTAAACTAACCCCGCACCCCTACCCCCCCCCCTCCCCCCCTTCCCCTGGCGGCCATGTTTTTTGACGAATCATGATGGCTTGAACAAACTTGGTAGAGGGTCACCCAAGGAACATTTCAGTGAAATTATTTTAAAATCGAGCCAGCAGTTTCTGACAAGAAGATTTTTAAAGTCAAGTTTTACATAATAAACTTGCCCAGCCCCCTTGGGGCCCATGTTTTTTGACGAATCAAGATGGCTTGAACAAACTTGGTAGTGGGTCACCCAAGGAACATTTCTGTGAAGTTATATCAAAATTGGCCCAATGGTTTCAGAGGAGAAGTTGTTTGAAGCTAAAAGTTAATGATGGACAACAGACGATGGACGAAAGACATCAGACACCAGGCGATCACAAAAGGTCACCTGTGACCCTTTGGCTCAGGTGAGCTAATAAAAAGAAGATCTGCCACACATGAGGAAGAATAAAAAGAAGATCTGCCACACATGAGGAAGAATAAAAAGAAGATCTGCCCACACATGAGGAAGGATAAAAAGAAGATCTGCCCACACTTCAGGACGGATAAAAAGAAGATCTGCCCAAACATGAGGATGATTGATTGATTGATTAAATATTTAGCATCATTTTTATGCCATCGAGGGCTAACAGACGATCAGTTAACCTAACCACTGTTTCCTGGGATTAACCAGTACTCGAGCACACCTCGTCCCCGCAAGTAACTGATAACTTTCCCACTTGAATCAGTGGTGAGAGACAAATGATAATGAGACGCAATGTCGTATATCAATCATCACGGAGACTGTTGCCGGGCGGGGGATTCGAACTCACGACCCCTGGATTGATAGTCAGACGCGTAACCGACTGAGCTAATCGGGCCCGGCCAAAACCAAACATGAGGAAGGATAAAAAGAAGACTAGGCACATATCAGAGGGATGTTAGAAAGAAGATTAGTCAACATAGAGGAATGAAAGAAAGTAGACTAGGCACATTAGAGGAAGATAAGAAAGAAGATAAGTCAAATCAGAGGAAGGATAGAAAGAATACCAGTCACATCAGAGGAAGGTTAGAAAGAAGAATAGTCACATCAGAGTAAGGATAGAAAGAAGACTAATCATATCAGAGGAAGGATAAAAAGACCAGTTACATCAGAGGAAAGATAGAAAGAAGACTAGTCACATCAGAGGAAGGATAAAAAGACTAGTCAAATTAGAGGAAGGATTAAAAGAAGACTAGTCACAACAGAGGAAGGTTTGAAAGAATAATAGTCACACCAGAGCAGTCACAACAGAGGAAGGTTAGAAAGAAGATTTGTCTCATCAGATGAAGGACAAAAAGAAGACTAGTCACACCAGACTAGCCACATCACCGGAAGGATAGTATGAAGACTAGTCATGTCAGAGGCAGATTAGAAAGAGGACTTTTCTCATCAGAGGAAATGTAGAAATAAGACTAGTCACCCCAGAGAAAGGGTAGAAATAAGACTAGTCACATCAAAGGAAGAACAGAAAGAACACTATTCATATCAGAGAAAGGTTAGAATAAAGACTAGTCACATCAGATGAAGGATAGAATTAAGACTAGTCACAGTAAAGAAATGATAGAAAGTAGACCAGTTCCATCACAGAAAGGATGACCTAGTCAAATCAAAGAATTTCAGGATACTAGGACGAACTAGTCACATCAAAGAAAAGATAGTAGGATGAACTAGTCACATCAAAGAAAGGACAACAGGACAAACTAGTCACATCACATGAAGGACAGCATGAACAACTAGTCACATCAAAGGAACGATAGTAGGAAGAACTAGTCACATCATAGGAAGGATAGTAGGACAAACTAGTCACATCACAGGAGGGATAGCATGAAGAACTAAGCACATCACAGGAAGGATAGAAGGAAGAACTAGTCACATCAAAGAAAGGATAGTAGGATGAACTAGTCACATCAAAGAAAGGTTAGCATGAAGAACTAGTCACATCACAGGAAGGATAGCATGAAGAACTAGTCACATCACACGAAGGATAGCATGAAGAACTAGTCACATCACACGAAGGATAGCATGAAGAACTAGTCACACCAAAGGAAGAATAGTAGGAAGAACTTGTCACATCACAGGAAGGATAATAGGATTAAATAGTCACATCAAAGGAAGGATAACATGAAGAACTAGTCACATCACAGGAAGGATAGTAGGAAGACCTAGTCACATCACAGCAAGGATAGTAGGATGAACTAGTCACATCACAGGAAGGATAGAAGGATGAACACATCATAGGAAGGATTATCACAATATTGTTTAAGAAATGTACCAGTGTCAAGCCATGCACCTTGCTATTAACTTGCCTATCACATAAAAAATGATCACCTACACCAGCCATAATACTCGGAACACAAAATCATGAAATGAATACATTTTTATTTCTAACTTTAATAACAACACATGAAAGTACATGTGACTGCAACCAACCAATGAGAAATGGTGTCATGTATCAGAAGGCAATTTTAAAAAATGCACTCTAATAAGAAATCAGTGTGTGGAGCCAGTAAATTGTCCGCTGACTGGACAGTATCAATAAAGACAAAGCTAATGCAATAAATTATTGTCTACAGTTAGATAGTTTAATTTAAAAATATAAACAGCTTTATACCTAAAAAAAGATGACTAAATTAAATTTTATATATAATAAAGTAGGCATTCAACTTTCAACAAACTATTTGACACTTGTGTTTGTATATTACAAGCAGATATTAGAGCCACATGTGAATTTGAAGTCTAACTAACTTACTACAAAAGACAGATTACTGTTCACATAAAGAACTATAGATCTATATCCAAGATAACACCAACTTGATCTAACCTTCAACATGACCCAGGTCAGAGAGTAAAATTTTTTAAAATTGTTTGAAAAGTGTGGGTGGGAGATTTCACAGAGGAACAGATTGTTATGTGTTGAGCAGAAACAATGCTATGCTGTATCCAAGAGAAAGCAATTAATGTATCAAATGAATTTGTTTTTTGCAGACATGTTTAAAAAAACATTTTTGATTTTTTTTCAGCAGATACTCTTTTATTACAGCATCCAGTTTCATTGGCAAGAATAGCGATAATGGGCTCAAATTTCGGATGCATTCACATAAATAAAAGTAGCAGAAAGATTTTCTCACATATAACTGTTTGAATTGAGCTCTAAGTGCAACATAGTGCATGTCTAAACAAGTTGAATCTATATTTCGATAATGACAAAAAAAAGGAACAATTAATGCCATTTTCTACATACAAGTCATACTAGAACCCCTGCCCTTTCACAAGTTCCTGACAAACTTTCCTGTATGAAGACTGAGCCCAGGGTCAAACTCATGACTTCAGCAGTGAGACACCAGAGTTATGCTGATTTCGGACACATTGTTAACACTGACCATGGACTCTAGCCTTGGGGGTTCAACAATGAGAGGTACAGTTGTAAGTGACCTTGATACTGTGTGCCTTAGTCGCCTCTGTCAGAATGGACCAAAGGATCTTCTCTCTTGTAGAATGTACCAACTATATACATGTACCTGAAACTAGGAAATTTCCTTTAGCTTTAGGAATAAGTACTCTTGTAGACTATTTGGGCTGAACGCATGTGTTTAGAGATACTACATTATTAATTACCCATCATAAATCAAATTAGTAGACTGTTCGACACAGTGACAACTTTGTAACAAGGATGGCACTATATAATGAAAATAAAATACTTGTAAGCTAACATGCTTCTAATGCAAAGATCAAACAGTATTATTGATTAGTTTCTGTATGTACACTAAAGAAATAGTAATGTAATGAATTTTATACCATTAACAGATATTATTTTTTCTGTGCAGATCACAGGTGGATTCAGGATTTTTTGGTCTGGTGGGGTCCACCAATTTCACAGCTGTGGATCAATTTTAATTATGTGTTCCTTTATAGCATTTTGAGAGTGGGTACATGGTCCATATTGTGGGACATAAATTGTGCAAAATATCAGTCAAAAATTCTTTTATTCGATGAAATAAAAACATATATTATCAGTACAGAACTTATCAATAAGATACAGACGGTATCCCAAGTTTGATTTTCAGACCACTCATCTCACCCCAACCCCTTCCCCCAAAAAGCTAGAAATGGGTCTACAGGTTGCCCACCTATGCTATAAAATTTTATGTTCATCATTAGAGCACAAAAAGGTAGTACTTTTTGGCATTGGGAATAGGTTTCAACTTCAGGACCCAATAAAAGGCCATGGAAAAAAGAAAACACATGTATATATATAAATAATATTATGTAGTTTATATACGATAAAGGCCTGGAAAATCAAACCTAGCATGTAATATTGACTGATGTCAAACTGCGAGCTGGGTATATTAACACATAAAAGTCTACCTCAAATTCCTAGTTTATATATTACAAATAGTTTTATATGATGTCAATTTCATACTTGTAAGTGGTAACACGCCTGACTGTCAATTCAGGGATCGCAGGTTTGATTCCCCATTTGACCACTGTCTATAATAATTGGTCATGAAACTTGTCCACAAGTCCTCTGTGGGAAAGTTGTCATTAACTTGAAAAGATAAGGTGTGTCTAGAACTGGTAACTATCCCAAGAGCTCACACTTTTGGGAATGGGGTCAGGGCCCCTGACTTTGGGAAAATAAGCGTCATTTCTAAAGAAATTGGGAAAATTACATCTAGCACAGGTTCCTTCAATATATGTTACAATATATGTGTTATGTATATTAAATGTGTTAAAAATGTGATGTTCTTGTTGAAGAATACATTAAAAATCTAATATTAAAAAATCTCCAATCTTTTCCCCAAAATATTCCTTTAGGTTTCTTTGCATTTTGAAATTGGGAATTTTGCTACTTTGGATTAGGAAAAAAAGATACTATTTGCCATTGGGAATGGCCCCAGAACTGGGCAAACGAGAGCCCTGCTGTGATAAGAATGATCATAAGGTGCACCAACCACCGTTAAATAGCTGAAATACTGTTGTAAAAAAGAAAGAAACTCCCAAACAAACAAATTGCATACGAAGATGGAAATGTATCAGTGGAGAAAAGTGCATACATTTATATATTAAGTTCAAAAAATTATTTGAAAGAATCCATCTCTGCCAAATATGTGTATTTACACATCCTGGCATATATAGAATATTTCAAATTGTTAAAACCCACGAGTGATGAGATGCATCCAATATCGAACCCCCCTCTTCTATCAAGTGTGTAATACTTCAAATAGTGATAAATTGGCCTTTATTTCACACTTTGTTAACACACCATCTGAACAATTTGAATAATAATTGCCTAATTTGATCACCAACTTACCCACATTGTATAATTTAATCACACAATCAACAGAATTATGTACAGATAACAGCAGATAGAGTCGAAACATAAACACTGCGGCTCTACCATTCAAATCCATAATTCGTGTCCTATTGAAGACACAGCATACCATACTGTTCAGGTCAAGTTTGACAGATAGTAAGTCTGGTATTATTACAGCAAAGGTTCTTAGCGTGAGCTCCACAACAGAAGAATGATACGAATGTATCAAAAGCCGAAGAAATTCCAAAGAACAATTAAAACTAAATTTGATACACATCCATTATTTTAGGCCAACACTTAATAATGGCAGTACCAATTTAAACACATAACAGCTCTATATAAAATATTAATAAGGATATATTATATGAAATGACAGACAGTTGACACAGTTGTATATGCCTGGAGACTGTGCCCATTACCATTAGAACAGTTTTTATTTTGGTGAGGGAATAGGGATTTAACGCCTTTTTCAAGATATAAATATTAGGCTGGCATATGAAATCTTTCTCACATAAAGTATTTGAACATTTCTTTACTCGAACCCATGACCTCAGTGGCAAGAGACAAGTGGTCATTAGACAACAGTGCCACCACTTGGCCGCAGGACTCTCTTGATGATGGAAGATATCAGAATGAAGTTGCCACAAGTGTTTATAGTCATAATATAGCACAACATTATGTGCCAGTTGGTTGAAAACCAATTTTAGGAAGGTCTTACCAAGTAGGGTAATTAAACACTTTTCAGAATTTCAGTAATGTTAAGTGTCCAACTAACAATCTTGATTCTGTTAACAATAATGGAGACGAAATTGTTGATGGAAGTTTTAAATACATGACGCTGGCCAGTCACACAAGGTCTCCTTTTCTACTTACAATGGGTGAAAATTTTGGCAGGGCTGTTGCCTATATCTATGTGTGCAATTCAAATATTTATCAAGTTTACTGAAACAATTTATAGCCTAAAATTTGTAATTAACAAAACATGTTTTCAGACATTGCTGACCCCCACCACACACACCCCTTTAAGATTATCTTAGATACAATTATATCCCAAAACATGATCCATAATATTGTGTAAGTGTTGGTCATACATTGGGGCCGATACACAACTGCATGTATTCTGCTCCAATTAAGCAGCAATATCATTGATCACAACCATTCCTGAAATCATTCCATCAATATCTGATAAGCATATTTATCTTGCAGTTACTTTGTCCTCATCAGCAAACCAGCTTGGGTAATGATCTGTACCCTGCTATGTAAATACCCATACAATAATCTGATCGATTCAAATTTCCATAAACATAATTTTATATTTAGGAAACCTTAGAGTGTTTTACGCTTAAGACTTGTGCATGGCATTCATTTATATTTATATATCTAATAAGTTTAATTAGTACATACATTTTGTGTTATCATTAAGAAAATATTCATACCATATTGACTGGACAAAGTTTCACTAAATATCTTAACTTGAGATTTTCCTCATTTCAAATTTTTGAACGCTACAACTTTATTTACATTGAGCACTTTCAATGTTATCCTTTACTGATGAGTAAAATTGCGTTATGACTTCAACTGTGTGTGTGTGTTTACTTTAATGTATTATGAGTTTAAGTTATCATATAGAGAAATTGAGAGTCTTCAGAACTTGTGGAAATTTTCCTCTCCAGATGCTAAATGAAACAGGCCACTGGTCAGATAACTAGCATGAATAACAAAATTAAACATTGTGATGTTCAGGATCATTACAATAGAAAGTCAATCTACTTAAGCTGGAAAAAGCCATCTTCTTAAGTTGTGTTTTCTATGTTCAAGAGTATGAAATACTGCTTTTCTAATTAATTTGGAAAAGAATACTATTTTGTTTTTTGCATCTCTCACAATAATGAGTTAATTGACCCGACCCGAGAGTGACTATCGCTCCACTCACTCACCATGTGGCGTTGTTTGTCCAAGTGAATACAATGTAGTGTTTTCTTAAGAGAATGTTAGCTTGTCTAAGGAAAATGATGGCTCTGGATACAATATTGATCATTGATTGGATTATCAACTTGTTTGATTGACAGCCCATTTTAGGTCAATTGTTGGGAGCACACAGATTATTAAAAGTAAATTTACATAAATTACCAAACACTAATTAATTAATTGGTGTTGGGTAACTAAAGTAAATTTACTTTTGAGAATCTGTGTGCTGAGTACAATGGTTGCTTTTATTAAACTATAAAGTCAACAACAGTTATGTTTTAATTTTTTCATTAACAAATTATTTCAGATGTTGATGATCTTAAAAATTTTCAAATATCGGCCATCTCTGACACTGACATTACGTTGATAACAAATAAATATCATTAAACGGATGGTGGATGCTCTTTGTGAAAGTGATAAAACAGTCAAAATAGATTATAATGTAACAATGGGGCCATTGATCCGGAAATGAAATCCTGATACTGTGTGCTGCAGTCAATTATGTTAGTTCAAATTAAAACCAATAGTATCAAAAGTACAGAAAACAAATCAAGAAACAAAAATCAGGACAGACCAATGAATGGACGGACAACATGATTTGCCTGCAACTGGATGTCGCTAAACGATCTGATCACAATAAGACCTGATATAAAATTGGAAAATTAACACATTCAGCAAAAATTTGACCAAAATGCAATGACAAATTGCTCAAATTCATTGTATGATCAAATGCAACTTGTGTCGTGCCATTCTGATGAAACTGTAAGAGCTTTAAACTAAAGAAATGTAAAGCATGAACAATATCAACAATGGGATATGAATCTGGAAAAACTCATCTGGCCATGACTCCTTGATAAAATGTACATGTACATTCCATAGACTAAGTTCTATGTCATTCTGATAAAAAATGGAGAAAGAGTTGTCCGAAAACTAAAGCAAAATCAAAAGTAACAAATGGCCATTCCTTTGTTGTTATTTTTGGCAATTTTCCCTCTTAAATCGTGTTGGTGTTTAGGTCACTTTCAACAATTTTTCTGTCATATCGCAATGCAGGTGTCTACACGAGACAGTATTCTATTCTAAGCACTGCCACAACGGAGTATCATGCTGCAGACACATGCTATGACACCCCATCGAGTCAGTATCAAACCAACACCCTTCAACACGCCAGGCAGACACTCTACTATCAGACCATCGCTGCGGTATTCCCCTATTAATGTAGCATAACCTTTTTCTATCAAGAAATAAACAACTTGATTGTGAATGACATTTTCGTTATTTTTCATTGCCTTCCATGGATTTTATAAGTAAAAAATGTGCCCTTGGCGTTAGTACAGTACAGTAGATATAGCTGATATTATAGGAATATAACCATTGTTTTTTTTTAAATCATTTAAGAAAAGTGACATTCTACACTGTTCTCATGTATAACAATTGTGCTTTGCAGATTCTCGGACATAAACATGTGGAGTTATTTCATGCCTTCGCAAAAGCAAGGTTTTAGAATTGGTGTTACCTGTTTGTGCAACCATCCATGATTTATTAAATCTGAGATTTGTAAACCCTACACCATTTTGTTGAATTTTTTTAATTTTTAATGTTGTGAGTTACATAGCCCAAAGCCTTGAAATTAAGTATTTGACAATAAAAGAATAGAATAGAACATAAATATGCAGAGGCCTGTAAAAGCACTTGTCTGCTCATCTTGAGGAGTGTTTTTGGCATTGGACAAGTGATTTTTACCAGTAACTAGTCCATTGGATGAGTAAATTTTGAAGGAAATATCATTGTACTTATCGTTATTTGTTTTCCCTTTTGAGACGTCTCAAGATCAGTAAATACCGAGTCTAACTCTTATTAACACTTGTTAGTACAAGCCATGCATGGCTCCACAGAAACAAGCGATTAATTGACTCTACTAGTGTCGGATAAAGCCCAAAGGTTCCACAATTGTCGCAGATTGGTTTACTCTACTTCCGATGCGGTCACAGTCAAGATATTTAAAAAGGTTTTTCTGACGCCTGATTGGTAAAATAAATGATGATTTCTTTTAAAATGTCTTAATATCCACTTTATAGAGACCTTACCTATAAATTTTATGTCCACGAAATGATCCAACTTGAAACTTGAAGAAATCTGTGTGATTGTATACAACATTACTTATTACTTTCTTGAAATATATAAGTATTTAAAAAGGTCATCTATAAACAATTGCAGGGCTCAAAATTTCTGAAAAAGGCTACACGTCCTCCCTTTCCAACATTTTTAATTGAAAGCTTAAAATCAAAGAAATATTAAGGTCAATTTCTTAAATCTTACTCGTCCTGACCAGATGTTCACTCATCATGGCCAGCGGACGAGTGGAATTTTCCAGCCCTGAATTGTATTTGAGATTGTTTTAGTGAAACCAATTATGGACTGTTTCTGAAAGTATTTCGCTTATTACATGAAATCTGAGGATTTGTTACACAGTATTCTTATTTCATAGAATCAGATATTTTATCAATCCAATGCGCTATTGTGAAACTATGTCATTCTATTTTTAGATGGAACCTACCACATTAGGAGTGTTTGTTAGTATGAAAGCAGTCATTTTATATCTAGTTCCAATCTGACTAAAGTACAAGATCTACCTAAATGTAAGATCAGTGATTTATTTGCAAATTCCAATGTACGAGTCCCAGGATTCGCTTGACTACAAATCTGTGAGTCAAAAAAATGAAAGTGTGAGTCCCATTTTTCGAGACATTTTAACTAAATCATTATAATTTCAAATGATGGAACATTGTGAAAATGAAGATACTTCACATTGCACTGTGTGAACCTTTAGCTGTGCACCATTTAAACAACCACAAATGAGAATTAAACAACAGTAAACATAGACTAGAACAGCTAAAACACTTGTGCAGCTTAGTCTGTTAAAATAACAGACAGTGTTTGTTGATTTGCTTCAAATAACATTACACACTGTATCTCCTTTATTGAGTGGTGTAGCTGACCCTTAAATGATGTGCAAACTCATAGGGTTCTAGAAGGGTTGGGGGAAGGGTCTGGGGGACATGCCCCTCTCCCCATCTGAAAATTCAGATCCTGCGTTCTGATGATATTTCCAGGAGATATGATGCATTCTCAAAAAATTATGCAAGCCCGGGTGTTGTTGCGTAAAGGCAGCTACACCACTGATTAAAATGTTTATCATAATTATAACACTGTTTCGATTAACACAAGAAGTATTCAAGGTTGGCAAACAGCTTGCATATTTACAACTCGCAATGGTAACAAAGACCGTCTGATGACATTGATTATGCTACATGCGCGCGCATCATTGTTTAGAAAGGGGTGCAGTAGTAACCCGGTGCTCTTGAAATTCATCCGATGATGTGCGCGCACTGGTGTATTTGAGATAAGCGGGACGTATCAGCTGCAACTTTTCTGCGTCCAGCGGATGCACATATTTCATAATTGTGCTTCTGCTGCAAGATTTGTGCATATAGGATGCAGGACACAGGGGTAAATGAAACACTGCTAAATGTAAGATCTGATGACGACCTATTCAAATGAAGAAAAGGACCATGTACTCAAATGAAGAAAAGGACTGGCAAGTCAAATGTTTATTCAAATTACATACTCCAATACAATTTTAGAAAATAACATCTGTACTTACTCTTGTTTAAACTTTTCTGCTGTTCCTCTCCAATGGTTAATTTCTTCCTGAGGTGAACTAAATTTATTGGCATCCATTTTTATATTAATTATAATGTAATTTGGTGCAAGAGATAAAAAGTATTTAATGTTGCATAAATCAAAAACAGAAATTGATATATTCTCTTAATCTATTCATACACAAAAAAATGTTAATTTCAATATTTTAAATCAATTTATGACCAGCCAGTCTGTGTGTTCATTAATTGCAGACTACCACAGCCATCCTTTTGTAATAATGCCGACATACTGTCAAATACAATTAAACACAGTTTACGTTAAATTAACTTGTAGTCATAGTTTTAAAATGGCTCTAACAGACTTTTTTAAAAATCGTGATTTGTTATGTTGGTCACGGTTCAGTCGTCTCGATTTTTCAAAACACAAAAACGTTTTTATCGTAATATTTTTCCTTTTACCACTTCGCTATGAAGAGTATAAAACTATGAATAACGCTCTTGTGTCAGTGATATTTGCGTGTTCATTATAAAATATCCAGTATTTCACTTTTTTTCAATGAAAATTTACGATGCCTTTCCCTTCCGGAAGACACAACATGGCGATTTGATCGTGATCCTGGAGACGCATTTGAATTATGTCCCTTGCATTCCGTCAAGCGCTCGGTGGTTAATTCCCTTGTTAAAACAGGTAGTACACATTTTGTCTGTGGCCCATATTGACCACACTTGCTTTTTAAAGATGCTTAGTAAATATAGGACACACATGAATAAAAAAAATAGAACTGACGTTTAATTGAAAACGTGATAATTTTTTGTTTTTGTTTTTTGTGACCAATAATTCACGAAAACTTCTTTTAATATCGTAATGAAATTACAGCTAGTGTTATTTATTTGTACATCCAACAAAAATAAAGTTTCTTATGTTAACTACCCTTGGATACCTTACTTTTCTATCTTTTTAAATATTTTTTTTATTTCTATGATGTGTTGTTAAAATATTTTTTAAAACGATTAAAGTTTAACTATCTTTTTTTGTTAAAACATAAGTAGTTTGTAAAAATTTCAACATTTTTTCATTTTCAACTCGTAATAATTTTAATTCCGAAGAAAAATATAAATAATTGATTGTTGGAAATTGTCAACATTTTAAGGGGCCACTTATCATTTCAATCATGTTTGTTGAATTGATATTTGCCTGCCAGTCTCTGTAACTGGATCACTGTTGGCAGTTATAAACAACTTGCATCTACACTTAAACATTGTTATTAGTCCAATTCCCCCCTTTCAGACTGATATTACTTCTTGAACTTGAATATATGAATCTTTTTATGCTACAGAATGCCACAAAGTATACTGACGCATACACTGTTGTGCTAAGTTACATTCACATAATGTGTAAGCACGCATGTAGTAAATCACAACTTCCATCTAAACACAAAATGTGACTTTTCCAGCCTGCAATATGATATTGACTTTCGAGTTGGGAGCTGCACCTGATTAGCTCATTCGGTAACAAGTCCCACTATCATATCAGGGGTCGTGAGTACGAATTCCTCGCCTGGCAACAGTCTCCTTGATGATTGATATACGACATTGTGTCTCACTATCATTCATCTCTCACCGCTGGTTAAAGTGGGAAATGAGGTTTGCTCGAATACTGGTTAACCTATCAGGATTCCAGAAAACCATGGTTAGGTTAACTGATCGTCTGTTATCCCTCGATGGCATAAGAATGATGTTAAACATTCAATCAATCAATCAATCAAGCTGGGAACCCAATATGTTATATATTGCCCCAGAGAACAAGTATGCCTAATTAGGTGTAAGCCAACCATTGTTTATCCTTCTTATTTCTATAGCGAATGAAATATCTATATCATAGAAAACGAATAAAAAAGGGAAACTTACATTTTATTGTTTGTTGACATCTGCAGTGCCAAAATATCATTTGAAAAGTAGGGTTCATGTTTCATCCAATGGATATTTTTTCTATTCAGTGTGTACATGGGTGACAAAGTGAAATGAATGAATGAATAGGGTTTTACGGCATACCAACACATCATAGGTTATTCGACGCCAACAGGAAATCAATGAAGATTCCAGGTTCACTCTACATGTACACAATCAACAAATTAACAAACAAATTAAAGCAATACATCAACAAATGAATATGCAGAATGAACCTAGAACCTTGATACCTGCAGAACTGCAGAGTTTAAGCAAATTCTATCATATTACTCAAATTGTCGCTTCTTACAACATGCATAAGCCACAGTGATCCTATTCTTGCCATCACTCATTTGGCTCACTGGAACCACACAGGGGTTGATAATTTAATCACAATAGTGAATGAGACAAAAATTATAAAATGAACATGACACCCATTCAGAGAATTCATTCCCCTCTGCAGAGATCGACAGTGGTTCTATTTTTAGCCGGAACCAGACAAAGTGAAAGCAGACTCAACAAATTATATATTCTTTCTACAAAGCATTATTTAAATGTAAAATAATACAATACTAGTATGTAGTAGAAGGCATAGGAATAATATCAAAGTGAAAGTATACAACTTGCACCTAAACTTTAACATACATTATAATTATAATTTGCATGATACGTGTTACACTGATGACAAGTGTGTGAGATAAGATGCCTTTAAACTATTAACCAGATCAAGGACTTGTATAGAAGGATGGGAAACTTGCATCTCCTGACTAAATGTTGAAATAGCACACAAAAGATTCATAATTTGCAATTCAATCATTATTAATTCACAGGCAACTGATTTCTTTTTACATAAACAGTAAGTTCTATGTAATCTAAGATGTTTAAACATGTTTTGATCACGCAAAATGATCATGAATGAAAGATATCGAGGTGTGAAAGAAAATTTATCACAAATTCTCGTTATTTTAGCTGCAGTATACAGATTTTGTAACTATTAGTACTTCAACAGTTTTAAACACACATTTCTGGGAATGGTATTGTTTTGTTGACAATTTCATTCTGCAGTGTAAGAATTTTGACTTGTGTTCATGAGATGAATGGAAGTAATGATAATTGAAAACGAGATATTGCGAGATTTTGCATGAATACACGCGCATTCACAAAATCTCAATCATTTGCATTTCCTTCTTTATATAATTCCTTGACCAGATTAATAACCCTTTCCAAAATTCAACATTACAAAATGGTCAGAAGTAACATGATGACTGGGGTAATTTCAGATTTGCATCATTTAGTTTTATAATTTTCTGAAATACCGGTAGTTTTATATTTAACAAAATTACTGTGTGTCCCATTAAAACAAAGTGTTTCCAACTATCAAATAAGGAGCATGCAGTTATCAATTAACACTTTTTTTTATCAACAACACCCTTTCAGTTATTGCATAAAAATATCAACTTCATTTACCAAAATGTCCATTTGAACAATATACCACTTTGGAGGTAGTCTTTACAACTGTTGTGTTTCTATTAATAGTGGAATGCTAGTAAATGGTGAAATGAAGACGCACAACAGCATAAATATCTCTTTTAATAATAATTTATTTACACAATGTACATTTACAAGTTTATGTTAATATAATAAGCATTTACAAAAAGGCATGTGTACACAGGTTCAATGGAAATGTTAGGGTGAGTTAGTGTTTCTGTATAAAATCTCAGTCGCATCAGAGACATAATACATGTATCATGTCTCTGATGTACATTAAGATATTTAAAAGCTTCAAAATAATGTGAATGCAAAAGGTATTTTGTGATTTTTTAAATGGGATTTTTCACCTTTTCAACACAGGGGTTAGGCCACACTTAAAAAATAAATAAACTGTTTGCTGTGCTCTGATCTAGTATTTTTCCTGTGGGTAGGAAGGTTAATATTTTCAGGAGGAGCCAGATTTTGAAATTTTAAGCGTCATTTTGAACAAAATATGTTTTTTTTTGTTTCTCTTAAGAATAGACTTACATGTATATATTATTGAATCCAGTTTTACTGGTGATGAAAGTGTTATAAAACAGGGTTTTAACTGCTCAAAACCTTTTCAACATATGACAGGTTCTAATTATATGGTACATTTTAGTTTTATTGGCGAAGAAAGAATGAATCTGAGTAGAACCACCGTCCTTCTGCAAGTAACTGGCACTTTTTCAAATTCATCATTCTGAGGTCTTTCTCCACCAGCAAAACTGGATATGCCAATATATATATTTAAACTTTTCAAGATGACAATAAGGAATATTTCAGGAAACATTTAAAGAGACATTTATAATGTGGTTCTGCATATATTGCGGTTCAGCTCTTTAGCTCCCAGGTACCGCATTATAGAGGATCACAGTGTATTATGATATATTTTTACTACTAAAACTTTTAATGTTAAAAGTATGCTCTCTGATATATCAAAATGTATCCTTTTTTCTATTGGATATTCTTAGTCTCTATGACTACCATTATTTGCAAAAATGTATCAGATAAAATTTCTATTCCTTTTTATTCCATAGAATTTGATAAAAAAGAGAAGATATATAGTTCTTATTTCATTACTAGTAATGAATGAATAGGGTTTTACAGCGTACCAACACATTATAGGTTATTCGACGCCAACAGGAAGGAAGATTCCAGGTTCACTCTACATGTACAAAAAAAACCAACAAATTAACATACAGATTAAAAAAATACATCAACAAATGAATATGCGGAATGAACCTAGAACCTTGATACCTGCAGAATTGCAGAGTTTCAGCAAATTCTATCATACGACTCAATTTGTCACTTATTACGACATGCATAAGCCACAGTGATCCTATTCTAGGCATCACTCATGGCTCCCTAGAACCACACAGGGGTTTATAATTTAACCACAATAGTGAACATGACAAAAAATGATAAAATGAACATGACACCCATTCAGAGGATTCCTACCCCTCTGCAGAGATCGACAGTGATTCTATTCTTAGCCGGAACCACACGGACTTCATTACTAGTAAACAGAATTTAATGTTAAAAAAAATATTAAGACCTGTCAAATTAATAAAATCAATGAATACTTACAACCCCATATAGCACAAAATAATGGCCATGTGCAAATGGCCACCACTCTTCTTATGTTTGGCCTTTGTGGCTCTAGGACAAAGAAAAGCTGGTATAACAGGTATGCAAACTGTTTTAGAAAAAAATACAGATGCGCCAGGACATTCATAGTTGTATGGTATGGTAGTATATGTTGGTTTGCAGTTGTTTTTCTTTGCATTACAAGTATAGTTGAGGACGTATTAGAGCACTTCAAGTATAATGGTGATACCACATACTTTAAAATGCTTACTTAGGAAGTGTATCAGGATATAAGGTTGTAAATATCCTAGAAACAAAACAATTGTCAAAATGTATAAAAAGCATCTCATAATCATTAATAAATATAAACCGAGTAGTTTAGTATGTCAAATCCACCAAAATGTGACACAAATGATATGTAAATTGGAGTGGTAAACTTGAAATGATATTATTCTCATTCTGTATATAACTGATCAATTTGAAATCAAAATGAAAATGTGACTCATTTAATGTCACAAATTATGTTGCATCTTTTTGGCAATACAGGGTCAATGTGTATGTATAAGCATGGTATATAAAAAACAATGTTTTAAGGCAATTTTGAAAATTCCCGATATATTCCCCTTAAGTTACTACTTTGCTTAGTATGTAGGAAAAATGACTAGTGTCTCCCTCTGCACATATCTATAAGGAATGGTGTCGGTATAATTGGAATTGTATGTCTCACAGACTTGTACTGAAGATATATCTCATTTACCAGTAGTTACTTTAATATGAATATACTTAAAAAATTCCGATTCCAAAAAGGCCCCTTATTCTGTATGATGCGAAACTTCCCAATTGCCTCCTTCAGTGTAGTGAAGACATCTATAGAATGTCACTGCATCTTATATTTTTCCATTATGTTAACTCTATAATTATTTAGCCATTTATTATTGGCAAAAATTGATAATGAAACAACGCCAACAGGAAGGAATATTCCAGGTTCACAAAAATTGACAAATAAATATGAAAAATGACCCTAAAACCTTGATATCTGCAAATATTCAGCAAATTCTGTCCAAAGACTGGTACGTAAACTGTTGCATTTTACAACATGCATGTGATAACTGTCCCGTTCTTTTCAAAAATGTATTTTCTGCTCCTGTTACAATACAAAACTGGGTCTGCTTCAAGTCAACTCTTGCTTTGTTCTGTACCACTAGGATAAATGTCTGGTCAATCTCCTCCATCAGCAACCATGTCCTATATATATATTGGCTTAAAATTCAACTTCATTGTTTCTCAAACATTTTTCATTGCCATTGTTTGTTTTGTTGTTGTAATAAATAATTTCTAATTCAAATAATATTGATGGCCTTATTTCCAGACTCCTATATTTTAAGAATCATTTAGGATTTAGTTTCATCAGCTCTGACCGAACATCTGTGGCCTGGGTTTCCCACTCCTGTATCTTAGCATGGTAAAACTTTCTCTGAAATGAACATCACATATTGCATTTTGGTAAACAGGAATTTAGGATTATTTAGATTCTAAAATTTAGAAATAAATTGATAATTATTGTAAATCTGTATGAATCAATAATGCTTGATGATGGATTTACGGTGACTTATTGTTTAAGGTTCTAGTTGATTTTTATTAAACAAATTGTATATTATTTTACTTATGGATTTGGTGGTTATATGCAACCATGAAATATAAGTAAATCACATATTACTAGTGTTGACTCCTTATCTGCCAATCAGGTCTGAGACACTGAATGTTCTATGCAGCTTAAAATATTAATTGAGTGCAACTATGACAATTAATTATCGTCTGGTATGGTTTGAGACAATTAATTACCAACTTGTATGGTTTGAGACAATTAATTATCAACTTGTATGGTTTGAGACAATTTATAACCAACTTGTATAGTTTGAGTCAATTAATAACCAATGTGTATGGTTTTAGACAATTAATTACCATCTTGTATTGTTTGAGACAATTAATTACAATACTGAATGGTTTGAGAAATTAATAATTACCATCTTGTATGGTTTGAGACAATTACCATCTTGTATAGTTTGAGACAAAACAATAAGTGAATCATCCTACAAGTATGCAAGTAGAAAGAAATCTGGCAAATTATTGCATTGTCGAATTGTAGTAGTACTGATGTTTACAATAAAGGAACTTAAAGTTATTAAATGAAACCATTTTTAGGAATAGCTACCATGCCCGTTTCTCAATTAACGAAGAAAACAATCCCAAGATTTCTATATTTGTAAGGAACATAATACACAAAATTTCATCGATATTTTTTTAAACAATAAGCCCAAGCATGTCTAAATTGCTCATTTAATTTCCCCTTTTCCCTTCAAATGGGCTATTAAGCCTATAAAGAACTAATTAAAAAAAAGAAAGATTTTTCAAAATGTCCACGATAGTGACCTGATTCACCCCAAAGCAAATCCCAACATTTCATTTCATGTTAGGAATTTTATATGATTATCTTAAAGGAAAGAAACTGAGCAAAAACACAAATGAATACAATGCATATAAAATAGGATTTTTATCAAAGTATGTGTATGAGAAATAAATTCTTACCACTTTATTTTTCTGTCGCTCAGAGTCAAGTTTCAGAAATTCATCAACAGAAAGTTTACCAATGTTTTTCTTTAAACTGAGAAAAGCGCAACTGGGTGAATGCCTCTTGTGTTCAGACCTGCAATAAAATATAAATGATTCATAAATGTATATTTTCTTTAATCAAAATTGAAACCAAAAGCAAAGTTTTCCTGCCTCCAACACTTAAAATTTCATTACCAATCTCTCAACTGAAAAATCCATTTATGGATTAAACTAATTCTTTCAAATCACATTACTGGTACATGTATATCAGGAAGTATAAATTTGTCATGTGATATATAACAATATCAGGAAATATTAGTTTGCTATGTGATATAAATATCAGGAAATATTAGTTTGCCATGTGATACAATTGTCAGGAAGTTGTAACAGTTTGCCATGTGACATGAATATCAGTAAGTTATATAAGGTAATTTTCCTGGTTGCTTTGTGATCCCAATATCAGGAAGTTATGTTAGTTTGTCATGTGATCCAAATATCAGGAAGTTGTATTAGTTTGCCATCATGCCATGTGATATAAATATCAGGAATATTAGTTTGCCATGAGAAACAAATATTAGGAAATTGAATTAATTTGCCTTGTGATATATTGCTTTTTTAGAAAAATTAAAAGCTAGAAAAATATCCATTCAACACATATACCCTTTGCCTTTTGCTAAGACTAAGAAATTTTAGTCTTTGATATTTCATTTTGATCCATAGCCAATACTTGTAAAATAGTTTTATATCTATTTTAACACAGAAACTATGATATGCAAAATTTCTTAAACATATTTAAGTCAATCTAATATAAGTTCCCATTAATCAATTTCATGATAAACAGATGAATGAGCAAACAGACAGGGGTACACACATATATGGCCCCCTCGTTATGCAAATGGTAGGGACATTAAAAAAAATTCAAAAGCCCATTATAAAGGCAAGCATTTTAAAGCATTATTTTTAAATGGAATTAAAATGCCATTTTCCTTGTTTCAGAACTCTACCAGTTCGACTGGTTGAGGAAGACCTATGAGGCATACGATACACATGAATCCCGAGTAAACCTACAGTGCATTTGCAGTAATTAGAAAATTGTTTGGACAGACAACCTCAGTGAAAAGAGGCAAGAGTTCATAGTTGAGAGTACTTTCAACCACGAAGCAACAGGTGACTTTGAGTGCATCAGAATTTCACGCAGAGACAAAAAAACAATTACAGGATTCAGAGAAATGTTGATGTCAAGCCAAAAAGACACTCAATGGCATAGAGTCGTAAATTGCTCACTTTTGGCATCAAAGTGTTTATGCAAGAACATGAGAAAATGAATAACATAATTATGCACCTCATTATAATTCAAATGTCCAACTAAAGTGCATTATATCTTACGTGCACTCTAGTCATGATGGAAGTATTCTTTAACATATTATTTAACATTGTTATAATATATATGCCCAGGATGATGACAAAAAGGTCAGAAACATGCATGCCATTCTGTCTTTGTTTTTAATACACTTGTTTTGTATTATTGAATGTTAAACCAGTGTACAGTTCATGGTCCAATGGTAGAACACTAAACCCATGATCTGAAGGCAGTGGATTCAATCCTCCCCCACGTGTATGTGTGGTGTCCTTCAGCAAGACACTTTTTTTTCACATATGTTTAGACTAAGCCTTAGTTCTAACCATAAAAACTTAGAGCATGATTTGATGATTTGTATATGTTGTAAAAAACTGTTTCGCAATTGAAATAAAATAAATAAGTTTAAACTAAAATTGCCAATATCATCATACCAGTTATTTTAGAATATGTGTAAAGCTACGGAAAAGATACTATTTTTATTGTTCAATAAATAAGTGATGATGTTACCATGGGTTGTCTTCTGGTTCCCAGCCATCAAGCTCTTTATAACATAAGAAACATCTGGTTGCATCAGGGTTCTCATTTGTTGGGATATGGTAAAATCCAGCACCGGAAAGCTGTAAAATGAAGTAAATAATTAAAAATAAACAAACATATAAAAAACATGCCCATGTAATCAACTGCACTGGTTAAAATGTAATCAATTTTAGAGTGTTTTTTTTTAAAAAAGTGTGAAAAGTTTGAAGTTCAACATATTACACAGGCTATAAACATCCAGTTTTATTGGCCTAGGTCCAAGTGTACATCTTAACTTGAGAATTTTCTCAATTTTTTTGGGGAATGCTATAACTTTTTTCACAATGCTTATTTTGTACATTATCATTAACAAATGAGTAAAGGTTAGTCCCAACTTCAATAATGTGTGATCATTTAATGTGTAACGAGTTCAAGTAATCATTTAAAGGAATTTAGATTTTTTAGTAAAGGAAATCTCAGCCTGAGATGCCTAAAGTGAAACTGGCCCTAGAACCTCAGAATGAAACTGAGAATAATCGCAAGTCTTCCACAAGTAACTTGAAACCTTTTTTACATCAAGTGTTTAGACCAAGCTAGTCTCAAACCTATGGTGCCTTAGATGATCATGATGATAATACACACCCATGTGAACATACAACACAGCTTCTTGACCTCAAAAGTTTCTATGAAATGTCACACCAAAGACTACCGGTCACTTTTGCGAGGCCCATGTTTACCAAAGATCCTTCTTCCTGGACACAATAAAATCTGAGAAAGACAGTAGCAAGCTGACCTACCACTGGCAACTTCTGGAGGGACGCACCAATACTGGACATTTATAAATGTACTGTTACCACAGTGCTCAATTCCTTAACTTCCATTCATCTCAGGAACACAAATAAAGTTCTTACACTGCAGAATGAAATTGTCATCAAAGCAATACCATTGCCAGAAATTTATGTTTAAAATTGTTTAAGTACTTGTGATTATAAAATGTGTATACTGCAGCTAAAATAACGACAAATTACGATAAAGTTCACTTCAAACCTCAATATCTTTAATTCAATCTTGAGCATTTTGCTTGATTGAAACATTTTTAAACATCTAAGATTACATGTATACAACTTACAGTTTATGTACAAGAAATCAGTTGCCTGTCAATTATGAATGATAAATTTTTGAATTATAAATCCTCCTTGTGCTGTTTATCAACATGTAGTCAGGAGATGCAAGTTTCCTATCCTTCTATACAAGTTATTTTTGAAATTAAATGCATTGATCAGTTTATAATAGCATATGTTACTTTATTTTTTTTAAAATCTAATTTCTATACTTGTACATGAAATGAATGGGTAACATGTATTAAAGTTTAAAAAAAAAAACACTATACACTTCATATATGGTACGAAACCTCCTGAAATGTCACGAAACCACCCCTTACGAAATTGTAGTGGTACGAAACCTCCATATAATTGAAAATAAGACATTGCAAGATCTTGCGTGAATACGTGAGCATTCCCAAAATCTCAATCAGTTGCCTTTCTGCCTTCTCCATATAATTCCTTGGCGATATTCATAATTCTTGGATGTGATCGAAAACTGGTTAAGATACCGTACTGTCTTTACTGGAAGGAGATCATATAACTGAAAAGGGCCACTGAAAACATTTCAGAATCAGATCTCACTTAACTTCCATATTAATCTGCAATTCAAATGCTACAATAACTCACACGGAAAAGACAATAAATTCATATTTGCTTGAAGTATAGATAACAAAAGAAAGGAAAAAATACAATGAATATCAAAGAAATTACTCTACATTAAGAAAACAAATACCGAAATAGGATTGCAGGCACTTTCGTCATCAAAAGGCCAATTATTGAACGATTCTAAACGGCATTTCTCATGAAACATCAGATATTCGTCTTCTTTAAATTCAAACTTTTTTAAAAGATCAGCCAACTCATGGTCTTGTTTCTTTTCAGCTTTCTTGGGAGGATTTTTGTTTCGGCGAGACATTTTTGTTTTGAAAATGGCGCTGTGAAATAAATCATATTACGAATAAAGTTTATATACATTATCGTTATCGTCTATATAAATTGTTCGCGAATTTGATGTTGAAATACTAGGTCAGCCAACCGATTCATGTACTTTTGAAAACCTGATAACATGATGAATAGATGTACATCTAATCACAGATGGTTAAAGATCTCTTTAAAGAAATATGAAGAACGAGGAACCGTAGTTGTCATATTTTTTTTTAATTTCAACCACCAACTGTTGTCCATTTATTCACTCTGTAATAGGTGCAAGAGGGTCACAGTGGATCACCCCACAAAGTTGTGCGACATCAGCACGTGTTTATGGGGCGTTTTTAAGATTTTAATTCTGCGTCTCCCGAGTCATGGACAGCAGATCGAAGATACAATTAATAAAAAAGCTGCCAATTCACGCCTTATTTAATCAGGGTACCCTCAAAGCACCTTACAAAAAAAATTGTAGACACAATTATTACATATATTTCAAATTAGTGTTATAGTATGCAAACACTATCTGTTCATTGTTGAATACAGACAGAGTGTGTGTTTTCTCTATTCCTTTATCTCCACCTGTCTGAATTGGTCACGATTTTCCTTAATTATAGATTAATCTCCAAGATTATTTGTTAATTTGTTATGATTGGTAAATTACAATATAATGATAAGACAAATAAAATTAATATGTTGAAAAACGTTATATAAACACGTACCTTATTGTAATTTTATTGAAAAAAACATACATTTGTTAGACTATGTATACAAATGGAGATACTATATAGGATTTTTTTACAACATGATAATCATACAAAAATAGATAGAAGCATCATATTAACAAAAAATCAAAAATAACAAGTTATCATTTTAATATGATTGGATAGTTATTTTTTTGTTATTTTGGTACTATGAAATGCATATATATATATATTTGCTTTTTAAATAAATTGAAATTTAAAGAAATTGGGAGAAGGCAATTGTAGAAAAAGAGATGACACCCTTTTTAGAATAGGTTTCAAAAACATAGGGAAAAAGAAACAAACAAACAGACAAAGGCAGAAAAGGAGGGTCTCTATAGCCTTTATGTATATAATACATGTAGGCTTATATATTGTATTCAAGATAGGAATCGTTTGAGAAAGTATACAGGTTCAGAAACTATACCATTGTAATAGTTCCAAATTTTGTTAAAGTGCAGGTGTTGTAGGTTTTTATCAGCAGCATATTTTTTCTATTTTATGAATTGATTTTAAATAATTAATGATTTTTTGTATTGATTTTTTTTATAGAGTAGGCGATATTTCACGTTAATCAAATCTTATAAAAATAAACAAGTAGCATTATGTTTTGTTCCCTAGAATTATATTATTCCGACCATTTAATTAGTATAATAGTAGATTTTTTCGTATAAAATTGGATAAGTTTGTCCAAAATGTTTTTTTTGTAAAATCACAATCATAAAATAAATGTTTAATTGTTTTAACAATTTGTTGATAAAGTGCAGGTTTCAAAGTTGGTAATGTTCATTTTAAGTAGATAATTGGTTCCTAAAATGCTGTGGTTAATTCTATACTGGAACCATTGTAGCCTTGGTTTATCTTGAAAGGAATGCAAATATTTGGCTCCAGATAAGGAAATTCTTCACTTATGTTGTGTTGTTGGTATGTTTTTATAAGCATTGCGTCATTGATTGATCTACTGTCCTATGCATTTTTTAAACTATTGTTTAATTAGAAGGGAATGATAGTGTTAATACCATTTTCTGATAAGTTTGGAAATGTTTTAATTGATGCTTTCATATTTCGATCAAATTTGACCTTAAACCATATATTTCTTAAAAACATTTAAACGATAATAGACCACCATGTGTAAACATCAAGTCATTTATAAACTATATGCTTTCGTGAAACCAATGTTAAAATGAAGACAGATGATCCTCCGACATTATATTGTCATTATGCTAAAGGGAAACCAATGTTAAAATGAAGACAGATGATCCTCCGACATTATATTGTCATTATGCTAAAGGGAAACCAATGTTAAAATGAAGACAGATGATCCTCCGACATTATATTGTCATTATGCTAAAGGGAAACCAATGTTAAAATGAAGACAGATGATCCTCCGACATTATATTGCCATTATGCTAAAGGGAAACCAATGTTTAATGGAGACAGATGATCATCCGACATTATATTGTCATTATGCTAAAGGGAAACCAATGTTAAAATGAAGACATATGATCCTCCGACATTATATTGTCATTATGCTAAAGGGAAACCAATGTTTAATGAAGACAGATGATCCTCCGACATTATATTGTCATTGTGCTAAAGGGAAACCAATGTTAAAATGAAGACATATGATCCTCCGACATTATATTGTCATTATGCTAAAGGGAAACCAATGTTAAAATGAAGACAGATGATCCTCCGACATTATATTGTCATTATGCTAAAGGGAAACCAATGTTTAATGGAGACAGATGATCATCCGACATTATATTGTCATTATGCTAAAGGGAAACCAATGTTAAAATGAAGACAGATGATCCTCCAACATTATATTGTCATTATGCTAAAGGGAAACCAATGTTTAATGGAGACAGATGATCCTCCGACATTATATTGTCATTATGCTAAAGGGAAACCAATGTTTAATGAAGACAAATGATCTTCCGACATTATATTGTCATTATGCTAAAGGAAAACAAATGTTAAAATGAAGACAGATGATCCTCCGACATTATATTGTCATTATGCTAAAGGGAAACCAATGTTTAATGGAGACAGATGATCATCCGACATTATATTGTCATTATGCTAAAGGGAAACCAATGTTAAAATGAAGACAGATGATCCTCCAACATTATATTGTCATTATGCTAAAGGGAAACCAATGTTTAATGGAGACAGATGATCCTCCGACATTATATTGTCATTATGCTAAAGGGAAACCAATGTTTAATGAAGACAAATGATCTTCCGACATTATATTGTCATTATGCTAAAGGAAAACAAATGTTAAAATGAAGACAGATGATCCTCCGACATTATATTGTCATTATGCTAAAGGGAAACCCTATGAAAATGATGCTATGAAGACGGTGACACATTAAATAGGTAATATTGGTAACTCTCAAAAACATATTTCCATAAAGGATTTTCTATTAGATGTATATTATGCAATCCAATAGTGCATTTCTTTACAAATATTTAAATTATGTTCATCACTCGTTAATAAGCTTCTTATTCTAGTAATCTTCATTGATTTAAAAAAAATGTCAACATCAGTCATTCTTAGACCTCCTATTTTTTTTATCTTGGGCACTTACCTGGCGTTTTACTCTTTTTTTTTCCATCCCGTATAAAGTTAAAAAATAAAGTATTTAGTACTTTCATTACGTTCTGGTTTGGGTTAGGCAATGCTGTAATTAAGTGATTTATTTTTTAAATGAATTAGCTTTTTATAATAACTGTTTTACCAATTGGTGAAAGGATTCGATTTGACCAACTGATTAATAATCATTTTATATATTCTATTTTGATTTTTTAATTTATTTGACATATTGTCTCTAAGCCTACATAAAATTTAATTCCGATTAATGTAAATGAATCATTTTCCCAGCAAAGTTCATATTCCCTGCATAATGTAACATTGCATCTTTTTCGGCAGCCAATCCGGATTTCTTTAGTTTTGTCCATATTGATATAAAGGCTGGAGATTTTTGCATAAAATTTTAAAACATTTATAATGTGCATCTTAGTGATTTTTCAGATCCATCTAATATAAGCATTGTGTCATCTGCATATTGTGAAATTAAATGTTCTTTTGTCCCTACTTTTAAAGCTTTAATGCATGAATGGTTTTTTACCAAGACATCCAATATCTCTACAAACATGATAAATATATAAGGAGACAAAGGGTCACCTTGATGAAACCCCCGTTGTAGTGCAAATCAGTCAGAGAGGTAGGTGGCCATCAACTATTACACACGATTCAATGTTATTCTTCTTTTTAAGACTAGTCCAAACTCATAAAAATCAAGGACTTTTAAAATAAAATTTCACGCGAGAGAGTCGAATGCTTTTTCGAAGCTAATCAAAAGAAGAAGTCCTGGAATATTGTATTTTTCTGCATAAAACATTATATCATATATTAGTCTAGTATTTTCTCCTGTATACCTTTCAGCAAAAAAACACCGTTTGATCTATATTTTTGATCAACTGTAATACTTATTTTAATCGTTGAGCAATACATGCAGATGCTAATTTATAGGATACATTTAAAAGCGATAATGGACGCCAATTTTTTAAATATAATTTATCTTTATCCCCTTTGGAAATACATGTGATTACACCTTTGGTTTGGGAAATAGACAGTTGACCAGAAGAAAAAAAATGATCTATTGGTCTTACGTTAAAATGATATCTATCTGCCCATTTTTTTTATACAACTCAATTGTTAAACCAGAAATTATGTTAATGGAAATGAGTTTCAAACTCTGAAGCACCTCTTCAGAGGTTATATTTGTTCCCGGTTTTTCTTTGGTTTTATCATTCATCATTGGAACTTCACAGTTTGAGAAAAGACCATATATATCAATTGGTTCAATCTCACGGTGAGAGTATATGATTTGATAGAAAGCTCTTGTCTCATTTATAAATACTTTTAAATATTTTTATCTTTAGACATTATACATGTCATACATTTTGTAAAATTTCTATGTTCTGAGTTACAAAATTATTTTTTTCCCTTCTTGGATCCATTTTGCTCTTGATCTTAATTTCATATAGTTCTTTCCTAGCACTGTCAATTAAAACATAATTTGTATCAATTTCTTTTTCTAATCTGTCGATTTCATTTATAACTGTTTGTTCTCGTTTATCTTGTAATTCTTTTATATATGAGGAATATGAGATAGTTTTTCCTCTTATTTCCTTTAACAGTACATCGAAGAAAAGTTGGTAATTTTTATTGAAAATCAAGTCCTTATTAGAAATATTTTATGTTTCTGGGTATTTAAAGTATCGTAGTTTAGTTTGATTATAAGTTTCTTAACCTCAATTTTTTTTCATCTTTTAAAATATTTATAAATCATATTTATTATTTACTCATTCATGTGTGTGCATCCCCATTTACGTCCCTTTGGTCGTAACTGTATCAATATGCTGCAGGAATGACAACTCTTTAAAATAAAACAAATCAGGTACATATAACTCATGTGCAAACAAAGAGATGACATGTTGATTGTGTTAAGGGTGCGCCTGACGTCTTTTTAAGATTACTAAAACCCATATCAGGTCGTTCAAATTCCCTTCTACATACAAAAGTGCTTGTTGTTTTTGTTGTTGTTTTGTTGTTGGTTTTTGCACACAAGTTTTTCAGTAAGATTTGTTTTGGTTATATTTAACCAGTAAAAGTGTTGTCTACCCATCAGTTGAAGCAGTGACGTAATAACACTGGTTGAAGTGTTGGACTATAAGAACCGTACATTGGTTGGAGGTTCGGATTGAAAATTTCGCCCCAAGGGATAACTGTTTTTGGAGCAAACGAGGCTCTGTCGGGTTCCCGCGAAAACAGTTATCCCAAGTGGCAGAGTTTTCTATCTGAACCAAAAATACCATGTAAGATTATTATTCTTGCATACCAAACACATTTGCTGTTCTTTTTTAATTTAAATTATTATTAAATTTTACCACGTTGTCTAATTATATACATTACGTCATATGTTTTAGGGAGGCCTCACCTATATCGCACACATTGTTTTTATCTTAGCAGTAAAACTGCACATGTATATCAAACATCATATATTATGGATATATTGCATTTTGTCACTAAAGTGTAAAAATCTATAATTTTGTTGGCCAAATACAAAATAGCGGCCCGCGTTAAAAACGCTCATTGGCAAGTATCGGGTTATGCTAAAACACTGATGAATAAAACGGAAAATGCCTGTGTATTAACGAAAGTCTTGTATTTGTCGTTGCTGAAGAGTTTGCCAGTTAAGTGTATTTATCATGCTTGTTACTGAGCAAGTGTTTTGGAAGCGATTAGTTAGATACAAGATACAAAATATAAGAAACTTTATTTTGTGTCGGATGTACGTTACATATAGAGATGCTCTTATATGTACTTTTCTTGTTGGTTGATTTTTTGTTGGTTAGGATCCCATATATTGCTGCAATATCCCATTTTTGTTTAACAAGGGAATGATTCTTTTAAAAAAAAATTGGTTTGTTTTTGGAGTATAAAGAATCAGTATGCTTATCCTATGTTAGATCACTTTGTATAGTAATTCCTAAATATTTAGTTGAGTTTACTTTTGTTAAACGATGATTATTAAGGGTAAAGCCTTGATATTTTTTTTTCTTTTGAGTGATGATAAGAAGGTTTCATTTATCAAGGTGGAGGGACATGGGTGTGTCTTGCTCCCATTGAGCGGCTACGTTTAGGTATAACTGAAGTTTTTTCTATGCCATACTATGTCGTTATGTTTTTATATATAATGCTATCGTCTGCAAAAAGTATTACAGTACTGTGTGTTCGTGAAAATCATTAATGTAAATTAAAAATAATATTGGACCAAAGATAGTTCCCTAAGGTACACCTGAATCGATGTATATATATGATGTGATTGGAGACCATGATGTAAGACTGTTTGTGTTCTGTTTGTAAGACAGTTTGATACCCAAGATATGACACTACTATTAATGTCATTGTAATTTAATTTGTGTTAATTTATTTTTTTTGTGATGGACTTTATCAAAGGCCTTTGCGGAATCAATAATGATAATAATAATAATAATTATTATAAAAATAATATCTGTTTGTATAATTTTGTTGTTATATTTTTATAGATCTTGGATGAAGTCGATAAGTTGTGTTTCGCATGAATATTCTGAACTATAGCCATGTTGGTGTTTATATAGGATATCATTTTTGTTTAAGTGGTTCAATACATTACTTAAAATTACATGTTCTCGAAGTTTACATATTATACACGTAACGGATATAGGGAGGTAATTTATAGAATCATATTTAATATATTTCTTGAATACAGGATTGGCATTATCTGTTTCCCGGTCAGCTGACACAGTACCAGATTCTAATAATGTATTAAAGATATAAGTTAGATTGGTGCAAAGGTTTCGGTAAGTTCTTTAAGTACACTTCAGTGTAACTGGTCAGGGTCCATGATGGCTTGATTTGGGTTGATGTTTTCTAATGATTTTAACTCCGTTCCGTTAGTGTCTATTGATATTTCTGATATGATAGGAAAGGGGGTTAGTCCATTGTAGGGTATTTGCGACTGTGTTTCTTTAAAACGTGTTTATTTGTGTTTTTTTTTAAATTATTATTTAGGACATTTGTTTTTTCTTAAGGATTTGATTTAATGATCCATTATATCTGAGCAGCGACATAGAGATTATAAGGGATTGCAGGTGGTCGTCTGTTAAATTTCGGGTGGCACATTTGGCTTTTCTCTTGAAACAACCAAACATATATGGTAATTGTAAGCCACTAACATTTGAACAAAATACTTACGCTAATTTGCTTATTGTGACCAAAAATAAATAAATTACCGTTAGTAGATATGTGGACAAAGGGAACAACTTCGCGTTGAAAGATCACAAAAATGCGCGACAACCCACAGCGACAAGCTTCTCTCCTATTGGACCAAATTGTTTTAATGTATGGAGAATGTACCCAAGCATTAACAATGACGCCTAAACATCGTGAACTCTATGCAAATTAATAAGCCTGTAGCATATATAAATCATTGCCATACGAACTATGTTAAAAATCCATGCATATTATCACTTGCCATGTATCAAAGACTTATATAATTATGTTTGTAATTAAGATAAATATACATTGACATTTTTTGGCTTAATAAACGAATAAAACTATATTTATGATTCTGGTACTAGTATTGAACGAATGAGGTAGATTGATTAGTTTAAACTTATTCATTTTACTTCGATTGTGAAATAAGTTACAACCTTTACAAACAAGCTCGAAGTCTTCTTGTGTAGAATCAGTACTTAGCATATTCGGAAAAGGTGCCTTGCTCAAGGACACGACACATAGCCGCGGGGGTGGATCACAGTTCTACGACCCTCCGATCCTGGGTCCGATGCTCTCAGTGTACTACTGGACTATGCGCTCCATTTGATTGCAACTTTGGGTGGTAAATTTCGTTTTTAAATTTAAAGAAATATTTTTTACGCTTACAGTTATTCCATGTGATCATTTTCTCATTTTAGCCCATTTTTATGGTTAGAAATAAGAAAAAAAATAAATATCGATATGAAACTTTCGCCACCAATAGATATATGTAAAATTTTCAACCTTCTACATAACATTTCTAATCTATGATGTGTTGTTAAATACCTTTTTGTTTAAACGAGTACACTTCTTTTTCCGTTAAAAATAATAAATATTTCATTAAAAGTTCAACATTTTTCGTTTTCAATCGGTAATAATCTAAATTCAGAATAAAAATATTAAATAATTGATAATTGGAAATAGTCAACATTTTTTTCCAGCTTTACTTTGGTACCAAAATCATTCAATTCAAACAAAGGTTCAAATGTTCAAAGAGTTAATAAACAATACTAAATTTTAGCCGTGTATGTTAAATTAGTATTAGCAATTATTCAACATGTCTCTGGTCTGAGGGATGCTTCTTGCTTCTTGTTGTTTTGTTATGTTTTTTGTTTGTTTGTTAGCTCAATCGGTAACGCGTCTGACTGTCAATCCAGAGGTTGTGAGCCCAGCATCAGCTCCGTGATGATCGATATACGATATTATCATTCGTCTCTCGCCGCTGTTTCAAGTGGGACATTACCAGTTATCAGCAGAGATGGGGTGTGCACGAGTACTGGTTAACCATTCAGTATCCCAGGAAACAGTGGTTAGGTTAACTGGTCGTCTGTTAGTCATCGATTCTATAAAAATGAAGATCAATACTCAACCAATCGATCAATTGTTTATCATCTGCATCACTAGGAATAAGTGCATTTTAACTAAAGGGTGTAGCCATTCACAATCAAAATGGGACTGACTGAATTACCAATCAATCATTGTTTTGGGCGAGAGTAATAGATAAAAAGATGTTTAGTTAGTTTAAATAAAGAATAAAGAAATATCTCGATATCTCGTTTTCAAATATCCCGACTACCATTCATCTTCAAAATACAAATCTAAATAATTTCGTTTCACTATGTAATTCTCTACAAAACGAGACCATTTCCGGCAAATTGTGTTTAAAATTGTTGAAATATATATGATTACAAAGTTCTTATAGAGTTGCAAGTTTTCTATCCTTCTATGTACGTTAAGTCCTTGGTTTAAACTTGAATTGTGAAACAAGTTCTTACTACTTAGACAAATCACGTTCGAAAAGAAGTCTTATATGGAATATGTTTGAACTTGGTGATTCATTTACCTGTAGATTTAAGATCATGTTATTTATGCGATTGCTTGGTGAGACTAATATGATTTCCGTGTTTTCTCTTTGTGTTTGTGATCTGAATTGTTTTTGGGGGCGGTGCTTTAGCAGCCGCTCTCAGAGCTAACATGATTTTATTTTCAATACCGCAAATCTACAACCGTGTTTCGTGTTAATGCAGACCTAACAACCACTTATCAAATAGTTCCACCTGATAAGCTCTCGAACTCACTATAAACAGTAGGTTCGCCTATTTCAACGAAAATATTAATATTATAACATACAGCAACGATTTATACCTATAAACAATTACGTATCGTATAAATTCCAAGTTTATATTCTGTAGCATTAATCAGCACAAAGGAATGAAAGCGCTGAATACAGACGCGCTGAACCAAAAGATTACGCCATCTTGTAAATCAAATTCCAGGTCACGAACTATATCGCCAACATGCACATTGAAAGAGTCGTATATTTCGGCAAGGACTTCAGATAATAAGTACTTGATTCGGGAGTTTGATTTCGCTTTTTTCTATCATTTTAAAAATGTGTTCGTAACGAAACTTTCCTAGATATGTCCCTTATGCCAAGGAACTATACTCCTTGCTTATGTCAGTAAACAATCAATACTCGTTCTAAAAATAGAGATATGCTAATGTCGATCATGTGACTTGCGGTTTCTCCCAAATGTTTAAAAATAGACTTGTATTCCTAAAAAGAATTCGAGATTGATCGAGTTATGAATAATGTCAGTGCTGTTTTTTTTATTATTTAGTAAATATTTCACATATTTCCAATAATTGGAACGGTAGATAATTTCTACTTAAACAGATAAGAGTTAAAGCATTTGTGTTTCCGTAGCGAAAATACACAAACATCCAGATGTGTCTATAAATCGGCGCCATAACATTTTGGTTAGTGCGGTTCCGTTTACGGGGTGATATAGGGCCCTAGAAAATATAAAAATATATATATATCTTTATTTCCTCCAAATCATACAGGAGAGCATATATATCAATTATCAATGTCGACATACACATTTCTAGTTTTCGTCTTTTAAACGAATTGTTTCACTGTTGCGCTAGAGAAATCAATAAAGACTCAAAGTGGAATTCATCGTGCTAGATTCAGAGTACTTTGCTATTTTATATAAACTGTTTATGATAGAAAGCATGACATCTCTGAAAATATCACGAGTTGAGTTGAAGATACAAATCTCATATCATTGAGTTGAACTTATATCTTGAAGTTGGACATTTGCCAAATTTAAAAGTTAATATTCTTACAATAGCAGAAATACACTTTCAAAGGCAAACCATTCAGTTACGTTTCTGACATATTCGAGAAAAGAGTCAACGTTAAGCATATAACATGTAGATTCTGTACCATGTATAAGAATCAAAGGTAATCGGGATTATTCTACTTCAACGTATGCAAACTGACGTGTTTGTCTAAAACAATAGCGACATTTTACATCTTATATGCTCCGCCCCCATCAGCACAGTAGTGCTTTGATTATATTTACTTTTATGTCTTGCGTGTTTATGATTTTTATGCCCTTTTTTTTTTTTTTTTTTAAAGTTTGAGACATATCCAGGGAAGTTTTCAAGTTTTTTTTTTACTGTTTACTTTGGGATGTTTATTTTGTACCAAGGTTAATGAAACAACGTTTTAGTACTTTTTACACTTTGATTATTTTATTGTTGATAAAATGTTTGCACACGGCACAATAAAACGGCGCAACGCATGCGCATGAAATAGGAAGTTGAAAGTTTGCGACAAATAAAAAAATTACAGCGTAGAAAAATTTGTGTATTTCAGTTTTTGACTCTAGTTTGATACAGGTAAGCTTCAAATGACTTAAATAAGTTCATTTTACATATAAAGTAAGCTAAATCATTTTTCATAATATTTAAAGAGCCACTTTATTAAAATTAATGCACCAGAAATGTTGAAACCGTCACACCCAGTGGTGTTTTTTTAACATTTCGCAATTGAAATATGTTTCCTGAATAAGGCATTCTGTAGTTACGATAATTGTTTTGAATACGTTTTTCTTTTTTTTGACATATGAAAATTATACAAGTTATTAGACCACTGCTGTATTCACCTTTTCTTTTTTCACGTAACATAATATTTACAGAGGTAAGTTAATACAGTATTAAAGATTGTTTTTAAACTTAGGTATGTTATAAAATGTGTCACAGTGTGTAAGGAAAGAAATTTGTGTCGTAAGAGTATGAGCATTCACCCTGTCAGCGAAAGGTCTCACAGCAGGTCAGGGAGATGGCCCAAATGCACCATCATGGTGCATATGAACCATATTTTGATAGCATTTTACATATAAATATGGTGCATTTGCTCAGTAAAATGCACCATATAAATACATCACATAAATGTTTACAAGCATTTCATTATATTAATTTGTATGAATGCTGTCGCAATTTGCAGCGAGTATATTAGTATACAGGTTCTCCCCAGGAAGGAATTCAAGTGCTGGGGTAAGAGCGCGTAAACACCATCAACACATTTTCAAGCGCTGTTTAAGGCAATCATTGAAATATATTTCATTAGTTAAACTTGTGATCAGTTAAAAGTAATCATATTTAGTATGTTTCATTTTAGGCATTAAAATGAGAAAACATATTCAAAGAAAAATAATGATTTAGAGGAAAGTAAGCTTTTGTAAAGTTTTGTTAAAGAATTCAAGCGCTAGGGGTATACCATTTCTGACATTCAAGTGCTGGGGAGCCCCTGTGCTTAAATGGCCTGTGGAGAAGCCTGGTATGCCCCACTGATTTATATTTACAATTCTATAAGGTTTTAAAGGGAATTTCACCTAATAAAATGCAGAATTATAAAGAGAGCAGTAGCTTTGACTGACTGAAAATGCACATGGTCAGCGAAATAAAAATATTTGTTATGTTGAGCTTTCTGGAATAAATAATATTTTATGAAAATACAACATAACATATATTTTATCAAAGTCTCACCTCTATCACAATACAATCATAAATGTATAAACATTGACAAATATAAATTTGGTTTGCCTTATTAAATGTATTTTGTATGTCGAAACCATTCAATAATTTCATTTTTAATCAATCTGTAACACCTACCAGATGTACGATTTCAGAGGAAGAATAATTGCGGTCTTTATTAGAGTGATCTCATTTTGTTTTCGTATGTTAGCAGCTTGTCAAAATAAGTCTTTTAATGAATAATTATGTGTTAAAATGCGCATTTTACAGTGTTTTCTCCAGCTCCATTTTTTTTGGGTCATTAATGACCCGCTGACTAAAAATCTGGATGTCATTTTCAAAATCTGGGGGTCATCAGTTGACTAGTTTTAAACTTAATCAACTTGAATAATTGGAGTTTAAAAAATACATATTTTACTAAAACAGTTTTACTTCCTTTTTCACAAAAATTTCTCCATCAAAACTGCAACTTAAGTTAACAACTTCAAAACAATTTAACTTAAAACGAATGTTTCACTTCTGGCAACAAGTTACAACAACTAGAAACCAGTTGTTTTTATGACCATGGCCACAGGGCCATGAACTTTTTAATGTCGTGGCCACAGCTCAATCACCATGGCCCTGACTGTTAATACTAAAATTTCAATATTTTATATTTCAGCTTATCTACATGTTTAGCGTTTCCAAGCATTATACTCTTTGGAAAACAAAACATTGTTTTCTTTTTCACAAAAGCATTTCTCGTCTGGCTCATAGCTAGACTTATTTAAGAGCAATTTTACCTTAAATAATGATATAAAACATTTTAATGTTAACTTAACTAAAACTAATTACATTGTTGAAATTATGTAATCATTTTTCAAAATGAATATAATTTTCTAAAAGTTTATTTATTTTTTCCATAACCTTTTAATCTTCCGTTAAAAAAACATTAATGGCGCCGGGAATACCGCCGTAAAACTTGGACCGGCTGATGTTAAAACTAGTATTAAAATGTAGCGCATGCGCGTCTCGATACCTTATAGAGACAAAATAAAAAGTTTTTCAGATAAAGTATCATCCGTACATTTTAACTTTTCTCGATTTCCACATTTCATCTTCAAATACAAACAACCTAAAACTGGATAAATACCAGTGCTATTGTTGCAGCGTACGTTTATTTTCACAGATGTTGTCAACAAACAACAATATTGCTTCGCGGAAAATTATGTACGTGGTCATAATCATCTAGAAGCTATTGTATCAATATAGCGTTAATAACCAACTAAAGCATTGACGTAACTTATTAGAACCGTGTGGCTGGGGTTTGCCCTGAATCGGACCACCTGATCTGTCTAGATAACATTTTAAAAATAAATCTGAAATCAGCTTGCCGAAGCAAATGTGCGTTATTTGAATTTCTGTATTTTTAAGTTTGGGTCAAAAAATGCAAGCAATGCGCTCTGGAAAAAAACACTGATTTTATTAGGTGAAGATCACTTTAAAACCTTATAAAATTGTTAATATAAACAGTGCTCCAGATAAGCTTTTCTTCAAATGAGTATTTTACCCCTTAAATTGCCGGGCCCGATTAGCTCAGTCGGTTACGCGTCTGACTATCAATCCAGGGGTCGTGAGTTCGAATCCCCCGCACGGCAACAGTCTCCGTGATGATTGATATACGACATTGTGTCTCATTATCATTCGTCTCTCACCACTGATTCAAGTGGGAAAGTTATCAGTTACTTGCGGAGATGGGGTGTGCTCGAGTACTGGTTAATCCCAGGAAACAGTGGTTAGGTTAACTGATCGTCTGTTAGCCCTCGATGGCATAAAAATGATGCTAATTATTTAATCAGGCCCGGCAGGGGGGGGGGGCATACTTGTGTATATTTGGGGGCATACTAATATACACACTGCAAATTGCGACAGTCTTCATACAAATTAATGTACATGATATGCTTGTAAACTTTTATGTGGTGCAAATGCACCATATTTACATGTCATACTATCAAAATATGCTTCATATTTCTGATACAATCAAACCAAAATGTGTATTTATAGCATTTGTAGTGACATGGCATGACTGCAACAAAACCTATCTGAGTCATTGTTTTACTTCGCATTAACATTTTATGATTTATGCCTTATATAGACGTTGTGATTAGGCATTTGATGGAACTCTGTTCATAGATTAGATTGGTTTCACCAATGACTTAATGTCCACAATCATGACATATACCATAATTTGTTGAAAATATGTTAAAACTCTACTAAATATAACCTATAAGGTGTTGAAAAATATATTAAAAGACTGTTTGCTCCCTAATATTTCAGAATGACAGTAACACTGGTATGAATTGTAAATTTCAGATCCAAATCAACAATGTCTGAAGGAGCACCTCCACCATATGAGAAGGCTGGTGGTCCCCCACCAAGTAAGTATTTAGTAGAGAACTATAAGTAATAGTTGTCAAATTATGCTTATAGTCCATTAAATCTTTGTTTTGGTTATATTTTTGCATTTTTGTCTATCAAATTTTTTAGGCGACTTATTGTTCACACACAGAATGGAAAATATGTATATATATATATATTACCAACACTCCACATATTTGCCATTTTATTAAATAAAAAATAAAAAAATTGTAATGTCACTGCAAGGTCCTATTCATAAGGTGAATTCCATTTATGAAGTATTTGATTTGATTCGACTTTAAGAAATGGTACAGTTAGCTTCCTTGTTTGGCACTCAGCATTAAGTTTGGTAAGCCTGGTGTCAGTATAATGTTATTGGGTGGGGTAGCATAACATACACTGCGACATGATACTCAAGCATCGCAATACTTAGAATACTATCTCGAGCAGACAACAATGTGAAAGATTTTTGTCAGTTGGGTAATATACTCCTTGAATTTTAAGTAAATGAGGATCAATTTCTGGAGTACCACTACACCTTGATTTTAAAAAAGTAGAGTATTTATTGAATGCGTAAGCAGTAAAAAGAGTTAAAATAGAACATTTTCAAAAATCTTCTTCTCAACAGTCGGTTAGTCACATTTGTTCATATTTGATACAACTTATCCCAATTATTAAGAGTTTCAAGTTTATACAAATCCAGGGGCACTGGGAGGTATACAGGCCCTGTAAGGGGACTTATGTTTTACGTAGGAATACTATGGAAAAAAATGGAAAAATTCTCTCTTTTATTGGTCAATTTCTATTATTGTCTAGTAACAGTCATTATGATTTTGTTCATTAATAAAGAGGATTGAATTTCAATAAGGGGCCAGGGGGTGGGTGTCAATATGGTTAAAATTGAGAATTTTCTTGAATCTTCCTCTTAATAACGTTTCTGTCAAACTTGTTCATATATGATATAAATTATCCTTACATCAGCAAGGGATTGAAGATTGCAAATCAAGCAGTTGCAGTATATAGGGACCCTGCAAGGTGACCTTTAATTTTACTTGGAATATCATAGGGGAAACTGAAATTTTTCATTTTCACATCCATGTGTACAAAAACATTTAACTTAAAATCTAAAGCATTCCTGATCATAAATCCCCGAAAGTGGATGATTGAAGTTTTGACAAATCAAGGGGCTGGGATGTATAAGGATTCTGTAAAAGGACTATATTTTTTTTTACAGATGAATGGTAGGAGAATTTAAAAGTATTTCCTTTTCATAGCAACCTTTTTTTGCTCTGTGTGGGTGTTGTTAAGACGACTCCAAAGAAGGTTAATATTGTGGAATTTTAAATAGTGCTATGTTCACTATGAGCCAGTAGAGCGTCCTCGTCCCCACTTGGGCCTCTTGTTTTTTATTGTTTGAGTGCTGAAGCATCTTTATGTGATTACAATAAAATTTTGTCAAATAAAAGGATTGACTCTCAAAAAGGGGCAAGGTGGGGGCACAAAATGGTTAAATTTAAACATTTTCAAAAATCTTCTCAGGGGGCACAAAATGGTTAAATTTAAACATTTTCAAAAATCTTCTCAGCGACCAGTCAGTCAAATTTGTTTATCTTTGAAGTTATCCCAATGAGTCGGAGTTTGAAGTTTGTACAAGTCAAAGGACTAGTATGGGGGCACTGTAAGGAAACTTTAGAGTTTGACATAGGAATTCTATTGGAAATTTCTCATTTTTTCATTCATGATTTTTAAGCTCGACTATTTATAGAATAGGCTATTATTGTACTCTCCCCAGTGTTGGTTTTTCAGGTTTAAGTTTTTTATCAGGTAAGATACATTCAACCACTTATTCGATTCAGCATCATCACTGGAACATAGAGACAAGAACATCATTATGTTTAAACAAATGCAATACTTTATCTGAATGAAGTTCATCAAATCATCTTCCTACAAGTCCCTGAACATTTAATATACAAAATTGAATTCCTTCTGTGCTGGCTTTACAGGTACACCCCTATGGATCTGCATCTGACTGTTTTCGTCTACCTCGTGATCCCGTTTCCCCTCAGTGCTGAGCATGTTATCCCGGTTCGGTTAATCTGATTTGCAACACACTGCTGATTTTATTTATAGATCTATTCTTGGAAACCGACCTACTTTTTGTGTTTGACGTGACTGATTCTCACCCAGAAATAGGGTATTCTCATTTGATTTACTCGTTTCATTGGGTTAAGCTGGTTTTGGTGTACAGTTTTTACATGTCGGTGTATTTACTTTTCATGTTTGTCCATCTACTTCACGTGTCGGTCCATCTACTTGTGCTAGTAATTTAAACAATCTCCCTAGCAGTATAACTGGTGAATTTATACTTATATTTTTAGAACTTGTCTGTGCTAATGCCGTAGTAATGCTGCCACATGACCTGTCATCCATGCTTTTATGTTTTGTTTTGTGGGAGCGTGACTATTTTTATTGGTCAATATATTTTCTCTGGTGATTTTCTTCAAACTTGGAGATTGGTCCATATGGGCAGTGTCAAGTTTCTGAATATGAATTGTGATTGTCTGACCCCTTATTCGTCCATGTGTCTGATGATCCTTCATACACGTGATAGAATACTTCCACTCTACTTTCCTGTAATACTTCAACCAGTCAGGAAACATGTCATCCATCAATTTTCCCTCAATATTGTATTTAGCCGGGTACTTTATCTGGACTTTCTGCTTTTGTGCACGTACATCCCCTGCATCTTCACATTTGTGTAGATCTTTCCAAACCAGTAAGATTTCCTTGAGATAGTCTCTATCTCTGCAGGTCTGCCACTGTGTGCGAATGAACTTAGACAATGCATACATTCAATGCACATATCTGCTGTGTCAATATCTAGCTCATCTTGAATGAAGTTTATAACAAGTTGTTTACAGTTGTATTTCTTCTACTTCTCAACTCCAGGTCTTGATTTATAAGGCAACATCTTGAATTTCTTGTGCCAGTATACAAATTCTGTTATCAAAAGTTCTATAACAGTTTTAAATATAAATATAATTGTATTAAAAAAAGACAAAAAAAGTGTGCAGTGCATAGAGTAGACACCATAAAAAGATAACATATCCAAACAACAGGTATTGATTGATCTTTCAAACCTTACTGCTTACCCTAATATACAAACTTTTGGTTAGATGCCAGGGTTTATATAGCTGTGTACTAGTTCTGATTATTGGTTTTGTTAACACATGGAATCATAAATTGGAACTTTTAATAACCCAGTAACTGAGTAGTAGTGCACACTACACATATTGGATCTGATTGTGCAAACTGATGACTGGCAATGATGGATGATTCGCTCTCTGAACATTCTCTCACAGGGATACAAGTATGAATAATTTTAACTTACATCCAGTCATTTAGATAAAACATTTCAGTAAGACCGCGGCGTGATCTAGTGGTAGAGTGTCCGCCTCGCATGCGGAAGGTCATGGGTTCAATCCCCAGCCGGGTCATATCAAAGACTTTAAAAATGGTACTAGAAGCTTCCTCGCTTGACGCTCAGCATTTAGAGGAGAGTTCTAGGTCTGGTCGGCCCGGTGTCAGTATAATGTGACTGGGTGGGGTATCATATCATGTGTCTGCAGCATGATACTCCAGTGTGACAGCGCTTAGAATACTGTCTCAAGTAGACGCCGTCGCGATATGACTGAAAAATTGTTGAAAGCGATGCTAAATACCATACAACAACACAGTAGGGACAGTGAAACAGGGCTAAGTTAAACACTAGATTACCGCAAATTTAATTCTTTCCCATGTAGGTAGAAGTTTGTATTGACCCTCACACTCTGAACTAGTCATTTTGGCGAACATTCTTTCCCTTGTTGGATAACAGTGGTGTTGTATATTATTGTCATTATCATCATCTCAACTGTATTATCTTCAAACAAGTATTACTTCAGTAACACTTGAATTGTTATACATCAGCTAATAATTGTTGCTGTCAACACCTCATTAGGCCATTATAAATAAATTGCTAGATTATCATCCAATTTTTTTCTTTAAAAAGGGGATGGGGAGGGGTGGAGGATTTTCTTCTTTCTTTTTTTTCTATTTTTTTTTCTTTTTTTAATATATATTTTTTTTTTTTATGAGAATAAAAAGGGTCAGGTGGTATGAAAATAAGGAGGCAGTTGGGAATGATAATCTAGCAATTAATTTATTATGGCCTTATTGTCACTATTTCAAACCTGACTGTCAGAGGTTTTAATTATGTGTTGATACAAGGAAATTGAAGGGTCAATAACACATTTCTGTGTATGAGAATCTGGTTTGGAAGCTAGTGAAGTTCTCATCAAGTTTCTCTCTGGTCGGTTACAGTATTGAATATTGGATTTTGCCATATATAATATTAATGGGCTAACTGCTTGATCATGTAGTACAGAATTTAGGTCACATAGGAAATCACTTAATTAGCTAAAACTGTGAAAACTGTTGGTCATAGCCACTTCAGAATCCTGTTTGAGACATGTTATATAACTCCGGATCTGTCATGACACAGAAACATTCACCATATTCATAATGTGGTTAAATAACACTAACCAGTATTTGAAACGATGAAGGGAACCAGATAATTATGTAATTCTTGCAGTTTCTATCAAAATCAGCAGTGCTCCAGATAAGCTTTTCTGAGAAAAAAATGTTGAAGCATTTAGTCTAAACCATGTCCATCTGTTCGTTCATCTGAGGTAAAAACTGGCCAACAACTTCTGCATTCATGTCATCAGACATATTCCTAGTCTAATGTAACATTACTGAGTCAGAAGTGGAGGGTGTTACTGTCATGACTGTGTGTTGGTTCTTGAGCAATTGTTAAATGTCTAATCTATTATTTCTCAGCTGACCAACTTTAAATGTTTAATTAAACACGATTCTACAATGGTCGAATATGTTGTTGAGCAAATTTGGTTAGCCAGTTCAATTCTAAATAGTTTGTTTACCAATAAAAAGAATTTCCATTTCATTAATCTACCATATATTCCCTTATAAACGCCCCCACTCTAATAAACGCCCCCCACCTGTTTTTCTGAAAAATTAAAAAACAAAACGTATATGCAATTTGAGTGCGTATTCACCCATCTTTCCCTGATCGATTATTTTGTTACACAGTCAACAATTAGCAAAGTGTTTATTACCTTTGGACTCTTTAACCCATTGTTTATATCTTGGGTGACCACTTAATCACTTTTGGTTGAACAAATACTTCCCCATATTTGCTGTTTAATACTAGTAAAAATGCCGTCTGTCGATTAAAACATTCCAAAACGTCGGAAAATGCGGTTTGTCTGTGTACGCTGAAAGCTCATTGTTCCACGTTGATAAGAGCAAGCATCCAAGTGATTTAAAGTGAAGAGTACAATGACCATAAATTTGGATATTCCAGTACGCAGACTAGTAATTTCATACAGATTTTCAGCTTTTTATCATCCTATGTTGATTATTTCATTACTCTAAAATAATTCTGAACCACTTTTTCGGGGATTTAAACCGGATTTAAGGTTTTTTTCCATGGTTTTATTGTATTTTTAACTGTTGTTAAATTTGTTTTTTTTTATCTTTTATAAACGCCCCCACCTTGTAAAATGTAACGCCCTCAGGGGCGTTACTTAGGGAATATACGGTATATTATCAATTCTGACCCATATTATGTAAACATGAACACATAAAAAGGTCATCAGTAAACAATAATTAATAATTCATAATATCATGTGACAATATTACACGTAATCAAAACTACATTAATGTAACAATGTTCAGCAGCTTCTCTGGAAAAAAAGATGTATTGAAATCATAATGTGTGTATACACTCGGCCAATGTGTTAATTGTTATTTCTGTATATTTCAGATCCAGCATACCCCCAGCAGCAACCTGGTAAGTTTTCTCCTTGTTTAGTTTCTATATGCTGACTGGTATATTAATATACAACACTGGAGAAAATTTTCATTAAATATGCCAAATAGTTTTACTTTTATTCAAGTTGATATGGTGACACCAAAGATGGGTCCCATCCTGGTATTGAGCAATTTTATTTCAACATGTCTGGTACAAAATTTAAGAAACAGATGATTTCGTATAGTTCTCTTATCACCAATATTATCTGCAATAGTGATAGTTTAGTTGTAGTGCATCACAAACTTAGCTTAGCTGCTTGTTTGCAAACACTCAAGTTACAGAACACAGCTCAGTTTTAAGATCAGTGTCATGGTCACTTACTATTAATAGAGTGCAGATGACATTAGTTTGATAAAGGACAAGGTTTTTAATTAACCCAGGCCTACAGGTTTTCACTGGTGAGAATTTCATTTTATTCCTTTTTTGAGAGTTGAAAGTTCTCATTGCTGCTTGTTTAAGGTTCATAACATTTTGGAATAATGTTTCATTAAATTTTGTTCTTCCTGGCCTAATTAGATATACCCAGATAATGCGTGACTACTTTACGTACATTATGAAATCCTAACTCTATTTTCACACCAGATTAGACTGTTTGTTTAATTTCTCTTTACAAAACTGCATAAAAGAAACTTTCAAAGCAAAGAACAATTTTTCAGTATAATCTTTACCGGCTTCAATTTTAACACATTCCATGCAAAAAAATGGATTAAACACATGCTTCTTAATAACATAACTGAGATAAATAAATAAATTAATTAATACTAAATAGGTTCATAATTATAACTAATAAAAGTTACCTTTTGCAAGTAAATATTTCGCATACATGACATTTATAGTGGCCAGTATTAAAAAAATACTTGTTTGTTTGCTCTGTCCTCACTTATGGTAGTTTGCAAAGTTGGGGAGCTTCATAAAGGACTTACTACTGCATTTTGATAAACGCTTATGGGATATTAAGTGTTACTTTCAATATCCAATATCCTTTGTTTCGTGTGTTCATCTTCTGTCAAATTGATTTCTGTTTACTTCTGAAAGTGTATATTTTAGCCAGATTTTAAGTTAAATGTCCTAAAATAATCATTTGTAGTGTAATACCATGTAAAATGTAATTAAGACAATAAGTTTTTGGATGAGTTGAAAATTAAGAAGGTGGGGGGGGAGGGATTTGATATTTTGATAAATAGGTAGGTGGGTTTAAGTAGGGAGAGAGCAAACTTTCCTATAGATTTATATAAATATGCACTGCTATGATTTTATATATTCATTAAATACAACTCTTTATATTTGCTGCTTTTGTATAAAGGATACCCAGCCCAGCCAGGTGAGTAAGGTGCACGGTTGTAATGTTTGTTTGTGACTCGTCATTAATAGTCTTTTCCAATCCACCCCCATGTCTAAATACCATATGGATGTTTATAAGATAATAAAACTCTGTTGAAGTTTTTTTTAAGTTTTATCAGTATTGCAGTTACAACTTGTTATACATCAATGAAATTTCACATATATATGTTCACTACCATTAAATGTACCCAAAGGAACCAGTGGGAAATCTCCGTTTTTATTTTAGGCATATTTAGTTTAAGTATTTTGGCAAACTCGTATCTCAGTAACTAATAGCCATACATTAACAAACTTTCGAATCCATGTGACATCATACCCATCAAAGAGACTCCCTGGGACAAGTGGGATAAATTCATTTTAATTTCAAGTAGAATAATGGCCTCATCGCAAAATTATATGGGTTGAAAATTAAAAAAAAATCTCCCTCAAAATGAAATTCTTTTTAATGGAGATTTTAACGCTAGTTTAATGGTTTAAAACAGTGAAAAAGTAGGGATGTTTACCAGTAAACTGTTTTTAGTATACATACTTACAATTTGCATTGTTTTGATTTGTCTTCATTTTTTTCAGAATTGTGACACTGTTTTCCCTTATTGAAGGAATCCAGCCAATCTTAAACCAAAAAAGTAAACACTGAAAGAAATACTATTGGGATCTGATTGAAAGCTAATTAATTGGTTTGTTCAGCTTAAAGTTAGAACAGGGACAATTTCCACAACCTTTACTTTATTCTGTTAGAATTATATCTTTTTTTATATTTAGAAAATTGGGTTAGATTTTTATAGCATGCTTTATAGAATTATTCAGTTACAATAGCTAATGTTTTGAGAAAAGCTTCAAAAAGTCTAGCATTGGTGTTCTGGGACAGCTCTTGTTATGACGAGAGTTAACCTATTGCAACTAAATAAACTTCCATAAGGGGTTGAGGAAATGTTGGATTGGAAAAGAATATTAGTATTCCTAATTCCATATTTTATTTCAAGTACCCTGGTATTGGTATATGAAGGATACATATGAACAAAAGATAGTACATTTTTTTTACTTCTATTTATAGGAATTAAAGTATCGTTTAGATCCAATATTTCATGTGCTTGTGTTTGCGACAATATTCTATATGAGCCGCGTCTTGTCGCGTGTTCGGCTCCTGGATGAATAATTCTTTGAGTCGAATTTTGCACAAAGCGTCTCATTTGTTTTTACCGCTATTTTAACTTTGTGTGATGTTACTTCCGGTGTTTATATATTTATTATTCCATGATTAAGGCGATAAGCCGAAACGTCGGTATTAAATTTTAACCTAACGTTTTTTTTTACGTGTTGGTGTTTTTTTTTAAACTGTTTAATTATATAAAGGATACTTAATATTAATGAATTTGGTTAAAGGTATTGGCAGATGGCTGAGATTTGGTAACTTGCATACCCGTACATTGTCTACCGTCACATGCTTCTGAACATGGGAATTGTATTCAATGATAATAATTACATGAATGTAATACTTCTTTATATTTAAAGTTTATAAAGAAGGCTTCAAATCCTAACAGTGTGGGAAATATTTAAGATTAACCTTACTTTAATAAAGACTTGTTTCTCTTTATTGGTTGGCACCTATGTCATTTTGTGTTGTTGTTCCAAATGAATTCCCTGGCACTTGAATATTTGTCAAACAGACTTGTATATGTGGGAGATAATAACCCATACAGTATAAGGAATGTTATAAATGGAAATGTTTATGTTGAAAAATCAAAGACAGAGCTGTACAAATGATCATTTCATTATTCTGGGTAACTTTTATGGAACAAATCTGCGTACCGAAATTCGATCATCACCAAGTCTTTACAGCTTCAAAAAAATAAAAAAATATTATCTGAAATTTAATTGTGAATTGGAAACAGACAGTTTGATTGTAAGCATTTAATAGAAATGTTTATGTCATTACATTGGTAAACATTATGTGAATGGTTGTTTTATATTTTAATGTTTAATTACATTGTTGAATTTCATTTTCATTGTATGATTGTTGAGGGCCACAGGGAAGATTAGTGTAATTTACTGTGTTGTCCTAATTTAATAAAGTATTAAAAAGTATTATTTTTATTAATAAATTAATGTGGCTGCCATTTGTGGACAAAAATACCTACTGAGTGGTCCTATTTTGATATATGCAACTTAATTATTGTTCAGTATTATAATGTTTTTGAAAGTTACACAAAACATTACATAATAAAAACTTTCAGTGCTAAAAGACACTTCAATAATAGTATATTTGCTCTGCTACAGATTTTCAGAAATATTAATGAATTCAAGATAAAACTATCACTTTTGTATTGTTAAAGATAACTGTTATTTAAAGGGAATATATCAGGAATTTTCAAAATGTTGAAATTGGTTAAACAATTTTTTCCAATATATCATGCCTATATACACTCACTGACCCTGTATTGGCTAAAATATTTCTATTTAAACATGCCAAAATAATATTTTCAACTTAAAATGGCAACATATTTTGCAACATATTAAATGAGTTGCATGACTTCAGTTTGTTTCGATTTGATCCATAATACAGGTTTACACATAGATTAGAAAGTGTCAGAATAATGATGCTAAGGTTGTCAAACAGTATTTAAGTGCTGTCTATTTATAGAATGGGGATATTCCTAGTACACTCCCTTTTAAGAACATCATTATGTTTACTTTAACTTATCAGAAAATTTGAAATAAACATGTTCATATCTTCATTTTCGTAATTTAAACATTCAAAAGATTTGCACTTTTTGATCAGAAAAAAAAATAATATAAAACTGTGAAAATACGTTTATATTCAATATTTCTCTTCTCTGTATTTACTTTACACATGCATACAATTATATGTAGGATACCCACAGCAGCCTCCATATGGCCAGCCAGGTAATGTGTGACTGTCTTTATTGTTTGAAATCTCCCGAATATTGTCCACCTCAAATGCAGTACTAACAACTATTCCAGCCAGTCAGATTATACCATGTGACATCCTCCAACCAGTCACTTTTTTGTGTAAAATTTTAACCAGTCATACAACCATAAGTGTGCCTGTCTCTGTTTACAGTGTACAAACACCCAACCATAAGTCTACCAGTCACTGTTTACATTGTACAAACTTTGCCAGTCACTGTTTACATTGTACAAACATCCAACCATAAGTGTGCCAGTCACTGTTTACATTGTACAAACACCCAAACATAAGTCTGCCAGTCACTGTTTACATTGTAAAAACACCTAATCATAAGTGTGCCAGTTACTGTTTACATTGTACAAACACCCAACCATAATCTGTCAGTCACTCTTTACAGTGTACAAACACCCAACCATAATCTGCCAGTCACTGTTTACATTGTACAAACTGTGCTAGTCACTGTTTACATTGTACAAACATCCAACCATAATCTGTCAGTCACTGTTTACATTGTACAAACACCCAACCATAAGTGTGCTAGTCACTGTTTACATTGTACAAACACCCAAACATAAGTCTGCCAGTCATTATTTACATTGTAAAAACACCCAACCATAAGTTTGCCAGTCACTGTTTACATTGTACAAACACCCAACCATAAGTCTGCCAGTTACTGTTTACATTGTACAAACACACAAACATAAGTCTGCCAGTCACTGTTTACATTGTACATACACCCAACCATAAGTCTGCCAGTTACTGTTTACATTGTACAAACACCCAACCATAAGTCTGCCAGTTACTGTCACATTGTACAAACACCCAACCATAATCTGTTGGTCACTGTTTACAGTGTATAAACACCCAACCATAATCTGCCAGACACTGTTTACATTGTACAAACACTCAACCATAAGTGTCCCAGTTACTGTTTACATTGTACAAACACCCAACTATAAGTCTGCCAGTCACTGTTTACATTGTACAAACACTCAAGCATAAGTCTGCCTGTCATTATTTTCCAAACCATAATTTTACAAAAAAATTGCACGAATTAAGCTGTTTTTGCATGTTATTGACAACTATAGATTAGCTGTGTTCACATGTTTGCATTTTGGTGAATATTTGTAGCCAATGTAAACCAGATTCATCTCCAACAGGGACCAGCAGATATACACACATCTGTCGGTTTCTTGGTTCACATCAAACACTGATACAACTAATATTTTAGATTTTTCCCAGCTATCAAGCTACTTTATTTCTAATTACATAAACTCTGTTTTAAATAATTATATTTTTGATGTCCTTGCATTTTTTCATTATTTACATAAACTGCATATTTATGATATTATGAAACAACAAAATTTTTATAAAACTATCACATCATCAATTAAGAGTCAATTTGGCTCCAGTGTCTTAAATTTGGCTCCATCTTCTCTCATTTGACTGATGTGTTGGCAAGAAGATTTTGTTCCCAGATTAGACCCTGCATTCATTGCAGTGACAGTCACTATTAAAACCCATCAACAGTCGTACAGTAACTGGTAAAAAATCTAAAAATGTTGAGTATTGAACTATCATGGCCATGACTCTTTACTTTAATACTTATGAATCTTTAGATAAGATGTAGTTCCATATTAAATTCTTGATGTAAAAGTAGATGTCCTATTAATGGGATGTTATTATACCCTCTGGCTTCTCCGAAGATTGTAATTCAAATGCTGTGGTAAAAGCGTGTACACTTGAGGTCTGCCCAAAAACAGTTTCAAGCTCTGTAAAGAGCAGTCATTGAAATAGTTTGTAAAACTCGGTATTTATCAGTAATAGTCAATAGTAGATTACAATAATGTACTTTGTTAATCAAACGGTTTGAAAGGATACTTAATAACTTACATCTACTTATAAACAACTTACACATAACTATATCTCTTCCTATTCACCCAATACCCATTGGTAAATTAAGCCTAGTGATATCGTGACTTTTATTTCCATTGTCTGCTATATTTCCATAACCAATAACATAACCAATACCATATCCTATTGACTAATTGATGAGACTATCAGACATGGATTCACGATTTTCAGTCAGAGGTCTTCAGTTTTGTAAGTTTTAGATTGGGTCCCCAAATTTCAAGTGGTATTCATATATATATTTCATCATTTTCACTGAAATAGGGGTGTTATGATGTCCAGACTCCCCCAACTCCACTCACACACCTTCTTTAATCCTTCAGTGGATATGACAATTAAATTCAGTAGTGATGCAGTACTTACTCATGAAATTTTAATAACAGAAAATTGTGAAAAATACAACATTGGAGAGAAACTTATACCAATTAAAAAATATTGGCTAGACATCACTAAAGGCAAACTACACACATGACAGATATAATGTAAAGTAGTCAAGAGCATGTCGTCTGTTAAAAACCAGAACCTGGTATCTACGTTTTTTGAAATTGTTCAGGAACGTGAAAAAACGTTGTCAAATGTTTAAAAATCCATATTTACACAAAATTCTTAGCAATTTGACTCATCAATACATGCTTTAGTAATATACATATGTTTCAAATTATTTGTTCTTCAAATGATGACATATAAGACTATTTAGGTTTTGGCAGAATAAATTTAGTTAAAAAGCAGTATTTATGAATAGGTTAAACATCTTATCTACCGATAAGAGGTTCTGGTTTTGAGCAAAATGAAAAGTGTTCTTTATTTCAGCCAACCATACCCTGGTATCTATAGCTGCATGTATTTAGCATATGTGAATAACAGACATTTCTGAAAATATTTTATGCCAGAACCTAGTATAAAACTATACCAGTCTTTAGCTTTAAGGACATGATAACAAATTGTATATAAATGGAGAGGCAGAATGTTGTATTAACCAAAACAATATTTTGGCATTAACAAAAGCAAGAGTTAAGTACTGTTTTTATTTTGCTATATAAGAGTATACATGAATACGATGGTATGGCAGTACAACTTGATAACCAAAATCTAATAAAATAAAGACATAACACTGTAAATTGCCATATGCTGTTCTGGTTGTAACATAAGTCGCAGAAATACTGATACTTTTTAAAACAAAACGTGTTATCTGGTGGGTTGATAACATTTATAATCATGATAAAATCATATAGATGCATTAGCAATTAAGAGTTTTTTTATCACACACAATGTGATTATATTTCTCATAATCTACAGACATGCAATTCAGGTATATAAGGCTGTAATTATGTTTTCTTTTAATGATGAAAGAAACATTTACACAATTTTTATACACACATTTGACATACTATTACATAGCATTACTATCAGACCTAAAATCGTGCCTTTTGCAATTCATGGTTCTGATAATATTATAATCATTTTTCCTATACACCCTGGATATTTCTAGTTTCAAACAGTTTAAATACTAAGACATTGAGTTGAAATTTTTTAAGTACATGAACACTGAATATTTAAATGAATATTTCTTATCACCGTTCATCTGTCTTGTCTTCTACCATTACATGTATATAGATTTATGCTGTTACATGGGACATGTTTAAGTTTTAGTACTCGTTGAATTTGGATGGTATTCCACCATTCTTTCACAAAGCAATCTTGTCCTTTTTCTTGGCACTTGATATTTGGAATTTTGCTTTGTACAAATACAGCAGTTGTTATTTTGACTATTTACTACGCATCATCTTCACTTTCTGATATTCCCTTAATTCGTCAAAATCATATTTGAAGTGGCACGTATCTAGATCATCTTTAATGATTCGCTCCACTATTTGCTGGTTTATTTTGTTTTTGCCCATTTTCCGTGTTGTTGTTCTGGGTGTTTTATATCTGACATTCTTTGAAATCCATTATGTTTCGGGGTCACTATGTAGTAAGGACTTTTTTTTGCAGTGTCATAGATATCACAGTGTCCCACTAGCTTGTTAAAAAGATATTTGATTTTGACTTTTTTACTTCAATAGCTGCATACATACAATTGCATATCATGTGCATTATGCCCACTCTCAAGACATTGATGGTCATTTATTTTGATGTTAGGTATTGTTTTTACAGAAATATAGATACGTGTGACCATGATCTGATTTCTGTTTTGCCTAGGTTATACACCTGAGTATAGAATTACGTGTTCAACTGAAGATTCCAAACTTGAAAGATTGAAATGTTTGATTTCTGATCAAAGATAATATGCTACCCTTTTGTCACCTGTACCATGTATAGGTAAGATATAACAACACCATTTGTTTATGCAATACATCACATTTACTAGTGAACATGGTGTGTACACGACTGATAGTAAGGTACAGGTGCGAACTTTGCTTTTCTGCCTTGCAATCTTGCTATCCTTGTGTTTTTGTCCGGGGCAAATGTTACAGCATCACTATCATTATTTGGGATGTACCGGTTGGTATGTACACTTAATTAAAATTTGAAATGTATTTTAATATTTTTCTTGTAGGCATTCGCTTTGGATTTTAGTGCTTCTTACTATCACTTTTATCTCCAAGTTCACTTTCCATTGTCTTTCTAGCAGTTTTGTTTACTTCTGTGATATACTTCTCTTTTATGGTTGTTGTATTGTTACATTAGTTTTCCTCTGTGACAGCACTTACATAATGCGACTTCTCTTTTATGGTTATTGTATCATCAAGTTTGTTTTTCCTCTGTGACAGCCTTTAATTACCCGTCTTCTCTTTCATGGTTGTGGCATCGTTACATTCATTTCCTCTGTGGCAGTACTTACATTTTCCGATTTCATTTTTACGGCTGTTGTATCATCACGTTCGTTTTCCTCTGTGATAGACTTACATAACCTGACTTCTTTTAAAGAGCTGCAGTATCGTTACACTCATTTTCCTCTGTGACAACACTTACAATGTCCTTCTTCTCTTTTATGGTTGTTATATCGTTACACTCATTTCCTCTGTGACAACACTTACAATATCCAACTTCTCGTTTATGGTTGTTATAGCGTTACACTCATTTTCCTCTGTGACAGCACTTACAATATCCAACAACTCGTTTATGGTTGTTATATCATTACACTCATTTTCCTCTGTGACAACACTTACAATATCCAACTTCTCGTTTATGGTTGTTATAGCGTTACACTCATTTTCCTCTGTGACAGCACTTACAATATCCAACTTCTCGTTTTTGGTTGTTATAGCGTTACACTCATTTTCCTCTGTGACAGCACTTACAATATCCAACAACTCGTTTATTGTTGTTATATCATTACACTCATTTTCCTCTGTTACAACACTTATAATATCCATCTTCTCTTTTATTGTTATTTTATCGTTACACTCATTTTCCTCGTAACAGCATTTACAATATCCAACTTCTCTTTAAGGGTTGTTATATCATTACACTCATTTTCCTCCGTGACAGCACTTACACAATCCAACTTCTCTTTTAGGGTTGTTATATCATTACACTCATTTTCCTCTCTGACGACACTTGCAATATCCAACTTATCTTTTATGGTTGTTATATCATTACACTCATTTTTCTCTGTGACAATACTTTCAATATCAAACTTCTCTTTTATGGTTGTTATATTGTTACACTCATTTTCCTGTATGACAACACTGACAGTATCCAAACTGTATTTTAAACTAACCATTTATCATGTTACTATAATTTGAGCAAATGCACGATAACCACAAAAAGTGTTACGGTGACCATAGTAATAATTGATATAATTATTCAGTATTAGTACAATTTTAATTAATGAATTAACTAATTGGTTGACATATACAGGAATAATTATTGAAATTTTGGTATTTATTTATAATATCTATTTTTAGTAAAATAAATACTTATCTAATTGCATTTATGTATAATACTGAGTGTGGCATAAAATTACATACCTTTAAAATTCATAATTTTGTGTCACTTTTTAATTTTTCTAGATTGTGTTCATACTATTGCTTATCATCAACACAATAACAATTAGATGAAATCTGATATACCAGGTTATCAACACCAATTTGCACCTCTTTGGTCATATACTTGCTTTCAAAATGTTTCATTTACAAATGATATGGACTGGTTTTTACCACACCAGGCATTGTCACTATTTCTCACACAGCCATACAATTGTATTGTTTAATACCAGGGTATGGCTGAAAATTGTTTGTATTTATTTACTAGTAGACATGTGTATCCCCAGATGCTAGGTTTTGGCAAAATGGTACAGATGATTATAGTTGTCACATGTTAAAGCTGTAACCTGTCATAGTCATATACTTTGTTCTGGCTCTGGGGATTTTACCGATTTCTTCCTGGTAGTTAAAAACCAAAATATTGTATGCACAGGTGATATACTCTGGCATGCAAATGAGTTGCATAAATGACAAATATACATAGTATCTTCATCTACAAGATTTCGGCAGGTGAAAATCAGATTGATTTCAGATACAAGGTTTGATCTGTAATCAATATCTTCAAAACTAATTAAGATATAAGGCTGAAATTTTGAGACAAAATGTGTTTACAAGATATCATACTAATAATTTGAAAACCCTATTTTCGGAAATTTGGGTAGATACCAGGTTCTGGTTTTTAATAGACGATGTATTCAGCTATTAACCAACCAAGCATTGCAAATCATACTGAAATGAGAAATTTTAATATTTCAAAATACCAGTCTTTATTATAAAGATGTAGGTGATGGTTCATATAGAAAACCTTGTGTAAAGTGATTCATCCGACCATATCTTTCATGTTAACAGTTGGTACAAAGTGGCACACACGGCCGGTTATTATTGATGAACAGAGGTGTCAAAAACTGGTTGATAAAACATCACTTAAAAGTATTCATTTTGAACACTTACTTGGTTTAGTTTTTTTTTTTAAAAAATATACATTTGAACCTACTTAGTGTATTAAGATTTGAACATATTGGTTAAATAAAGATATTTCTAAACATACTGGTTGTAAACATACCCTTGAACATACTGGTTGTATATATAAAGACCTTTGAATAAACAGATTGTATAAAGATACCTTTAAATATACAGATTGTATAAAGATAGATTTGAATATACAATCTGTATAAAGATAGATTTGAATATACAGATTGTATAAAAATACATTTGAATATACTGGTTGTATTAAGATACATTTTATTACTTGTTGTATAAGATAGATTTGAATGTTGTTATTTAATCCTGGTGTGCATGTCACTGTTGATTTTCCTACCTGTGCACTGACATCATTAATGCATGATCATAACACAAAACAGTACCTTCACCCACCACCTCTCAGTGCATGATATTGACGATTGATTGATGCAATATTTAGTGTCATTTTTATGCCATCGAGGGCTAACAGATGGTCAGTTAACCTAACCACTGTTTCCTTGGATCCTTAACCAGTATTCAAGCACACCCCATCTCCATAAGTGACTAATAACTTTTCCACCTGAATCAGCTGTAAGAGACGCATGATAATGAGACACAATGTCGTATATCAATCATAACAGAGACTGTTGCTGGGCGGGGATTCAAACTCACGACCCCTGGATTTGACATTGATGAATCTTCCTGTTTTTTATTTAAAGAAACAATAATTAAAATAATTACATTTATATTAAATTCCTATGTAATGTATAAATTAAGGCAGAAGTTTTTAAAAGAACCTGTTGGTATGACTCTTTAAATTACTACATGTACTGTACAGTAACACACACACTTAACTGATCTCCAATGGTACAAGGTTGGCAGTGACGTAACTGCTTTTAGCCACAACTCAGTCTCTTGTGCTTGCACATATTCTTGTGAATGTATCATTGTATCTCCTGGAAATGCCCCCAGAACACAGGAAATGCAACCTAAAAATCAAACTCTGGTGGGGCATGCCCCCAGACCCCACTAAAACCTGGCAGGTTTGCACATCATTTTAGAGTCTGATAGTAGTGCTACGTCACTGTTTGCATTGTGGCATGTTGAATTCATCAGCAATGATTGTCAGAATGTTTATCCAACAGTTTTTTTTTTATATTTGATTTTAATCAAACTTGCAGGTATTTTATATAATAGAAAGACCTTGCATGGGCTAAAAATTGTTCTATTTTCAATTGTCTTAAACAGAATGAGAAAAGAAAAACTTTTGATCTTGTAGAAAAAATTCAATGGAAATATTATTTTTGATTGGATCAAGGTTTTAAATCTGGGTGTGGGACAGGCATTTAGTAAAGACTACTTGACTGAAATCCGGGTGTGGATCAGGCGTTTAGTAAAGTCTACTTGGCTGAAATCTGGGTATGGGACAGGATTTTAGTAAAGACTACTTGACTGAAATCTGGGTGTGGGACAGGCATTTAGCTAAGACTACTTGACTGAAATCTGGGTATGGGACAGGTGTTTAGTAAAGACTACTTGACTGAAATCTGGGTATGGGACAGGTGTTTAGTAAAGACTACTTGACTGAAATCTGGGTATGGGACAGGCGTTTAGTAAAGACTACTTGACTGAAATCTGGGTATGGGACAGGTGTTTAGTAAAGACTACTTGGCTGAAATCTGGGTATGGGACAGGCATTTAGTAAAGACTACTTGACTGAAATCTGGGTATGGGACAGGCATTTAGTAAAGACTACTTGACTGAAATCTGGGTATGGGACAGGCGTTTAGTAAAGACTACTTGACTGAAATCTGGGTATGGGACAGGTGTTTAGTAAAGACTACTTGGCTGAAATCTGGGTATGGGACAGGTGTTTAGTAAAGACTACTTGGCTGAAATCTGGGTGTGCGGCAGGCGTTTAGTAAAGACTACTTGACTGAAATCTGGGTATGGGACAGGCGTTTAGTAAAGACTACTTGACTGAAATCTGGGTATGGGACAGGCATTTAGTAAAGACTACTTGGCTGAAATCTAGGTATGGGACAGGCGTTTAGTAAAGACTACTTGACTGAAATCTGGGTATGGGACAGGCATTTAGTAAAGACTACTTGGCTGAAATCTAGGTATGGGACAGGCGTTTAGTAAAGACTACTTGACTGAAATCTAGGTATGGGACAGGCGTTTAGTAAAGACTACTTGGCTGAAATCTGGGTATGGGACAGGCGTTTAGTAAAGACTACTTGACTGAAATCTGGGTATGGGACAGGCGTTTAGTAAAGACTACTTGACTGAAATCTGGGTATGGGACAGGCGTTTAGTAAAGACTACTTGGCTGAAATCTAGGTATGGGACAGGCATTTAGTAAAGACTACTTGACTGAAATCTGGGTATGGGACAGGCGTTTAGTAAAGACTACTTGGCTGAAATCTGGGTATGGGACAGGCATTTAGTAAAGACTACTTGACTGAAATCTGGGTATGGGACAGGCGTTTAGTAAAGACTACTTGGCTGAAATCTGGGTATGGGACAGGCATTTAGTGAAGACTACTTGGCTGAAATCTGGGTATGGGACAGGCATTTAGTAAAGACTACTTGACTGAAATCTAGGTATGGGACAGACATTTAGTAAAGACTACTTGACTGAAATCTGGGTATGGGACAGGCATTTAGTAAAGACTACTTGACTGAAATCTGGGTATGGGACAGGCATTTAGTAAAGACTACTTGACTGAAATCTGGGTATGGGACAGGCGTTTAGTAAAGACTACTTGGCTGAAATCTGGGTATGGGACAGGCGTTTAGTAAAGACTACTTGACTGAAATCTGGGTATGGGACAGGTGTTTAGTAAAGACTACTTGACTGAAATCTGGGTATGGGACAGGCGTTTAGTAAAGACTACTTGACTGAAATCTGGGTATGGGACAGGCGTTTAGTAAAGACTACTTGACTGAAATCTGGGTATGGGACAGGTGTTTAGTAGACTACTTGACTGAAATCTGGGTATGGGACAGGTGTTTAGTAAAGACTACTTGACTGAAATCTGGGTATGGGACAGGTGTTTAGTAAAGACTACTTGACTGAAATCTGGGTATGGGACAGGCGTTTAGTAAAGACTACTTGGCTGAAATCTGGGTATGGGACAGGTGTTTAGTAAAGACTACTTGACTGAAATCTGGGTATGGGACAGGCGTTTAGTAAAGACTACTTGACTGAAATCTGGGTATGGGACAGGCGTTTAGTAAAGACTACTTGACTGAAATCTGGGTATGGGACAGAGTTTAGTAAAGACTACTTGGCTGAAATCTGGGTATGGGACAGGCATTTAGTAAAGACTACTTGACTGAAATCTGGGTATGGGACAGGCGTTTAGTAAAGACTACTTGACTGAAATCTGGGTATGGGACAGGCGTTTAGTAAAGACTACTTGACTGAAATCTGGGTATGGGACAGGCGTTTAGTAAAGACTACTTGACTGAAATCTGGGTATGGGACAGGCGTTTAGTAAAGACTACTTGACTGAAATCTGGGTATGGGACAGGCGTTTAGTAAAGACTACTTGACTGAAATCTGGGTATGGGACAGGCGTTTAGTAAAGACTACTTGACTGAAATCTAGGTATGGGACAGGCGTTTAGTAAAGACTACTTGACTGAAATCTGGGTATGGGACAGGCGTTTAGTAAAGACTACTTGACTGAAATCTGGGTATGGGACAGGTGTTTAGTAAAGACTACTTGACTGAAATCTGGGTATGGGACAGGTGTTTAGTAAAGACTACTTGACTGAAATCTGGGTATGGGACAGGTGTTTAGTAAAGACTACTTGACTGAAATCTAGGTATGGGACAGGCGTTTAGTAAAGACTACTTGACTGAAATCTAGGTATGGGACAGGCGTTTAGTAAAGACTACTTGACTGAAATCTGGGTATGGGACAGGTGTTTAGTAAAGACTACTTGACTGAAATCTAGGTATGGGACAGGCGTTTAGTAAAGACTACTTGACTGAAATCTGGGTATGGGACAGGTGTTTAGTAAAGACTACTTGACTGAAATCTGGGTATGGGACAGGTGTTTAGTAAAGACTACTTGACTGAAATCTGGGTGTGCTGCAGGTGTTTAGTAAAGACTACTTGACTGAAATCTGGGTATGGGACAGGCGTTTAGTAAAGACTACTTGACTGAAATCTGGGTATGGGACAGGCGTTTAGTAAAGACTACTTGACTGAAATCTGGGTATGGGACAGGCGTTTAGTAAAGACTACTTGACTGAAATCTGGGTATGGGACAGGCGTTTAGTAAAGACTACTTGACTGAAATCTGGGTATGGGACAGGCGTTTAGTAAAGACTACTTGACTGAAATCTGGGTATGGGACAGGCGTTTAGTAAAGACTACTTGACTGAAATCTGGGTATGGGACAGGCATTTAGTAAAGACTACTTGACTGAAATCTGGGTATGGGACAGGTGTTTAGTAAAGACTACTTGACTGAAATCTGGGTATGGGACAGGTGTTTAGTAAAGACTACTTGGCTGAAATCTGGGTATGGGACAGGCATTTAGTAAAGACTACTTGACTGAAATCTGGGTATGGGACAGGCGTTTAGTAAAGACTACTTGACTGAAATCTGGGTATGGGACAGGTGTTTAGTAAAGACTACTTGGCTGAAATCTGGGTATGGGACAGGCGTTTAGTAAAGACTACTTGACTGAAATCTGGGTATGGGACAGGCGTTTAGTAAAGACTACTTGACTGAAATCTGGGTATGGGACAGGCGTTTAGTAAAGACTACTTGACTGAAATCTGGGTATGGGACAGGTGTTTAGTAAAGACTACTTGACTGAAATCTGGGTATGGGACAGGCGTTTAGTAAAGACTACTTGACTGAAATCTGGGTATGGGACAGGCGTTTAGTAAAGACTACTTGACTGAAATCTGGGTATGGGACAGGCGTTTAGTAAAGACTACTTGACTGAAATCTGGGTATGGGACAGGTGTTTAGTAAAGACTACTTGACTGAAATCTGGGTATGGGACAGGCGTTTAGTAAAGACTACTTGACTGAAATCTGGGTATGGGACAGGTGTTTAGTAAAGACTACTTGACTGAAATCTGGGTATGGGACAGGTGTTTAGTAAAGACTACTTGGCTGAAATCTGGGTATGGGACAGGCGTTTAGTAAAGACTACTTGACTGAAATCTGGGTATGGGACAGGCATTTAGTAAAGACTACTTGACTGAAATCTGGGTATGGGACAGGCGTTTAGTAAAGACTACTTGACTGAAATCTGGGTATGGGACAGGTGTTTAGTAAAGACTACTTGGCTGAAATCTGGGTATGGGACAGGCGTTTAGTAAAGACTACTTGACTGAAATTTGGGTATGGGACAGGCATTTAGTAAAGACTACTTGACTGAAATCTGGGTATGGGACAGGCGTTTAGTAAAGACTACTTGACTGAAATCTGGGTATGGGACAGGTGTTTAGTAAAGACTACTTGACTGAAATCTGGGTATGGGACAGGCGTTTAGTAAAGACTACTTGACTGAAATCTGGGTATGGGACAGGCGTTTAGTAAAGACTACTTGACTGAAATCTAGGTATGGGACAGGCGTTTAGTAAAGACTACTTGACTGAAATCTGGGTATGGGACAGGTGTTTAGTAAAGACTACTTGACTGAAATCTGGGTATGGGACAGGTGTTTAGTAAAGACTACTTGACTGAAATCTGGGTATGGGACAGGTGTTTAGTAAAGACTACTTGACTGAAATCTGGGTATGGGACAGGTGTTTAGTAAAGACTACTTGACTGAAATCTGGGTATGGGACAGGCGTTTAGTAAAGACTACTTGACTGAAATCTGGGTATGGGACAGGCGTTTAGTAAAGACTACTTGACTGAAATCTGGGTATGGGACAGGTGTTTAGTAAAGACTACTTGACTGAAATCTGGGTATGGGACAGGTGTTTAGTAAAGACTACTTGACTGAAATCTGGGTATGGGACAGGCATTTAGTAAAGACTACTTGACTGAAATCTGGGTGTGGGACAGGCATTTAGTAAAGACTACTTGACTGAAATCTGGGTGTGGGACAGGCATTTAGTAAAGACTACTTGACTGAAATCTAGGTATGGGACAGGCGTTTAGTAAAGACTACTTGACTGAAATCTGGGTATGGGACAGGCGTTTAGTAAAGACTACTTGACTGAAATCTGGGTATGGGACAGGCATTTAGTAAAGACTACTTGACTGAAATCTGGGTATGGGACAGGCATTTAGTAAAGACTACTTGACTGAAATCTGGGTATGGGACAGGCGTTTAGTAAAGACTACTTGACTGAAATCTGGGTATGGGACAGGTGTTTAGTAAAGACTACTTGGCTGAAATCTGGGTATGGGACAGGTGTTTAGTAAAGACTACTTGGCTGAAATCTGGGTATGGGACAGGTGTTTAGTAAAGACTACTTGACTGAAATCTGGGTATGGGACAGGTGTTTAGTAAAGACTACTTGGCTGAAATCTGGGTATGGGACAGGTGTTTAGTAAAGACTACTTGGCTGAAATCTGGGTATGGGACAGGCGTTTAGTAAAGACTACTTGACTGAAATCTGGGTATGGGACAGGCGTTTAGTAAAGACTACTTGGCTGAAATCTGGGTATGGGACAGGCGTTTAGTAAAGACTACTTGACTGAAATCTGGGTATGGGACAGGCGTTTAGTAAAGACTACTTGACTGAAATCTGGGTATGGGACAGGCATTTAGTAAAGACTACTTGACTGAAATCTGGGTATGGGACAGGTGTTTAGTAAAGACTACTTGGCTGAAATCTGGGTATGGGACAGGTGTTTAGTAAAGACTACTTGGCTGAAATCTGGGTATGGGACAGGTGTTTAGTAAAGACTACTTGACTGAAATCTGGGTATGGGACAGGCGTTTAGTAAAGACTACTTGACTGAAATCTGGGTATGGGACAGGTGTTTAGTAAAGACTACTTGGCTGAAATCTGGGTATGGGACAGGTGTTTAGTAAAGACTACTTGACTGAAATCTGGGTATGGGACAGGCGTTTAGTAAAGACTACTTGACTGAAATCTGGGTATGGGACAGGTGTTTAGTAAAGACTACTTGACTGAAATCTGGGTATGGGACAGGTGTTTAGTAAAGACTACTTGGCTGAAATCTGGGTATGGGACAGGCGTTTAGTAAAGACTACTTGACTGAAATCTGGGTATGGGACAGGTGTTTAGTAAAGACTACTTGACTGAAATCTGGGTGTGGGACAGGCGTTTAGTAAAGACTACTTGGCTGAAATCTGGGTATGGGACAGGTGTTTAGTAAAGACTACTTGGCTGAAATCTGGGTATGGGACAGGCGTTTAGTAAAGACTATCTGAAATAAATAAGCTCGAATCTTGTTCTGTAAGTTTTTTAGCAATTGTGACAAACTTGCAGAAGTTCTAGTTAGATGAATGTGGATTTTAAGAGTTTCAGATGGAAAAAAGGTGGCACACTAATGTTTATTTGTCTACACAGGTATTCACTAAATATTTAGATCTTTAATTATACATTAACATTTATAAGTGTTTAAGTTTGCTCTATCTAGATGTTTAACTCTTTCTACATAATTACATGGGCTCATTTTTGATAGTTAAGTTAACTCATTCTGGATGTTCATGTTAACTTCTTTTAAAAGGTTAGCTTTTTTTAGATAGTTGTATTAACTCTTTCAGGATACTTTATAGGTGGTAAAGTTAATTCTCTCTGTATGTTTAGATTAGCCCAGTTGTTTCAGGTTATTATACTGAACAGAACAGCAAACCTGCCACTTTTGTATTTACATACACTGTACATTTGTTTCTTGAAGGGGGAATGGACAGAATCTAAGTTGGAAGAACTTGTGGCCAAACCCCTTTTCAAAATATTTGAAATAAAGTATGTTTAAACTAAACTTTTGTATTTCCAGTAACTTCGTCAAAATATGGAGTAGCGCTTTTAAAAGTTGTATATGCCATTGGCAGACACTAATGTATTTTTACATACTCAAGATGCTATTTCTTATGCACTTCCAAATCTCAAGGAAATTGCTTAGATAGTTTTTTAATAAATAGGTAAAATGTCAGGAACATAAAATGTGAGATTGCAGATTAGCTGTTTTGTTCAGTATATGCAACATGTGTACTGTGAAAAAAATTTCAGCATTATGTTACTGAACCCTTGTAAATCTATTAAATCTATTTTGATAGAAAGCACTTTTTTTTTAATTTGATGTCACAGCTGTGTCATATTTCATAATCAGTATTATAATTTTTAAAAAAGAAAAAAAAACACACATATATTCTACTACACTTTTATATAGTTGTTGTGGATACATTTTGTAAATTTCTTTCAACATTTAAAAAATTGAATCTTTAGGGTGTTAAAACTTAGCTCTTGAAGTGAAAAGATTTGTAGGACATGGTCACTTGGATGAGTCCCAAGCACCTGAATTTTGTTCTATAATTATCATGATTTATACATTTAGTAATTATGCAGTTATGTATGTCTGAACATTACAAGAAAGTTAGTTGTACATTCAGTAGAAATTACTTGATTATAGGTCTAGTACATCTGATAAGATTATAAGAGTATCCATGTGCAATAGAGAAACCTCAACCTCTGGGTCAGAATTACACGCACGAGGCTCGGCAATGTCCCCTGCATATAATTTTAACCCAGAGGGTGAGGTTTGTCTATCTCATATGGATGAACTCATGAAGGATTTTATTTTCCTATTCATCTCTGTCAAATGATAGGCCTTCGATAATGGATGTCATCACAAAAAAATCCATCCCACTTTTTAAGTGTGTGTTAAACCCCAACAAAGAATACATCCAGAACGTATACAGCACTTTAAATATAATTTTACTTGTTTTCATAGATATGAGTTTGGCATCATATTTTCATAGGCATGAAAGTGATATGCTTATGTAATGTAGATAATAGATGACACCAAATTTGTCCTAGATTTTCATCAGGTCATATGAGAAAGATATTATGTGACACGAGATATAGTTTTCCCCATGGGGAAAACTGATTCTTCTTTGAGCAGAAATGGGAGAAAAAGCGTTTTCTTGATTATATTTCTTGAATGAGTATTAGAACATCAAAAACACAATTTTTATTTCAGTGATTATAGAAACTACCAATATTGAAATCAGAAGTATAAAGATAACGCAGTGGTATTGCATGTAATGGATAATTTTATATACTAAAACATTCAATAAGCTATATGTACAAAAGCCAAAATTTTTATGATCAGTAATTTGTATAATTGTGTTTGTTAAGCTAAGCAATATATATATATTGGATAAATTTACACGTTGTAAATGCTCGTTATCGTCGAAATTGAACATAACCTTCAGATGCTTATTGAACTTTTTTAATTGTGCTGGGGGGAGGGGGGGCAATAAGTAACTGCCTCAATGTTTTCACAATGTTCATAATAATAAGTGACATTTCTAGGTGTCAAAAATGTGTATTATCATATTTCTTTTTCTAGAGGAATTGTTTAGGTAGCCTTATCACTCAGCTGTGTTGACTGTAGGTTGACAAGATTCTTGGCAGATACGATAGCATTGGCCAATCAGGAGATGCCACACTTGTATTGTGTGTGACGTATCTTAACAATGTTTGTTTACTTATAGCTCAGTATAATCCCCCACCCATGGGAATGCAGCAGCAGCAGCAGGCTACAACCGTGGTGATGGCCCAACCGGCCTACACTATGGTGCAACATTTCCGGGAATCGCCTCTCCGTATCAAGTGTCAGTTTTGTCAGGCTGACATTGTGACATCCACATACTACGAGACAGGAACATTGACATGGGTCGCATGTTTCATCATTGCTGTTGTGGGGTAAGTTGTAGGCATGGTAACCATTTCAACATGATCAGCTATCAAATGTAAAAAAACTCAACAATTATAAATAGTCAGATATAATGAATAACACTTCTTAAATTATCAATTACTGTAATGACCTTGTTTAAAAAAAAAACATGTTTTCATAAAACGTTATTTATAATTCCTTAAACTTCAAATACAAAGGTTCCTCTGCACAGTCTGCAAGTTCAAGAAAATGGTACAATAGAAATAAAATATAACCTGCTTTTAAGCATAGAAATGTTCCGATAAAGGCCAAATGTTGCACATAAAATATAAATATATCATTATCGCAAACATAAAAGTGCAAATGCAACACAGCTCCAGACAACCAAAGTTGAGAACAGGTTGTATTATCATGTAATTGTAACTGCAAAGTAGTTGGTCCTGTAACTACAAAAATATATATCCCATACACAATACGTTACTCACTAGCAAATGGAGGAAGTTAATATGAATAGTCATAACATCATTATACTAGTATTGGGGAAATAGCTGACTGATAATTGTATTGGTAGAGTTATCATTGCTTTTACCGGGTTTCGAAGATTTTTTATTGACAAGTTTGAACGATAGTCGCATCACCATGCAGTAACTAGCTGTGGTGATTAGATGTTCTGGTTATTGAACTTATTACATGATAGTGGTGCATTTCTTTGAAGGCCAATACATGTTGTATACTCTCGGGTTCTGTCATAAGGCAGTTGCCGGGATTCACAGAATGAACACAATATGTACGGAACTGCATTCTAGAGATGTGATGTGAAATGACATTAAAGCATGGTATTGGTTTTACCCTGAACACGGAGGTTTGCTCGATGACGTTGTGAAAGGAATGTTATAACATAATTTGTAAGGGGGGTATAAAAGATATGATGTGGCTCAGTTGATTTGCCAAAAAGTGCACAAATTTGTGTAAAAGAGAAAGGTATTACTGATTCAATTAATTTAAAAGTTTTAATGCTTATTTTCTATTTGCTTATTTCAATGTGATAACATTCTCGATAGTTGTTGTTATGAGACCTATCTTTCAACCCAGTTTGTATATTAATGAGTTCTGCCTATGTAATAAAAAATTTTTTACGAATACAACATACACAGGTTCTGGTTATTGCTTTCGCAAATTTTCTCAAACAAAACAATAAGCAAACCAATTAAAATACATCCTGATTACAAGACAGAATCAAATCCTTTAATGCCAATAATTGACATTTGCACCAAACAATTCATTTGTTTTTACAAAATCTTTTCCCATTCGTGACAATTATGACACACTTGAGACAACCACAAAATAGCAGATTTCTTTTGTTTATGTGGTCAGTTGTGTCAGCTGGCAGCTTGGGAAGTTTAATTACGAGTGTGAATATTGCACAAACACATGGTCGTGAGTTAATTGATTGTTGTATTAGTGGGTTGCCCATGTTATCCGAGTTATGGACCATTGTTTAAAGAAGGAAAAAGTCCATCCCTAAAATAAATGCCTGTAAGCAATATAGTGGTGGTCCTAAGGCAAAGCTTTTTGTATTGTAAAGATCTTATATGAGTGCTTAGTTATGGTACATTTACCATTTACTAACAGATCACCACCTCTATAAGGAATGAGAATAAATTGGGCATATTAGTTTCCATCAGTTGCCGTATGACATAATGTCTCAAAGTAACAACAACTTAATTTTACCATGACAAATGAATGTCATTTATATATTTGGGCTAGTCAGAAATTAGTTTGTCCTTTTTCATACGAAACACGAGTTATATGGAAAACACTGAGCTAGGTTGATATAAAAAACATGTCATGGGTAACCTGGTTTGTTACACTTGTGTATTATGCAATAAATATATGTTTATACAGTCAAACCTGTCTTAAGCAGCCAGTCAAGGGAATGAGCAAAAGTGGTCTTTTAAGACAGGTTGTTGCTTAATACAGGTCAATTTGCAATAGAAGTATAGAAATTGGAAATAGCAAATGTGGCTGCTTAAGAGGAGTGGCTGCTTAATAGAGATGACTGCTTATACAGGTTTGACTGTGTATATATATATATTGAATTGATAGTTGCCCAGTTACACACAAATTGTCCTCTTCAATTAAATGTCCATGTAAAATAAATTTACAGTCATTGCACAGCTTGTTTGGTAATTTTCAAAGTAAGATTAATACTGCATCAACAAACAAGTTTAATGAAAAGATAAAATGAATCAAGTTACAAAAAACACTAAATGTTATTGCTAGCAGCTGGTATTATTTTGGTAGGGTTTGATCTGGTTTGCACGATATGTAATTATTTCATTGCATATTTTAAATAAATATTTTTTTTTTTTTTAAAAATGACAAGTTTGTTTTTATTGTTAATGACGGTATACAGAAACATACAGTTACATCCTGTTTGAAATTATTTGTCATCATCCAGTTGATTGTTATTCACTGTTCAGTATTGTGGCAATTAATTTGAAAACTAACACAGTATATTTGTATTTTTAGCTCTACTGGCCAAAGGCCAGAAGTGGCTTATGCGATGGCGCGTTGTCTGTCGTCCATCGTCTGTCGTCTGTTAGCAGCACTTTCTCTGAAACCACTGGGCCAATTAAACGGAAACTTCACATGGGTGTTTCTATTGAAAAGGAGACTATACAGAAATTTTTTCGATCTGAAATTCAAGATGGCTGCCATTACTAAAAATAGTCCAAAACTTAAAAAATCTTCTTCTCATGAACGGCCCAACAGATTTTCAAAATGTTTATGTAGTAATGATGACCAACTATAGTTTTGTTAGATTTGAAATTTTTTTAAATTGAAATGATTTTGCCTATATCTTCACTAAAGCATTATTAGGTGAAGGAGGTTAAGATTTGTAAAAATGACTGGGTTCCTATGTCTTAAGGGGTCAGGAGGGGCCCCAAAAGGGTACAAATTGGGAATTAGTAAAATCGTTCTTTAAGAACCGGTATGTCAGATTTGTTCATATTTTGCATAAATTATCCCTATGTGTAGGGGTTTGATTGCAGATAAGAATTTAGGGGCTAAAATTTATAGGAGCCCTGTAAGAGAATTTTACATAAGGATACTGTGGGAAAACAGAAAATTCTCTTTTTTATTTCATTTATTCTGAAACCACTAGGCCAATTAAACTGAAACTTCACATGGATGCTTCTAACTGAAACTTCACATGGATGCTTCTATTGCATAGGAGAATATACAAAAGATTTTTTTTCAATCTAAAATTCAAGATGGCCACCGTTACTAAAAATAGTCCAAAACTTAAACAATTTTCTTCTCATGAACGACCCAACAGATTATCAAAATGTTTATGTAGTAATAAACTATAGTTTTGTTAGATTTGTTCAAATGGTGTCCCTAGAGTTAAAAATGACCCGCCCCGATGTTTCTATTGCATAGTAGAATTTCAAAATGTGCTATGGCCACTATGAGTCAGTAGAGCGTCCTCAGGCCCACTTGGGCCTCTTGTTGTATCTGTATTGCATGTTAAATATTTGTAGTCGTCAGTGTCCCCATTTAGTGTTACATGTTGTTTTAATGCTAATGAAACCTTGCTTTTGGTTACTAGTAATAGATAATGATTATCTTAACTTGTAACTTAATTCATCCATTGCATGTGCTTGTGGGGTATTCATTTATTTACATGTATTAATTTTTTTATTTTGACAAGCTTGATTTGTTATATAAACTTTAGTTTTTAGCTCTATTTGGCCAGAAGTGCTTATGCGATGGCGCGTTGTCTGTCGTCTGTCATCTGTTAGCAGCACTTTCTCTGAAACCACTAGGCAATTAAACTGAAACTTCACATGCATGTTTCTATTGCATAGGAGACTATACAGAAGATTTTTTTTTTTTTTCGATCTGAAATTCAAGATGGCCGCCATTACTAAAAATAGTCCAAAACTTAAAAAATCTTCTTCTCATGAATGGCCCAACAGATTTTCAAAATGTTTATGTAGTAATGATAACCAACTGTAGTTTTATTAGATTGTTCAAATTGTGTCCCTAGTGTTAAATATGACCCCTCCCCGAGGGTTCAATTAGGGGACACAATCATGTCATAATATTTTCTTCTTTTTTTTTTTTTTAAATGGAAATGATTTTGCCTATATCTTCACAGAAGCATTGTTTGGTGAAGGAGGTTCAGATTTGTTAAAATGGCTGGGTTCCACTGTCTTAAGGGGTCAGGAGGGGCCCAAAAAGGGTAAAATTTGGGAATTACTAAATTCGTTTTCTTAAGAACCGGTATGTCAGATTTGTTCATATTTTGCATAAATTATCCCTATGTGTAGGGGTTTGATTGCAGATAAGAATTTAGGGGCTAAAATTTATAGGAGCTCTGTAAGGGGACTTAGAATTTTACATAGGGATACTATGGGAAAACAGAAAATTCTCTTTTTCTTTCATCTATTCTGAAACCACTAGGCAATTAAACTGAAACTTCACAGGAATGTTTATATTATATAGGAGACTATACAAAAGATTTTTTTTTTCGATCTGAAATTCAACATGGCCACTGTTACTAAAAATAGTCCAAAACTTAAAAAATCTTCTTCTCATGAACGGCCCAACAGATTTTCAAAATGTTTATGTAGTTATAATGATCAACTGTAGTTTTGTTAGATTTGTTCAAATGGTGTCCCTAAAGTTAAATATAATCCCGCCCCGAGGGTTCAATTAGGGGACACATGTCATTATAATATTTTTTTTTTTTTTTTTTAAATGGAAATGATTTTGCCTAAATCTCACAGAAGCATTGTTTGGTGAAGGTGGTTAAGATTTGTTAAAATGACTGGGTTCCACTGTCTTAAGGGGTCAGGAGGGGCCCAAAAAGGGTAATATTTGGGAATTACTAAATTCGTTTTCTTAAGAACCGGTATGTCAGATTTGTTCATATTTTGCATAAATTATCCCTATGTATAGGGGTTTGATTGCAGATAAGAATTTAGGGGCTAAAATTTATAGGAGCCCTGTAAGGGGACTTAGAATTTTACATAGGGATACTATGGGAAAACAGAAAATTCTCCTTTTTTTTCATCTATTCTGAAACCTCTTGGCCAATTAAACTGAAACTTCACGTGGATGTTTCTGTTACATAGGTGACTGTACAGAATTTTTTTTTTTACCAATCTGAAATTCAAGATGACTGCCGTTACTGAAAATAGTCCAAAACTTAAAAAATATTCTTCTCATGAACGGCCCAACAGATTTTCAAAATGTTTATGTAGTAATGATGACCAACTGTAGTTTTGTTAAATTTTCAAATGGTGTCCCTAGGGTTAAAAATGACCATGCCCTGATGTTTCTATTGCATAGGATTGATTGATCGATTGAATATTTAGCATCATTCTTATGCCATCGAGGGCTAACTGACGATCAGTTAACCTAACCACTGTTTCCTGGGATTAACCAGTACTCGAGCACACCCTGTCTCCGCAAGTAACTGTTAACTTTCCCACTTGAATCAGTGGTGAGAGACAAATGATAATGAGACACAATGTCGTATAGCAATCATTACGGACACTGTTGCCGGGCAGGGGATTCAAACTCACGACCCCTGGATTGATAGTCAGAGGCGTAACAGACTGAGCTAATCGGGCATGGCTATTATTGCATAGGAGAATTTCAAAAAGTACTATGGCTACTATGAGTCAGTAGAGCATTCTTGGGCCTCTTGTTTAGTTATGTTTCAGACTTCAACTTTTATGCTTTTAATAGCCACCCTAATCAGTTTATATGACATCCGCTATTAAAAATAAAAGACAATGTATGACACACAAGACAATGTATTGCACATCAAGACAATGTATGAAACATACGATTGTATAACACATCAAGACAATGTTTGACATATCAAGGCAATGTATGACATATCAAGGCAATGTATGACATATCACAATAATATAAAGTACACCAAGACAATGTATGGCACATCAAGACAGTGTACAACACACATCAAGACAGTGTACAAGGCACATCAAGACAGTGTATACAGCACATCAAGACAGTGTATACAGCACATCAAAACAGTACAAGGCAAATCAAGACAGTGTATACAGCACATCAAGACAGTGTATATGGCACATAAAGACAGTGTATACAGCACATCAAGACAGTGTATACAGCACATCAAAACAGTACAAGGCAAATCAAGACAGTGTATACAGCACATCAAGACAGTGTATATGGCACATCAAGACAGTACAAGGCAAATCAAGACAGTGTATACAGCACATCAAGACAGTGTATACAGCACATCAAAACAGTACAAGGCAAATCAAGACAGTGTATACAGCACATCAAGACAGTGTATATGGCACATAAAGACAGTGTATACAGCACATCAAGACAGTGTATACAGCACATCAAAACAGTACAAGGCAAATCAAGACAGTACAAGGCACATCAAGACAGTGTATACGGCACATCAAGACAGTGTATACAGCACATCAAGACAATGTATACATCATATCGAGACAATGCTCATGACACATCAAGACAATGCTCATGACACATCAAGACAAGGTATATGGTACATAAAGACAATACAGGACACATCAAGACAGTGTATACGGCTCATCAAGACTGTGTATACTGCACATCAAGACAGTGTATACCGCACATCAAGACAGTGTATACAGCACATCAAGACAGTGTATATGGCACATAAAGACAGTGTATACAGCACATCAAGACAGTGTATACAGCACATCAAAACAGTACAAGGCAAATCAAGACAGTACAAGGCACATCAAGACAGTGTATACGGCACATCAAGACAGTGTATACAGCACATCAAGACAATGTATACATCATATCGAGACAATGCTCATGACACATCAAGACAATGCTCATGACACATCAAGACAAGGTATATGGTACATAAAGACAATACAGGACACATCAAGACAGTGTATACGGCTCATCAAGACTGTGTATACAGCACATCAAGACAGTGTATACCGCACATCAAGACATTGCTCATGACACATCAAGACAATGCTCATGACACATCAAGACAAGGTATATGGTTCATAAAGACAATACAGGACACATCAAGACAGTGTATACTGCACATCATGACAGTGTATACCGCATAACAAGACAGTGTATACTGCACATTAAGACAATGTATATGGTACATAAAGACAATACATTTTTTTTTTTTTTTTTATCATTATTATTATCTTCACCTTTCTTTTCTCTTTTTTTATTATTAATTCTCCCCATTCTTAATAGAGATCAAGTAATATATATACAATTATAAAGTATTATACATTTACAAAATTAAATACTTTGAGGAATGAAAGACGAATGAATGTGGTGAATTATTTTATATGCTATTGATATAGATATATATATTTATTTTGAAATTGTAAGGTGTGTAGGGGAATGGTCCTCCCCGACCCCCGCACACCTAGGTCGGGGAAAATAAATGGGTCATCCAAATGGGTGACTGAAAAAAAAAAAAAAAAAGACAATACAATACCGCACAACAAGACAGTGTATACCGCACATCAAGACAAAGTATATGGTACATAAAGACAATACAGGACACATCAAGACAGTGTATACGGCATATCAAGACTGTGTATACCGCACATCAAGACAATGCTCATGACACATCAAGACAAGGTATATGGTACATAAAGACAATACAGGACACATCAAGACAGTGTATACGGCACATCAAGACTGTGTATACCGCACATCAAGACAGTGCTCATGACACATCAAGACAAGATATATGGTACATAAAGACAATACAGGACACATCAAGACAGTGTATACCGCACATCAAGACTGTGTATACCGCATATCAAGACAATGCTCATCACACATCAAGACAAGGTATATGGTACATTTGATGGTGTATAGGTACTTGATACTAACATTTGATAGTGTTACTGGACATTAGAAGTACTTGACACTAACAGTTTATAGTGTTATTGGACATCAGTTGTACTTGATACTAACATTTGATAGTGTTACTGGACATCAGTGGTACTTTGGTACTTAGCACTAACAGTTGATAGTGTTACTGGACATCAGAGGTACTTGATACTAACATTTGAAAGTGTTATTGGACATCAGTTGTACTTTACACTAACATTTGATAGTGTTACTTGACACTTACATTTGATAGTGTTACTGGGCATCAGTGGTACTTTGCACTAACATTTGATAGTGTTACTGGATATCAGTGGTACTTGACACTAACATTTGATAGTTGCATGGATATCAGTGGTACATGACACTAACAGTTTATAGTGTTACTGTACATCAATGGTACTTGACACTAACATTTAATAGTGTCACTGGATATCAGTGGTACATGACACTAACAGTTTATAGTGTTACTGGACATCAGTGGTACTTGACACATATTTGATAGTGTTACTGGATATCAGTGGTACATAACACTAACAGTATATGGTGTTACTGGACATCAGTGGTACTTTGCACACATTTGATAGTGTTACTGGACATCAGTGGTACAGGACACTAACAGTTTATAGTGTTACTGGACATCAGTGGTACTTGACAATAACATTTAATAGTGTTACTGGATATCAGTGGTACTGAACACAAATAGTTTATAATGTAACAAAACGTTAATGTTACTGATATCACTTGAACCACAAGTTGATGACACTAAACTTCAATATAACCTGACATGCAAGGCAAAGTTACTGAGAAACGGTATAACGTTACTTCCAAGATGATGTCATTGAACATCAATATTACATACATACAAGGAATGTCACTGAAAATCGATATTACTTGACATACAAGTTGATGTCACTGAACTTCAATATAACCGGACATGCAAGGCAAAGTCACTGAAAAACAGTAAAACATTACTTCCAAGATGATGTGATTGAACATCAGTATTACATGACATATAAGGAATGTCACTGAACATCCATATTTCTTGACATACAAGTTGATGTCACTTAACTTCAGTATTACCTGACATACAAGATAAAGTCACAGAACAGCAGTATAACTTGACATACACATTGATGTTACTGAACATACAAGGAATGTCACTTGACATTAATATTACTTGACATACAAGATGATGTTACTGAACATCAGTATAACATGACATACAATGCAATGTCACTGACTAACAGTATAAATTGACATACAAGGAATGTCACTGAAATTCAGTATTATGTGATGCCAAGGAATGTCACTGAACTTCAGTATTACATGACACACAAGGAATGTCACTGAACATCAGTATTACTTGACATGCAAGACGATGTCACTGAACATCAGTATTAATTGATGTACAAGGCAATAGCACTGAACATTAGTATTACCTGACACACAAGGCAGTGTCACTTGACATGATTTTTTACATAATAGAAAAAGTTACTGAACAAACAGACGTCTCTGGACACCAGTGGCAATGTCACTGAATGTCTTCATTACTTGACATACATGACAATGTCACTGAATGTCAGCATTACTTAATATACAGGACAGTGTCACTGAATGTCGGCATTACTTGATATTCAAATCAATTTCAATGAACTTTAATGATACGAGATATTTACAGTTTGCTTTGACAGAATTATCGACAGAACAGTGACAGTGTTAGCCAACATTTCTTAGTTGCATTTACAGGTAATTGGTATGTTTGGAGAAGCCTAACAAGGCATATACTGTCTTACAAGTGACCTAGGATATTTTAGCTTAGCTTGACTAATTTATTCTGCATGTGGCATGTATACATTATGTTTCAGTTGCTGGCTAGGGTGCTGTTTGATTCCCTTCTGTATGGACGCATGCAAGGATGTGGTACATCAGTGCCCCAACTGCCACCAGCAAGTCGGACGCTACAACCGCATGTAACCGGGGGTCTGCAAGCCCACAAAAATGTGATCAACGTCTCTTTACTGATGATGCTGTCAGTTGAGATCAAAAAGATATTTTTTTTAATTTTTTTTTTTTAAAGAAAACACTTGCAGTAGTAATACATGTGTGGAATGAAATTTAAAAAATTGGAATGAATCGGTGTACAGATTACAACAGGATGAAATTGTTTTACTTAACATTATAGTTTGTGATAGAACTTTTAATGGAAAAAATATTTTTACGTGACTTTTTTATTTTGTTCACATTTTTTATTTTAGAAAATGAAAACTTTATTTACGTTGAACTTACAATTTGTGTATCAAGACAGTTAAATGATTATTAATGTAATATTCGTAGATGTAATTTCTTTTAGCTTTATATTTATCCCTGTTCGTTTGACAATTACTTTTCTTTATGTGTTTGTAAATGTATGCTTCCTTGTTATAATTTTATAATAAGACTTTTAATACATACCTCATTTTACAAAGATCTGACATATTTAGAAGTTAAAAATTCCTAAAAAGTGAAATGTCAATATCATGTATATTTTTTAAGAAACATTTTATTAACCAATTTTATTGATTTCATTTTGAATTAAAAAAAAAAATCATGTTTATTTATTTAAAACCTACTCACAAAGTGGGTCTATATTTTCCTGTGTCACAATATCATTTAGTTGGAAAAAACATTTTTTAAGTTATTATTTAACTTTATATGCAGATTTAGTTACCGAAATATTTTTTTTTATATTATATCATTCTCCACAAGTTTGTTGTCGTAGAGAGACCAAAATTTTTTTTTTAATATTACCGGTATATCAATCGCCACAAGTTTGTTGTGGTAGAGAGACCAAAAAAATTTTTTTGATATTATATCAGATCTTCACAAGTTTACTGCTGTAGATGAGAACTTTGACATTTCATGTGCCTTTTATGTTAAAATCTTAGGTAATGACAACCACGATTATGCAATCTTCATATCATTGAGCTGTTAAAATATCTTGTATGATTTCGTAATAATTTTAAAATATTCTGTCTTCATTTATTTTGAACATATATATTCTATCTTTTAACTGAATAAAGTTTCTATCTGTTAGTGACTGTAAATTGTTTTGTTATTTACCATGATAGTACTAATGATATACTAGTATTTCTGTGACTTTGCTTTTCTGACACATACATCAGGTTCTTTGTGTATGAGACTGGCAGGAGTTTGGTCACACAGCTGGTCACAAGGTTATAAAACTATTTCATACTTGTCTCAAAATTCATACTCTAAACACAATTTTCAGGTATCGTATAAAAACACAGTACAAAGCACCAATATTTGACTTGACCTCGAATTTGGAAGTATTAATGCCAGATTTGAGGTAGAAAGTTACAGGTTACTTTGTTATGAAACAAACTGTTTTTTAGTCGAGCACAAAATCTTGATTTGAGCATGGAACAAAGTTTTAACCTGGAATCAAGATCTTTGTGGCGGAATGTTCTAGTTTGCAGCAGGTCCTTTGTGGCCAAATGTTCTATATCGCAGCAGGTCCTTTGTGGCAAAATGTTCTGTATTACAGCAGGTCCTTTGTGGTTGAATGTTCTGTATTACAGCAGGTCCTTTGTGGCCAAATGTTCTACCTCACAGCAGGTCCATTGTGGCTAAATGTTCTAAATTACAGCAAGTCCTTTGTGGTTAAATGTTCTGTATTACAGCAGGTCCTTTGTGGCCAAATGTTCTGTATTACAGCAGGTCCTTTGTGGTTGTATGTTCTGTATAATAGCAGGTCCTCTTTGTGGTTGAATGTTCTGTATTACAGCAGGTCCTTTGTAGTTTGGATCTAAAATATCATCTGGCAGGAATTGTCTATCTTTCAGCAGGTCATTCGTGGCTGAATGGTCTGTATTACAGCAGGTCCTTTGTGGCCAAATGTTCTACCTCACAGCAGGTACTTTGTGGCCAAATGTTCTATATTACAGCAGGTCCTTTGTGGTTGAATGTTCTATATTACAGCAGGTCCTTTATGGCCGAATGTTGTCACAGCAAGTCCTTTGTGGCTAAATGAATGTTTTCTGTCACAGCAGGTTCTTATTCGCCGAATATTCTATATTACAGCAGGTCCTTTGTGGCCAAATGTTCTATACTGTAGCAGATCCTTTGTGGTTGAATGTTCTATCTCACAGCAAGTCCTTTGTTGCCAAATGTTCTTTCTTACAGCAGGTCTTTGTTGCCAAATGTTCTTTCTTACAGCAGGTCATTTGTTGCCAAATGTTCTGTCTCCCAGCAGGTCTTTTGTGGTCAGATGTTCTACCTCACAGCAGGTCTTTTGTAGTCAAATGTTCCATATCACAGCAGGTCCTTTGTGGCTGGGCTGTTCTCAGATATCATCTGGCAGTAGTTACCTATCTCACAGCAAGTCCTTCGTTGCCAAATGTTCCATCTCACAGCAGATACTTTGTGGCCGAATGTTCTATATAACAGCAAAGTTTTTGTTGCCAAATGTTCTATACATCAGCAGATCCTTTGTTGCCAAATGTTCTATATTACAGCAGATCCTTTGTGGCTGATTGTTCCATATTACAGCAGGTCCTTTGTGGCTGGGCTATTCTAAGATATCATCTGGCAGTAGCTACCTATCTCGCATCTGGTGCATTTGGCTGACAGTTTCCGAGACATATGAAGTGAATATTTCCTCTTGTGATGCCTTGATTAATTATGAAAATGGGCCCAAAACCACACAAGCTGTATTGGTACTAGCCTGTAATTATTCTGTATTTATTGGTATATGATAAAAAAGTATATTGATGCAGTTTCACACACATAAGAAACATTGAGTGAAATGAATGATGACGTATCGAATACTTAAAACAGATGTGGAGACTGAATTCTTACCTAATCAATGATCTTACAAATAAATGATGTTGCACACAATCAAACATCTGAAATAATCAGACTTGTATTTTAAAAATACTAAATTACAACAAAACCTCTATTCAGTAACATCATTGATTAATACAATGATTTGGTATAAATGTTACAAATCCTTCCATTATTCATAAAACAAGCTGTTACTATATTGAAATAAGATAGTTTGATGAAAGTAAAGCTTTTTAAAAGACATCAGTTACTTGTTAAGGAACATACTAAATATTTAGAAATTAGCCAAATGTCAATATGACAAATCTTATTACCCGTACAATGCAATAAATCACTGCCTATGGTATTGATATAGTTGTCATAAGTGAAATTCAATCTGGTAAATTAGGTTAGTGTCAAGTGTTGTACAGACCAGAGTAGTTATGGTGAGGGTCAAGTGTGGTACAGACCAGAGTAGTTATGGTGAGGTTCAAGTGTGGTACAGACCAGAGTACCGTATATCTTCGGCCATAAGTCAAATTTTTCAGACTCCAAAATCACTCTCTGAATCCCTACTCGACTTATGGCCCCGTCCTAGTCCCGAGTGATGATTTTTTTTACCAACGGTCAGCTCCTACTGAAGTTTTGAACGTCGAATTTCAGTTTCAGCAACAGTCTATATGAACAATGACACCAAAGTGCAGAATTGAATTACACTCTTGTCAATCAACTATGCATCTCGCAAACACAAAGGATGATTACGTCATACGTGGAAAGTTACTTTGTTCATGGAAAACTCTGATTGACAGTTGAAAAAAATGATCGGTTTCAATTAGACGCTTGATGTTTTAACTCTATGCAAGGGAAACCTTGATCTTGGTCAGCGGAACGATTGCGTTGCCTAGCAACCTATACGATGTTGGCACGGGGTGTAAACATATATGCCGAAAGTTGCCTTGGGATATTTGGGTCAGAAGTAACCGATTATTGCAATTTGCATTCCCACATATGTGGTGACACTTATCCACGGATTACAGAATATACCAAATATTCAACAGAAGACTGCATTTGTTTGTCGGCTGCATATTTGCCGTTGATTCGATAACGGTACATGAACGTATACTGGCGTAAGGTCAGTTGCGAGTGCAGGCAATCGCTACTGTAGGAATTTTAATATTTAGGTGACCCAAATCTCACCCACTTCCTTTTCGAAAATTCTGGGTCGACTTAAGGAAGGGTCAATGCAAAAAACTGAGATCTGAAGGTCAAAAAGTCCCCTCGACTTATGGCCCGACTCGCCTTATGGCCGACGATATACGGTAGTTATGGTGCAGTTCAAGTGTGGTACAGACCAGAGTAGTTATGGTGCAGTTCAAGTGTGGTACAGACCAGAGTAGTTATTGTGAGGGTCAAGTGTGGTACAGACCAGAGTAGTTATAGTGAGGGTCAAGTGTGGTACAGACCAGAGTAGTTATAGTGAGGGTCAAGTGTGGTACAGACCAGGATAGTTATGGTGAGGGTCAAGTGTGGTGCAAACCAGAGAATGTATGGTGAGTGTCAAGTATGGAACTGACCAGAGTATGTATGGTGAGGGTCAAGTGTGGTACAGACTGGAGTAGTTAGGAGAGGGTCAAGTGTGGTACAGACCAGAGTAGTTATGGTAAGGGTCAAGTGTGGTACAGATCAGAGTAGATAATTATGGTGAAGATCAAGTGTGGTGAAGACCATGGTAGTTATGGTGAAGATCAAGTGTGGCACAGTTAAGAGTAGTTATGGTGCGGGTCAAGTGGTACAGACCAGAGCAGATATGGTGAGTTCAATTGTGGTACCGATCAGGGTAGTTGTAGTGAGGGTCAAGTGTGGTACAGACTATTTAGTTTTAGTGAGGGTCACTTGTGGTACAGATCTAGTAAGTTGTAGTGAAGGTCAAGTGTGGTGTAGACCGAGCTTGTTGGAACGAGGGTCAATTGTGGTACAGACCTATTTAGTTTTAGTGAGGGCCAAGTGTGGTACAGACCTAGTTAGTTGTAGTGAGGGTCAAGTGTGGTACAGATCTATTTAGTTTTAATTGGGGTCAAGAGGGATACAGACAGTTCGTTGTGGTGAGGATCAAGTTTGGTACAGACCAAGTTAGTTGTAGTTAGGGTCAAGTGTGGTACAGACCTAGTTTTATTTAGGGCCAAGTGTGGTACAGACCAATGTAATTGTAGTGAGGGCCAAGTGTGGTACAAACCGAGATAGTTGTAATGAGGGTCAAGTGTGGTACAGATTGAGTTGTGGTGAGGGTCAAGTGTGGTACAGACCAAGTTAGTTGTAGTGAGGGTCAAGTGTGGTACAGACCGAGTTAGTTGTAGTGACCGTCGAGCATGGTACAGACTTGGATAGTTATAGTGAGGATCAAGTGTGGTTCAAACCAAGTTAGTTTTAGTGAAGAGTCAAGTGTGGTACAGACTTAGATAGTTATAGTGAGGATCAAGTGTCGTACAAACCAAGTTAGTTTTAGTGAGTGTCAAGTGTGGTACAGACTTAGATAGTTATAGTGAGGATCAAGTGTCGTACAAATCGAGTCTGTCATGGTGAGGTTCAAGTGTATTATTGTTACGTACAAAAGCATTTTTCACTCGTAGCACAACTTAAAAATAAACTAATTTAATTGAGACATCTTTCGAAAAAAAAATTCATACACTTTTTCTGAATTTGTTAAATAAATGAAGGTATTTAAATCAGAAAACTGGCAGAATCTCTAGTTACATTCAACCCTACTCAATAATTAATGTCGAACTTCATTGTATTGCAGTGGAAAATAAACATTACTTCACGATAAATCTCCTGTTGTTCATAGTTGATTTGCTGATCATGTTGAGTTTACCAAGTCTATAACTTGCTACTCATTTTTATACACCTGCTTTTTGTTAGACTCGATAACACACATATAGTTATAACCACTGGAAATTTTACATTTGCTTATAGCTGGCCTGAGCAAAGCTCATGAGCTATATTGATAGCCCTGTGTCCGTCTTCTGCCCGTCTTACACAGTAACATTACAACCATAATATCTCGGACAAGTATTGACCCATGTAAAGCAAATAATTGATTTCAGAATTATGGCCCTTGAGTTGCAAAAACTTGCATTATTTGACCTTGTGTACATTCTTTTACCCATATTTTTGTGCTTCCTTCAGGGCAAGTATCTAGCTGCTGCTTTGACCATCTGCCAGTGTGTGCGTTCCTGCGGCCGGAACATAACTAATAAAAAAATACAATGAGTGTATTTGCAAATTTGAAGAGACAATCACTTTATCTTGAAAAATGACAAAATTATCTGAGTCCACTTGCGGTGAGCTTGACATAGTTGTCACAATGGAGGTTCAGTGTCCGTGTGTCCATCAGTCCAATCTTGTCCAGGCTATAACTTCCTCTTACATGGAGGAATTTTGAAATAACAAATCATCTGGATAGAACCTGTTCTAAGCATATGTGGATAAAATGTCTTGCTCACGGACACTACACATAATCGTGGCGGAGGATTGACCCCACGATCCTGGGTCTGATGTGCTACCACTTGGCCATGCGCTCCACACAGTCCCTATGAGTAGGGCTTTGTTTTTTTACATAGGAATACTATGGGAACACAGATAACTCTCAAACAGGCAAAATCAGGTGGGCAGCTTTGGAATATTTGAGCTGCTTGTTTTTAAGTTATTTTTGCTTGTCAGAAGCATATCTTCAAAGGTATGTAGTTACTTGCGGAGATGGGGTGTGCTCGAGTACTGGTTAATCTCAGGAAACAGTGGTTGGGTTAACTGATGGTCTGTTAGCTTTTGATGGCATAAAAATTACGCTAAATATTCAATCAATCGAAGGTATGTAAGGAAATCCAACAAAACATGGAACATGGATAGAGGAAAAAGTGTGTAGAGCAAAACAACCATCGTTTATAATAACAGACTTTTCTATCCTTTGTTATTTCATTTTTTGTTTTGCTCATGAGGATTTTTCTGATTACCTGTTGTCCATCCGTCTGTGACATTTTTGTTGTGTGCACTCTACCACCCACATTTTTCATTGGATTTTCACTTAACTTATTTAGTAGCTATATAACCATAATATCTTGGACAATTTCTTGACCTGACCAAATCAGGTTATAAAATTGTCAGAGTTATGGCCCTTGAACATTAAAAAGTGCACTATTTGATCGTGTGTGCACTTTAGCACCCACATGTTTCATTTGATCCTCACCAAACTTGCCCAGTAGTTATATAATCATAATATCTCGGACAAGTTCTTGAACTGGCCAAATCAGAATAATCATGTCCTAGTTAATAGCCTTGAAACATTAAAAACTTTGACTGTGCACTCTAGCACCTGCATTTTCCATTTGATCCTCACCAAACTTGCACACTAGTTATATAATCATACTATCTCGGACATGTTCTTGAACTGGCCAATTCGGATTAATAATGTCAGAGTAATGGTCCTTGAATTGTCAAAAATTGCATTATTTGAACTTGTGTGCTCTATAACACCAGCAGTTTTCATTTGATTTTCAGTTGTTATATACATGTAACCATAATATCTTGGAAAAGTTCTTGAACTAGCCATTTTGGGTAATTAATGTCAGAGTTATGGCCCTTGAATCATCCAAAATTGCGTTATTTTACCTTTTGTACATTCTAGTTCTCACAGCTTTCACTTGATGTCCATCAAACTTACATAGTAGTTGTATAACCATAATATCTTGGACAAGTTCTTGAACTGGTTAAATCTGATAACTATTGTCACAGATATGGTCTTTGAATCATCAAAAATGAGTTATCTGATGTGTGCACCGTCTAGTACTTGCAGTTTTTACGTGATCCTCATTAAACTAACCCAGTATATATATAACTATAATATCTAGGACAAGATTTTGAACAGGCCATATTGGATAATTGAGTGTTGGAGTTACTGCCCTTGAATTGTCAAATATTTTTTTATTTGACCTTGTGTACACCTAGCACTTGCAGTCTTCATTTAATCTTTGACAGACTTGCACAGTATTATGTATCCATCAGTTTTGAACTGGCCATCTGATAAATATTGTCAGAGCCCTTGAATTGTCAAAAATTGTGTGTATTTGAGTGCACAGTTGTTATGTAACCATAATATTTTGGACAAGTTCTTGAACTGGCCAAATTGGGTAATTAATGTCGTGTGTTACGGTCCTTGAATCAACAAAAATTGCATTATATGAATTTATGTTTACTCTAGCACTTGCAAAAATTGTCTCCTCTGCCGCAGGTGAGTGATTAAGGGCCATATTGGCCCTCTTGTTTTATGCTTGCCCGGAGCATAGCTTCAAAAATATATTTTATATCAAGGGCATAGACACAATGTGATATTGGTGTGTCTAAATTTTTTACAAAACTTGTGCCTTCATTGGCCAAATTTAAAATAATTATTAAACAAGAAAACGTTATTGGCGAAGCATACAAAATAAATGTAAAAAGGTTTGTAAATAAGGTAAGAAATGTAGGAAATTATTGATGTGCATTAATTATTGGTACGGCATTGCCTCATCGTGTTTATGCCCAATGTATATAGCTTAAATATTAATTATAATTGACCCAACGTTTAGCCACCAGTGTAAGTCTATAAATCATTACCCGGTGATGGTGTTGATTGAGTCGTCTGCTAGTGGCTTGTATAAAAATATGACAAAACTCTCAAGAAATATGGTGGTCATTTGTTTATAAAAGTAAATATGATGTAAACTTATTAACACCAAACAAATTCACACAAAGCTACCGAAATGAAAATTCTGGTAAAATAATCGCCCCAAAGACAATCTGGAAGTAAAAATAATTACAGAGGGAGATAACAGACTCCGCTTCCCTTACCTGATGCATGTTTTCACTCTCAACACTATTGGACACTTGAAAGGTGGATACCTCAAAGGTCAAGGTCAAACTTGAACATAAAAAAATAAAATATAAAAAGGCCCTTTAGGCTATAATAAATTAATTGCTAGATTATCATCCATCCCCAACCCTCACCCCCTAATTTTCATGCCACCCTGACCCTTTTTTTTTTTTATAAAAAAAAAATGTTTTAAAAAAAAAAAACATCAAAAGTTATAAAAATAAAAATAAATAATAAAATCCTCCCGCCCTCCCTGTTTTTAAGAAAAATTTGGTTGATAATTTAGCAATTAATTTATAATGGCCTTATAAAGGAATATAAAAGAAAATGAGCGGATTAGTGGTCCAGTGGTAAAGGCCTTGCACTGCAATCCAAGGGGCCTCAAGTTGGATCCCCAGCTCCGCCAACTAAGAATATTTATCAGTTTATTTAAGAAGAGAGTTTAACAAAATTAAAGGTCCCATGTATCGGTGCTTAACACCGGGCATTTAAAAGAATCAGGGACACTACAAAAGGGTCTTCTGTATCGATGCACCATCTTCCAAAAGTTTAAAATTACCGCTACCAGTAGTGACATTAAATAAAACTATCCTCATCAATAAAGAGGAAATTTTATGAATGACCTCTTGCATGAAAACACAAAATAACTTTATAAAAAGGTTACTTTGTGTCTGTCGCATAACTCTTATAAGCACGGACATTTTGACAGACAGGAACAACAATGCGACATAAGAGGTTATACATTGAAAATTGATCAGAAAATGTTCAGAACATTGAAAGTTCTTCAGTCATCAAGGTTATATAAGTTATATAAGCATGTTCATTTCATGTTGTTTTATTAATAATGTTCTAATAATTTGTTGTCTCTTTTTTTTTCAAGCTAAGAGTAAGCCTGGAATGTTCCTTCCTGTGGGAGTTATCTTTTAGCTTTTGTACCTTTTTTTTCAGCCTAATTCATTCATTCATTCATTCATTCATTTATTCATTCATTCATTCATTGTTAATTTACTTGACTACAGGTTATGCTCCTGGACCACCACCACCACAGCAGTATGGAGGAGGTAAGAATAGAGTTTTAAAAACTACTGCATTGAAATGTGTAGCATGCTGGTATATTTAGCTGTAGGAACCATATCTTGGTACAATTGATTTAATTAACTGTGACTTGTGATGTTATTTATGTATAATAAGAGTTTGATGTAGAAGGTTGTAGACACAAAAACAAAGGGACAAATTTAAACATTTAATTTTATTTACAGTACATGCAGGCTTCTCTTTCAAAAACTTAAATATATACTTTAGTACTTATAAACTTAATATAAGAAAAGCAGCCAGATGATCATGATCTTAGACTGGTTCCAGTAAAACTGCATATGGTTTCATTTATATTGATCATATGATAAATAGATAACCAGACAAAATTGAGTGTGTGTTGGTGAAACAGAAGTCTGTTTATATTGATTTAGAAATGATCTTGTCTAAGATGAAGGTTCTGTTTTAAAGAGATTGAAATTCTGCATATGCTTAATTTTCTGTACCACAGTCGTGTTCAAAATTTAAGTTCAATTAATTCAAGGTCACCTTAACAACTAATTTAATTGCCATTTGAAAATTAGGCGAACTAACAAAGGTCAAAAGTCAAGGTCACACTTTGTTGTTTTTTTTACAACATTTTGTGTCTGTGAGATTTCATGTCCGGCCTATGGCTTTTTCAGGCATAAATGGATTTTATAAATACTTGCTACAAATGATCAACATAACATGACAGTGTGTCAAATGTAACTCAAAGACTCCCGCTTTAAAGGTCAATGTCACAATTTAATTTTGACAACACTTTCAGTCTGTTTGAGATTTTGTGATCAGTCCGTAACTTTGTCACCTATAGATAAGTTTCAAATACACTTGGCTAAATTCGTCGGCATGACATGGCAACATGTCACACTTAAGACCCACACCTGTGCCTCAAAGGCCAAAGTCACATTTGTTTGACAACACTGAGTATATAGATGGATTTTATAAATACTTGCTACAAATGTCAAGGTCACACTTTCAATTTTTTTGATATTTTGTGTGTGGTCTATAACTTTGTCTTTAACTCAACTCAATTGATAAAGCTTACATGCCTATGTGTCGCACGTAAGACCCAGACCTGTACCTTTAAGATCAAGGTCACACTTTGAGTTTGTTTGACAACACTTTGAGTCTGTTTGTGATTTCAAGCAAAGCTCAAGGTGAGCTATTCTGATCGCCTGTTGTCCGTGTTCTGTCGTCCATCGTCACTTTTTTGTTTAGGATCTTCACTAAACTTATATGGTAGTTATATAACCATAATATCTCGGACAAGTTCTTGAACTGGCCAAATCAGATTATTAATGTCAGAGTTATGGCCATTGAAACATTAAAAAAAATGCACTATTTGACCATGTATACACTGTAGCACCCGCATTTTTCATTTGATCCTCACCAAACTTGCACAGTAGTTATATAACCATAATATCTCAAACATATTTTAAAACTGACTAAATCTGTAAATGTCAAGAGCTATGACCCTTGAATCATAAGGCAGTGCATTATTTGACCTTGTGTGTGCTCTAGGCCGCCTATTTTTCTATTTAATCTTCACCCACCTTACACAGTATAACCATAATAGCTCCAACAGTAAATACCAGAGTTATGGTTCATGATTTGTGAAAAACAATTTAGCTCTAGCAGTTTTGATTGGATCCTCTCCAAACATAAACAGTAGTTATATATAAACCATGATCATGAACTGGCTAAATTGGATAATAATAATAAATGTCTGACTTGTGACCTTTGAACCATCAAAAATTGCTCTATTTGAAATGTTCTCTCTGCCATATATATTTTTTATTGCATCTTCACCATACTTACATACTTACAATTACCTATATAATACCATAGGATACTTGGTAACATTTTGAAAATGTCAGATATGATAAATGAGTTGTCTCCCTTAAATTACAGTCAAACCTGTCTTAAGCAGCCAGTCGAGGGAAAGAGCAAAGGTGACCTTTTAAGACAGGTTGTTGCTTAATACAGGTTAATTTACTCTGAAAGCATAGAAATTGGAAATAGAAAACATGATTGCTTAAGACAGGTGACTGCTTTTAAAAGAGGTGACTGCTTACAAAGGTTTTACTGTATATTGAAAATCACTTTATTAGTATGGTCTCCTATACCACATGCGAGCGATGTACTGTCACTAGGGCCCTCTTGTAGCCAATCTAATGGGATCTTCTTTCTATCATTAAAAAAACGCGTTAAATGCATGTTAACAGAAATTGACAGATTAACTAAGGGCAACAAATTTATTAATAAATGGAAGTTACCAGTACATTGTCTGTCCCTGTCATGTATTTGTGTCAATGTTTGCCATTTTATTGCATGTTATTTAGCTGACTGTATGAATCCTGTGTTTGCATTTTGTTGAATATTTGTAGCGGATTTAACCCAGATTCATCTGCAGCAGGGACCAGCAGGTATACACACTGTGTGTTGCTTCTGTAGTTGTTGTAGATCACTGATACTATTAACCAAATATTCTTGGGTCGTAATAAATCAGTTGCTAGATTTACCTCCTATCCCTGTTGTTTTTAAATTACCCACACACATTTTATTGTAAAAATAATATTTTTAAGTTTGTTTTTTTTATTACGGAACTGTAATTTACCAAAATGGTGCTGAATTTTCAACCTTTCGATCTTTAACCCTTTACTCCATAGATATGCGTTTTCGCGCACCAATCACAGAAGGCCTTTGAAAACAGTGCAGGAAGAGTTCAGATTGCTTGTAACAAGCAATCTGAACACTCCCTGCATTGTTTTCCACTCTGTCAGTTAATTTAAACATAATTCACTCAATAATTCAAAAGCCTTCTATATTGGAGGTGTTCAAAGGCATCTATATTAGGTGTCCAAAGGCGTCTATATGAAGTAAAGGGTTAAATGATTTCTTTTCATTTCAATATCAAATCTGAAAATTAAAAAAATAAAATTGCTACTTCCTATTTGAAACAAATTTGAATGAAAATGTTTGAATTTAATTATAATTGCCTTATCTGAAATGGTTTATTCTATTTATAGTTAGAATCGTCCAACACAAGTAGTTATTGTTTGTATTTCAACCTTGTTCTGATTTTAGTCTGTAAAAAAAACTTGATGCGGTAGATTCCATTTCGAAATAGGATGCCTTAGTTCCACAATAGCATATTTGATTGATACTAATATTTTGGGCTTTTCCCAGCTATAAGCTATTTTATTACTAATGACACAAACTCTGTTTTAAATCTGTTCTTGGAGTCCTTGCAGTTTTCAGAATTTACCTAGATGCTGTTTTTTTGGGGGGTTGGTATAATGTTTTAAAACATATATTTTTCGACATATACCTGTAGATCAAAAGCTTTGAATTGTACGCATAACATTTATAGTAATGCTTGACCAAGTTTTACAATTTTTGTATCTGCAGCCCAAACATGTGTTTTTCCCAATAGAAGGAACACAGGCGATTTTGAGTATTTCATTTTTAGAAAGAAAACTTGTCCGAATTGTCACTTAAAATGATTATAAAAGGCACTAGTGGATGCTTAGAACTGCCAGCAGCTCTTGTAATTATTTGACACTGTGTGTGTTGTAATACTATGATCTTAAAGTCTGTCACACACTTCCACATTAAAACATTGTACTGTATTTGCACAGTCTGTAAGATAAATTATGTCTTTGTGGCCAAGAGGTCTAAAGTGCTGTTGTCTAATGACACTAACCTCTCGTCTATGACATCATGGGTTCAAACCCAGCTTTCTCTAATGACGCTAACCTCTTGTCTATGACATCATGGGTTCAAACCCAGCTTGGTCCAAAAACTTTATGTGAGAAAGTTTGCCAGTAAACCATTTACTCCATAGATACGGGTTGCTGGTAATGAGCAACTGAACACTTCCTGCACTGTTTTCCACTCTGTTAGTTAATATAAACATAATTCACCCAATAATTCAAAAGCCTTTTACATTAGAGATGTCCAAAGTTCTTTCTTCTGTGTTCTGTTTCACATCAAAATAACGTATGTTTTATTATACACTTCTCTGTGGAGAATTTTCGTTTTGTGCACTGTTTGAAAATCACATGTCTGCTCTCTCATCATCTTCAGAAGTACAACAACTACCTAAGAAACAGTATGGCAACAGTATGGAAGATCACTAAGTCTTACAAATGTTTTTATAATAATTACATGTATTATATATGCATTCTGATGTAATTTCATAAGTACTTTATTACTACATGTATATAATTATGTTCAATGCATCATTCAATATCATACGGTGACTCTTCATTATGTAATTTGTTTTTAGTTTTCATAAAACTTTTGGTGTCTATTGCTAGTTTGAAAATATATATAAAATATATTTAGCATAATTGAATGGCATTTGCACATTTTGTCATAGATTTCCATTAATATATGAGGTAGAATGACTATAATTATGTGATATAATATAAAAATATTTAAAATATATGAAATACAAATTATATTTTTAGTGTGAAGTGGAATAAATGAAAACTGCAGTACAAAGATGCACATTATTTATAACAGAATCAGAAGGTCATAGGGCAAAATTGTTGAAAAATAATTTCCAGGATATAACTAAATTATTGTCTATAACCACCAAAGATAAAGTGTAAACATGTACATGATTGTAGTAGTCGCCAGGAACTAATGGTATATGTATTATGACAAAGGTCATAAATCAATTTTATGTGTTTTTAGCTCCGACATCTGACCTAAAAGGTTGTGCGTGTTATTTCTGTTCCATGTTTGTAAGGAATGGTCGTTTTCATCGTCTGTTAACATTTTACATTTCAGTCTTCTTCTCTGAAAACTCTCCGCCAATTTTCAATAATATGTTGGTTTTCTACCAAGTTTCTGTTTTTTGGTTCTATTCTGATATTCAATATGGCTGTAAGTGTGAATAAAATTTTATGATTGGCTGATTTTAAAAAAAAAAATCAAAACCACAAAACAGAATTTAATTTAAACTTTTCAGGAATGTTTGTTTGATGGTTCTCCACCAAGTTCAGGTTTTTTGTTCTTGTTCCGATATTCAATATGGGCACCAGTGTGAGTAATATGTTCTAATAGACTGAGTTTATGAAATCTCCAAAACTACGTAACAGAATTAAAGCAAACTTTTCAGGAATGTTCTTTCGATGGTCTCTACCAAGTTTGTTTTTGGTCTTGTTCAAGTATTCTATAATTTTTTAATAGCCACCCGTGTGGATGGGTAGATTTTAAAAAAAAAACGTCTTTTCTGAATTAAACCAAAGCTTTCTTGAGTGTTTCTTACATGTAACAGGACTGGTTCTCTATTAAGTTTGTGATTTTGGTTCTGATCAATGTTGCCACCATGGTGAATTATAATTTCTGATTGGTTGATATTTCGAATACAAAATGTAACTTCTCTGAAAATCAATTGGTCAAATTTGTCCATAATATGCAGGGATATTATTTAATGCTTCTCTACCAAGTTTGTGTTTTTAGTCCCATTCTGATACATGTATTCAATATGGTCACCAGAGTGAATAATATATTCTGATCAACCGATTTAAAAAATGAATTGAACCAAATTTTACACAAATGTTACTAAGATGGTTCTCAAGTTCTACTATTTTTTTTGTTTTTGGTTCTGGTCAGAAATCCAACATGGCTGCCAAGGAGAATTTTAATTTCTTATTGGCCAGATGACATTGGTGGTGTCTGCTACATCATGTACTCATTTATTACAGCCCCTGGAGGATATCTCCAATCTCAGCCTGGTTACCCTGATCAGTAGCAGGTAGGCAGGCTAGATGACAGTGGTGGTGTCTGCTACATCATGAACTCATTTATTACAGCCCCTGGAGGATATCTCCAACCACAGCCTGGTTACCCTGGTCAGTAGCAGGCAGGCAGGCTAGATGATAGTGGTGGTGTCTGCTACATCATGTACTCATTTATTACAGCCCCTGGAGGATATCTCCAACCACAGCCTGGTTATCCTGGTCAGTAGCAGGCAGGCAGGCTAGATGATAGTGGTGGTGTCTGCTACATCATGTACTCATTTATTACAGCCCCTGGAGGTTACCCCCAGCCACAGCCTGGTTATCCTGGTCAGCAGCAGCAGTCAGGCCAGACAACAGTTGTGGTGGCACAGCCGGTAGTTCCTGTGATTCAGTCATTCCGTGAATCTCCTGTTCACACCAGGTGTCCCCACTGTCAGGCGGAGGTCGTGACTGGTACAGCGTACGAGACAGGAACATTTGCCTGGATAGTCTGCGTAGTACTCTGCGTGTTTGGGTAAGATTTATTGTGACCTTGCATCCAAGGAAGTGATGCCACGCCATCACTCGCTTTAAGTTGGTTTAAAGTCCGAAAATGTATTGCACTTCACCACTGTCCAACCATGTATATGACATTGTATGTAATGTTAATGACAAAAAAATGTTAGTTTTCCCAATGCCAATTGGTGGACATAAGGTTCTGTAAAAACATGTTATGCATTTTTAGGTCACCTGAGACTTTGTCTCAAGGGACCTTTTGCAATCGCCTTTTGTCCGTCAACGTGCATCATCTGTCATCGTGCGTCGGGAAACAATTGACATTTTTGATTTCTTGAAGACTTCACAAAAAACGTATGCTCAATCATAATGAAATGTTGTATGCAGCTTTGGTACCTAAGGATGAATAAAAATTGTGAATTGCATGGTCCTCACTCCCCCTGGGGCCTTGGGGGTGGGTCCAAATTAGTCGATTTGAGGCAAACTTTGAAAATCTTCTCAATATAGGAAGCACTGGGAAACAAATGGTGAGCATGATTATGGATGTTTATGGGTCCTTTATAAAAAATTGTGAGTTCCATGTCCCTTGGTTTCAAGGTTTGGCTCTTGGGGCGTGGCCTACTTTACTTAATAATATTTAAGAAAAATTGACAAAAAATGTTATTTCTTATGGCTGAATAGATTTATGTGAATGTTTTTTGGATAATCAGGTGATCGTTAAGGCCCATGGGCCTTTTATTTTTAAAAGAGAAACCTTGAGAAATATTAGAGACAAAAGAAATTGCAAAATATTTCCAGTTTTCTTTAAAAAAAATGATACCCATTGATAAAAATAGTGTTACAAAAAAATTAATAGGACTGGTTGGCATATTTAATGTAAAAATGGACCTTGGCGAGTATATGTTGATTAGAGTTTTGATGAGTACCCAGGTGTCAGGTTGGGCAATGATTTTAACCGTAGCCCATGGTGTATAAGTTAGAAAATTCACTGTATTAATTTTTGGTGTTTTTGATTATATCACAATAGCAATAAGTTTGTAATGAGACCATACCAATTTTTTTTACATTAACCCTTGGATCTCCCTGCTTTCCTGATACAGACAGCAAATCAAAATATTGCCAAAACACTGAAACCGGAATTTCACTTAATTTTAATTTCATTTAAAACAAATCATTGTAGGTGTGACCTTGGATGTTGCCTCATCCCCTTCTGTGTTGATGGGTGCAAGGACGTGGTTCACAACTGCCCCAACTGTCGCCAAGTAATCGCCCGCTGGAATAGGTTTTAATCTGATGGAGGGTCCAGATTTCTGACCACAAAACATGTGTTGGTTTACAGATCTAACAAGAAGAAAAGGATATTGAAGATATTTAAAAAAGCAGAGAAAGAGTTGTTTTGATTAATTTCTTTATAACAAGGATCAATAGAACTTTTTTCAGCATCTTTATATATTTACGTATGGTTGTTATATTCAACTTATAAACACATTGTAGTTTATATGAATAATGTAATCTCATTCTATTGTACCTTTAAACTTAATAGAACTTGAATATCCTGTACTTGGTATACTTGACGAAGTACAGGGTAAACGTGACGCAGTGCTGGTTAAACTTGATGCCGTACTGGATAAAATTGATGCTGTACTTGGTATACTTGACACAGTACTGGGTATACTTGACGTAGTACTGGGTAAACTTGACGCTAATGCAACTGTTGCATTGATACCTGTTTTATTGTAACTTTGTAAAGTTTTGATTTTACTTGTAATGAATATTTGGCAATTTAATCTCAATTCTTTCATTTGTGTTGAGTGCATTTTTGTTATAGAGAATGGAATGAATTTATTGAAAGTAAGTTTGTATTTGAAGGTGTTCATGTAACTGTTGAGTAATAACCAAAATCTGAATTTAATGTAGAGTGAGGTGGAAAGAAAATGTCCAGGGGCTGCAGGCCCATATGTGTTTTATTTTGACCTACATGACCAGGCATTGGTAGAGAAATATGAACCTAATGTTAATATTCAATATCTTAAGTGTACCATTTGTTTTATTAATCAGGTAAAATATATATTCTTAAAAAAATGAATAATGATTAAAAACAATTTTTACAAACACAGTTTTTGACACCAATGTTGCAACTTCAATGTGATTTTAGTACTTGATTTGTTTATGTTAGCTTTTTATTATATATAGAGCTTGGTAGGATTTTCATGTGGGAAACTTTAACAAAGTTTTTTGTCTGTCCACTGAATGCCTCACATTTGTGGCTTGAGTGGAAATATGTTGCCCCTGAGTTTATACTGCATTGTTGAATATTGTTTTTTTTATTATTTTGTGTTCTTCAAGGAAATATAATATTGTCATTAAAAATGACAAAGAAGCAAAATGGACAGTTGTTCAGTTTTGCAACAGAAGTATCAGAATGTATGTCATTTCCACAAATAAAAACAGCAAACATCATAGGTACATGTTTAAAGTAAAAGTAATTATTTGATGTATATAGTTTTTTATGTTCAATGTAAGAATCATTATTATATACACTTAAAGTGACAAATAATATTAATTTGGTCATTTCAAGTCAGTCACATCTTAATAATGTGCATTTCAAGTCAGTAACGTCCTAATAATGTGCATTTCAATTCAAAAACATCCTAATAATGTGCATTTCAATTCAAAAACATCCTAATAATGTACATTTCAATTCAGTAACATCCTAATAGTGTACATTTCAAGTCAGTAACATCCTAATAGTGTGCATTTCAATTAAAAAACATCCTAATAATGTGCATTTCAATTCAAAAACATCCTAATAATGTGCATTTCAAGTCAGTATCATCCTAATAATTTGCATTTCAAGTCAGTAACGTCCTAATTATGTACATTTTAAGTCAGTTACATCCTAATTATGTGCATTTCAAGTCAGTAACATCCTAATTATGTACATTTCAAGTCAGTAACATCCTAATAATGTGCATTTCAAGTCAGTAACATCCTAATAATGTGCATTTCAATTCAGTAACATCCTAATAATGTGCATTTCAAGTCAGTAACACCTTATTATGTACATTTCAAGTCAGTAACATCCTAATTATGTACATTATCCTAATTTAGTACATTTGAACTCAATTACATCCTAATTATATACATTTCATTGAATTTCTCTTCTATATGTCTGTTTAAAAAATCACCTAATGGTTTGGTTTTGTCTGATTGTCCGTACATCTATAAAGAACGTTGTTTCTTTACTAACTCCTCCCACAATCCTTATTTCATTGTAAAGGTTTTATTGACAGTTAACTATTCAAATGTTTCTGCTTAACATAAAACCTTGTTTTATTCTGCTATATGGCTAAAATCAAATATAATCGTTATCTAATTGAAATGGAACTTAATAGAATACTAGAAGAAATATATGTAAGGCTAAACTTTAATATTTTTGTAGGGTAACTGTAGTATTGAAGTAATCACCAGATAGTTTTTGCAGTTTGAACTAGAAATTTTGAAAAATATACATGTATAAATATTTAGAAATAGGTAAATGTGATGGGAGGAGTTATTCCTATTTTTGTGTAGGTTTTTCGTGTCGTAGACAATTGCTCCTGCACTAAGACTTGTTTGTAATTGGACATTTAATATTGCTGTATCAGGTGCTGGTATTGTTTTATGAATACTGTTTTTTTCACAGCCTTAAGTGCCCTTGTAACAGTTGACTTGTGAATATTTTAATTGATTTTTAATAGAAAATTGTTTTTAAAAAAAAATTATACAGTTATGTTCGTTGTTTTTAATTGTATTCATTCTATTACACACCACCTTTGGTGTGATACAACATGGCATTTAATTTCAATAATATTTTGCGAGCAGTGTTATTATAAAATGGATTGTTGGACTTTTTATGGCAGGTTGATGTATGGGAAAACACCAAGCATCTTCACTTATTATCATTAAACTTCCTGCACCATTTACACTGAACTTCCTGTACCATTAACACTGAACTTCCTGTACTGTTAATACTTCTCAAATTTCTACATAGTTATGGGTTAGGTTGATTGTAAACATATTTTTAAAGAGAAGTTGGTCAAGTTAACTCTACCCAAACTTTCTAAACGTTATTATGCTTATGTACATGTACTATATATAGAATCTTTAGTTCTTGTTATTGGGAGTGGTGTTGGTGGCCAAACAATGAAGACAAAATACTCGCAAGCTGATCGGAGTGTTCTTTTATTTGAAACACATGAAGTAAATTGCTGGGGATAAAAGGTTACATTCCATTGCGTTTTTACATATTAATACTTAATGAAATGTAAAAAATGAATAACAACTTAAAGAAAATTAGGTGTCGAAAGTAATTATGTTGATAAGCATGCTGTGTATTGTATCACAGTCTGGTTTATCACCGTAGATGTGGACATGCACTATCTGATAAGCTTGCTGTGTATTGTATCACAGTCTGGTTTATCACCGTAGATGTGGACATGCACTATCTGATAAGCATGCTGTGTATTGTATCACAGTCTGGTTTATCGCTGTAGGTGTGGACATGCACTATCTGATAAGCTTGCTCTGTATTGTATCACAGTCTGGTTTATCGCTGTAGATGTGGACATGCACTATCTGATAAGATTGCTGTGTATTGTATCACAGTCTGGTTTATCACTGTAGATGTGGACATGCACTATCTGATAAGCTTGCTGTGTATTGTATCACAGTCTGGTTTATCGCTGTAGGTGTGGACATGCACTATCTGATAAGCTTGCTGTGTATTGTATCACAGTCTGGTTTATCACCGTAGATGTGGACATGCACTATCTGATAAGCTTGCTGTGTATTGTATCACAGTCTGGTTTATCGCTGTATGTGTGGACATGCACTATCTGATAAGCTTGCTCTGTATTGTATCACAGTCTGGTTTATCGCTGTATGTGTGGACATGCACTATCTGATAAGCTTGCTCTGTATTGTATCACAGTCTGGTTTATCACTGTAGATGTGGACATGCACTATCTGATAAGATTGCTCTGTATTGTATCACAGTCTGGTTTATCGCTGTATGTGTGGACATGCACTATCTGATAAGCTTGCTCTGTATTGTATCACAGTCTGGTTTATCACCGTAGATGTGGACATGCACTATCTGATAAGATTGCTGTGTATTGTATCACAGTCTGGTTTATCGCTGTAGGTGTGGACATGCACTATCTGATAAGCTTGCTGTGTATTGTATCACAGTCTGGGTTATCACTGTAGATGTGGACATGCACTATCTGATAAGCTTGCTGTGTATTGTATCACAGTCTGGTTTATCGCTGTAGGTGTGGACATGCACTATCTGATAAGATTGCTGTGTATTGTATCACAGTCTGGTTTATCACCGTAGATGTGGACATGCACTATCTGATAAGATTGCTCTGTATTGTATCACAGTCTGGTTTATCACTGTAGGTGTGGACATGCACTATCTGATAAGATTGCTGTGTATTGTATCACAGTCTGGTTTATCACCGTAGATGTGGACATGCACTATCTGATAAGATTGCTGTGTATTGTATCACAGTCTGGTTTATCACCGTAGATGTGGACATGCACTATCTGATAAGCTTGCTCTGTATTATTGTATCACAGTCTGGTTTATCGCTGTAGGTGTGGACATGCACTATCTGATAAGCTTGCTCTGTATTGTATCACAGTCTGGTTTATCACCGTAGATGTGGACATGCACTATCTGATAAGATTGCTGTGTATTGTATCACAGTCTGGTTTATCACCGTAGATGTGGACATGCACTATCTGATAAGCTTGCTCTGTATTATTGTATCACAGTCTGGTTTATCGCTGTAGGTGTGGACATGCACTATCTGATAAGCTTGCTCTGTATTGTATCACAGTCTGGTTTATCGCTGTAGGTGTGGACATGCACTATCTGATAAGATTGCTGTGTATTGTATCACAGTCTGGTTTATCACCGTAGATGTGGACATGCACTATCTGATAAGATTGCTCTGTATTATTGTATCACAGTCTGGTTTATCGCTGTAGATGTGGACATGCACTATCTGATAAGCTTGCTCTGTATTGTATCACAGTCTGGTTTATCACCGTAGATGTGGACATGCACTATCTGATAAGCTTGCTCTGTATTATTGTATCACAGTCTGGTTTATCGCTGTAGGTGTGGACATGCACTATCTGATAAGCTTGCTGTGTATTGTATCACAGTCTGGTTTATCACCGTAGATGTGGACATGCACTATCTGATAAGATTGCTGTGTATTGTATCACAGTCTGGTTTATCACCGTAGATGTGGACATGCACTATCTGATAAGCTTGCTCTGTATTATTGTATCACAGTCTGGTTTATCGCTGTAGGTGTGGACATGCACTATCTGATAAGCTTGCTCTGTATTGTATCACAGTCTGGTTTATCACCGTAGATGTGGACATGCACTATCTGATAAGATTGCTGTGTATTGTATCACAGTCTGGTTTATCACCGTAGATGTGGACATGCACTATCTGATAAGCTTGCTCTGTATTATTGTATCACAGTCTGGTTTATCGCTGTAGGTGTGGACATGCACTATCTGATAAGCTTGCTCTGTATTGTATCACAGTCTGGTTTATCGCTGTAGGTGTGGACATGCACTATCTGATAAGATTGCTGTGTATTGTATCATAGATGTGGACATGCACTATCTCAAGTTTAATGTTGCCATCAATGATCCAGTCAACAAACACTGATAACACAGATGATCCTGTGAGAAACTACATTGTTTGGTTCTCAGTCATTTACTTCTAATTAACATCCTCTCTAGATGATGATCTTACATGGAAGAGTCAAGATCTGAAAATATGCTTACATCAATGTTTCATCGTTTAAAACAAAACTGCATCATGGGTAATACGACAATGTAAAGCTACCACCTGTAAAACAAAACTGCATCATGGGTAATACGACAATGTAAAGCTACCACCTGTAAAACAAAACTGCATCATGGGTAATATGACAATGTAAAGCTACCACATGTAAGTGAAGAACCCTCATACAAGCTCAGTGCATTTCTGATGTATTTTTGTTCAATTAATAATTATTTCAGTATGGGCTGACTAATTAATATGTTGGATGTCGTGAAAAGTTTTTACATTGCAAGATAACTGCTGAATAAAATATGTTAACCAGTCTATCAACATGTAGCTAGTCCATCTAAATATATATTTTTAACTATTTTCAAAGGCTGGAATCACTCATTTTGCATGTCTCTGTTTAGTAAAATCAAAGCTTCATGTATTTTGCTTTTCACAGGGTAGAGGGCAGTAGATTTATATTTCTTATTGTATACTCAGCTTTTTCTAAGAATGATTTGTTTTATGAAAATGGTTTAGAAATGTACAGAGAGTTGTATAAAATACAATTTTTTGGATCACAATGGAATTAAAGCTTTATCATTTTATTTCCTTACATTTATTTTAAATGGTTGATGTTTGCTTTTATTTTGTTTTAAAATTGTTATATATCCACTTTGATACATAAATTATACCCCCTATATAAATATATATATAAATACATTGATTTTTACAGCTGGTATTATTTGGCGGAAGGGCCTTAAAACCTTAGAATCTCACAAATGCACATTATGGCTGGACAAACTGTTTATAATTAACAGTTAATTGGTTTTGTATTTTGTCAAAATGTCCCCACCTGGCAGTGAGACTTTAAAATATGATGAAATTATGGAGTAGCACCTCTTGATGTAGATTCATATATAAATTACCTTTCTGCCTGATGGTATATATCTTTGCTTCATGTTTTATAAGAAGAAATATGTTTATTTTACTTATGCCAATTTTATTTTATTTTTGTTAGATAATCCTTCTGTGAAATTTTAAAGACCTTTTATTTATTTTTTTATTTTTCGGCAAGAATTATTATCAAAATGAGATTAGAATATGATATTATCTTGAGATGACTAGATATAGTAACAGCTAGACACAACTACTCACCGTGTTGTGTCCATGTATTTTACATAAGACAAGACTGTTTGTGAAGCCAAAGAAACAGCCATCTGACATATCGCGCAAGGTATTTTCTGCAAAATTGCAAGTGATGACAGCAACCTTTGCAATTGTTTTGAATACAGTAGGAGCCATGTGTTGACTGGGCCAAGACAAAAACCTCCATTATGAGGTCATTTAACCTAAGGAGAGATGATTTTTAATTGGATGAGAGGATTGTCTGTGGCCAAGTGGTAAAGAGCTCAGTCTAAAGAACACTTGCCTCTCCCCATTGAGAATGTGGGCTCTAGCCCAGTTAGACCTGGTATTTTACTCAGATTCATGCATTTGGGTCTGGGGCTTCCTCAACCAGATGTCAGTTATATGCCATATAACCTGGGCCAAGTTCAGTAATGCTTAATAGCAAACATGTTAGCTGCCTGGTTCCCTGAAATTATAGCATAGTGATTTAGTATTGAGTCGGTGTCCAGGAAAATAAACTAAAGTTGGCAAACATTCAACCAAAATGACCACAGCTGGGTTATTTGTTAACAAATATATAATGTCTATATTGTAATTTGCTTGCTTTACACATCAAAATGTCTGGAATATAAACTTCAAAGGTTGTCAGCACTTTTCTTCCATATTCTGTAGTTTTTTTACCTAAAACATGTATAAGTTTTTGTTAAGTTATGATATGATAAAGTTTAGCTTTACTATTCTGTGTTTTATATCTATTATTTCGCATAATATATATCATTTCTCAGTTATGATGGTATACGCATGTTGGATCCAAACTTTTGGTATGTTGGTTTTCTCAATTCTCCTCAAATTTAATATATTATTAACTCACCTGAGTCAAAGGCTCACAGGTGAGTTTTTGTGACCACCCCCACAAACATTGTGATCACCAGCCTTCCCATCTTTAACTGTGCTTCAAATGACATTTTCAAGACACCATTTAACACAGAGAAATTTTAATTTAAAAATCTTCTAAAGACCCAACCAGTCAGATTTGTTCACATTCTGTACGCAGGTTTTTCAAGTTTTGTTCTAATAAAGGAGATAGTGTTCATAAAGGTCCAGTAAGGGAACTTTCAATTTTATATGGGAATGCTATGGAAAAAACAGATAATTCTTATCTTCAAGTTGTTCATAGGCTTAGTCCATTCAGAATTTGAAAAGAAGTGCTGAGTGAAATCAGGTGAACCCTTATTGATCAGACTTTGCCCTACCCTCATCCCCTGCTACCCCATGGACCCACTATTGAAATAATACACCATCCTAACATACTGATTCTGTTTAAGGTATCACAATTATTTTAGAGAACATTTTTTGTTTTACCTAAATTAGTTATGGATGCACGACCATGTATCACATCGCAACATTTGCAAATAATAAAAAATGCAGCAATTATAACAATGTGTATATTAACAGAATGGTTGAAGAAAAAACTCAATTGTAATCATAACCCATGCCAGATGCTGCCATTTCCACCAAACACTTTATTATTTTTAAATTATACAAGTGTGTACTGAATAAAAATAAGGTGATTATCTGACAGTAAGTGTTTATTGTTGTTGTTAAATGTACAAATTATAATCATCTACAAATCTTCTTGTTTGACCATAACATGCATACTTACAAGTTGTCTTTTACAGAATATGTAATAAAAGTTTCTTCTTGACATATTGTTGTTTTGTCTTTCAAATCCGGATAAATAATGAAGATATAACCGTCACGTACAGTCAGCTGAACTGTGATCACTGTGATTGTTTGAAAGCTGTGGTTGCTCGAGAGCTATGGTCATTTGAGAGCTATCATCATTTAAAAATGTGATTATTTTCAGAGCTATAATCATTGAAGCATTATGATCACTGGGAATGGTTGAAAGCTATTATATTTGGGAGAACTGTCATTTCAGAACTGCAAATGATCTTGTAAAAGCTATGATCACTCAACTGAGAACTTTGATCACTTTAGAGCTACAACTACTTGAGGTGTTCAAATGACATGAACTATGATCATTTGAGAGATATAACTAGTTCAGGGCTGTGATCAAATAGTATTTTGCTCATTTGTGAACTGATTATTTAAAAGACACAGTTATCTGGGGATCCTGATTGTATGGTGGTCACTTGTGAACTGTGATCATTTGAGAGATTTGACTATTTGAGGACCGTGATCAAATCACGGTTTGGTCACTTCTGGTCATTTGAGAGCTTTGATAAATTTAGGACTATGTTCACTAAAGTGCTGTGACCATTACATTTTGAGTGTCGTGGTCACTTTCTATGAATAGCTCCAAATGCAATTAACTAGAAGTAACGAAATTAGCGACTACTTGTAAAAAACAAAAATGGAAATGGTGAGTAAAACTACTCTATGCAACGCTAGTAATGCATTCTATTTGTGCTGGATGAACAATACTTTTAACATAATATATTTTTTAGATATGAAAAAATATGCACTATTTGGCAATATAAATCCCTGCATTCAAACATATTATTGGTCATTTGTAACCATTTTCAATCACAAATATTTTCAATCATATGGTCAAGAGCACTCCTGGAAGTATTGGTTATGGGGGATTTTATGGTCAAGAGCACTCCTGGAAGTGTTGGTTATGGGGATTTTGTTTCAGTATACGCTTTTACTTACTCATTTAGGGACCATGCTTAAATGTTCCTTTAACTAGAAATTGTAACCTGAAACACCTGGAGAAAACAACAGAACAGCATATTGGTTATTGCATTCACACTTACAAGACAAAAAATCTCTCCAAACAGCCGAGTAGGAATTATAAAAAGTTTGCAGCAGTTGCTGAGTTCTACAAGGGTCCGAAATTACTTCAGTCCTTACCAGAACTCCTTCTTGACACTAGAATGACTTTATGTACGAATGTTGATAAAAATGATGACATTTCAACAAAAAATATTCCTAATAATGAAATATTGGATTTCATGACATTTTGGACTTATTGTTTTATAAATGCTCAGTGGCAAGATTGTCACTATTTTTAAAAAAAATTCATAAATGGTATGAAAATACTGAAAACAAGGCAAATCTATTTCAATATATAATTAAATGCATTCTTATGAACGCTTTATCACAGACATTTCATATAATACATTGTATATCAATTTATATTAACATACATACAATCAATAGGAAAACAATCCTATAAAAGTTAGCAAGATCAATTTCTGGATCCTTAGTTTTAACCATTTCATCATTTTTTTTTCAACTGTCACATACAGTTACACCTACCACATGTACTGGTATCCTAGCTCTGTATATAAAAAAAAATCGACACTTTCTTAAAAGCATGTTTCACTTTACACTACTGTAACAAGTTTATGGAATTCTTCAAAAGCTCTCTTCATTTTATCTTCTTGTATCATCCAGTAAATACAACAGATATATTTCATGTCGACAAACTTAAGCTCTGCTACTTCTGGCTTGCTCAATTTTACGTCTCACTTGATTACAGTGCAAAGTAAGCTCTGCGTGTTGCATTTTTAGTTCTTCAAGTTTATTACGAAGGTCGTCGCCTTCATCTTTACGTTCTTCAAAGTCTCTCAACAGTGATTCATTGCCTAATAGCCCACAGTTCTGTCTCAGGCGTTGATTATCTATCCTTAGTGCATCACGTGCCTGTTTTGTACGAGATAGTATATCTCTTTTCTGGAAAGCAGAAATATAATATTGATAACGACAATGCCTCAGAGTGGGCCCTGTACATTATTGGAAGGAAAAGAAGAAGAACAGTAATTAGGTACAATGATCAAATGATCATTACTAAGTAATTACAGATTGTATTTTGGAATGTAACATGTAATATCGATATTTAACCTCTGAAAATTTTGCAGAGAACTTTCATTTAAAACAATTCAAAACGGGTTGACACCACTGAAGTTTTGAAAAATTGGTCTTGATCATTTGATTGATAATCTTTAAAATGGATGAGAGTTATACATAACTTTACATTTAATGGAAGTAAATCATACAATTTGATTGATTAATTAATTGAATAATTAGCATCATTATATGCCATCAAGAGCTGACAGATGATCATTTAACCTAACCAAACTTTCCTGGGATCCTGAAAGGTTTACCAGTATCCAAGCACACCAATCTCTGCAAGTAACTGATAACTTCCCACTTGAATCAGGGGTGACAGAAGAATGACAATGAGATAAAATGTCATATTTAAATCATCATGTAGACTGTTGCTTGGCAGGGATTTGAACTCACGGATTTGAACTCTCCAGGAGTGATAGTCAAACATGCTATTTACTGAGCTAACCCGGCTATACAATTTAAAGGAGACGCAATATATAATCTGGCTATTTTAGGTGGCAGTTTCCCTCCCACTCAATTTGCTTGTGTATATTATATGTCTATATATATATATAAGCAGCACAATGGTAGAAAGAATCTGAATTCCCCATTTTAGAAATAATAATCTTATGTGATTAGAGATGTTTTGTTCATTATAATTATTATAATTATAATATATACCTGTCCAACATCTGCCTCTACATCACGTAGGTTCCGTTTCTGTACTTGATTCTCTGCTTGAACGTACTGTAACTTCTCCTTCAGATGGGTCAACACCTGTACCGTGCTTGTGATCTTCTTACGTAACTTTAGCAATTCCTGTGATATAAACGTGGGAATGTTTTAGGCATAAATACAGTCAAACCTGTCTCAGGCCATCCTTAAAAAATGTTTGTTTGCTGTGTTTCGACCCAGTATTTTTTATGTTGGTAGGTAGCAAATTTTTTTTGCCAGATTTTGATTTTGCATAGTCTTTTAAAGAAAATGAACAGAATTCATGAAAAAAAATTAATCGCTTTAAAAGGCAATACAAAAGTTTGGGAAGCAGCAATATTGAGTGAGTAGGTAGGAGCACGGCAAACAAGTTAGTTTTTTTTAAGGACGGCCTCAGCAGTCATCTCTATTTAGCAGTCACTTGTCTCAAGCAGCCACATTTGCTTTTTCCCATTTCTATGCTTCAAGAACAAATTAACTTGTATTTAGCAGCAGCTTGTCTTAAAAAAACATTTTTGCCCCTTCCCTTGACTGGCTGCTTAAGACAACTTAAGACTCTACTTGAGTAATTTCTATGATATAAAACAGGGGAAATGTTTAAACTCCAATAATATAAATCTAGGTAGTTACATTTGAGCAACTCCAATGATATAAAACAGGATTTTTTTTAGATATTTATACCTAAGCTTTAATATAAAGCTTTGGAAACTTGTCAGGAATTTATACTAGAGCAACTCCTATGATATAAAATGGGACAAGTGATTAATTAAATCTATATGTAAATCACACCACCAAAATGTATTCTGACCATACAAGAAAACAACAAGTGTACAAAAACTAAATTGGGGGGTATGTTAATTGAAAAAATAGGCATATCAATAATCAATTTACATATTCTGTGATATGAGCTGAACTAGTTTTTGTGCAAGTAACTGTCAGAACTTTGAGTCTTCCAAACAACATCACTAAAACTTATATTTACCGTATCATAGTACTACTGCAACATTTATAAAGTGGATTCAAACTGATCAACATCATATTAAGGAAACAAAAACAAGCATAAGAAATGGAGAACCCTAGTCTGACAGTTTAAATTAGATAGCACATGCAAGAATGAAAGTTTACCTCATTCCTTTCTTCTATTTTCTCATTGTACGTCTGGTTTTCAATCTTCAGCTGCTCAAAGTCAATTAAATGCAATCCTTCTGCAAGTTCCTCCTGTAAATTATTACATTAACATATTTGTTATGCTTTGATATTAAACATTGTAGTAAGAAAATGGTGTATTGCAATATGGGAATGGTGTTTTGCAAAAATGGAATGATGTACTGCAATAAAGGAATGGTGTATCACAATAAAGGAAAGGTGTATTACAATAAGAGAATGGTGTAATGCAAAAATGGAAATGTGTATTGCAATACAGGGTATATTGCAATAAGGCAATGATGTATTGCAATTCAGGATATATTGCAATAAGGCAATGACATATTGCAATAAGAGAATGGTGTATTGCAATTAAGGAATGGTATATTGCAATATTAGAATGGTGTATTTCAATAAAAGAATGGTGTATTGCAATAAAAGAATTGGGTATTGGAATAAAGGAAAGGTGTATTACAATAATGAAATGGTATATTGCAAAAAGAGAATGGTGTATTGCAAAAAGGGAAATATGTATTGCAATAAGGGAATGGTATACTGCAATAAGGGAATGATATATCACAATATGGAATGATGTATTGCAATAAGGGAATGGTATATTGCAAAAAGGGAATGGGATATTGCAATAAGGGAATGGAGTATTGCAGTAAAGGAATCATGTATTGCAAAAATGGAAATATGTATTGCAATAAGAGAATGGTGAATTGCAATAAGGGAATGGTGTATTACAATAAAGAAATGGTGTATTGCAATGAGGGAATGGTGTATTGCATCAAAGAATGGTGTATTGCAATAAGGGAATGATGTATTGCAATAAAAGACTGGTCTATTGCAATAAAGGAATGGTGTATTGCAGTAAAGGAATGGTATGTTGCAATAATGGAATGATGTATTGCAATAATAGAAATTTGCCTCTCACAACTATATTGGAAAGTTACTTGTTCTGATAATGGTTAAGCTTACTGGTTGTCTATTAGCCCTCGTTGGCATAAAAATGATGCTACACATTCAAACAAACTGAATGTATATACGTTTATACTTGCCTGGTTTGACTGTTATATAGTGCTTATCTATGTATGAACATGTCTGAAATTGTTTAACTACTTTGAAATAAAATTCAAAAATATATTACACATGCTCAACTACCAATTAGACTAACCTTAGACTTTAGCTGATGTTCCTTTTTCTTCAATTTGTTCTTAAGTTTGATATTCTCTAATCTCACATTGACTACCTCTGCCTCTTTCCTGTTCTCTGCAGTCAAATATGTTTCTATATCCTAAAATGAATATGTTGTTATTTATATAAATAGGATTACTGCAAAACATCAATATTTATAGTCACATAAATGGTATAATGAAGGACTTAAATAGAGAAGGAAAGGCGATTGATAGATATGTTATGAAAGCTTGTGTATTCACGCAAAACCTCCCAAAATCTCATATTCAAATATCCTAACTTCATTCCTCTCAGAAATACAAATCAAAGTTCTTTCTTTGCACAATGGAAGTCTCTACAAAATGAGACCATTCCCAGCAAACTGTGTTTACAACTGTTGAAGAAACTTATGATTACAATATTTGTATACTGCAACAACAAAAATAATGGAAAGTACTTGAAATGCTACTTTAAACTGCAACATTTTAAATTCAAGATCATTTTGCATGTTTAAAATGATATAAAACATCTAAGGTTGCATACATCCTACATTTATGCAAAATAAATCATTTGCCTGTGAAATATGAATGATTCATTTACAAAATTATTAATCCTTCGAATGCTAGTTTATCAACATTAAGTAGAGACAGGCAAGTTTCTTATCCTTCTAATGTAAGTCCTTGGTATAATGCACTCTGAGTTATCTATGATGTTGTAGTGATTTAGGACTTTTATTTCATTAAATATTGATAGCACAATACACAAATATTAGGTATAATTTACAATTACAATTAATAGCATTGGGAAGTATATGTCAGGGGAATATTTTACCTTGTGGAATGCTTTAATATGTACAGTCAAACCTGTGTAAGCAGCCACCTGTATTAAGCAGTCACCTGTCTTAAGCAACCACATTTGCTATTTCCCATTGTTAGCTTTCACAGCAAAGCCCTCAACTGGCTGCTTAAGACAGGTTTGACTGTATTATTATAACAAACATTCAGATGTAGTTCTACATGAACACATCTAGAAACTATTTTTGGTGTATGATGGTTTCAATTTGGGCCTAAAAAGTATTACAGTAAAAACAAGTACAACTTTAAACATACAGGACAATATTCATTCTTTGTTAAGCTCACAAGTAATCTCATCTTAAACTTAGAAAATTAAATAAATAAAATAAATAGTGAAGAGTGTCCTCCATGGCTGAGTGTCCTAAGGCACTGTCATGTAATGACCACTTTCCTCTCACTGCTGAGGTTGTAGATTCGAGCCCAGCTATTAAAGCCCAAAAACATTTTTTTTAAAACAAGTTTTATATTTGTCGTTCTACTTAAGATTCATTCTGAGGTCTTCCTCCACCAATAAAACAATAGTGGTGATCATATAAGGTAGATGTACATCCCTTGAAATCTGTTAATTCAACAACATCAGAATCGCTCACCAATTTTTCTATTTATGAAGAATCTCTTGCACACACCTGCGACAACAACCCTGCTTATATAGTAACTACCATATTCTCAGTTTATTAAGGGTAAGCAGTTCATCTTATCTGGGTTATATTACCTTAGGGGGTATGGGTCTGCCAGATCTGCTGTTGAGAGCGTTGAGTGCCGTCTGTTTCTTGAACTCCATGAATTTTCGTCTTTCCTCATCAACCTTCTCCTTCCTGTCTTCACAGCGAGATTTGAGTTCCTGAATCTGGTGTTTGTAATTCTCACGTTCTTGCATGTCCTGACGTCGTAGGTCCTCAAGCTGGGCTGTACACATAGAAACACATGGTTAAATATTATGAGTAATTAAAACTTCAACTTCATTGTTGTGCCAAGGGAGACCTGCTATCCAAACACTAGAGGCATCAAATGTGAAGTTTCATTAAAATGTCATAGTTGCTTCACATAAAAACTACTTGTTAAGTAACACAACAGTGACCTTATGCAGTAAGAATCCATGAAGGAACAAAATATTTTAATGAGTCTAATCTCACATTTACTATCAAATTAATCAAACAAGTTGGGAAATAATATGATGTGAGAGTTACATGAAGTAGAAAAGAACTGGACCTAAATTCATCAATATTTTGAGTCCGAGTCTAAATCTCCTACTCAGAATATTTAAGATTCAAATAATATCTATTAAATAAGCTTATTACTATATTTATTTTCAGAATCAATCAGTTTTAATGATTATATAACAGAAAATGTTACAGGATCACCTTTCTTACCCATTAGTGCACGTTTACAGGGTTTTACAAAAATGTAAGATCTGAGTCCGAGTGACAGACTCTCAGACTCAAATTAATGATGAGTTTAGGCCCTGATTTAAAAAAAGTGAAAATTTGTGCATGATTCAATAGAAATTACATGTGCATGTAATCCATAATGTTTCTTATTGAAACAAATTGAGATTTAGTTAATTAAAAAAAGGTTCTAAAAAAAAACATTGATCTCAACCATCTTTCTAATTTAAAATTATTTTTTTTGTCATTTTTAACTTGAAACCATAAATTAAAACACCTACCCATATATTTGAGATATCTTTGTTCTTGGTCGGTGACATTTTTGTCATATTCCTGTCGGCTTTCATCTGCCTTCTTTTTGCGGAAATATTCAGCAAGTTTGTGTTGTAGTTGATAGTTCTGCTGTTGAAGCTGCTCCCGTTCAGCAATGGCTTGCTGCAATTTAGATGGACAACTTATTAATCCTCTGTCCTTCAGCAAGGATATCAGATATTCTATTTCATATATAGGCCCACACTCCATTACTACCCACACCCCACAATATTCCCTATAGTATTTACTTTGTGTTAAAACTTAATAGAACAGAACCACAATTTGAAATTACTGGTTTGCATTAGGAAGAGAAATGATGCTATTTTTGCTACAGTAAAAAGGGAAGTAACTCTTTTTGTACAATTTATATAAAAAACAGTAATAAGGGAAGTAACTCTATTTATATGTAAAGGGAAATAACTTGTGATATAATCCAGAAAAAGGGAAGTAACTCTGATAAAATTCCATTGTGACAAGAATTATATAGAGATGGGTAGAAAAATTGCATTTTCTAAATAAATATTATAAAGTTGCAGGAAAATAACTAATACATGTATATATTATTTGACAAACTTTTCATTCAAAGCTAACTGATAATTGATTTCTTGTACATCAAAATGTAAGCTGTATGCATGTTTTATGGTGTTTTGCTCTTGAACAATGGTCTTAAATTAAAAACATGGCTTTTATGTTTAAAGTTTTAAGTGACAGAATATAAATTTTGTAATAAGTATATTTTCAACAGTTTTAAACACAAAATGCTGGAAAAGGTCTCATTTTATGGGAAATTTTATTCTGCCAAAATAATAAAAAAAATTGTATTTTCTGAGATGAATTGAGGCCGACATCATTGAAAATGAGATTTCAGAAGAGACTACAAAAATATGTACACATGCTTTCAAAAAATTTCAATGAGTTGTACTTCCTTCTCTATAAGAAATCTTAATTTTAAAGGGATTATATATCATGGAAAAACACTATAGATGTCTTAAAAAAGTAAAATCATTTTTAAAATGGATAAAAAGCATCTCAATATCATACATAAATAAAATCTGAATGGTTTGGTATAGACAGCATTTAAATACTGCTTGACAATATGTTGCAAACTATTTTAGTCTAACTAGGCTTATAGCCCAAGTTAGAAACCCATTTTCAATATATTATTTTAGCATGTTTAAATAAATATCCTTTTGGCAATACCTGATCAATGAGTACCAGTATAGGCATGATATACTGGTAAAAGATGTTTGAGCCAATTTAGAATTTTGAGAAATCCTGATGTGCTCCCTTTAAAAAGAATATGTTAACTTCATTCTGTGAATATGTATTTAAGGGTATAAACTGAATATAAATAAATTTTATCAAATTATTTAAAACAATGCAAAAAGTAACAAAGTAAAAATGCCAAACTATTTCAGGGACCAAAGTAGATCTAAACATAGGTGTATCATTTCTCCTTCCAGAGAAAATATGGTAATATTGGGATAAGCGACATTATTTTCATACTGATATGCCACAAATGTTGGTTATACTCATCGTTTGTTGTTTTTTATTCACTTGCTATCATTTCTTCTCTATCCTATGCCTCCACAGAAACATGTAATAAATGTTCCAAATGTTTAAATTAAATTTAAATATTAGAAATAATAATTATTTATCTTATGTATTTATTTGTTGTTTACGACAAAAGCTAAGAATTACATAGCTAAAAAATACTTAGAAAGAAAAGTCTTAAACTACAAAACAACAGCATACTCTGTGGAGGAAGAAAAGAGTATAATGATATTGGAATCTAAAGTTGTCCTCCTGTATTAACCAAGTTTCAATGCAGTTTTTAGGTTTCAATCAAAGGTTTTTTGTTTTGTTTTCAAAATGGACAATGAATAATTAAAAAGCATTTATTAGATAAACAAATAACATTTAAGAAGGATACCTAATAAATGAAAATATGTGAAACAAATAGTTATCTCTATATCTGTTTTATCTTCAAATCTTACATGGTATCTCTCTATGAGTTCCTCCCTGTCAAACTCTGGTTCTTGGTCATCTTCATCCTCTTCCTCCTCTTCAGACTCTTCTTCTTCACCTTCATCAAAAGTGGTCAGGTGACCAACTTCCTTGTCCCCCTCCACGGATCCTGGACGAGATCTTTCTGGTGTACCTGGCTCAAGTATATCTGGTATGGGTACGTCTGTTTGCTGTACAGGGCTACCCTCACGGGAAAGTTTCTCTCCGACACCCACAGGACTCTCAGCACGTTCACCTTCAGCAAATGTGTCACTCTATATGTAGAAATCAGTGTTTCAAAATCCTTCAGTTAATGACAAAGTTACAGATCGGACATAAATAATACTTGTGTTTGAAAAAGTTACTGACTAGATATATATGAAATTTCATATGGACTAAAGAAAAGACAAATTAACAGAGGGACAAACAATTTCTACAGTCAAAACTGTGTTAGTGGTCACCACTTATCTCTATTAAGCAACCACTTTTCTTAAACAGCCACATTTTCTATTTACCATTTTTATACTTTAAGTTTTAATCAACCTGTATTAAGCAGTTACCTGCCTTAAGGGGTCATTTCTGCTCTTTCCCTTGAGTGGCTGCTTAAGATAGGTTTGACCTCTCATAAAAATTTATGATAACTAGAATAGTATTATACTGGATGTTGGCTTGGACGGGTGTGATGATATACATTTAAATACAACTTCAATTACGTGCCCAAAGGACATAGTGGTTATCATCATTTAGGCAATAGTCACAAATATTTGATATATGGTGTATACCTGAGGTACTGGTGATTTGGACACTTCTTCCTCCTCCCCTGCAGGTTTTTGTTCTCCCTCCCCTTCTACTGGTACTTCCTCTCCCTCCTTCTGCTCTCCTTCCACTGGAGCTGCCTCTGCTGATTCTCCATCAGTTGCTGGTGCTCCTTCTCCATCCTCCACCTTCTCTTGTCCACCCTCGGCACCCTCAGCTATTAGATTTATACATAAGATTTAGCACTCATGAACAGATTGTTGTCTTCTATCTCAAAAATCATCACAAATATAAATGTGTTTATATATTGCTTTTCATAGTTTGGGTCCTCTGTGGCCAAGTGTTTAAGTCGCTTACTGCTGAGAATCCAGTTTGTTCCAAACACTTTTTGTGAGAAATTTGCCAGTTACCTGTGGAAGGACGATGGTTCTACTCATTTCTCCACCATATAAAATCTGGAATGTGTTGAAAATATCCCCATTCTCCATCTCCCCCACCCAACATTAATTCTTAAATTGATTCTTAAAATAAAACATTAACAATGACAATAGCCTTAACTAAGGTTATGTTCTGATCAGATTTGTTTTACCCGTATTTTTTAACCTTAGAAAACAATTCTGTTATCATGTTTAAATGTTTTTCCTTGTTGAAAACTAGAAATCAGAAACAATATGTGTAACTGGACCATATTCTGTATCACTTGACTGCTATAAATATACAAATGAAAAATAATAAATCATGTAATTGTAATTTTACATGAAGTAAACTGAGGTAGAATTAAAACAAATATACATGTATCATATACATTGTATATCTATAAATAAGCACATTGTAATGTCTTTACCTTGTTCACCAGTTGTAACCGCATCCCCCTCTGCCTTTGGTTCTTCTTCTTTGTCACCTTCACCTTCTGCCTCCTGTTTTACTTGCTCTCCTCCTTCCCCAGCCTCACCTTCTCCCTCCTTGACAGCAGCTTCCCCATCTGCAGCCACTTCCCCTTCAGGTGACCCTTCTGTTGGGGCCTCAGCAGGAGTCTCAGATGGAGCCTCAGTTGCAGGTTCTTCAGGGGCACCCTCAGTTTTTGGGGGCTCTTCTCCTCCCTCTACTGTCAAGAAAATATAAATGCATCGAGACATTAAACTTATTTAATCTATTGAATTATTGGCAATAAAAAGTTAATATGTCTGACAGGAATGTCAGCACTTGATGTTGATCATGTATGCAAAGTTTGAAGTCAATTGTCTGAAATGGAAGTACATGTAGTTTGTTGCATGAATTTTGGACAGACTACCCAACCAACAGACTAACTAACCAACTGTGTCACAGTGACTTTTATAGACCCCTCTCAAGCTTTGTTTGTGGGATTGTTACTGTGGCTGGACTAGTGTTATTTCTAAACCAGGAAAAAGGGCAGAGAGAAAAGTTTGCACTTAAAGCAACACATCCACGTTTTGAACTATAAAAAAAAAAATTTAATTGAATTATGAGCACATTTCCCATACAAACATATGATCAATTAGCTGTATATGAGCATATAAACATAATCCTGAACAAAATGATGCCCAAATTATAATGCGTGACTAACACTTTATAAAACAAGCGTGTAACTCACCCGAGTCAAAAAAAATTGTCAAAATGACTTTTAAGGCAGATATAGTACACTACGCACTAAAACGTGAAGTTTTTTAATACGACTCGCATAATTCAATTTGAAGCCAAGTTGGAATCCTCGGCAATTTAAAAATAATTTATAAAGCGTTTGTCACGCTTTATAATTTGGACATCTTTTTTTATAATTCTAAAGCGTTCTGGATAGTGTTTGTTAGCACATATACAGCTCACTGACCATATATTTATGTATGAGAAATGTGCTCACAACTCAATTGAAAAACTTTTTAAAAAAGTTTAAACGTGGATGTGTTGCTTTAACTGACATATTTATTGCCAAATTTGTTCTTTGGTTCTTTATGTAGGATTATCTCCCCTTAACAATAGGACTATGTAAATGTTATATTTTGTGTTTGTTCTTTTTTAACTACTAGTATCATGTCTGTTCTATCCAGGCGCTGTTGGAGCAGGAACATGTATATGTAGATAGTTTAAGTTTAAAACATTATTTAAAATATCTTCTCTGATGATTGCTAACCATCATAACAGACTTCAATGGCAAAGTTAAGCCTCCAAAGCTATAGTCAATCCATTCAAGAGAACTTTGCAATATGATAAAAAAATGCAGCCTATGATAGCCAACATTCAATTGACTGAGATTGTACATGACTTTGGAGGATATTACAATGGTGCTTGGAAAGAATGTCAAGAGTTTTGTGAAAATACATATACTGTTACCTGTCTGCTGTACTGGTTCCTCTGCCTTCTCCTCTGCAGGGGCTTCCGCTGGGGTAGCTTCTTCTGTTGGTGTTGGAGCCTTTTCTTGCTCTGTTGGAGCTGGTGCCTCACCCTCAGCTGGAGCAGCTGGTTCCTCTGTTGTTGCCGAGTTGTTAGTCTGAAATAAATAGTTATACTTTAGAATAAGAGATTTATCCATGGAACGGAACATGGTTGCTCCTGTTCTTAGCTTGTACTTTTAAATTTTTGTTTTCTCTTTTTTTTTTTAAAAACCCAGATACAATACAACAAAAATGACCAAGCACTATCTGCTTATTTTAGACAAACACTTTTGTTTGCATTGCTGGTACAGATTCACCATTCATAGGTGGGGATCTCCATGAGGTTCTCTTGTAAATACTGATATGTATTGATTGTTCATAGCTTCAAACTGTTTTTTCAAGTTATAGGTTACATTTCTATATGTCACAATGTGCATGTAACATTATAGGAGAGAAAAATATGCAACCAGTCAGTGACTCAAACCAGGAACCTTTCCCTTACCAGGTGATTGTTCTACTGACTTATCTATCCTGGGCTGCTGACATCTACTTCTGTCCTATAAGGTTAAGTATACAATGTGACATACCCACGTATAGGGGTGAAGTATTTTACACGGAAGGAGAAGTATTTTCTTCAGCAAAGTAGTTAAATGGAAAATTGTTAAAAAATGAATCACTGAGGTATTTCATATCTTTCTTTACACTGTTAATGTTCAATATTCCCTTTCTATACTGGAAAATATAACTATCTGATTTTCACTGATGTCTATCAGATATGCTGCTGTTCCAGTGATTCATTCCCCCCACAGTGCAAGATTCATGTATGTATGCTATTTACTGCATATTTCTGCCATAGTTAAAATACAAACAATAAAATCAACAAATGAATATGTGATTCCAATAAAGTATTACATTTTATAAGCAGTCTCAATCATTGTAATCCTTTTCTCAGCTATTCATCTTCTCTGATTGGTTGAATCCAAGCCTTTTATAAATCAGGCTAATCCAGGGCTTGAAATTTCTGATAAAAGCTACTCGTCCTTCCTTTCCAACATTTTTAATTGAATGCTTAAAATCAAAGAAATGTTAAGGTCTCTTTCTTAAATCTTACTCGTCCTGACCAAATGTTCACTCGTCATGGTGAGCGGATGAGTGGAATTTTCCAGCCCTTCTTCTTCTTCTTCTTCCATATTCTGATCTGAGTTCTTGAAAGAGGTACAGAGCTCAACGAGACTAGGCATGGTGGTGGTGCACAGAAGTCTCAAATGTTAAAAAATTTAAAACTATATACAGTAGTCATGTCTGGTGAAGAAAGTGTCAGGTTACTCTGCCAGGAGTGACCTGAAGGCATCCAAGGTAGTGACCTGAAGGCATCCAAGGTAGGCACAGATACAGTGCTGGTAGGAAGAAGATTCCATTCTCGCACTGTCCTTGGGAAGAAGGAGTCGACAGTATCTGGTATTTGATACCTTCCTGGAATAGCCTATGTTGTCCTATAATGTCTCTTCTTTCCCAAGTGAGGAATCGTATAGACTGTATATGGTTAACCTGATGAGAGGGGAGACAACCTGCCTCTTCCCAAGTAGTGTGACATATCTCACATCTGTAAGAACCCTTTTTAAAGATTTTCATTTTGTATCTCCTGAGAACAAATCAGATATATCTAAATAATAAAAAAGCTGTCCATCCTCAACTCGCTTCTTGAGTAAATTAAATGTACAGAATTTACAAGTTAAAACTTAATACAGTGGGTAGAACATTTATGGTTGGAGAAAGAATTTGCTGACATGTGTTCTGCGCAACCTTGAAGACATCCACATTCATGTTTTCCCTTGTATACCTAATACCACGATATAACTATTAACGGGAATGCCCATATAATAACAATCTTGGAAGACATGCATAAAACTCAAAGTTCCGTTAGCGTCGGCATTTGTTTGCATTTAGTATTGGCAACTGTTTATTACGCAGCACACTTAAATAACCTTATTACTATTAAGTATTGATGCCATTCTTTACATGATTGAATTTTTTTTTAGAATCGCGGTATTAGGTATGACCAGTATAAAAATCAGAGAAACATGGTCACTCGTACCTTGGAGTACCTCAATGTCTGAGATGCAATCTGTTTGTTTTATACGTGTTAGGCCAATGACTGTGGATATTATAATTTCTAGTTGATTTATCTGTTAATTTGGTAAAACAGTGATACGAAGTCCAGCTAGTGTACTTGAACATTTTGATTTATTTATCACTGAAAAACTTTTCCCATCAATATCTGGCTAAAATAACCATTCAAAATCATTCCCCCATGCTGAGATTTCGGAGTTTTCGCTACATCAATGGAGTGTTTTTTTAATTATTCTAAATAAAACAGATTGTGAAATAGTTTTGAAAGTGTATTTTATTCGATGTTTACAAAAATTACCTCTTGATCGGCCATTTTTGTTGTCAAGGAAAATATCCAATTGCAATCGGAATGATTTGGTTATATCGCTAGAAATAAAAATATTCGAGCAACTGCGCATAATATTGGGGTACTACTAAAATCCGGTCAAATTCCGGCCAATCCGGTTACTTTTCCGGCCGTAGGGAAACGGCAAATGTGGCGTATATATTAGTGATTATGATGTTAAACTGCCCTAATCCCATTACTTATGTACTGCCCTTGACATATATATCAAGAAAATAAATATTGCTTCATTCGAGCTAAGGCCGATTCGTACTTAATACATGCTTGCTTTTTTTGCTAATTTACATTTGTATTTTATTTCAAATTTATTATTTTTGTTTTACTTATTGTTTTACATATTATGAATGCGTAACATTTGCTAATTGTTTTCGAGGAATTTAATATCAATTTTTGCTTCTGTCGTTGTCCTTTAGGGTCGTTCTAAAACACTGACTTTCATGGCTAACTCCAGCTATAGACAGACCAAAATATGAGAGGAAAACCCTGATAATTTGGAAACTAATATGGAAGCCTTGGAGGGACTTCTCAACAGAGAAGTCATTGCTATGTCGAAAGAGCTTCAGTTTTGTGATCAACTGAGAAGTCATTGTTATGCCGAGAGAGCCTCAATTTTGTGATCAACTGAGATGCCATTGTAATGTTGAGAGAGCCTCAGTTTTGTGATCAACTGAGAAGTCAGTGTTATGCCAAGAGAGCCTCAGTTTTGTGATCAACTGGAAAAGCATTGTTACGGTATGTCAAGAGAGCCTCAGTTTTGTGATCAGCTGGAAAGTCATTGTTATGTCGAGAGAGCCTCTATTTTTTGATCAGATGAGAAGTCATTGTTATGCCGAGAGAGCCTCAGTTTCGTGATCAACTGGAAAGTCATTGTTATGTCGAGAGAGCCTCAATTTTGTGATCAGTTGGGAATATTTTTGCTTCTGTCGTTGTCCTTTAGGGTCGTTCTAAAACACTGACTTTCATGGCTGATGCCAGCTATAGACAGACCAAAATATGAGAGGAAAACCCTGATAATTTGGAAACTAATATGGAAGCCTTGGAGGGACTTCTCAACAGAGAAGTCATTGTTATGTCGAGAGAGCCTCAATTTTGTGATCAGCTGAGAAGTCATTGTTATGCCTAGAGAGTCTCAGTTTAGTGATCAACTGGAAAGTCATTGTTATGCCAAGAGAGCCTCAGTTTTGTGATCAACTGAGAAATCGTTGTTATGCTTAGAGAGCCATAGTTTAGTGATCTGCTGAAAAGACACCGTTATGTTGAGATAACTCAGTTTTGTGATCAGTTTAGAAGTCAACATTATGTTGAAAGAACCTCAGTTTTGTGATCAGCTTGGAAGTAAATATTATGTTGAGATAAATTAGTTTTGTGATCAGTTTAGAAGTCAACATTATGTTGAAAGAACCTCAGTTTTGTGATCAGCTTGGAAGTAAATGTTATGTTGAGATAAATTAGTTTTGTGATCAGTTTAGAAGTCAACATTATGTTGAGAGAACCTCACTTTTGTTATCAGCTTAGAAGTTAATGTTAAAGTGCAGAAATATCGAAATTTGGAAACAAAGTTTGAATTTTTTTATATGTATCGCAAGAGTATTCTAAGGTGCATTTGTATGGGAAACAATTATGGCTATATGTTACAGGAAAATGGTGGAATTATTAATTAATGTGATAGGGGTCAAAAACAAAAAATCACAGCTTCACTTAAACATAGCAGAAGATGTACAGTTATGGAATTTAGGCATATTTAAAACTAGAAACAATGAACAAATTTCAATGAGTATCAACCATTTATTGACAATAAAGTTTATAAAATCCGAGTGAACGTTTGATCGGATAAACACAGAATACACTGCACCATGCATGCGCGTGGAAATCGACTTTTGCGTTGTCTATTTTGTCCAATACACATGTGCTACCTACAATTGGTTTTACCCGACACTAAATCATTCGCCCAAAACCGTTATGTAGACCATTTCACATGTTTTCTTCTTCCTTTCATGGCATTAAAAATACATTTCTTTTGTTCAGTTTATGTGCATGTATATTTAAAGATAGTTTTCAAAGATATTTGCCGTTGTTTGGTTGTGAGTTGAATATTCTCCATTTTGTGAGTATAATATTTTTTCTAATAGAGAGTTGGATATCCGTAGTTGTGGTTTGTTGTTTGCAAACTGGTTTCTATTTCACCAACATATTCACGTTTCAACTTCGGTACTTAAAAACTTAAATATAAGGAAAGTATCCAGATGATCATGATTTTAAACTGACTCCAGTAAAATTGTGTATAATTTCAAAGTCATTTATTAAAGAATATATAAATAACCAGTCAACACTCACTTTTAAATTTTTAGTATTACTTTAAAGGAAAATATTGGTGAAACAGAGGCCATATTTGTTTTCAAATAATTTGGAATTGAACGCAACACATGGATTCACTATGGGACCCTTGCATGTACCGCACACATTTGGTTATTCTTCCTTGCTGGAATTATCTGTATACCTACTGAAAGCAAAAAGTGACCATTGAACTGATTTGGGCATAATAATGGTTATATATATATATTATTGAAAATGGGTACAGTGAAATCTATGTTAGTAGCAACCTCTATTAAACAGCCACATGTGTTAAGCAGTCATATTTTCTCTTTCCAATTTCTATGCTTTACAAGCAAGTTAACCTGTATTAAGCAACAACCTGTCTTAAAAGGCCATTATTGCTCATTCCCTTTGCTGGCTGCTTAAGACAGGTTTGTCTGTACGTGTATATTACATGTTCATGTATTTTTTATGATTTTGAATTTTGTGAATGCAATTTATGGATGAAAACATAAATTAAATGTCAGTTCAACAAAATTGTTTTTAGCAGTATATAAATTACTTAATTTTTCATAATCGCTTGGATACTTATATATATTTGTGGACAGATTCCAATGCAAAGTTTTGATGGTGTTTTTTTTAGTATATGATAAAACTTGATTTAATATATGTTAAAAGTCAATATATAAAAATGCGAAAAATTATATCACATTATTTCAGATATATCAGAAGTTATTGCAAACTATCTAAATATTGTGAGTTTTTTAGCTCGACTATTCATATATAATAGGGGAACTATTGTACTTGCTCCGGCGTCGTTTTTTTTAAGGATAAAGTTTTTTATCAGGTAAGATATCTATGCAACCACTCATTTTATATGAATGACACTTCACATGTGTGTTCAGCAACATCAATGGAACTAACAGACGTAAGAACCATAGCTCTGGGTTACATTTTGGCAGAGTTATGGTCCATTTTGGATTTAATTTTCCAGGTAAATTTTTTGTATCAGGTAAGGTATCTATGCAACCACTCATTCAATATGGATGAAACTTCACATATGTGTTCAGCCTCATCAATGGAACACACAGACACAAGAACCATAACTCTGGGTTGCATTTTGGCAGAGTTATGGTCCATTTTGGATTTAATTTTTCAGGTAAATGTTTTTTTATCAGGTAAGGTATCTATGCAACCACTTATTAAATATGAATGGAACTTCACATATGTGTTCAGCCTCATCAATGGAACACACAGACATAAGAACCATAACTCTGGGTTGCATTTTGGCAGAGTTATGGCCCATTTTGGACTTTATTTTTCAGTTTGTTTTTTATTAGGTAAGATATCTATACCACTCATTCAGTATGGATGAAACATTACATATGTGTTCAGCCTCATCAATGGAACACACAGACACAAGAACCATAACTCTGGGCTGCATTTTGACAAAGTTATGACCCTTTTTGGACTTAATTTTTCAGGTTAAAGTTTTTTATCAGATAAAATATCTATGCAACCACTCATTCGATATGAATGAAACTTCACACGTGTGTTTCATTATCGATGGAACATACGGACACAAGAGCCATAACGTTGCATTTTACAGAATTATGGCCTTTTTTTACTTAGAAAATCTGGTTAAAGTTTTTGATTTGGTACTTATTTCATCATCCTATCATTGGAAATGAATGAAACTTCACAAGTGTGTTCAATATTCTCTAAGAAACTCATAGAGACAAGACTCATAACTCTTGATTGCATTTTGGCAGAATTTTTTTCCTTTTTAGAATTAGAAATTTTTAGCAGGTTAAAGTTCATAGTACAAGGCCTTGAACTTAGGTGTTTGACAAATGGGGTCAGTTTGTGGTCCTCTCTCAATTTTGTTAAAAACTATGACCCTGGGGGCAAAATTGGCCCGCCCTAAGGGGTATTTTTTTTTTAATTTTATTTGGGTTTTTTAGCTTGCCCTGAGGGTAAACAATTTTATTTATTTTTTTCTTTTGTGTAAAGTTTAATTTTTGTTTAGATTAATTTTCTTCATTTTCGTGAAATCATATACAAACTGTGCATGCTGGTACAAGATACTTTTACCTATAAATCCATTTTCATGAACTGGTACCGATATATTGCCCTCTGAGGTGAAGCTAGTGCATATGCATATATGTCGTGCTGAATTAAATACTATTAAGGCAATACGAGCCATCGATTCACTTTGTTGTTTTCAAAAAAAACATAACAGTTAATAATGAAAATGAGTAGTGTTGGTGAATTATTTTGCCAATTTATTTTTAACAGATAAGCAATAATTATTTTACAACCCGAAAATTTAATTGTCTTCCATTTGGTACTTATTTCCTGAAAAAGCTGTTATTTTAGAACAGCATCGAAATAGTCTAGCACGCTGTCCCTCCAACAGCTCTTGTTTATTTACAACAAAAAAGTTTGGATACCTTGGTATCAGTCTCACCAACACATTTCAGGGTCGTAGCTTGGCTGAAACTGATGTCTTCACACAGCTGTAGGTGGGTCCGTTGGCATGTTCCCCTAAAAAATCTACTAAACTGTCATAGGTGCATTTTGGTGTATATTTCTCAGAAAAAAAAGTGAAGACATGTGCCTACAGTGCCTTTAGGAAGCTATGCACCTGCATTTATGTATAAATGTAATCTAAGAAATCTTGATCATGATTTCAGACGAATCCAAGAAAACTGCCTATCGTTTTTAATTTTATTTAAAAAAAAAATGTTGGTGAAACACAAGTCTGACACGTAATTTATATACATATTTAACTGAAATTGTATTTATAAAAACAACAACAACAACAGAAACATGATCATTATTTGAGAGTCGCCTGCATCCCTATATCAACATATACTGTTGTTAATGTGACATATGTTACATGTGTATGTAATAAAATTCTGTTTAAGCTACTCATCAGTGGTTCAAAATATATAACAATGAAAAGCAAAGTTTGTTTAATCAAGACTTTTATTAAAAAATATTGCACATTGATAACAATTATATGGACGGATATATTTTATTTGAGATTCATTGTAACAATTATCAAATCAATTGTCTACTTGTTCTACTGCTGTTCTACCACAAGCATTGGCAAGAAAGTTCTTGTTTTTTTGACATGTAACTGTAGTCTGATTAATAACATCTTTATCTGGGCTGCAGTCAGTAATGCTAGATATTTAATTTACCTATTGGCCCACATTTGCTAATGTTTTGGTTCACATTCGCTAAATTATTGGTTCACATTTGCTATAAGTATTAGTGTATTGGTTCACATTTGCTAATGTATTGGTCCACATTTGCTAATGTATTGGTGTATTGGTTCACATATACTAATGTATTGGTTCACATTTGCTAATGTATTGATTCACATTTGCTAATGTATTGGTTCACATTTGCTAATGTATTGGTTCGCATTTGCTATTGTATTGGTGTATTGGTTCACATTTGCTATTGTATTGGTTCACATTTGCTACTAAAGTATTGTTGTATTGGTTCACATTTGTTAATGTATTGGTTCGCATATGTTAATGTATTGGTTCACATTTGCTGATGTATTGGTTCACATTTGCTAAAGTATTGGTTCACATTTGCTAACTTGAGACTATTAATCAATTTGTAGGTCATAAACATTCACTTATTTTGCAAACACCTTTCAATGTAGTTTGATTGTGTGTTCAAACATGCACTGTAGGGCCTGTGACGATGTAGGCTGATTTCTGTTTAATTGTCAAGCATCCGCATTTATAAACACCGTGTATGATCCATACTGAACACAGCCCTGCATGTTTTCAGAGAGAATAACAAGTAAGTTGTCACTTCAGACAAATATCACCATGGGTATCTACGGTTATCAAATAACATTACATTGTTCCTATTGAGATTTCAATTCAATACTGAAACATTTACATAAATAATTCAGAAGTACAAATACATAAATGTGACAATACAGCAGTTTTGTATTCGACCCCTTAATAAGATACAGTTATATAAGTTGGGGTGGTACTGCAGCGGTTGAGTGTTAGCCGCTCATGCAAGATGTTGCAGGTGACCCAAAGCTTGACCTCTCCAAAAACAATGCTCAGTACTGTTTCTACCCAGGAAACGGACTGGAGAGCAATACATATATGCTCTCAGCTTTCTTTGCAATCAAGCTAAAAGATATTAGTATAAACTAAGTTACAGTTAATATGTATACTAAATAAAAAATGTTCACCTTTATTTTGCCTGCTAAAATATCAGTAATAAATAATAAGGTTGATACTTCACACATGTTCACATTGGGGCACCGCTACATAATGCTATATTTTCTTTATACTTCCTAAACTAGATGTATTGCTAAGTATCAACTAAATGACCCTTTTTAAAGACTCCTGTTTTATTTTTTATATGTTAGTATCTTTATAGTTATAGTTAATGACTGGTATGGAAGGAAACCATACACACGTGTAAGCTATCAAGTGTCATATAGATGCATCTGACAGAGTTATGGCACTTGTTCATGTTGTTAGGCAAATATAATTGAAACAAAACATGTATCTAACATCTCCTGATTCAGGTCAGCTATACCATAATGAAAAAAATATGGAATATCCTGTCTGTCCCGCAACTCGTGTCACTCTAAAGCGTTAGTGATCTATATACAGAACCTGATATCTCACGAGCCAGTGCCATCAACCCCCATTGAAAAAGCAAGGAATTCCTTGTCTGTCCCACAATTCATAGCTATTGAATGCTTACTAAACTGTGACGTCATTCAAACTTTCCCTGAAGCAATTAACCAATCAATACGATCAAATGTGGCTTTCATAATGTCAAATTCACTGACCAATCAGTATCCTCCTACTATACTAATAGATGATATTGAATCAGCGTGCTTGTAACAACTGCTATTTAACAAACCCAATCTAGAGAGCTGGGTTCATTCAACAGAATACTAATGTGCGAACGAAACTGTGATATATTCCATCTTCCGCTGAAGCAACTGACCAATCAGTGCACTCTTATGTCATTGCCATCCAATGGAAAATACCGTTTATACAGTATACATTTGCCGCTTTTAATTTTTGTATGTTATCCAGTATATTGGAACTTAAATATACATGTATGTACTGATGAAAGTGTTTTAACATTTCCATTCCTTTTGACAAAGTTACGTCTGGTATGTTGGGAATTAAGCACTGATATAGAATGATGATTAAAACTCAAGATTCAAAATTTAAATTTTTGACAGACCCTAGGGTTAGTTTAGCTTAGAAAACTTATCAATTTCAGAAATTCATTGGTAGATATCCACTGTCAATGATGTTAATCTGGTTTGAAACTGGGCTGTGTTTCACAAAAGAACTTTAAATAAATAAAAATTGCCGTAAGACAAATTGACATTTTCTTTGTTCTACGTTGACATTTTTAACAACATTTAAAATGATTGTATTTCTACAAAATACATTGTTTTCTTTAAGATTTGAGCCAACTTTAGACTGATTTAGATGAATATTATATATATCATGAATAACTGTTGGTTTACATCTACGATTTATTATTTTTGTAAAACGCACCCCAGTACTATAAAATTTAACATTTGGAATCTGAGACTTAGTTAAGACTGTAGAATTAAGATCGTGAGTGACACGTAACAGAAACAGTTATTTGGTATAACAGTTATTGTCCAGCCACTTGATCACTTCACCAATGCCGTCTCCAGTACACGCGCTTATTTCCACCTGCTGTATCGTCTGACTACACTGGGATACAATCTCACTTAACCGAAATAAAGTTTCAACTTCACACTGTGTCATCTTCTCAGGCATATCACTGAAATAGATAGTCATTTTATATTACTTTTTTATTCCAAGGCGTCATCTCAAGACCACTTACCACTCACTGCTGAGGTTGTGGGTCCAAAAACCTTATGTGAGAGTGTTTGTCAGTTACTTGTAAAATGACGGTGATTCTACATGGATTTAATCCCCGAGATATTCCATCACCAAGAAAAACTGGATTTTAACCTTATACAACATGTACCTACATTAAAAAACAAGAGCTGTCGAAGGACAGCATGATTACCTTTTAGAACCTTGTTATTGGTTAACTGAGAACTGGCCAATAATGCTATTAAAGTAATATATCTAAGTTTTCAATTTAATTAGTTTTTGGGGGGCGGTGCTTTAGCAACCTCTCTCAGAGCTAAAATGATTATTTTCCTTTACCGCAAATCTACAACCGTGTATCGTGTTAATGCAAACCTGACAACCACCAATCAAATAGTTCCACCCCCTGATAAGCGTTCGAACTCAATATAAATTATAGATTCGCCTATTTCAATGAAAACATTAATAATATAACAGACAGCGACGATTTATACCTATAAACAATTGTGTATAGTATAAATTCCAAGTTTATGTTCAGTGCTATTAATCAGCACACAGGATTTAAAGCGCATGAATACAGACGCGCTGAACTATGGTCATGTGACCAAAAGATTTTTCAGGACGCCATCTTGGACAGCAATTCAAGACAGACAACTGCGTTTTTAACTATTAGTCGTAAATATATTTACCATATTTCATTGAATACGGGAACGAAACTTTTCTAGATCTGTCCCTTATGCCAAGGAGCTATACTTATATAGTTCCTTGCTTATGCCAGTAAACAATCAATACTCGTTCTAAAAATAGAGATATGCTAATGTTGATCACGTGACTTGCAGTTTCTCCCAAATGTTTAAAAATAGACTTGTATTCCTAAAAAGAATTCGAGATTGATCGAGTTATGAATAATGTCAGTGCTGTTTTTTTTTGTTATTTAGTAAATATTTCATACATTTCCAATAATTGGAACGGTAGATAATTTCCATTTTAACATATAAGAGTTAAAGCATTTGTGTTTTTTGGTAGCAAAAATACGCAAACATCCAGATGTGTCTAAAAATCGGCGCCATAACATATTGGCTAATGCGGTTCCGTTTATGGGGTGATATAGGTCCCCAGAAAATATAAATGTAAGAATCAATTATTAATGTCGACATACACATTTCTACTTTTTGTTTTTTAAACGAATTGTTTCACTGTTGCGCTAGAGAAATCAATAAAGAAAATAGTAAATGAATATACTCAATGTAATTCATTGTACTAGATTCAGAGCATTTTGATATTTTATGATAGAAAGCTTGTCATTTCTGAAAATATCACGAGTTGAGTTGAAGATACAATCTCATATCATTGAGTTGAACTAATATCTTGAAGTTGGACATTTACCAAATTTAACAGTTGATATTCCTACTATAGCAGAAAATACACTTTCAAAGGCAAACCATTCAGTTACATTCTCTGACTTATTCAAGGAAAGGGTCAACATTTAGCATAGAACATGGAGATTTTATACCCTGTATAAGAATCAAAGGTAATCGGGATTATTCTACTTCAACGTATGCAAACTGACCTGTTTGTCTAAAACAATAGCAACATTTTACATTTTATATGCTCCACCCCCATCAGCACTGCAGTGCTTTTATTTCTAAGAAACATTGCAATTTAACTGTATCAAAAAGAATCACACTCTGTCTAATTAAAGAGAGTTATCCCACTTGTCCCTTTGAGTGGCCTTTATAATGGTGAACACACATTTTATTGGGTTTTGATCTAGTAGTTACTGAAATACTAGTACGAGTTTGCCAAAATACTCTGACCAAAAGTTCTAATAATAAAAGGGCAATAATTCTGCCTAAAATCACGACTTGTCCCATTCAGTCCCTTTAATGGAAGCGAATTGTGGTTAAGTGGTTATTTTATTTTACAAGTTTTAAGCCTATACAAAATAATAATCACTATAAATATTTTATCTGAATAGCCCTTAATATTTTAACACAGTTTTAGTTCTGTGTAAGTATAAAGTATACATATGTTTAAGTAGTAAAGAAGGTTCTCTATGTCTAAGTGGTTTAAGATGCAATCTCATGATCACTGCTGAGATCGTAGCAAAGTTCAAGTCCCGCTTTGTCCAAATACAAAAAGTTCGCCAGTAACTTGTGAAAGAATTCATTCAGAAGTATTCCTTCACCAATGAAGCTGGATATGCCATATGTAACCTGAAATGTGTTATAAATGTATTATAAATAATGTTCAATCCATTGTTATAATACTGTGAAGAGTTCAAAGCACATTGTCAAATTATTCAATATTTTTACTCTTATTACAGTGATTAAACAAGACTATGCAGTACTATCATATAATCATGTTATCTGTGTTTTGCATGTATGTGTATAATGCCTTCTAGTGTGTTTTGGTGAGCAGGTGGCATATACACATATGTAAAACTCACATTTTATTATAAATGATGAGAACTGGTACAGAGTGAAGAGCCTCTGAACTAAGGACAAACATCAGCTGTATACACGATGCTGCCACCTGTTGTCTGTTAGAGATGTCGACCATAAACTGCAACAAAAACACATGTATCAATTTTATTTTGTTTAATTGAAAAATTACAGTTTTTTAAATTATGAATCTTTTACATATTTTATTGAGCATATAATTATTAACAAGGAAATGGAATTATTAACCTTACTTTACATTACAATTGATTAAAATAATTTGATTTCCATGATGACCCAATATCACTCACATGTGGCATAAGAGAAAAAGGCAAACAAAACAATGTTTTATAATTCAAGGGTCAAAAGTCAAACATTTATTATCTTTTCATTAACTTGTCTGAGATTTTAGTACATGTAACTACTGTGTAAGTTTGAAGAAGATTCAATGATAAATACTTGCATGCTGGTGTAATAAAGCAATATATGCTATTGAATACAAAAGTCATAATGCACCAGCAACTTGATACCCCGACTCCCCACCCGCAGGCCACAAACAGTGCACAAAACATCATATATTGAAATGTTTAACAATTCAGTGGCCATAACTCTGACAACTGTTATCCAATGTTATAGTTATACAACTACTGTGTATGTTTGGTGAAGATCCAATACAAAATACAGGTGCAACATGTAGAGTGCACACAGTCTTAAAGTTTACAGACGAAAGACAAACACAATGTGATCAGAATAGCGAAATAACAAAAAACATAATTTCTCACATTGATAAATTACAGTTGACTAAAATAGTATGACCTAGGTGATAGTTACTTTCTCTACATACCATAAGGGGTGGACTGTCTTTGAAGTAGTTTTTCCATATAGGTCCCATACATCCTCCAAGCTCCCGGACAGTTATATCTTGTCGTCTATTGACACTTACGTTCACTAGATTTGTCCCTGCCTGTAATCAGTAGATAAGTTTTGTATCTAAATATATCAAGCACTAACAATGTTTAATTAAATAATGACATTAGCTAAGAAATATTAGTTCACTGAAACAGTTTGGACAAGAGGAACCATACTAGATCCATGGTTTTGTAATAAGTAATACAAATAAAATGATGTACCATTATTCCCAACAACCTTGACCTCCTCTGAAGATAATGAAGCAAGTCATAAAAAAAAATGCAATATTTTTGTATTTAACTCCATTCCATCAATACTATTTGGCTTAGATCTACCGGTAATAAATTTTGTCAATAGTTGGATAATGAAGAATACTACTCAAATTCATGAACCTTTTTTTTTTCATATGACCTTTGACACCATAAATAAATAACCTACCGGTAGTCTTTCTGGGATACAGTTGGTAAACCAAGCATTCCAGTGTACCTTAGATAGAGCTCTAGCTTTATTTAAAGTTATTGGCAAACATATTGATAAAGTGTTTAAAATATGTTAGACACCTTATAGCTGCAGAACTTTAATTTTGAAGACTTGACCTTAGCTTAAAAGTATATGTTATACTGTATTTCCATACTCACTGTTGGTATAGTAGCTGGAATATCAGTAAAACTATAATCACTTCCAGACTTTGTACTCGATGCTGCATTATGTTAAGGTCAAATTCACCTCGGCATTTTCCAATCACTATGCAATTCGATTCAACAACCAAACCAGACACAAAGGATTATAACAAGATGTTCAATATATCATTTATGATACTGTTAAAGATACAGCCATTCCACAAAAATCTAGACACAGTTTTGTAGATATTCCACTGTTATATTTAAGAAACTATCTAATCCTACCATATAAAAAAACACACAAAAGTGTATTACTTTGACTGACATCTGCTAACACCTGTTAACAAACATGCTAGTGTCACAGGGTTATTAATATATGATTATATATTATCGATCCTGTGATCTTTCTCAATCTGTATGCTATTATGCTGCCGTGCATAATTCAATCTTACCGCGATTGTCATTTATTGTCTATGTAATAGTTATCATTTATGGTGCTGTGGTTTCGTAATGTACCCTGTATGTACATAGTCGACAGGTAATTTTAAATAATGTATAATGTAATTTGATATAGCTAGTATGTAAATTAATTCATATTTATTCTATTTGTATGATTATAAATGGCCTGTAATTGTTTTGTTACTTCCAGTATCAATTATATTTGTTACAGGTGGCACTCTGTATGACTATATATCCCTTATAGAAGTGCAAGAGAATAAAGTATAGAAACACGAATACACAATAATCTTGTAACACTAACAACAGCGGATGGACTGGACAAAAATTTAACAGGAAGAGAAAAATATGCAGCTAGTCATGGACTCAAACCTGGGACCACTATCTTACAGGGCGAATGCTCTACCGACTGAGCTAACTGGACCACTTACATACGTATCTCTCTTAGTAGGTTACGTACTCCCTGTGATATATTCCCTCACAAATTTGGAATTTGTCCCCAAAATTCCATAGAGAATCATAAGAATGTTTCTCGAAATATTAAATAAGTCACAGTCAAAGTTCGGGTTCGATATCTTCATGATATATGCACATCTCTCTAGAAGGTCTTGTGATTAAGCTTTAAAGCAGAATCCTGCAAACATATTTGAGCTTGATAACCATTCGCGAAATCCAATGTCGTTTCAAATACCGACACTATGAAGTAAAAAACAGTATATTGACAGGAAGGATACAAATATTTTCTAATCTTTTCATTAGCAATGTTTTCCCAACACCTGTTGCGCCAAGAAGTAGACACATCTTGTCTTATCTATCCGTCTCCTTTGCCTACCGGATGTAAACATAAAAATAAAATCCAAGTCGTTTACATCTTTGACAAATTATATAAAAAATCTTACGCCAATAAACAATAAATTAACAACGATTGATTAATTATCAATGTTGAAACAATCAAATAATAACGAACAATATTTGAACATTTACATAACTATATCTATTTGATATTTACAACATATAAAAAGCAAAGCAGCACATACAATTTTATCTATAAATGTTACCTCCCTTACATCCTAGGTGATTATGTCAACAAATACCTGTCACATTCCAGATTCCATATAAAATACCGGTACATCACTACAGGAATGGACAATATAATGAGGTAATATATGTATGTAACTTATAGTATGTGATGCACATAAGCCTATGTCGACTTGAAAAGCCTTGTCAGTTGAATAGGCTAGACAGCAGACCGAAACTAACTGCTGTTCTTGCAGTTATTCAATTAATTAAAAAAAATATACTTCGAATCCAATCTGCTTCATATGCTTGCTTTTAACCACACTGTGACTATAAGAAGAGCGAGGTACTGATGTTGTTGTTGTTGGTGGTGATGATAATGGTGATAATGTTGATGACGATGGTGTGATGATGATTGTGATAGTTGTGGACATGCTAGTCGATATGATGTCTCTGTAGAACATGCATCTAAGCATGCAGGCATGAGAACAGGACAGACAGACAGACAGACAGACAGACAGACAGACAGACTGACAGACAGACAGACAGACAGACAGACAGACAGACAGACAGACAGACAGACAGACACGGAGTCAAACTATACATGTAAACATATATGCATATGGAGTGATAAGCATGAAGACACATGTGGACAAATGGGATTTTGGGCAGACGAGTATGATTGAAACTATCGTGCACCTATAAACTTACAGGCATATGGGAAAGTGTGCATGCAGATACTCATTTGAACAAAATATACAGACATGCCTGTAAGACAGTGGTGTGGACAGACATGCATTTGAACAAACATGTATGAAAATCGACAGATATTTAGGCAGAAATGCATGTGAACAGACATTGGTGTGGACAGATCGACAGACATGTAGGAAGGCAAGCAAAGTCATATGGATAGACGAATATTTGGACAGACAAGGTTGTGGGCACTGATAGGCAGATAATGGTATTTGTATTTAAACACAAATGCATGTGACAGACAACATGCAACCAAACTGATATTCATTTGAACAGGTGTGAATGAAATAAGACAGTTAATTTGACAGACATGCATATACTATTATATGCATGCAAATAGACAGGGATGTTGATGAACATATATGTGGATATATATGTATGCAAATAGACAGGCATATATATGCAAACAGACATGTCCATGGACATACGCACATTTGAAACAACAGGATAGACATACAAACAGAAAGTCGTTAGTTAGACAGGCGTGTGGATAGCAATATATATACGCATTTGTACAGGTATAGGCACTACGCGCAACATTCATGTGTATGAAAAGACAGTCAAGTCGTTTTTATTTTACATATGTTGACACTGATGTGCATTGTATTATTTTCAGGTTTTACTAAACTGGCATATTGGCAATATGGTAGCAAACACTCACTTCACCCGGCTATCACAGGGACTTAGTCACCACCTTCACCAGTCCTTTCTTACAGATTTCACAATTTTAACTGCAGACAAACCCGTTGTTCTTCACAAGGTCATATTTTTCGTATTTTCTGCTCATTATCGAGACACGTCGAAGGATGACACTCTGCGTGAAGTTTCGGCAAAGGGATATTCGCAAGCTGAGATTAAAGGCCTTGTTGATTTTCTTTACAATGGAGAGGCACCCATCGATGCAAAGGCAACAGAAATGATAGCAAGTTTAAAACTAGACTTGTGTGTGGACCAGCGAATACGGAGAAAGAAAGTTTCAAAAGGAGATTCGGTAAAGAATATTATCAATTTAGAACTTAAATATCTACGTAACCTAACTTTCGAAATGGAGATTCCTAAATTACTCCATAATCCGAGATTGCACTTCGATGTTTCCATACGGACCGGACGTGACGTACATAAGTGCCACAAGTCCATACTCTCTGCCGTGTCATTGTACTTCGAGGTTATGTTTGCGTCTGGCATGAAAGAATCAACAGACGATATTATTAACCTGCAGGGTGTAGAAAGTGAACTTTTCTCTAAAATTCTGACATTTGTTTACACGGGAACATTATCTTTAACTACTTCTAATGCTCAGGACGTATTATCGACATCTGTATACCTGCAGATATTGTTACTTCAGGGGATGTGCGAGGAATTTCTTCTTCACCAAGTTGATACTTCAAACTGCGTGGACATGTGGAACCTGGCTGAAGCGTACAGTTGTCCGTTGTTAGCGAATGGAGCCTGGTCATTTACCATTGATCATTTTGATCAAATACCGAGATTGAAACTCTTAAGAAATATGAAGGAGAGGGATGTCGTAAGATTACTTCGAGATGATAATTTGTGTGTTAATAGCGAGAATGATGTATTCCGTTTCATGATTGACTGGATCAATAGCAACACATCTCCACATTCTATAGAGGACCTCATAGATTCAGTCAGACTATGTCTAGTCGACCAATCTTTGTTAGAAGAGACCCTTAATATAAACCCACTGATAGAATCAAATGAAAATTGTTCACGACTGATTCAAGCTGCCATTAATCACGAGAACAATTCAACAGCATCTACAGCAATTCCACGAAAAGAGAAGACTTTTGTCGTTGTAAAAAGGAGTTCATACACAACAGGAATAGAAGTCGCCTGCTATAGTCTTTCACAGAAGAAGTGGTTTCTTCTGCAGACATTCACGAACAGTTCCGGAGGGACGGGGTTTGCCACATGTGTTGTTGGCAATTCCATTTACGTAACAGGTGGCACGGCTACTCCAACAAATAACTTTCAATTTTCAGTAGACGAAAATAAATGGTACGAGCTACCCGAGATGTGTGATGGTCGGTCTTCTCACAGTGTCGGCCATGTAGCTGGCTGTTTATATGTATTAGGAGGTACTGACGTGTCCAGTGGTATGTTTAATATTGTGTCTACAATAGAGAAGTACGACATAGCGCACCAGCAGTGGACACGTGAAGCTAAGTTGGAAATACCTACTTACGATTCTGCCTTTGCCGTCGTGAAATCGCAAATTTACATATTTGGAGGATCTATGGGCATGATGTCAGGAGTGTATATTAAGGACATACAGTGTTTCGATACGGTATCAAAAACTTGTTCAATCTTATACCACAATCTGCCATTCACCCTTAGTCTCGCGGTTGCCTGTAGTAACAACAAAGATATCTATATCACGTGCCCGAATGGTAAAATGATTCATTACGACGGAGAGACGGCACCTACCACAGTTAACCAAACCAAGGGTTCGCAGCTGATGGGGTTCGCCACGGTGTATCACGATAACTCTGTTTATATCATGGGTGGATACTCCATGGTCGGGGAATCGGATACCATTCACAGATGTGACATAAACACAAAAACGGAAACCAAATTTACACAAACTAAGCTGCCGTTTAAAAAGCAGACGAACCAGTTATACGCGGCTGTTATGCATGTTAGCAGACGGTTCCTTGCAACAGAGTACCCGTCATACAAAGATAAGGCGAGCAAAGGCAGGGCAGCGTTGACACGTCGATGATTGGTTGAATGAATATTTAACATCATTTTTATTTCATCGAGGACTAACAGACGTTTACACGTCGATGAAAAAGTACAGCTGTACTGATCTCGGAAAACGTTATATCAATACTATTGTCTTTAATGGAACAATTAAAATAAATTTACACTAATCAAAATATCTAACTAAGATATTTTCAAGATATCTTTGTTTAAGTTGAAAGACCGTTTAATACACGATTTGTGTATACTTTGTTGAAATCTTTTTTAAAATAATAATAAAACACAATAACAAATTTCATGATGGCGTAAAATTTACAAATTATGAAGGATACACTAAAGTGCCCCGCGATAGCAGACAGGAAGTTTTGTTGCCAGGGTTGCCATGCTGCCAAAGCCACGACAGCTCTGCCTTAATAACACAGCATCCGGGTTTTGGAATGGCCATCAAAGTCTCCGCCGGGATCTCAATGTGATGGGCTGTTTAAGCGCATGCAAAGGGCCCCAACTCGCCTTTCGAAACCGTTGCAGACATTGCCGGGTCAATCGATTGCGACTTGTAAGAGGGACTTCATATTTACACATTAATACACATATCAGATTAAATAATTAAGAAAATACAAGCTGATATTCTCAGCTAGTATTATTTTCTATCGAACCGATGAACACAGATGTAATTAAACATGTGAAGCACTGTCGCAAATTATCACAGATATGCGAAAAGGGAAAATCATGACGGTCTGCAATATTTGGACTCGGAATTAAGGGTATGGGTATACACTGGGTCGTTTTTATTATTTTATATTTGCGTCCTGTAAGAAATTTAATAGCTCAATGGTAAACGATCCGCTAAAATAAATAGTGAATATATACGTCATAAAATATTTTGAAAATACAATGATGGTTTCTGACCGAAAACGAAAAGTACAATAGTATGACTTTTGTAAGATGTGTATTGAATATTTGACACTATACTGTATTATGTATATTGTTATAACGCAATATGAACAATATATCACCTGTTTTGTTGTTTTTTTATCTTTGATGTCCCAGCTTAACATGCTGTTGTTTGTTTGTTATTAAGCGCCAAAAATATTTTCCATTTTTATGCCATCAGTTAACCTAACCAATCTTTCGTGGGAACCATTACTCGAGCACAGTCAACTCCTCAAGACACTGATAACTTTCCCATTTTGATAAGCGGTGGCTGTGTCCGGGCAGAAATTCGAACTCGTGGTTCTTTGATTGATAGTCAGACGCGCTACCGGCGGAGATAACCCAGCAAGAGTCTGTTGTATTTTATGAAAACGAAACGGGTATTGTAACTACTGAAACTAATTTATTTCAGTAAAAATAATGATTTCTGCGGAAATAGGGAATTATTTTAAAAACTTGCTGCATGAAAAACAAGTTTATTAAACTATATCTTCACCAAAACCAAGCATTTCTTACACCTTAACAACATATTTGCTTATGATTACAACCTTGATGCGGAAGTGTAATTTCAAGAATTTGAACGATGCACTTACGTTTAGTTGCAATCTTTTAATGCCCTGTGCATGAAAGATAACTTTATTAAAAATGTGCACTGATGACACGCCACTGAAATTCCCATCAGCCAGGTATACATAATCAGGATTTTCTTGTATTTCCTCACCTCGTATTTCAAGATATGCTTGATAAATATACACGGCAACTGTAAAACACCGGAACACGGATTTCATACTTCCCTTGGTTTAACGACATTATTACAAGGGGTGGTGTAATTTTGTTCATGCAGAGCAACTGACATTTTTGTCTTGGTTTATCATATTTAAAAAAAGAATAGTAAAAAAATGTGACAACGTAATTATTTAAATGCCATGATTATAATAAAAAGTGTGCGACTTTGGTTATTTATATTAGGGAATGATAAGAGAACTTGTGGCCCGACCATTTGGCCTATAATTGTATGTGATTTATAAGCACAATATATACTGTAATATGTATATGGCGATGAGATTTGTTTAAACTAACTAAACAGAGCACACAACATGTACTGTAATATGTAAATGGCGATGAGATATGTTTAAACTAACTAAACAGAGCACACAATATATACTGTAATATGTATATGGTGATGAGATATGTTTAAACTAGCTAAACAGAGCACACAATATATACTGTAATATGTATATGGCGATGAGATATGTTTAAACTAGCTAAACAGAGCACACAATATATACTGTAATATGTATATGGCGATGAGATATGTTTAAACTAGCTAAACAGAGCACACAATATATACTGTAATATGTATATGGCGATGAGATTTGTTTAAACTAGCTAAACAGAGCACACAATATATACTGTAATATGTATATGGCGATGAGATATGTTTAAACTAGCTAAACAGAGCACACAATATATACTGTAATATGTATATGGCGATGAGATTTGTTTAAACTAGCTAAACAGAGCACACAATATATACTGTAATATGTATATGGCGATGAGATATGTTTAAACTAGCTAAACAGAGCACACAATATATACTGTAATATGTATATGGCGATGAGATATGTTTAAACTAGCTAAACAGAGCACACAATATATACTGTAATATGTATATGGCGATGAGATTTGTTTAAACTAGCTAAACAGAGCACACAATATATACTGTAATATGTATATGGCGATGAGATTTGTTTAAACTAGCTAAACAGAGCACACAATATATACTGTAATATGTATATGGCGATGAGATTTGTTTAAACTAGCTAAACAGAGCACACAATATATACTGTAATATGTATATGGCGATGAGATATGTTTAAACTAGCTAAACAGAGCACACAATATATACTGTAATATGTATATGGCGATGAGATATGTTTAAACTAACTAAACAAAGCACACACTATATACTGTAATATGAGATATGTTTAAACTAACTAAACAGAGCACATAATATATACTGTAATATGAGATATGTTTAAACTAACTAAACATAGTTGACATGACTGCGATTACTGTGACATGTCCCCTGCCATAACAGGCGACATAATTGTATGTAGTGGATATAGGATTTGCTGAAACTATAAATTCTGAAAGAATTAAGATGCGTTCGTTCGTTTGTTCGTTCGTTCGATCGTTCGTTTATTCACTGGTAATCATTGATTCCTTCATCCAACCGAACAATATTTCCCCGATTAATATCAAACTTTATACACAAAAACCTAAGGTTTAACAAACCTATAACTATATGCACATAACACTGATCCAATATTACTCGGTTGCTGATATTGGAACTGCAAGCACTGCCGGCGGAATCGCCGGTATTTATATGCCGAGCATGTCAGCAGAGTCGGAGTATTTATTAAGTGTTCTTCTTTTTTTTGAAAAACAATTACAGCCAACAAGATAAACAAAAATAATTACACGTGGTTTCTGTAGTGGTAAACAGGATCGTTTAAACATCTTGAAAACCTGTTTGATATCCATACGCCTCAAGTGTATGCACTTCTCCAGATGGAAGCTTGTAGTGGCGATAGACAAAATACAGCCACGCCCTCAGCATAAATCATCTAGCATAAGTTTCCCTGCTTTAAGTACTCGACATGAGGCCAACCTTGTGTAATATGATGATTTAGCATAGTGAAAACGCAGTAAGATCAGGAAATACCATACTTAATATTTGTCGAGTGGGGAGTGTGACCAACGTCCGCACCATCCCTTAATAAACATAAGCAAATATGATTTATTTAACCCTTTACTTCATATAGACGCCTATTGACACCTCTAATATAGACGCCTTTGGACACCTCTTATATAGACGCCTTTGGACACCTCTAATATAGACGCCTATGGACATCTAATATAGAAGGCTTTTGAATTATTGGGTGAATTATGTTTTTATTAACTGACAGAGTGGAAAACAGTGCAGGAAGTGTTCAGGTGTTCGCTACGAGCAATCTGAACTCTTCCTGCACTGTTTTCAAAGGCCTTCTGTGATTGGTATCGGAAAACGTGTATCTATGGAGTACATGTTGGCTGTGTTTTTCTTTTAATTTTAAAATAATGTATCGCACATCAAAAATGCTGTTAGATGTATTTTAAGTCTTTCACGTAAAGTTTGACATAGATTCCAAATATTTTACTAGTCACGCGTTTGTATTTGTATTCGTATGTGTGATTTTTTCTTTCAGCATATTTCCGGTTATATAAGGCATGTCCAGTTTTATTGGTAGAGGAAGACCTCAGAACGAATCTGAGTAGAACCATCGTCCTTCTGCAAGTAACCGGCAAACTGTCTCACCTAAAGATTTTGAAACGCCGCCTTAGATCACTCGGTCACGGGGGATGGTCGTATTTGTGATAATTTTAATGTACTAGTCTAATTCAGCCATCCCGTGGTGTATCCGTTCGCAAAGGATTCAAACCTGCGTTAAGTCAGTTTGGTAACTCAGGGCGCTGATTAACAAGAGTATTAATTTCTGAATAAAATCACAGGGTGGGGGGGGGGGGGGGGGGGGGAGGTACCACGTGACACTTACAAGTAAGATTTATTGTTTATTTATAAGTTTTTCGATATAAACTCTAATGTGTTATATTCAGCTATATTTGGCGAATTTAACCGATTGTGCACACCAAACTTTCAATCTTTTGATCAGAGTATTGTCTCGGAATGGTCCATATTCACGACCATAAACCCATTTATCTATAATTTACCATTCGTTATATAAAACTCACTCGAAATGTGTATCATCTGTTGTGCCGGTTAACATAGCGAGACACTCTCCCAATTTTATACTTTTATGATCATTTAATATTCAAACACATTCTTTTGTAGTGTTTTCATATGCCACACGTCTACTCTAAGTAAACGATGTTTCAGTTGAACCTTGAAATATCAGCTGCTGTAATAAATGACTTCTGGATTTCAAGCGTATAAAGAAATGGGTCAAATGCGCGTATTAAATGTCCTTATATAGATTTGTTTATGTCAGTCGGTGTAAATGGAATTTATATTTCATACCACGCCCAGTGTATGGTTATAATTCATCTGGTGCATTAATCTAAAATTGGATTTGTACAAGTGTGTCCATATTTAATACATGTGCATTTTTACGCGTACATATATGTAATTAACCGTAATTATATAACCTTCATTATATAACATTAAATTTTAAAATGACATAAATTTGTTCATATATATCTTTCAGGAGCACTTGACCTCGCGAGATATATATCAATGAAAGAAATAGTTACTAAAGAAGTAAAGAAAGAATGAAACACACAATGCTGTATTAATATACACGTGTACGAATACATCATAAAAATGTATTTTTAACAAACTGAATGACTGACGAAATATAAATAAACAGACACAAAAAATACTTACTACAATTTGCACGCATACAATGTAGCATGTATAGTTCGTTTTAAAGTTGTAAGTAAATATATGTATATTGTTTGCTTTAAGAACTCATGTAAATCTTTAAATATATGTGTTTTACACTTTTCTCTTACGTGTATCGTATGCTATGTCAGTCAACTGTTGGCTTTTTATTTGTACATTATCTGCAAACTTTGGTGAGTATTGATTGTTCTTTATACACCAAACTTGGTGGCTATTACCACTAAATTTGATTGATACAACTCGTACTATATCCAACAGACTTGGTGAATATTACTTAATATATATCCAACACACTTGGTGGACATTATTTGTACCATATCAAACAAACTTGGTGGATATTACTTATTCTATATCCAGCAAACTTGGTGGATATTTCTTGTTCTAAATCAAACAAACTTCGTGGACATCACTTGTACTATATCCAACAAACATAGTGGGTATTACTTGTACTATATCGGCAAAACTCGGTGGCTATTACTTGTTCTATATCGGCCAAACTTGGTGGTTATTACGTACACTATATCCACCAAACTTGGTACCTATTACTCGTATTATATCGGCCAAACTTGGTGGCTATTACTTGTATTATATCCGCCAAACTTGGTGGCTATCACTTGTTCTATATCGGCCAAACTTGGTGGCTATTACTTACACTATATCCACCAAACTATGTACATATTACTAGTATTATATCGGCCAAACTTGGTGGCTATTACATGTACTATATCCGCCAAACTTGGTATCTATTACTTGTACTACAAGTACATCTACCAATCGTTGTGACTATTACTCGGCCAAACTGGGCGGCTATTACTTGAACTATATCCATCAAACTTGGTGGTTATGACTTGTACTATATTCGCCAAACTTTGTGGCTATGACTTGTACTATATCCGCAAAACATGGTGGTTATTACTTGTACTATATATAACAAACTTAGTGGTCATTACTTGAACTATATCCGCCAAACTTGGTGACTATTACTTGTACTATATCCGCCATATATCCGCCAAACTTAGTGGCTATCACTTGTACTTTATTCGCCAAACTTAGTGGGTCTAACTTGTACTATATCGGCAAAACTCGGTGGCTACTACTTGTTCTATATCGGCCAAACTTGGTGGTTATTACTTACACTATATCCACCAAACTTGGTACCTATTACTCGTATTATATCGGCCAAACTTGGTGGCTATTACTTGTACTATATCCGCTAAACTTGGTGGCTATCAGTTGTTCTATATCGGCCAAACTTGGTGGCTATTACTTACACTATATCCACCAAACTCGGTAGTCATTACTTGAACTATATCCGCCAAACTTGGTGACTATTACTTGTACTATATCCGCCAAACTTGGTGGCTATTACTTGTACTATATCCGCCAAACTTGATGGCTATCACTTATGTTATATCTGCCAAACATGGTGGCTATAACTTGTAATATAGCCATCAAACTTGGTTGCTATTACTTGTACTATATCCGCCAAACTTGGTGGGTATTAATTGTACTATATCCATCAAACCTGGTGGCTATTACTTGTACTATGTCCGCCAAACTTGGCTTTGACTTGTACTGTATCCGCAAAACCTGGTGACTTTCACTTGTACTATATCTGCCAAATTTGGCGGGTATTACTTGTACTATATCCACCAATCGTTGTACTATATCTGCTAAACGTGGTGGCTATTACTTGTACTATATCAACCAAACATGGTGGCTATTAGTTGTACTATATCCGCGTAACTTGGTGGCTATTACTTCTACTATATCCGCCGAACTTGGTGGCTATTTCTTGAACTTTATACGACAAACATGGCGGCTGTTACATGTACTATATCCGCCAAACGTGGTGGACATTACTTGTACTATATCCGCCAAACATGGTGGCTATCATTTGTACTATATCCGCCAATCTTGGTGGGTATTACTTGTACTATATCCGCCAAACATGGTGGCTATGACTTGTACTATATCTACCAAACTTGGTGGCTATGACTTGTACAATATATGCCAAACATGGTGGGTATTACTTATTTTATATCCGCAAAACATGGTGGTTATTACTTGTACTATATCAAACAAACTTAGTGGTCATTACTTGAACTATATCCGCCAATCTTGGTGACTATTACTTGTACAATATCCACCAAACTTTGTATCTATTACTTATACTACATCCCTCAAACTTGGTGGCTATGACTTGTACTATATCCGCCAATATTGGTGGCTATCATTTGTATTATATCCGCCAAACTTGGTGGCTATTACTTACACTATATCCGCCAAACTTGGTGGCTATTACTTGTACTATATCTGCCAAACTTGGTGGCTATTACTTGTACTATATCCGCTAAACATGGTGGCTATTACTTGTACTATATCCGCCAAACTTGGTGGCTATAACTTGTACTATATCCGCCAAACTTGGTGGCTATTACTTGTACTATATCCGCCATGCTTGGTGGCTATCATTTGTGCTATATCTGCCAAACTTGGTGATTTTACTTGTATTTTATCAGCCAAACTTGATGGTTTTTACTTGTACTATATACGCCAAACTTGGTGGATATTACTTGTACTATATCCATCAAACATGGTGGCTATTACTTGTACTATATCCGCCAAACTTGGTGGCTATTACTTGTACTATATCCGCCATACTTGGTGGCTATCATTTGTGCTATATCTGCCAAACTTTGTGATAGTACTTGTATTATATCCGCCAAACTTGGTGGCTATTACTTGTATTATATACATCAAACTTGGTGGCTATTACTTGTATTATATCCGCCAAACTTGGTTGCTATAACTTGTAATATATCCGCCAAACTTGGTGGCTATTACTTGTACTATATCCGCCATATTTGGTGGCTATCATTTGTGCTATATCTGCCAAACTTGGTGATTTTACTTGTATTTTATCCGCCAAACTTGGTGGCTATTACTTGTATTATATACATCAAACTTGGTGGCTATTACTTGTACTATATACGCCAAATTTGGTGGATATTACTTGTACTATATCCATCAAACCTGGTGGCTATTACTTGTACTATATCTGCGAAACGTGGTGGCTATCACTTGTACTTTATCTGCCAAACTTGGTGGCTATCACCTGTACTATATCCGCCAAACGTGATGGCTATTACTTGTACTATATCCGCCAAACTTGGTGGATATTACTTGTACTATATCCATCAAACCTGGTGGCTATGACTTGTACTATATCCGCCAATATTGGTGGCTATCACTTGTATTATATCCGCCAAACTTGGTGGTTATTACTTGTACTATATCCGCCAAACTTCGTGGGTATTACTTGTACTATATCCGCCAAACTTCGTGGGTATTACTTGTACTATATCCGTTAAACGTGGTGGCTATTTCTTGTACTATATCCGCCAAACTTGGTGGATATTACTTGTACCATATCCATCAAACTTGGTGACTCACTTGTACTATATCCGCGAAACGTGGTGGCTATCACTTGTACTATAACCGCAAAACTTGGTGGCTATCACTTGTACTACATCCCTCAAACTTGGTGGGTATTACTTTTACTATATTCGCCAAGCTTGGTGGACATTACTTATACTATATCCGCCGAACTTGGTGGCTATTACTTGTATTATATCCTTCAAACTTGGTGGTTATCACTTGTATTATATCCACCAATCGTTGTATCTTTTACTTGTTCTATATCCATCAAACTTGGTGGCTATTACTTGTACTAAATCCATCAAACTTGATGGCTATTACTTGTACTATATCCGTCAAAATTGGTGGATATTACTTGTACTATATCCGTCAAAGTTGGTGGATATTACTTGTACTATATCCGCCAAACTTGGTGGTTATTACTTGTTCTATATCCGCCAAATTTTGTGGCTATTACTTGTACTATATCCGCCAAACTTGGTGACTATCATTTATACCATATCCGCCAAACTTGGCGGCTATCACTTGCAATTTATCCTGCAAACTTGGTGGGTTTTACTTGCAACACGTTCGGTGGAAAGTATCGAAGAATCCGTATCTGCTTTAACTTCAGGGGACGTGGATTTATGTTTTCATAAGCGGTTATTATGCAACACAGTGGGTAGAAATCGTCTCGTTATGAGGTATATATTCGGCGTATAAGATATTAAGTTCAATTTGGCGGGAATGTCCTAACAACGCGCGTATGTATACGAATGGGTCTAAAATAAATCATGATTTAGTTCAAACATGTCAAATATAGAACCGGTCACATTTATTCGTTGTTTCCTTTTCTTTATCAAAGTGTAATAACGGTACATATATGTCATCTGACCATAGTGCATATACATACACACTATCGCAAGAACTGCTATAAAAAGTTAAAATCAAATGAACTGAGCAAAATCAGGTAAACCAGGCTAAATCTGCCAGGTTACGAGCATATTAACATATTACACTTTGGAAAATGTAAAACGAACAAACTGCTAAATAAATCAAGTATACTGCACAAAATGGCAAGTTTCCGTGTTAATATTTGGGCGGGTACTATTTTGCAATCCATATATATCGGCAAACCGGCGTTATACGTGTTATGTATATTTGTTGGAGCGACCGCTGATGATGAAGGATTGACTAAACTTAACGACCTCACAAATTGATCGATAGCAGCACACACATAATAACCGAAGGAATATAACGTATCAGTCTATTTTGTGTGTTCTTGATGGGAACATAGCTAATTTTATGAGTAGTGTTTTATTCCTGGAGGATCGTGACGGCGTATTATCCGTGGATTAACACTTAACTTCATTGAGTGCCACATTGTCATAGTGAAATGTAAAAGACGCACGATATATAGTATACACCGACATTCGGGTTGTTACTACGTTGTGTATTTTGCTGCTTTTACTTCTACTGCTGCTGTTGTTGTTGCTGTTGGAAATATTATTGGTGCCTATTGCTTTCGCTACTACTGATTTTGTTGCTTTGTTGCTGTTGGAAGTTTTAGTGGTGTTTAATGTTTCTGCTACTACTATTGTTCTTGATATTGGAAGTGTTGGTGTTTATTGCCTCTGCTACCACTGACTGTGTTGCTGTTGGAAGTTGTAATGGTGCTTATTGTTACTGCTACTGTTGTTATTTATGATGTTGGAAGTTATGGTGTCTATTGCTTCCGCTACTACTACCTTTGTTCACGGTGGCTTCTGATTCAGGTGTTGTTATTGCTGTTGTTGAAATTCAAGCGTTTTCGCCGATCTTGGTGGATATGAGCGAATGAAACATATGATTAAGGATACCTTTACTGATTGTTAGAATGTCACTTAACATTGTAACCGGCTAAGCTGTACATAGAATGTCACTTAACATTGTTACCGGCTAGGCTGTACACAGAATGTCACTTAACATTGTTACCGGCTAGGCTGTACATATATGTATGTTTTATACATACCCAGTACATAAGACGAACTACTTCAACTACAATTATATAACAAATGATAACCCGTGCACATAACGCACGTTAATGTCATGGTCTTCACTTAAATCTAGAACGTATCGACAAAACATACCCATAACTTGCCTTTTTCACGGATTAAATTGTTAAGAAATTCGTGAGCTCATTATAATATCATATCATTGATACAATGTACCAGGGAACACTCTATTGTTTGTGTAGTCACGTTTTATTTAAACTATAATATATCACCCACTGCACTTTAAAATTGCGGTTTTAATCATGTATATAAACAAACCTGTATATCACACTGTGTCCTTTTCTTACACAATTTACTCAAACCAATACGTAATGACAACCATTTTATTGTGTTACTTTCAAGGATTAAATTACACATTTTTATTCATTACCCGCACGCTACTAAAATGTAGTCTTAAACGTATCTTTCTTCTGATGATATCTACGTTAACTTACATGTATAGCGAAAGTATGTTAAGTTATGAAGAACTTATTTACTTGAACATCTTGAGTATCAAGCCCAAACTTCCGTATCTTCTCAGCGTGTTTGTTGTTGTAGAATCTAGATTACCAACGTCGACAGTGTAAGCCATTAAAATAGTTTTACAATATTTGTAACTATTCAAGTATCGCAATATTTGTTTCGTGATCAGGTAGTGGAGCATTATACTAGAACGTTTGTAGGTTTGCCAGTGTAAAGAAAAGTGATGTTTTCATCTACAGTGTTTTATAAATACGTGATTGAAATCCGTTTGAATTGTGAATAGATTGTGTATGTAAACGTTTTAATTAAATCACATGTATTCAGTTTTCCATTTAATTATGCATATGTCTTGCATAGTAATGTGTTAAACTTAAATATTCTTATGATGAATATAACGGATTAACTAAAGGATATGATGTTAAATGTGTGAATTTGTATGTGTTTTTAAATAGGTTAATGAGGAAAACAGGGAAATCTAACATGTGTGATAGTGAACATGTTGTAATGCTGTAATGGGCAATTAACGACTGCTGTATGCGACCAGGGCGGGGGTCAGATGAACATGAAGTGACCATTTGGAATGAGAGGACTCCGGCCAATGCTTCACCCTATCACGTGGATTGTTGTATGTGGTATAGGACTATGTTCGTTCCGCCCCTTGAAGGTCAGTAGTCGTCTATTTTAAAAATTAAAAATACATTTGAATGGACACATTTTATCAGGCTGTGGTTTATATAGATAATCTAAGTGGGCATTATTTAACCGTCACAAAACATAGATCTCAATGAATCAGTGTTTTCCCTACTCAACTTAAAATCTCTCTAATAATGTACTGGTTAAAATCTATGTAAAACATGTACATTGTCCTTTTCGTGCCACTTGTCAACACTCAGTGTATGGTGGTACTGTATCACTACACAGTGTGGCTCCTACGTTAGTGTGTAAATTGAGAGCCACTTTGATATTAAACTTTACAGCTGCCATTACTTTGTTTCTTTAAAAACCGTACATTTACAGATTTGTAATTGCACAAATATTTACTCGTTTACATTGAAAACACGTGTGAGAAAAATAATTACTTTTTTATTTCCCTAATTAATTACGTTGTCTTGACATTTCTATTTTTATTACAGGTTAATAACTTAATGCCGGGTTTCGCTTATATTCTTTATCTAGGAAATCACATGGCGTATAAAAACACAGCGCTACTATAAAAGAAAGTAGCTTAGTTCATCAATTAATAAATGAAGTTTTAATTAAGAGAAAGTATACGTTACTGACGCATTAAATATGCGCGTGAGTAGATTGAAGATTGAAATCAAGCCATATAATGAATTATATTTTGTGGTAAATGTACCTATTTCCATTATCACATGTCTGCAACTTTTATTGTGTTTTTTTTATATTTAAGAAGACCCAACAGCGTCTTATCATGGTATTAAATATTTTATTATGTTTTAATCTGTGTTACAGATCGTAACATGAAACACGCATTTCAGCGAACTGCAGCGTATCGTACATGCAGTAATAAAACATGTAATCAACCCATCCGTAAAAACCGGCAATTTTCAAACCATACCCTGCTTCATTCACTGCTATAACGCATCTTAATGAAATTTCACTAAAAAAACAAACATCAACACACAAAAGCTATATTTCATAGAACAAAACGTATAATAACTAAAAAGATGAACTAGGAATGGAGAAGAAATTTTCACCAGAGACGCTGCTGTAATGCCATTCCATGTTTTCACTCATAAAAAAAAGGTATCGGCATCGTGATTATAATCTATAGGAAACGCGTGCCTGGGGTGTTCATTTCTCTCCTAGTAATTCCGTCATAATTACCGACTGCGAGAGTAATGTTCTCATTCTGAGACTCATCATACAGACACTCTCACCTTTATTGCGGTTGTGTTTTCATTCTGCGACCACGCCCGTTAGTATCTCATGCTCCAAAACTATATCGTTTAATGTCAGAGTTTATACAGATTGGAAACTATGGAGAGATAGTAAACCAGATAGTCTGATGTGCAAAGATTTGCATGCAAGCTACACGATTTCTCAATAAAACGTTTTCTGATAGTGCATTTAATAAGCAACCACCTTAAATTGATTAAAGACGTCTGCAGCAATGTTCTATGGAAAAATAACAACACCGATATGCTTTTAGTTATCGTTAAATGGTATCTATTTTTAAAAAAAAAAAAATGTAATCCATCTGGTTTTTAAAATAAGATTTGGTCGTTTGGTGCATTACGTATTCTTAGGCAATGTTTGGTAGTTCAGTACAAAGAAGCATTCGCCGTTCGATAAGCAATTTCTGAAACAATGTTGAGAAAAAAAGAGGAAATATGCTTTTGATTTTCATTAGCCGTCTGGTGAATAAACTATGAAGTAATAATTTATTTAGACCGTTCAATAGTTCATTACTAAGAAGCCTTCGCCGACTGATTAATGAGGTCTGTAACGATGTTCAGCAAAAAATGACAACATGCTTTTGATTATCATTGGCCGTCTGATGAATAAACTATAAAACAATAATTCAATTAGCCCGCATGGTGCATTGCTAATAGGCCTTCCTGGTTTTATTAATGAGGTCTGAAACGATGTTCAGCAAAAAATGGCAACATGCTTTTGATTATCATTGGCCGTCTGATGAACAAACTATAAAGTAATAATTCAGTTAGCCTGCATGATGGTGCATTTCCAATTAGCATTCGTCTTTGATTAATGGCCATCTGCTAAATGAAATAGGCATAGGCATATGTAGCAATGATATCATAAGCCTGTTTGGTAGTGCAGTTTTAATTAATCCTTCGCCGTTTTGATTAATTAATGATTGATTGATTGAATATTTAGCATCATTTTTATTAATGACGTCTGAAGCAATGTTTTGTGAAAATCGATGCTTTTGATTTCCATTGACCGTCTTATATGCAAGTTTGCAAGTTTTATTTTCATATTTCCAGAAGGTCTTAGACCCACGAGGACATATTTTACATATTCATGACGGCAAGCATAAAATTAATGGATAGCATACGTACATAAATATACATACATATATGTGAAGTGATTTACGTCGGATTGCTTCAAATGTTTCAAATGTAATACATATCACTCATATACTTTATTATACATTAATATACATGGAGCAATGATTCAAATACATGTAGCTTGTTTGATGATGCATTGCTAATAGTCATCCATCGTCTGATTAACGACGTCTGTTCAAAGCAAGAAGAAAAACAAATACATGCTGTGTGATCACCTTGTCTGATACCGAACGACGCGGTTTAAAACAATTAAGTGTGTGAAAGCTGAACAATAATGGTTGTTGAATAAGCCTTTGCCTAATGGTGCTCTCTATGTTTGTAAGTCACCTGATTTTATTATTAAGGATTAAAAGCCGAATTTTGAGTTTTCATCGGGTGGTGTAAACATTAGGCCAGTTTAATGTTCGTGAAGCCCGAAGTTTCGGCTGATGAAAGGGAGGCCCATCTGTCGCAATGGTTTAGGCAAAATGGTCCGGCCACAAGTTCTCTCGACATTAGATAGGCCTACGGCCATTCCCTTTCAACTATATTTTACCATTTTAAAGATGGTTTATGTATATTGAAATTATATTCATGACAAGTAAATATATGAATAACATAAAGGGTAATTAAACAAGCGCACGCACACACAAATACACATACGCACGTACTTACTCATTCACGCACGCACGCACACATACGCACGCACGCATGTACGCACGCACACACGAACTCACATATACACATTGGTGTAGGAGCGTTTCAGTTGTTAGTGTTTGTGGTGGGGGGGGGGGTGCAACCTCAGAAAAAGGCGTATGAGGATGTACTTCCAGGCTGTAAAGTACATGCTGAAACTGAAGCCCCCTCCCCACCCCAACACCGGCTCATATGCCTATTGCCACGCATGCTAATGTAGGCCGTTAGGCCTACTGTATATTGACATTGAATTGTGAAAGCAACAGTATTCAAGTTATGACTCAAATTATTTTTTTTAATGATTTTAAACATGGAATTACTGAAAGATATACCTATACTACAGTAGGCCTATGTATAAAATAAGTATTCTGGAGGGAGAAAAACAAAGTACTAACGTTATCTCGAAATTAATTATTGGAATCTTCTTGATTCGTGAGTGGACACTTTTGAAGGGTTTATGTGAGGTTAGTGCGGGAGACGGGAGAGTATACGAACACGGGTAATCGAATTATCTGTTGGAAAGTATATCGATCACTGTCAAAGGCCTCGTTTTATACTTTGAGGGGACACTACTCTTGCAACACCGATCTGGATCTCGTCTGTAGACTTTGAAAGTCGGTGTGTATTTTTGCACATGTAAGTATCGTGTAACACAATATTGACATTCAAAATATCAAACTTATTTGTCTTACACAACCTGAAATACACTTTTTTGTTTTTCAAGAATATATCGTCTGTCATTCAGTTTCATTTCACCGCGTTCCTTTATTTCAGCATCAATCAGAAAAAAAGCATGGGCATCTTTAACCACAAATAGATGTTGGCCTATGTACCTTTATAAAATAGAAACAAAGTGAAACTGTGCTAAACTTAATACTAAAACTGTCCGTAAATAGTTCTCGCTGTACAGTATATGTAGTGTTATTTATTTGTATATCTCCGACACAAAATAGAGTTAAAGGGGGGGGGGGGGGGGGGGGGGTGTGCATCATATTTTTTTGAAGTGATCAAACAATTAGGTTGTGAACCAAAACCTGTTACAGCACCATACTGGTAGATTTATATTCAATTTAATAAATTTGCATCATAATTATCTAATCTAGATCATGATAACTTCCCGATACAGATCTAGTTGTTTGCTGGTGTTTTTTTTTCAAACTAAAAACAACAACACTACGAAAAGCAACAAACATGATAATTACTTCCTAACAGAGCAATGATTAAAACCTGGTGAAACAAGACCACAATAAGCCCCACCTAGAAACAGCAGTAGTCGCTGTTGCTGTGAAGTGAAAGTTGATGACATTTTCCCCAACTACTCACACCTAGAGAATAAAGAATTTACACAACAAATGATAAAAACATGTGGTTATGATGTGGTGAATAATATGATTTATGCCACTGACAAGCCTAAAAGTGCTGCCATTTAAAATAGATATACAAAAATAGTCTAGTTCAGGGAAAGGGGGTGTGGGGCTGTATGTATAGGGGCATGCTCCCCAAAATCTTTTTAGATATATACTTGAAATGGTGCTTATGATGCATTATAGAACTTAACAAACACAGAGTGTAGCTGAGTGTATTAAATGAGTTTTCTACAAATTATTAAAACAAATCTCTGAAACGGTTGAAAACAAGGTTAATATATTCAATAATAAATTTTTCACCTCCAAGCAGTAATGACACGTAGTAAGCACAATTGTGAGTTATAAAAGAAAGAAACTATTGAATGACGCCATTCCAGTGCTGTCGGGGTTTAAACAAAATAATTTTTTGCCTTTAATGAGGCAAACACAATGCTCACCAAGTTGACGTCAGTGTCCATATCCCAATGTATGTTCAGTATTTCTAACGAAGGATGTCTCTGATTTAAACATATTTTATTTTAATATATCATGAAATGGGGTCAGGCCACAAGTTCTGCCAGCAGAAGTCTCTCACTGGTCCAGGTGTTAATAAGGTATTGCTTGAAAAGACCGCACGAGGCAGATGTCGCAGGTATTGTCAGCCGGGTTTGCAAAAACTGCTTGATGCATTGAGATGCATCCAGATTCTAATCTTGTATAGGGCAACCCAGTATTCCTCTAAGTTATCTATATCATAGTTGGCCAAGTGAATTTGTCACCTGTTCATTTTACCCTTACACCTATTCCCCAATCAACTTTTTTTATATTCTTTTTTAGTTTTTATTTTCATTTCATTTTCCGAGAGAGGTGTAGGCCCGGGCCTACATGGCCTGAAGGCAGCTACGCCTCTGTTAATTGCCTTTTTCAATACATCACAGGTTATGATTATGTGTCAACCAGGATTAAGTGATCAAGGAAAACTTAAAAGGACCAGGGATATATTAGAGGTGTCCAAAGGTGTCTATATTAGAGGTGTCCAAAGGCGTCTATATTAGAGGTGTCCAAAGGCATCTATATTAGAGGTGTCCAAAGGCGTCTATGTTAGAGGTGTCCAAAGGCATCTATATTAGAGGTGTCCAAAGGCGTCTATATGAAGTAAAGGGTTAAACCTGTGTAAGCAGTGGTCTCCATTAAATTTAAGAAACCGTATTTTCTATTTCCATTTCTGTACATTCAGAGTATATTAACCTGTATTAAGCAATAACCTGTCTTAAAATGCCACTTTTTCTCTTACCCTTGACAGGCTGCTTAAGATGGGTTTGACTGTATAGTGACAATATGAACAATTAAGTATATTGTTAGTTATGCCTTTCAAATCAGTATACTTGTCTGTCAGTCTGGACTGGCTAGATAAAACCTAAATCCAAGTATTTGTGAATGTCATGGTCAGTTTGCATGAGTGACCAATGCCCAGTGATAGTTACATGTATACAGATAATGTTGCTCATAAGAGTGCTGTCTTGCAGCAAATTATCATACCGGGTTTTTAAATTTCAAAAATAAATTTATTTTTTTCAGTTTAAGTTTCAATAAAACATTTTATCCAAAATTCACTTAAATTGTGAATTTATACAAAATGTTTTAAGGAATTTATGGCAAGATAATATAAAAAATAGCTAAATGAATGCTTAATTACTTTTTATTGAGCTCAGTTCAGTATGTGTTCCAAGTGTGATACGTGATAGGTTCTAAAATATTTCTTCTAAAAATTGGCACATATCATAAACCTATTAACATGCTGTGATGGGAAATATTCTGGTAAATAGAAAATGAACAATGTTTCCCTATATTAAACTTAGGGCATTGAGTGTATAATAATAGGTGGAACTTTGCAGGGCAAATTTTAAATTGCAATTTATAACTTAAAGTAATAAAATCACCAAAATACATTGTTAATTACAATTTAAGAATTACAATGTAAAGTATTTTTTTGAGAAATAGATTTTATTTGTTCATTGTTCATGTGATATGAACTAACATGCAAAGCATCGTCAGATACCCACATATGATCCATTCCGATACTCTCAATCAATCACCCATGGGAAAATACGCTTGCTCTATGTCATTTTATTTGAACAGAACAGCACAAAATAAAGCTAGCATTAACAACGACATTTACATGGAACTAGTGTTGTGATTGGATAACGTTCCCTTCATGAAATTGTGAAGGAACCAATCATATGTTTGCATCTTGGCTTGGTAGAAATGATGCAAAACTATCGTAATATCCCACAGGTGATAAATGGAGAATATAGGAATGGATCACACGCGGGTATCCAACGATGATCCAAAGGGGTTCTTGGACCATAAAGAAATTTTGTTTGCCGTGCTCCAACCTACTCACTCAAAGTGGCAGCTAACCAACCCAAACTTCATTGACTTTCAAAGCTCTGTTAGAGTAAAATTGAATTGGTATTGTAGAAAAGGGAACCAGATTAATCATAACTTATGATCATAGTATATCAGAAGCACTATATCACTCATTTAGAGTAAAATTGAATTGGTATTGTAGAAAAGGGAACAAAATACCTCATAGCTAATCATAGTTTATCAGAAGCACTAAATGGCTCTGTTAGGGTAAAATTTAATTGGTATTGTAGAAAAGGGAACCAGATTAATCATAGCATAAAGTAATGTATCAGTAGCACTAAATGGTTGTCTGAGTAGTGCTGTTTTTATTGTTAAATGTATCCGAAGCTAAAATGACCATTGACTGGGTGCATTCGTAGAATGTATTACCATCCACTGAGTGAATAACAAAATTACTTTACCGTATATTTGTTACTAAAGTTACATTAATACTATAAATAATATTAATACTTTATATTTTATTTTTATTTTTAAAATTTTTGATGTTTTTTTTATTAAAAAAAAAAAATAAATAAATAAAAAAAATTTTATGACAATAAAAAGGGTCGGGGCAGCATGAAAATAAGGGGGCGGGCGGGGATGATAATCTAGCAATTTATTTATTATGGCCTAAGGGGCTTAGCCGCTTTTAATGCTAATTTTGAAACAATTATAGGCCACGTTCATATTATTTATAGTTTTATTAGTAATTTGGAAAGATCTCAAATATTATGTACATTAACTGGTCTTCAGTTGGTTTGACATTTATTACAGGTGGCTGTATATAGTCAATAATTTAAACTTACACAAAAAGCTATACAGATATAATTTTAGCTCAGTTAAGTTAAAGGACACAATTAAAGAATTTTATAGTTGTATGGTGGGACAGTATTATAAGAGCTGCCACACTGGAGTATCATGCCGCAGACATCATGGCATGATACCCCACACAGTCACATAATACTGACACTGGGCTGATCAGACCTACAACTATCCTCTAAATGCTGAGCGCCAAGCGACTTTTTGAAGTATTTGGTATAACCTTACTAGGGATCAAACTAACAACCTTCTGCATGCAAGGTGGAATGCTCTATTCCTTAACCACCACTGCAGTCACAAATTTATAGTATTAAATGAATAGTTCAGGGGTCATAATTATGATCAACACATGGCCAAATCACATTGTATCAAATGTTTGATAAGTGTTTTTAATGAGATTTAAAATTCAAGTCTCCATATAATTCAAATGCACCATACAACATTGGCATGTGCATGTTGTCTGATACTTTATACTGCCAGCAAAACACATGCTCCTGGTTTATACCTTGGCAAAGCTAGAACAAAGGTGATGAAACACTTCTACGAAAAAACGGGCACACAGAAATATAAAATAAATAATATTGAAAATTAAATAGCCGACATTATACATGCAGACTAATAAATAGATAAGTGTACTTACCTTTTCTGACAGATATATAACACAAGAAGTGTTGACATGAAGTTGTACTCACAGGACCCATTCATATTTCATCCAGATAGCAGTTTCATTAAGATTTCCTTTATTTGATAGCATCACATCCTTAAATCTTAAAGCTTGATTAGCGTATTATGGTAATATGAACATTTACATAAAATATAGATCCAAATCTGTCTGATTGAATAAAGGGGTTGGAGTGATTGAATAAGGGATGGAGTGATTAATTAAGGGGTGGACTAACTGATTAAGGGGAGAAGTGATTGAATAAGGGGTTGGAGTGATTGAATAAAGGGTGGAGTGATGGATTAAATGCTGGAGTGATTGATTGAAGAGTGCAGTGATTGAATAAGGAGTGGAGCAATTGAATAAGGGGGTGGAGTGACTGAATAAGGGGTGGAGTGATTGAGTAAGGGGTAGGAATAATTGAATAATAAAGGAGAAGAGTGATTGATTGATGAGTGGAGTGATTGAATAAGGGGTGGTGTGATTGAATAAGGGTGGAGTGATTGAATAAGGGATGGAGTGATTGATTGAAGAGTGCAGTGATTGAATAAGGAGTGGAGTATTTGAATAAGGGGGTGGAATGATTGAATAATAAAGGGGAAGATTGATTGATTGTGGAGTGGAATGATTGAATAAGGGGTGGAGTGACTGAATAAGGGTGGAGTGATTGAATAAAGGATGGAGTGATTTATTGAAGAGTGCAGTGATTGAATAAGGAGTGCAGTGTTTGAATAAGGGGTGGAGTGATTGAATAAGGGATGGAGTGATTGAATAAGGAGTAGAGATTATCACTATTTGGATTATCAACTTGCTGGTTATGTTCTCAGGAAATGTAAATTCGCATATGCTTAGTACCCAGGTTCTACCCAAGAAGACTTAAAGCATGATTTGGCTCAGGTGACCTTTTGTGATCGCCTGGTGTCCGTCGTCCATTGTTTGTTCGTCGTTAACTTTTAGCTTTTAACAACTTCTCCGAAACCACTGAGCCAGTTTTGATATAACTTCACAGAAATGTTCCTTGGGTGACCCTCTACCAAATTTGTTCAAGCCATCTTGATTCATAAAAAAACATGGCTCCCTGGGGGCGGGGCAAGTTTAATTAGTAAAAACTTAAAAAATCTTCTTGTCAGAAACTATTGGCTCGATTTTAAAATAATTTCACAGAAATGTTCCTTGGGTGACCTTCTTCCAAGTTTGTTCAAGCCATCTTGATTCGTCAAAAAACATGGCAGCCAGGAGGTGGGGTTAGTTTACTATATAAGCTATAGTAAAAACTTAAAAAATCTTCTTGTCAGAAACTACTGGCTCAATTTTAAAATAATTTCACAGAAATGTTCCTTGGGTGACTCTTTACCAAGTTTGTTCAAGCCATCTTGATTCGTCAAAAAACATGGCAGCCAGGGGGTGGGGTTAGTTTTATTTCAAATTAATGTCCTTGTTTTATAGCATAAATGTCTGTATATAGCAATTATTATAAGAAGAGGTAATAAACTCTTTAAATAAACATTTTTTTTGCTATTATTATACAATATTATACCAGATATAAGTCTTAAAAGACAATTCATCGTAAAAAGATGAATGATACAATTATAATCAATGATTGAAATATTATTCATAAATCATGAAACATTTTAAAATAGGTGTTTTTCTGAATATAAAAGTCAGAGTTTTTATGGTTCACACAGGTATGGTTTACTGCTTCATAATAAAGCAATACCATATTTATAGTCAGTTTCATCACAGCAAGATGTCTGCTTGAGATTTTCAGTGTCAAAGTGTACTTGAAATCTTGGAGGAGTAGCTTAATTGTTTTTGGGGGAGAGTGCACTGAGACAAAGATTCTTTCAAATGTAAGGCTTGTGTTTGAAACTCTTAGGAATATTTATTGTGCTGGAACTGTGGATTGTTTCATGCACAATAGTTTAGTCTGATGCTTTAGTTTGAAACTGTTCTAAAAAATAACAGTTTAGTTTTGTGCTGGAACTGGATTTTTATCTTAGTTTGAAGACTAAGGTTTGGAACAGTCTCCAAACATATAGGCAGCTATAGTAAAAACTTCAAGAGCCCCCTTGTCAGAATCTACTGACCTGATTTTGATGTAATTTCTCTGACTTTTACCATGGGTAAACCTCTACCAAGTTTGAACTCTTCTATGCATCTGTTACATCTTCAAAACAAATCAAAATTCTAACTACTTGCCCATCTCGTCTTTCTGTAATTTTGAGTATACATGTATTATATAATCTACTTAAGTTGGGTGACTCAAGGTCAGTCAGGTGACCAATATAGGACCATCTTGGCCCTCTTGTTTAAAGTTGTAATAACTTGTTTCACAATATGAAAAAAATGTCCATTCAGAGTTTGTGTTGCAAAACTGAAATCCTGGATCTGGAAAATAAAACTTGCCAAACAGCTTCTTAACTGCTTGCGAGTAACTCTCAGTCTGGTTTTACCATGTTTGGCTCTCAATCAGTATATTTGACACCCTTCTAATTGTAAAATTATCCAGAAATAAATGTAAGCAAATGTCTATTATATATTATTAAATTCAGGAAGTAAACAGTTTACGTAAATATGAAAATATCCAGATGAATAGGAAATACATATATGGGGCACTGAAGTAACTATATATATGGTATGATGGATACTGAAGTTGTTATATATATGGGGCAAGGAAGTAGCTATATATATGGTATGATGGACACTGAAGTTGTTATAAATATATGGGGCACTGAAGTTGTTAAATAAATGGTATGTGGGGCACTGAAGTTGTTATATATATATGGTATGAGGGACACTGAAGTTGTTATATAAATGGTATGTGGGGCACTGAAGTTGTTATATATATATGATATGAGAGACACTGAAGTAGCTATATATATGGTATGAGGGACACTGAAGTTGTTATATATATGATATGAGGGGCACTGAAGTTGTTATATACATGTATAAGGAACACTGAAGTAGCTATATATATGGTATGAGGGACACTGAGGTTGCTATATATAAGGGACACTGAAGTAGCTATATATATGGTATGAGGGACAGTGAAGTTGTTATATAAGGGACACTGAGGTTTTAGTTTATATTGTCATATTACAATGAAATGAGATTACATGGTTATATTATGGTTATTTTTACACTAGAAAATTTAAAACATTTAAAACATTAAAACAAATTAAAAGCACACTTTACACTTATAAAGACAGATTATAGACAAATTGACAAATGAATACTAATAATATATATATATTGGAAACCTGGAGCCAAATTGATACCTGTTGAATTGCACCTGGTTTTAGCACATTCTTTATATGTTAACATTTTTAGTAAACATTTTAGTTATACAAATCACATGCAAAGTCTTCCTGGTCAGAACCATTACTAAGCATATGGGGAAAAAGTGTCTTGCTCAGACACACCACAAATAGCCATAGAGGATCTAACCCATGACCCTGTGATCTTGGATCCGATGCTGTACCACTGGGCCCTGTGTTCCACAATTATTTGTTTCCATTTATGACAAACACGAGTCACATCAATATTACTATAACTATAATACAATTTTAGTGGCTGATAAACTTTACTCCATTTGTTTAAAATAGGAGTGACGAGCGATGCCTTTTATAAGGTTTTATGGTATATAAAGCATGACTTTTTCAGTTGTGTAAGTTTTAACTTTTTATTGCAGGCTAGTGGTAACTCAGAGTACGAATTTGACCTACAATTTCACCAACAGGATATTTCTTGGCTCAACTGTCCACAAGGTACGGAGTTTCAACTTTATTTCTTTTACAAATTGGTTAAAAACTAGCTACAATTAACTGTTGGCACACATGAATGTGTAATTTTGGTGTTAATTTGAGAAAAAATGAGAAAACAAAGAGAATATCAATTTAGGCAATCACTTACAATCTTGAGATGTTGAAGGTTTTCTCAATTCTGTGTGCATTAGAGAATAATGAAGGTTTTCTCAATTCTGTGTGCATTAGAGAATAATGAAGGTGTTCTCAATTCTGTGTGCATTAGAAAAAAATGAAGATGATCTCAACTCTGTGTGCATTAGTGAGTAATGAAGGTTTTCTCACTTCTGTGTACATTAGTGAGAAATGAAGGTGTTCTCATCTCTGGATGCATTAGTGAGTAATGAAGATGTTCTCAATTCTGTGTGCATTAGAAAATAATGAAGATGTTCTCAACTCTGTGTGCATTAGTGAGTAATGAAGGTTTTCTCAATTCTGTGTGCATTAGAGAATAATGAAGGTTTTCTCACTACTGTGTACATTAGTAAGTAATGAAGGTGGTTTAACTCTGTGTACATTAGTAAGGAATGAAGGTGTTCTCAACTCTGGGTGTATTAGAGCAGAATACAGAAGTTCTCAACTCTGTGTACATAAGTAAGGAATGAATGTGTTCTCAACTTTGTGTGCATTAGAGCAGAATACAGAAGTTCTCAATTCTGTGTGCATTAGTGAGTAATGAAAGTGTTCTCAACTCTGGGTGCATTAGAGCAGAATACAGAAGTTTTCAATTCTGTGTACATTAGTGAGTAATGAAGGTGTTCTCAACTCTGGTTGCATTAGTGAGTAGTGGAGATGTTTTCAACTCTGGGTTCATTAGAGAGTAATGAAGGTGTTCTCAACTCTGGGTGCATTAGAGAAAAATGAAGGTGTTCTCAAGCCTGGGTTCATTAGAGAATAATGAAGATGTTCTCAACTCTGGGTGCATTAGTGAGTAATGAATATGTTCTCAACTCTGGGTGCATTAGTGAGTAATGAGGATGTTCACAGTTCTGTGTGCATTAGTGTGTAATGAAGGTGTTCTCAACTCTAGGGGCATTAGAGAATAGGGAAAGTGTTTTCTTCAACTCTGGGTGCATTAGAGAATAATGAAGATGTTCTCAACTCTGGATGCATTAGCGAATAATGAAGATGTTCTCAACTCCGTGTGCATTAGTGAGTAATGAAGATGTTCTCAACTCTTGGTTCATTATAAAGTAATAAAGATGTTCTCAGTTCTGTGTTCATTAGTGAGTAATGAATATGTTCTCAACTCTGGGTGCATTAGAGAATAATGAAGATGTTCTCAACTCTGGGTGCATTAGAGCAGAATACAGAAGTTCTCAATTCTGTGTACATTAGTGAGTAATGAAGGTGTTCTCAACTCTGGGTGCATTAGTGAGTAGTGGAGATGTTCTCAACTCTGGGTTCATTAGAGAATAATGAAGGTGTTCTCAACTCTGGGTGCATTAGAGAAAAATGAAGGTGTTCTCAAGTCTGGGTTCATTAGACAATAATGAAGATGTTTTCAACTCTGGGTGCATTAGTGAGTAATGAATATGTTCTCAACTCTGGGTGCATTAGTGAGTAATGAGGATGTTTACAGTTCTGTGTGCATTAGTGTGTAATGAAAGTGTTCTCAACTCTAGGGGCATAAGAGAATAGGGAAAGTGTTTTCAACTCTGGGTGCATTAGAGAATAATGAAGATGTTCTCAACTCTGGGTGCATAAGAGAATAATGAAGATGTTCTCAACTCTGGGTGCATTAGTGAGTAATGAAGATGTTCTCAACTCTGGGTGCATTAGAGAATAATGAAGATGTTCTCAACTCTGGGTGCATTAGTGAGTAATGAAGATGTTCTCAACTCTGGGTTCATTATAAAGTAATAAAGATGTTCTCAGTTCTGTGTTCATAAGTGAGTAATGAATATGTTCTCAACTCTGGGTGCATTAGAGAATAATGAAGATGTTCTCAACTCGGGGTGCATTAGAGAATAATGAAGATATCCTCAACTCTGGGTGCATTAAAGAATAATAAAGATGTTCCAATTCTGGGTGCATTAGAGAATAATGAAGGTGTTTTCAACTCTCGGTTCATTATAAAGTAATGAAGATGTTCTTGACTCTGGGTGCATTAGTGAGTAATGAAGATTTTCTCAACTCTGGGTGTATTAATGAGTGATAAAGGTGTTCTCAATTCTGAGTGCATTAGATAATAATGAAGGTGTTCTCAACTCTGGGTACATTAGACAATAATGAAGATTTTCTCAACTCTGGGTACATAAGTGAGTAATGAAGGTGTTCTCAACTCTGGGTGCATTAGTGAGTAATGAAGGTGTTCTCAACTCTGGGTGCATTAGACAATAATGAAGGTGTTCTCAACTCTTGATAAATTAGTGAGTAATGAAGGTGTTCTCAACTCTGAGTGCATTAGTGAGTAATGAAGATGTTCTCAACTCTGGGTGCATTAGACAATAATGAAGGTGTTCTTAACTCTTGGTACATTAGTGAGTAATGAAGGTGTTCTCAACTCTGGGTGCATTAGACAATAATGAAGGTGTTCTCAACTCTGGGTACATAAGAGAATTATGAAGGTGTTCTCAACTCTGGGTGCATTAGACAATAATGAAAGTGTTCTCAACTCTGGGTTCATTAGAGAATAATGAAGGTGTTCTCAACTCTGTGTGCATTAGTGAATAATTAAAGTGTTCTCAACTCTATGTGAATTAGTGAATAATTAAGGTGTTCTCAACTCTATGTGAAGTAGTGAATAATGAATGTGTTCTCAACTCTGGGTGCATAAGTGAGTAATGAAGGTTTCTCAACTCTGGGTACATTAGAGAATAGTTGAGGTGCTATCAACTCTGGGTGCGTAAGTAAGTAATGAAGGTGTTCTCAATGCTTGGGGCATTAGTGAGTAATGAATGCATTAGTGAGAAGCATAGGAGTTTTCAACTACCTGAGCATTAATGAGTAATAAAGATATTCTCAACTTGGGTACATTAGAACTGATGCTTTAGTGAATAGTGTAAGTGTTCTTAAACCTGGGTCCATTACTGAGAAGTAAAGGTTTCTAAACTCTGGATACATTAGACTGTTATAAATTAATAGCAAGATTATCATACACATTTCATCTTAAAAAGGGGAGTGGGGGAGGATTTTTTTTATTTATTTCAATTTTTTAATTTTTATTTTATGAAAATAAAAAAGGTCCAGAAGCATGAAAATAAGGGTGTAGGCGGGGATGATAATCTAGCAATTAAATTATTATGGCCCTGGTTAAAAGCAAATGCGCTCTCAACTATTAAGGGTTGTATTTTTGAGAAGTGATTGCATTTTCAAATCTGAAAAGCTGTTACATTTTAAACTTGCATAATTGAAAAGGAAATGTATGTGTTACTTAACTCATGGTTGCATTATAATTAAATGAAAGGCAAATTTAAGGCGTTCTCAACTATTTGTTTGCATACTGGTACATGTCCTAAAATGCAAGGATATAATTATTTTCCTGTATGTTTGATGGTGTAATTAACTTTATTAATACAACCTCCATAAAACATTGTACACTGTTATGTCTCTTGTGTCATTTATTACATAATTAATAGTTTTGACATTCCTATGAAACGACGATGACAAATTGATGATTTGTCAAATAATGTTTTTTGAGAATAACATTAACAATTAGAACCTATCTCTCAGACTGACAGTAAGTTGAAGTGCAGTCAGTTTGCAGATATTTTGCTAGCAACACTATATTTTTAGACAACGCCAGGAGGCTACAACTAGCAGGAATATGGTGAAATTTGGTATTATTAACATATTGAATTTATTGCCTAAAGTGTGCAATGTAATTGGAGCTTCAACTGACAGAAGACTCAAGGGGACTGGGGTTTAGCCAGGTGCTCCATTGACTGATCTAACAGATTAATTGTACAATCTACAGATCCCCAAAACAATCACAAACCATGGAATGTCAAGTTTTACTCTTTTCCCTCTATTTTTTAACAAACTTTCATTGCCACAATATTCAAAGATTCACAGCAGCCAATCTAATTGTTTTAATTGGATGTAATCTGTAACTGGATAAAAAAATAGATGCAGTCAATTGAGACTTGAATGCTGCAGTCCTTAACAGCTGTGAGAACATCTTCAAAGTTGGAGTAACAACAAGTGTATCAAAATGATGTCATTTTCGGTGACCCTCGTGTCAATTTATTTATATCCTAGTGACCCAATGAATACAATATATTGAACACATATTCCACGTTATTGCTATTTTACGACTGTATATTCTGCAGGTTGGAAGAAACTTGGTGTAGAGTGCATCAAAGTTTTCCCAGAAAAAGCCTCCTTTGCTGAGGCTGAAGTTGTATGTAAAAGGTAAGTTTTCTTTCATCAACGAGTTGTCTGACTTTTAAGCTTTTCAAAATACATGGAAAGCTTGTTTAATACCAAATTGTATCCACATACAAAATTTATGCTAGCTCACATTTACCGGTACATTATCAAGATAATCATGATACAAAAGTAGGAAGCCGGGCAGCCTGGTTAGTCCAGTCAGTAGCGAGTTCAAATCCCTGCACAGTCTCTGTGATGATTGATATACCACATTGCATCTCATTATCAATTATCTGTCACTGCTGATTCAAGTTAGAAAGTTATCAGTTACTTGCGTAGATGGGTGGGCTCGAGAACTGGTTAACTTCCAAGGATTGTAGAAAAGGGTGGTTAGGTTAACAGATTGCCTGTTAGTCATCAATGGCATAAAAAGATGGCATAAAAATGACAGTGAATATTCAAACAAATAATGACTGATAGATTGAATGAACATTTAGCATCATTTTTATGCTATTGAGGGCTAACAGACAATCAGTTAACCTAACCACTGTTTCCTGGGATCCTGAAAGGTTAACCAGTACTCTAGCACACCCCATCTCTGCTAGTTACTGATAACTGATAACTTTCCCACTTGAATCAGCAGTGAGAAACGGATGATAATGAGACATAAAGACATGTATCAATCATCAAACAAACAAAACAAGCAAAAAGTAGGTTATTGTAAAGTTGACTTGATTTTCACACATCACCTTTATTTTTAATGTAACATATTTCATTTTTATTTGAGAAAGCAGGGACTAGACCCATATTCCACCAATTTTCAAAACTGGCAAAAAACACATTTGTTCCACTATGTCATACTCATTGAGCTCTTATTGCCATTAGGATAGCACTTTAAACGTGCTAACATGATATATTAAAAAAAAGAGATTTCCTGCCATGGCCTACACAACCAGCTTAGACTAAAATAGAGTTTCAGCTTAAACATGCCGCATATTTTGTGACGTGTCAAATGAGGCGAGTGGTTTATTTCATTTTAATTGCAATTTGATCCGTCATGTTAGTTACATATTGCTGAAGTTGGTTTATCTTGGACAGAATCTGAATAATGAGGTGAAGGTCGTCAAGCATGTGCGCGTTATCTATTTTTAGAATAAGGATATCATTTCATATTTACCACTCAGATTAAGGCGCCTTCTCAAGATTACTAACCTCTCACAGCTAAGGTCATAGGTTTGAGTCCCACTCGCTCCAAAAACTTTATGTGAGAAAGTTTGCCAGTTACTTGTGGAAGGACAGTGATTCTACTGAGTCTGAGGTCTTCCTCCACCAGTAAAACTGGATATGCCATATATAGCCTGAAATGTGTTGAAAATGGCGTTAAACCCCATTCAAAATAAAAACAAAAACAAGAAAAACTCAGATTAATTCAACCACATTTTGGTTTGGATTTTAATCATAAATAATAATGAGATTTTTTATAATAATTTTTAATTTTTCTATACATTTTTCCTCATACCGGTATTTACTGTCATTTAGTGTTCCCTGCAACTTTTGAAAATTCATTGTACTGTTGTTAATTTTTACTTGAAGAAAGGTGTGGTGAGTGGGAATGGGAAGGAATGTTGCAAAGAAATACAATAAACTATTCAGCATCTGAAGATACAAGTTGTAAAACATAGCTGTAGGTGAGAGGTACATCTTGTATTGGTGTTAACAACTCCAGTATCTGTTGATTGTGGTTTTGTATTGTAGATTTACCTGCTCTCTATCAACTGGATACCGACTGATTGATAACATCAGATCAGGAATCAACAAATCACTCCTTAATGTCTACTTTGTCTATTGTGTTGATTTTAAACCACTGTTCTATGAAAAGGCGAGATTTTGTAATACTAGTACCCCATTTGTCAGCGTTGGAGTATCACATGATATATGCTCAATAACCTGAACAAATGTATGTTGCTCTTTTCATTTTAATTTAGTGCACATTACCTCATATTTATTGTATAGTTATGTTTTATTCAACATCCATAAACTCAAACAAGCATGACGTGATTCTTTGAATAAACATGTGTTGTCCACTTCCTGGGTAGAACCAGTACTGAGTGTTGTCCACTTCCTGGGTAGAACCAGTACTGAGTGTTGTCCACTTCCTGGGTAGAACCAGTACTGAGTGTTGTCCACTTCCTGGGTAGAACCAGTACTGAGTGTTGTTTTGTGAGAGGCATCTGGTGGATCGGGGGATCGAACCTGCAACCTGTGGCGTGTGCAGCCAACACTCTATCCATTACACTACTGTCCTGCTAGTTTTCTTTAAGACATTTTGATGAAACTTTTTATGTAATTTCCTATTATGAAATGCAATCTTGGGGTTTTAAAGTTAATGAGGTCAAGGGTACTATTACTGAAAATAAGAAAAAATGGTTTTTACTCAAAATAAATTTAGTTTCCTACAAGACATGTTAATGAAATTTTGTGTATAATAAAAAAAATATGTTATTACACAAAATGGAAGCTTAGAATTTTAAGGTCAAGGTAATTGTTATTTAAAATAGAAAAAAGTTTGCACACAGTAACTTTGGTTCTCTTTTCTTTTGTATATATTGAAGTCATTTTATGTTAAGGTGTCTAAATGCAAAATCACTGAGAGTTAAGTTAATGGGTCAAGGTCATGGTCATTGTTACTTAAAACACAAAAATAGTTTCCTCTGAATAACTTGATGAGATTTTGTAGATTCCTCAACATGAAAATGAAGACTGGGATTGGTTTTGAGGCAGATTGGGATATGGTCACTCTTACTTAAAATAGAAAAATGGTTTCTGCTTAATAATGCCTCTGATGCTTGGGATTGGTTTCGAGGATATTTGGTAAATGTCACTACTACTGAAAATAGAAAAATGAATTCCCCTCAATATCTTTATTTTCTCCTTATAAACTATTTCTTTTAAGATTTTCCAAGCTCTGTATGTCTGTATTTCACATCATTTACACGTGCTCCTAACTGACTTATTATGGGCGTATATTAACTGGTTTCAACTCCCTAGTTTTAATTTAAATGAGATATGCTGCATTTTAATAAGGTTTTATTTGCATTATATGTTTGGTAAATATGGTATTTTAGAAAAGTCAAGCACGCTGGCCTTCCAACAGCTCTTGTTATTTAAAATAATTATTCAGGAGTGAAACAACAAACTTAACGTATTGATGCGCTGACATTGTAATCAAGGTGTTATGGCTGGTTTGTTGTCATGCTTCATTGAATTGACTGACATATGAAGTTAACAATGTTAAAATACTAAGTATATTCAAAGTTATTCACTTTGAACAACACGTTTACCTACTGTGATATCTAATATCTATATACATCTGTTTACAGGTCTATATTCTATACATTTGTACTAGTTTCACTATCAAAACCAACCAATGGAATGCTATATAAATATACAAAACACTTTTAAAATCTCATAGTCATTTATATCTTAAACTTCAAGTATTGTGAATAAAAGAAAATAATAAAGATTGGTATTCAATAAACTTTAATTCATAAGTTAAAAGATAAATACAAAAGAGTATAAAATACTTAAACAATGACATGTTTAGGCCTAAAAAAATAAATGTTGTGTTTACGGTTTCCCGACCGACCCATAGTAAAAGGTCCCGACCGTATATTTTTTTTTTTTGAAAAAAAAAAAAAATTAAAATAATTCGCCGACTGTCGTGTTAGGGATGGTTCAAGTGCTCCAAGTATCGGGCTAACACCAATATATAAAACTGTATACCAAAGACGAAACTTTTAGAAAAGTGCGACTTGAAATTCGAAGCACAACTGTGCCTGAAGACCAAAAGTAAACAATCTGAAAAACTGTGAAAAAGAAATGACACAAATTCGTTTCTGAAATGGTTACAGAATTTATTCTTTCTACATTTCAATGCAATTATAATTATTAAATCATTTGCAAACTAGACATTGAATGTTCCTCGGCAATAAGTTATAACACGAGGAAATTCTTGTTGAATCTCCAAGGAATCTATCATTGCGAATCGTTCGCCATTTTTTGTATAAGGTATCGAGGTGCGCATGCGCAACTTTCTAATCTTGGTTTAAACATCGGACTATTTTCCGGTATTTGCCTTGTTTTTTTATTGGATGGGAAAATCGCGGGATCAAAGCGGATATTTATCTACATAAGCACTTGTTAAGACTTATTAGGAAGTTAGAATGCTAGGTGTAAAAAAAAAGGTTTCCCTCATTGCTTTCCAAAAAGGTTCACATATATGAACATACCGCCGGCAAAAAGGTTATTCAGCCAATCAACTATTCATTCACTGTGGAAAGGGTCTTTTTTCTGTTCCACCCTGCACCTGAGGAAGGCCAAAAAGGAAGCGTTTTTACATGTGAAATGAACACAAACTCTGGCACAAACTTTGAAATTCAGGATTATGTCCAAGTGTCAAAATTGGTTGGTAGTTTTGAAATATTTTCACAGATATATTAAATATATAAAATTAAATTCCTTTTATATATTTAATAATACTTTTTTAACAGATTCTGTTGAATACCCAATCTAACCTATTGCAATATGGTGCACATGGTGCAGAACAAATGAGAATATATTGAAAGTGGAAAGGAAAACATTCAAACTACAAAAGCAGACAAACTACAAAAGTATACAATAATTATGTTGTCACCAAATGCTTTTGAAAAAGGGGTCATTACTTTGCATTCAAAATTGAGTAACTGCGAGAGAAAATGAGGAAAAAAATAACCAAAAAACACCGACCCTTTGATTTTGCATCTAAAAAAAATCAGCCCAAAAAAAAAAATAGTCCTACCTAACGACCCAATTTTTTTTCAGCATGAAACCTTACACACATCATTTATTTTTTTAGGCCTTAGTATCATCCCTGCTCTCAAAAGTCTCACAGATATTACACTCTGTCAATGCCCTAATGACCGCCATTTACTCTGACATGTGGCAACAAAACCGGCATCAGTTTGTATTTTTTAATTTTTATTTTTTATTTTTGACTTATTCCTATAAACACTGTTAAATTTTTATTGCTTCTAATTCTGTCCAAAATAGTGCCCAAGGAGCATGTGCTTCTTTTGTAAATTGGATGTAAAGTTATTCTGCATTATTGGTGTTTTTAAAAATTAGTGTTGTTAAATATTGGGCTCGCAGGGGGAGAAAAAGTCAATTAGCATTCTGATTCTGTAATTACTTTAACAAGCCAAAATTGACATGTTCCTTACACTAAATAATACTATAACAAATTGTGAAAACTGTGAGAAGTTCCATTTTACTGTAACTTAATCAGTTTTGGTTGTCATTCAAATGCATTAACATTTTTCACTGTAGAATTCAACACCATTTTATTTTAACTTATCATATAATGATAGAGCATGAAAGCTGTTTATCCATTAAATTATTATGTGTAAAATTCTCCCCACAAGTTTCAAATAGTTAAATACAATATCTTTTTATTTTGGGTAATTCTAGTAAACAAGATATGGTGAGGGGAAAACTCAAGAAAACAAGTTATGGTGATGGGAATACTCAAGTAAACAAGTTACGATGAGGGGAATACTCAAGTAAACAAATTACGGTGAGGGGAATACTCAAGTAAACAAGGTATAATGAGGGAAATACTCAAGTAAACAAGTTATAATGAAGGAATACTTAAGTAAACAAGTTAAAATGAGGGAATTACTACAGTAAACAAGTTATGATGAGGGGAATACTCAAGTAAACATGTTGTGATCATTGAACATTCAAGTAAACAAGTTATGGTGAGTAGAATACTCAAGTAAACAAGTTATGGCGAGGGGAATACTCAAGTTAACATGAGAACAATACTGAAGTAAACAAGTTATGGTAAGGAGAATACTCAAGTAAACAAGTTATGTTGAGGGGAATACTCAAGTAAACACAATATGATCATTGAACACTCAAGTAAACAAGTTATGGTGAAGATAATACTCAAATAAACAAGTTATGGTGAGGGGGATACTCAAATAAACAAGTTATGGTGAGGGGAATACTCAAATAAACAAGTTATGGTGAGGGAAGGGTATACTCAAGTAAACAAGTTATGGTGAGGGGAATACTAAATTAAACATGTTATGGTTAGGGGAATACTCAAATAAAGAAGTTATGGTTAGGGAGGGGTATACTCAAGTAAACAAGTTATGGTGAGGGGAATACTCAAGTAAACATGTTATGATCATTGAACACTCAAGTTACCAAGTTATGGTGAGGAGAATACTCAAGTCAACATGAGAAAAATACTCATGTAAACAAGTTATGGTGAGGAGAATACTCAAGTAAACAAGTTACGATGAGGGGAATACTCAAGTAAACATGATAATTATGATTATTGAACACTCAAGTAAACAAGTTATGGTGAAGATAATACTCAAGTTAACAGGTTATGGTGAGGAGTATACTCAAGTTAACAAGTTATGGTGAGGGGAATACTCAAGTAAACATGAGAAGAATACTCAAGTAAACAAGTTATGGTGAGGGGAATACTCAAGTAAACAAGTTATGCAGAGGGGAATACTCAAGTAAACAAGATATGATCATTGAACACTCAAGTAAACAAGTAATGATGAGGGGAATACTCAAGTAAACATGAGACAAATACTCAAGTAAACAAGTTATGGTGATGAAAATACTCAAGTTAACACGTTTTGATGAGAGGAATACTCAAGTAAACAAGTTATGGTGAGGGAAATACTCAAGTAAACATGTTATGGTGAGGGAATACTCAGGTTAACAAGTTATTATGAGGGAAATACTCAAGTAAACAAGTTATGGTGAGGGGAATACTCAGGTAAACAAATTTTAATGAGGAAAATACTCAAGAAAACATGAGAAAAATACTCAAGTAAACAGGTTATGGTATGGGAAATACTCAAGAAAACAAGATTTAATAAGGGGAATACTCAAGTAAACAAGTTATGGTGAGGGGAATACTTAAGTAAATGAGTTATTGTGAGGGGAATACTCAAGTAAACAGGTTATGGTGAGGGGAATACTTAAGTAAACAAGTTATTGTGAGGGGAATACTCAGGTAAACAAGTTATGGTGAGGGGAATACTTAAGTAAACATGATTTAATGAGGCGAATACTCAAGTAAACAAGTTCTGGTGAGGGGAATACTTAAATAAACAAGATATGGTGAGGGGAATACTTAAGTAAACACGATTTAATGAGTGGAATATTCAAGTAAACAAGTTATTGTGAGTGGAATGCTCAAGGAAACAAGTTATGGTGAGGGGAATACTTAAGTCAACATGATTTAATGAGGGGAATACTCAAGTAAACAAGTTATGGTGAGGGGAATACTCAAGTAAACAAGTTGTCATGAGGGAAATGCTCAAATAAACAAGTAATGGCAAGGGTAATACTGAAGTAAACAAGTTATGTTGAGGGTAATACTCAGGTAAACAAGATTTAATGATGGGAATACTCAAGTAAACAAGTTACGGTGAGGGAAATACTCAAGTTTAACAAGTTATGGTGAGGGGAATACTCAAGTAAACAAGTTAGGGTGAGGGAAATACTTAAGTAAGCAAGTTATGGTGAGGGGAATACTCAGGTAAACATGTTATGGTGAGGGGAATACTTAAGTAAACAAGTTCTAATGAGGAAAATACTCAAGTGAACAAGTTATGGTGAGGGGAATACTTAAGTTAACAAGTTATGGTGAGGGGAACACTTAAGTAAACACGATTTAATGAGGGGAATACTCAAGTAAACAAGTTATGGTGAGGGGAATGCTCAAGTAAACAAGTTATGGTGAGAGGAATACTTAAGTTAACACGATTTAGTGAAGGGAATAATCAAGTAAACAAAATATGGTGAGGGGAATACTTAAGTAAACAAGTTATGGTGAGGGGAATACTCAGGTAAACAAGTTATGGTGAGGGTAATACTTAAGTAAACAAGTTATGGTGAGGGGAATGCTCAAGAAAACAAGTTATGGGGAGGGGAAAACTTAAGTAAACACAGTTTAATGAGGGGAATACTCAAGTAAAAAAGTTATGGTGAGGGGAATACTTAAGTAAACAAGTTATGGTGAGGGGAATACTCAGGTAAACAAGTTATGGTGAGGGGAATACTCAAGTAAAAAAGTTATGGTGAGGGGAATACTTAAGTAAACAAGTTATGGTGAGGGGAATACTCAGGTAAACAAGTTATGGTGAGGGGAATACTAAATTAAACATGTTATGGTTAGGGGAATACTCAAATAAACAAGTTATGGTTAGGGAGGGGTATACTCAAGTAAACAAGTTATGGTGAGGGGAATACTCAAGTAAACATGTTATGATCATTGAACACTCAAGTTACCAAGTTATGGTGAGGAGAATACTCAAGTCAACATGAGAAAAATACTCATGTAAACAAGTTATGGTGAGGAGAATACTCAAGTAAACAAGTAACGATGAGGGGAATACTCAAGTAAACATGATAATTATGATCATTGAACACTCAAGTAAACAAGTTATGGTGAAGATAATACTCAAGTTAACAGGTTATGGTGAGGAGTATACTCAAGCTAACAAGTTATGGTGAGGGGAATACTCAAGTAAACATGAGAAGAATACTCAAGTAAACAAGTTATGGTGAGGGGAATACTCAAGTAAACAAGTTATGCAGAGGGGAATACTCAAGTAAACAAGATATGATCATTGAACACTCAAGTAAACAAGTAATGATGAGGGGAATACTCAAGTAAACATGAGACAAATACTCAAGTAAACAAGTTATGGTGATGAAAATACTCAAGTTAACACGTTTTGATGAGGGGAATACTCAAGTAAACAAGGTATGGTGAGGGAAATACTCAAGTAAACATGTTATGGTGAGGGAATACTCAGGTTAACAAGTTATTATGAGGGAAATACTCAAGTAAACAAGTTATGGTGAGGGGAATACTCAGGTAAACAAATTTTAATGAGAAAAATACTCAAGAAAACATGAGAAAAATATTCAAGTAAACAGGTTATGGTATGGGAAATACTCAAGAAAACAAGATTTAATAAGGGGAATACTCAAGTATACAAGTTATGGTGAGGGGAATACTTAAGTAAATGAGTTATTGTGAGGGGAATACTCAAGTAAACAGGTTATGGTGAGGGGAATACTTAAGTAAACAAGTTATTGTGAGGGGAATACTCAGGTAAACAAGTTATGGTGAGGGGAATACTTAAGTAAACATGATTTAATGAGGCGAATACTCAAGTAAACAAGTTCTGGTGAGGGGAATACTTAAATAAACAAGATATGGTGAGGGGAATACTTAAGTAAACACGATTTAATGAGTGGAATATTCAAGTAAACAAGTTATTGTGAGTGGAATGCTCAAGGAAACAAGTTATGGTGAGGGGAATACTCAGGTAAACAAGTTATGGTGAGGGGAATACTCAAGTAAACAAGTTATGGTGAGGGGAATACTTAAGTAAACAAGTTCTCATGAGGAAAATACTCAAGTGAACAAGACTTAGTTATGATAATGAGAATACTCGAGTTAACAAAATTTAATGAGGGAATGGAATACTTGAATAAACAAGATTATGATGATTGGATTATTCAAGTAAAAATGATGTGATGAGGGGAATATAAAGCTAATCTACCTCCACACATAAATGTGGTTACATTATATCATTGATATAATGTATCTAAAGTCTACCCCCACACATAAATCTGGTTACAATATATCATCGATAATCCATAATTATAATCGGTAGTGATTAAACACCATTAAATAGATATACATAAACATGCATGTATCCAAGGTTTACCTCCACCATTGCCATGAGCATTTACATATGTTACCCTAAACCCAACATTTATGGTTGTATGGAATTTTAGTAAAAAACTATTTCGCTAATGTAAAGCAAAATTTACTTATCATGTGTGCTGCTCACCCAAATCTTTATTACATAGCTGATTAAATCTCCCAATGAGCAGAAGTGTGTAATTTATTAATATCACTGTATTTATACAAAATAAATGACAAAGAATTTTAAGTGCAAAGTTATTCAAATTTCTCAAATTTTATGGAAGGTTTTGCTTTAAAAGAATGTTTATTCATAAGTAGACCAATGCATTTTGCATGTTTCCGCTGAACAATGATTAAAAATCATGTTTTAAATAGATTACCGAGTATATTCACATTAAATGTTAAATATGTTTCAAAATCCAGTAGCTCTTTTTATCAATGTGATATATGATAATTATGAGATTTAATTAATGGAGGTCATCTCAATTTCACCTACCTTGTTGGTAAATACCTCAGCCAAACCCTAATGAGAAAGTTAAATGCCAATCCCAATTGTGGATGGACAGTTTTTATTGCTAAGAATTTTCATAATCAGCTCTTCCTCTAGAAATATACATGTACTGTATAATTGTATTAATTAATATAAAGAATGACTTGGTATGTTAACCCCCCCCCCCCCCCCCCTCCACCCCCTCACCCCCAAACAAATATCTTAAAATGACCTTGGAAAGGAAATAAATACTTAAGCTGGATATTTTGGAGGTTATGATTTTTATGAGATATTGGGATGGGGTGAAAGCTAGAGGTGGATAGCACGAGAAAAAGAGTACTATGGTATTTTCCATTTTTTTAATCATTTCTTAAGACCAAGATGTCTCCAAATATCAGATTTGCCACGCTTGTTGTAAACAACTTTCCATTCGTTTGTCATTTCGATTACACTCGATGTAGTTGATGGTATCACATGTGATGATTTGTTTTCAAATATCAGGTAAAACTGGTCTGATAATGTGATTAGCCTCAGTCACACTGGATTGACATTTTTTGGCAATTTGGCCGAGGTATAACCAATCAGCAATGTTTGCTACGATCTCCATTTGCTCTTAAGGGTGGTGGTAGGTTATGGTAAGATTGGTGGTACGCTTGGTCACCATTGTTTTGAGAAGATCAATCGCAAGATCAATTATATAATTTATCTGAAAGAGAGATGGATGAAAATAAAATAGTCATTATATTCATACCTTTATCTTAATTTCAATATTGAAATATTATAGCTTGATCACCTTCAATACAATAACTTAATATTTATGCTTTGACAGACAAAAATAATTTGTTTGAGATTATCTATAATTTCTCTGGTAAGGAAAAATGATCGGGTGAAAATATTACAGCCATTATATCCCTCCCTGACATCTCATCTATCCCATTACTTCTCATTTCTTCTATACAGTACCTTCAATAAATGACTTTAATTATTTTGAGATATTACCGTAATGTAACTTATCTGGTAAAGAAAGAGGCGCATGTGAAAATATTATGATAATATTTTCATATTCCGATCATACCTCTATCCCAACTTCCATATTGATATATTATAGGTTGATTACCTTCAATAAAATAACTTAATATGCTTCAACAGACAAAAACAACCTGTTTGAGATAAATGTTATTTATCTGGTAAGGAAAATGGGTCGCGTGAAAATATTAGAGCCAGTTTTCACTAGAGTTAAAAGGTAAAATCAGTATACCTGGGTTTTAAGTTGCACAAGTACATACCGGGTATGTACTGGTGCAACATTACGATGGTACTATTATGGAGTACCATTCTTTCTGCCATTCCCCTCACCACCACACATACACACACACACACACAAAACAAACATAATAAACAACATTAAAACATTTTGTTGTGGTGTTAACACACACACACACACACACACACACACACACACACATAGTAAACACATACAAAAAATGTTAAACATGTATATATATATATAATGACCCATGTTCATACACATAAGATCTGGTATGTAATTTAACGATAGCAATTAAGCAAAGCAAGCATCTAATAATATGGATTACATTTACAGGAACGCCCAGTATTAATTTTGTATTACCAGTATTACAAAGCCAGAAATATACACCAAGATTAGGGTTGAGATATTTGATCGTGCCAACTAGGTCTCATGTTGCAGTTTGAAAGGAATTGAAATGAATTAAATATATATAAACGCTGATTTAATTTAGTCTTTATTGTAGATCTAGCAGGGTTTAGGTGTTTTTTAATACCTATGCATGTTATATTTCTAATCTCAACATTTATCATGCATATAATTAGTTATACTTTTGTACCATTTGATACCCAGTACATTGTAATTTAAGTAAATTGAATGAACTGCATACATGTGGATTTGTTGTAAGTCAAGCATTTTTATGCTCTCCCAAAGGGGGGAAGCATATAGTCGCCGCTTCGTCTGTGTGTCCTTGCATCTGCCCGTGCGTCACCAAATTCTTGTCCAGGTTATTTCTCTACAACATCTGGTTGGAATTTTACGTAACTTGCTAGGATGCACCACTACCAAGTGGAGATGTGCATAATACCTTTTTGTTCCGGTTCGATGATTTTTCACGGAGTGATGGCCCTTTGATTCTGTCTATGACCAAATTCTTGTCAGGGCTATTTCTCTACAACCCAACGTTAGAATTTTATGAAACTTGCTAGGATGCATCACTACCAAGTGGACATGCGCATAATATCTTTGTGTTCCGGTTCTATGATTTTTCACAGAGTTACGGCCCTTTAATTCAGTCTGTGACCAAATTCTTGTCCGCGCTATTTCTCTACAACCTCAGGTTGGAATTTTATGAAATTTGCTAAGTTTGTGTTCCAGTTCGATGATTTTTCACGGAGTTGTGGCCCTTTCATTCTGTCTGTGACCAAACTCTTCTCTGCTCTATTTCTCAACAACCTCTGACTGGAATTTTATGAAACTTGCTAGGATGCATGATTACCAAGTGGATATGTGCATATTGTCTTCTTGACGCTTTTTCGCTACAACCTCTAGTTTTAATTTTGTAAAACTTACCAGGATATGCACATATTGTCATTTTGTTCCAGTTCAATGATTTTCAAATGAGTTCTGTCAAGTGCAGAGCCACAAATTGTTCCTGCTATGCAGTTTGGTACTTTTCAACCAAGTAGCCATCAGCACTAAGGGAATATGGTACAGAGTCAAACACTCACTTGGGGAGCATCCATCGGTTCCATCGATATTTTCTTGTTTTATATTGCCAACAGGAAAAGTGCACTTTCTAAGTGAATAAACATGTACAAAATAAAAACATATATCCTCAAATGAATTTATTGTTTAACCTCATTTGACAACCAATGGAATCGCTTCAATTTTCAAAATTGTGTCACTCTTATTTGTTAAGATGGCCTACAAAATAATTATTAAGTTAGTTCTAAATAAGTTTGTCATCACTGCGCATGCGTGAATAGCATTGCACTGACTCCGCCCTTGATTCAATTCTGAATGAGTCATGTGCAAACTACAAAGTCTTGTGATCTATGTTTAGAAACGGCCTTAGAAAACATCAACTTTAAAACATCAATCATCTCCGCTTTCATCGTAGCTCTGCCTGGAGTCAGGCAAATGACGTCAAACTGTCAGTCAAATGATGTTTAACACTAAGCCAGTTAGCGTTCATTTAGTAAAATTAAAACAAATTCTTACTAAATAAACGCTAACTATTACATAATGTACATGTACTAAGCTTTAATCAGTCCTCAGCTTTGATGGTCTGGTGGTAGGGTGTCCGCTTTCCATGTGGAAGGTTGTGGGTTCGAAAATATCTTTATATTTAACAATGTCCAAACTTGTATAGAAGACACTCAACATAAACAATAGGACTTTCTACCTCACAGTTGTAGAGCCCGGCATCTAAGGTCATTGTAGGATACATATATTTAAACAATGTCCCCTATTTCATTTTCATTTTCTTTTTATATTTATTGCCATTTAATTGTTTAATAAATAATTTATTGTTGAGAATGGTTGATTTTAATGTCGGATAACTTGTTGTCCAACCCTTTTCTGTTTCATGTATGCAAAAAGGCAATAAAATATAAATGTTTAAATAAAGTGCATTATATTGAATAAATAATATAACTGTTGTTTACCAGTTTATTTTAGCTTCATTGGGAAATATGTTTAAAGCTTTTGTGTCCAAGTCGAGTCCATATCTTGGGTAGAGACATTATTGAATATTGTTTTTGAGGGCTATTTAGTCGATTACGGAAACAGACCCATAACCTTGCGAATGAGCAAGCCAATGTCTTCTGCCACCATGACCACTGGCCTGCCTTACTGTTGTATTGGTGCATTTGTTGAAGAATTAATTACTCATTTTATTAATCTCTATAAAAAAATAACTAAATTAATCATCATGAATTTTATCCGTTCTGACATCATCCATCTAACAAATTAATCACAAAGATGATTGTCATATTTCACCAGTTTTACCTATGTGACTGCATGATCAAAGATGGTGGGTGGAATTTCACCTATGTTGGAGCATAAAATCCATTTTATTTATAGCACAATTTTTGTAAATGCCTTATATTTTTTCTTCTCTGCCTTCAGTTCTGGTGGCCACCTGGTGGATATAAATGGTTTAAATTGGAACAAAGTTGTGGGGCAGGAAGCAGCGTATAAAGGAATTGATGATTTTGTCTGGATAGGTGTGTACAATATTTCATTATGACTGTCATATTACCCAGATGTTACACAGTCATGTTATTCCCACACCTCTTCTGCTGTAGAATCAGTATTTGGCGTTGTTTTTGAGATGCTATCAGGAGAGACCTGGTATGGAACCTCAGCCCGCAGCGGCCTCTGGCAAGAGCAGCCAACACCCTACGCATAGTTAAACAGTATTATAATATACTACAGTGCCTCCACTATTCTTATTATTTCCTCGCTTTTCAAAGACAAATTTGTGGACACCACTTCTTTAACAGATCAATCCCAATTCAAGTGAAATTTGTTGTAGAGCCTGAATATGAACCTGTTGTATTGGTGTTCAGATTCAATAATTTTAGCCCGAATATTTGTAGACTAGTGGGTTGTACAGTACAAAGCCTGAGTTTAAATGTTTTACAAATAGAGTCTGTTTGTGGTCCTCTCTCAATTTTGTTCAAAATCATGACACTGGGGTTTATGGGGTCAATATTTTATATAGTGTTATAATAATAGGAAGAACTGAAAAAATCTTTTACTACCAAAGTTGAAGGCATAAAGTAATCGCATTGTCTGCCCATCCTTCCTTCCGATATTTCATGTTCAGCCTGTAACTTTGTCATGCATAGATGGATTTTATCAATACTTGCTATAAATTATCAACATAACATGACTGTGTGTCGCGCATAAAACCACACCCATACCTCAAAGGTCAAGGTCACACTTTGAGTTTGTTTAACAACACTTTGAGTCTGTGTGAGATTTTGTCTCCGTCCTATAGCTTTGTCATGCACAGATGGATTTTATAAATACTCACTACAAATGATCAGTATAACATGACGATGTGTCTCGCGTAACACCCAGACACCCACTTAAAAGGTTAAGGTCACACTTTAACTTTGACAACACTTTCAATCTGTTTTAGGTTTTTTATCTGGTCTGTAACTTTGTCACCTATGGATAAATTTAAAAAAAACTCAATCCATCAGCATGGCATGATGACGTGTTGCGTGTGAGACCCACATCCATACCTCAAAGGTCAAGGTCACACTTTGAGTTTGCTTGACAACACTGAGTATATAGATGGATTTTATAAAAACTTGCTACAAATGTAAAGGTCACACTTTCAATTTGTTTGATATTTCATGTCTGGTCTGTATCTTTGTCTTACATGACATTGTGGGGATTTTAAAATAGCTTGACACAAGTGATCATCATGTCATGATGATGTGTCACCTGATTTACCTGTAGAAATACCCTGACCTTTACATCAGATGTCAAGGTCAAGGTCACATTTTAATGTAAAAAAACATGAAATTGCATGTCTAGTTTGAAACATCAGTCCATTACTCTTGATATATTCATGGATACATTTAAATCGTTACCTATTATAAGTATATCATTATTTTCACATTTGGGAGGCATGTATGTGACATTTACCAGTGACATTTCTTGTTTATAAGCAATAATAATAGCTTAATTTTACTACCCCTGAGTTTTTATATCAATTGTCTTCCATTTGGTTCTTATTTCCAGAAAAAGCTGTTGTTTTAGAACAGTATCGAAATAGTCGAGCGCGCTGTCCCTCTGACTGCTCTTGTTTATTGAGTTGCGGCCTTTTATTCTTTTAACTTAATTTTTACGTCAATCTCTGCACCAACAATCTTGAAACTCCCCCCAAAGTATTTCCTGATTCAAATGAAACATGCTGTACAGTATGAACATGGTCCAACATGAGCTTGTGACCAACCCTAGGATCTGATTCAATGATTATTTATTGAGCTAATATATGACCCTGTTTTTTTTTTAACTTAAATATTACATCAAATTTAACTTTATACCAACATCATTGCAAGATGCAAATCCTTCCTCATTTTTAGCTTTATTCAAATTAAACCTGCTGTATAACAGATACACAGTCTGAACATGAGCCTGTGGGCTTGGTTTTCTGATTCAATGATGTTTTATTGAGTTGTTGCCCTTTGTCATTTTTACTTAAATTTTACATCACACTTTGATCCGGCAGCCTTTCCAGCATTTTTTTCTGATTCAAATGAAATGTGCTGTATATCATGTACATATGATCTGAATGTGAGTCTATGGTCTTGGCATTCAGATTTAATGATTTTTTACAGAGTTAATGCACTTTTATCTTTTGAAGGAAATTACATTTGTGCAACTTTGCATTTCATCCTATAAGTATTGATTAATATGAAACTTCATAATAACGGGGACAGGACTTTAGGAAATGATTAAATTTATTTTTTAAGGGTCCAGTTATCTTAAAGGTCAATACCCTGTAATTCTTTTTCTTTTTGCATTTCTTATGTTCCATTGTACCATCATCAACTTCTTCCCCCACCCTGTCAGATTTCTTCCTCATCTGTTTCTTCATTTATTGTTTAACCTTTGACTTGATTTTATTTCAATCCACACATATCAACATTAACAAAAAAAATAATGAAAAAGTTGGTTTTTTTTACCTTGTCGGCATTATAGCATACTATTCTAGTACCTGAATTTTTAGGTAGGTGAAAATATAATATGACACCAGTACCCACATTGATAAGCAAGCCTATTTTACTCTGTCCATAGCTTCTTTGGGCAGGGAATATAGATTTACTGACTTGTTGTTATATCATCCAAAATTGCTTCCTGTTGGCTGTGTATACATTTTATTATAATATTCATATCTCTTATTTCTTTATTTGAAAGGTTTCTATAAGGATAAGAATGAGACCTACAACTGGACTAATGGTAGAGCAGGACTGGTATTCGATGGATTATGGTTACCAGGACAGCCAGCAGTGTACCAGTCTGATATTGACCATTGTGTTTCCATGGTGATATCAAATACAGTTGGAGGTTACAGATGGAAACTAGAATCATGTGAAAAAAAACACTCATTTATATGTGAAACTGAGGCATGTGTTGTCGGGAGTTACAGATGTGATGATGGAAAGTGCATCACTGGCACTTGGCAATGTGATGGTCAGATAGACTGTCATGATGGAAGTGATGAGAGAAATTGTGGACAAGGTAACTGTAATGGTCATAATATTTGACACCATTAAGGGGTCCTTTTCTATTAAGTAATCTAAATTTTGTCTAAAGATGATTCCCCTCTCCCTTCTGTGATCCTATAATACTTTGTAAAATCCCTACCCCTCTCACTGCTGTGATCCTATAATACTTTGTAAAAGTCCCTACCTCTCTCACTGCTGTGATCCTATTATACTTGGTAAAAGTCCCTACCTCTCTCACTGCTGTGATCCTATAATACTTTGTAAAAGTCCCTATCTCTCACACTGCTGTGATCCTATAAAACTTTGTAAAAGTCCCTACCTCTCTCACTGCTGTGATCCTATTATACTTTGTAAAAGTCCCTACCCCTCTCATTGCTGTGATCCTATAGTACTTTGTAAAAGTCCCTACCTCTCACACTGCTGTGATCCTATAAAACTTTGTAAAAGTCCCTACCCCTCTCACTGCTGTGATCCTATTATACTTTGTAAAAGTCCCTACCCCTCTCACTGCTGTGATCCTATAATACTTTGTAAAAGTCCCTACCTCTCTACACTGCTGTGATCCTATAATACTTTGTAAAAGTCCCTACCTCTCTCACTGCTGTGATCCTATAATACTTGTAAAAGTCCCTACCTCTCTCACTGCTGTGATCCTATAATACTTTGTAAAAAGTCCCTACTCTCTCCACTGCTGTGATCCTATAATACTTTGTAAAGTCCCTACCTCTCTCCACTGCTGTGATCCTATAATACTTGTAAAAGTCCCTACCTCTCTCACTGCTGTGATCCTATAATAACTTTGTAAAAGTCCCTACCTTCTCACTGCTGTGATCCTATAATACTTTGTAAAAAGTCTCTACCTCTCTCACTGCTGTGATCCTATAAAACTTTGTTAAAAGTCCCTACCTCTCTCACTGCTGTGATCCTATAATACTTTTTAAAAGTCCCTACCCCTCTCACTTCTGTGATCCTATAAAACTTTGTAAAAGTCCCTACCTCTCTCACTGCTGTGATCCTATAATACTTTGTAAAAGTCCCTACCTCTCTCACTGCTGTGATCCTATAATACTTGTAAAAGTCCCTACCCCTCTCACTGCTGTGATCCTATAAAACTTTGTAAAAGTCCCTACCTCTCTCACTGCTGTGATCCTATAAAACTTTGTAAAAGTCCGTACCTCTCTCACTGCTGTGATCCTATAATACTTTGTAAAAGTCCCTACCCCTCTCTCTGCTGTGATCCTATAATACTTTGTAAAAGTGCCTACCTCTCTCACTGCTGTGATCCTATAATACTTTGTAAAAGTCCCTGCCTCTCACACTGCTGTGATCCTATTATACTTTGTAAAAGTCCCTACCTCTCTCACTGCTGTGATCCTATAAAATTTTGTAAAAAGTCCCTACCCCTCTCACTGCTGTGATCCTATAATACTTTGTAAAAGTCCCTACCTCTCTCACTGCCCCTCTCTCTTCTGTGATCCTATAATACTTTGTAAAAGTCTCTACCTCTCTCACTGCTGTGATCCTATAATACTTTGTAAAAGTCCCTACCTCTCTCACTGCCCCTCTCTCTGCTGTGATCCTACAAAACTTGGTAAAAGTCCCTACCTTTCTCACTGCTGTGATCCTATAATACTTTGTAAAAGTCCCTACCCCTCTCTCTGCTGTGATCCTATAATACTTTGTAAAAGTCCCTACCTCTCTCACTGCCCCTCTCTCTGCTGTGATCCTATAATACTTTGTAAAAGTCTCTACCTCTGTCACTGCTGTGATCCTATAATACTTTGTAAAAGTCCCTACCTCTCTCACTGCCCCTCTCTCTGCTGTGATCCTATAATACTTTGTAAAAGTCCCTTCCTCTCTCACTGCTGTGATCCTATAATACTTTGTAAAAGTCCCTGCCTCTCACACTGCTGTGATCCTATAATACTTTGTAAAAGTCCCTACCCCTCTCACTGCCCCTCTCACTGCTGTGATCCTATAAAACTTTGTAAAAGTTCCTACCCCTCTCACTGCTGTGATCCTATAATACTTGTAAAAGTCCCTACCTCTCTCACTGCTGTGATCCTATAATACTTTGTAAAAGTCCCTACCTCTCTCACTGCTGTGATCCTATAAAACTTGGTAAAAGTCCCTACCTTTCTCACTGCTGTGATCCTATAATACTTTGTAAAAATCCCTACCCCTCTCACTTCTGTGATCCTATAATACTTTGTAAAAGTCCCTACCTCTCACACTGCTGTGATCCTATAAAACTTTGTAAAAGTCCCTACCCCTCTCACTGCTGTGATCCTATTATACTTTGTAAAAGTCCCTACCCCTCTCACTGCTGTGATCCTATAATACTTTGTAAAAGTCCCTACCTCTGACACTGCTGTGATCCTATAAAACTTTGTAAAAGTCTCTACCTCTCTCACTGCTGTGATCCTATAATACTTTGTAAAAGTCCCTACCTCTCACACTGCTGGCTGTAATCCTATAATACTTTGTAAAAGTCCCTACCTCTCTCACTGCTGTGATCCTATTATACTTTGTAAAAGTCCCTACCCCTCCCACTGCTGTGATCATATAATACTTATAAAAGTCCCTACCTCTCTCACTGCTGTGATCCTATAATACTTTGTAAAAGTCCCTACCTCTCTCACTGCTGTGATCCTATAAAACTTTGTAAAAGTCCCTACCTTTCTCACTGCTGTGATCCTATAATATTTGTAAAAATCTCTACCTCTCTCACTGCTGTGATCCTATAAAACTTTGTTAAAGTCCCTACCTCTCCCACTGCTGTGATCCTATAATACTTTTTAAAAGTCCCTACCCCTCTCACTTCTGTGATCCTATAAAACTTTGTAAAAGTCCCTACCTCTCTCACTGCTGTGATCCTATAAAACTTTGTAAAAGTCCCTACCTCTCTCACTGCTGTGATCCTATAATACTTGTAAAAGTCCCTACCCCTCTCACTGCTGTGATCCTATAAAACTTTGTAAAAGTCCCTACCTCTCTCACTGCTGTGATCCTATAAAACTTTGTAAAAGTCCGTACCTCTCTCACTGCTGTGATCCTATAATACTTTGTAAAAGTCCCTACCCCTCTCTCTGCTGTGATCCTATAATACTTTGTAAAAGTGCCTACCTCTCTCACTGCTGTGATCCTATAATACTTTGTAAAAGTCCCTGCCTCTCACACTGCTGTGATCCTATTATACTTTGTAAAAGTCCCTACCTCTCTCACTGCTGTGATCCTATAAAATTTTGTAAAAGTCCCTACCCCTCTCACTGCTGTGATCCTATAATACTTTGTAAAAGTCCCTACCTCTCTCACTGCCCCTCTCTCTTCTGTGATCCTATAATACTTTGTAAAAGTCTCTACCTCTCTCACTGCTGTGATCCTATAATACTTTGTAAAAGTCCCTACCTCTCTCACTGCCCCTCTCTCTGCTGTGATCCTACAAAACTTGGTAAAAGTCCCTACCTTTCTCACTGCTGTGATCCTATAATACTTTGTAAAAGTCCCTACCCCTCTCTCTGCTGTGATCCTATAATACTTTGTAAAAGTCCCTACCTCTCTCACTGCCCCTCTCTCTGCTGTGATCCTATAATACTTTGTAAAAGTCTCTACCTCTGTCACTGCTGTGATCCTATAATACTTTGTAAAAGTCCCTACCTCTCTCACTGCCCCTCTCTCTGCTGTGATCCTATAATACTTTGTAAAAGTCCCTTCCTCTCTCACTGCTGTGATCCTATAATACTTTGTAAAAGTCCCTGCCTCTCACACTGCTGTGATCCTATAATACTTTGTAAAAGTCCCTACCCCTCTCACTGCCCCTCTCACTGCTGTGATCCTATAAAACTTTGTAAAAGTTCCTACCCCTCTCACTGCTGTGATCCTATAATACTTGTAAAAGTCCCTACCTCTCTCACTGCTGTGATCCTATAATACTTTGTAAAAGTCCCTACCTCTCTCACTGCTGTGATCCTATAAAACTTGGTAAAAGTCCCTACCTTTCTCACTGCTGTGATCCTATAATACTTTGTAAAAATCCCTACCCCTCTCACTTCTGTGATCCTATAATACTTTGTAAAAGTCCCTACCCCTCTCTCTGCTGTGATCCTATAATACTTTGTAAAAGTCCCTACCCCTCTCACTGCTGTGATCCTATAATACTTTGTAAAAGTCCCTACCCCTCTCTCTGCTGTGATCCTATAATACTTTGTAAAAGTCCCTACCCCTCTCTCTGCTGTGATCCTATAATACTTTGTAAAAGTCCCTACCTCTCCAACTGCCCCTCTCTCTGCTGTGATCCTATAATACTTTGTAAAAGTCTCTACCTCTCTCACTGCTGTGATCCTATAATACTTTGTAAAAGTCCCTACCTCTCTCACTGCCCCTCTCTCTGCTGTGATCCTATAATACTCTGTAAAAGTCCCTACCTCTCTCACTGCTGTGATCCTATAATACTTTGTAGAAGTCCCTATCTCTCTCTCTCTGCTGTGATCATATAATACTTTGTAAAAGTCCCTGCCTCTCACACTGCTGTGATCCTATAAAACTTTGTAGAAGTCCCTACCTCTCTCCCTGCTGTGATCCTATAATACTTTGTAAAAGTCCCTACCCCTCTCACTGCTGTGATCCTATAATACTTTGTAAAAGTCCCTACCTCTTTCACTGCTGTGATCCTATAATACTTTGTAAAAGTCCCTACCTCTCTCACTGCTGTGATCCTATTATACTTTGTAGAAGTCCGTACCTTTCTCCCTGCTGTGATCCTATAATACTTTGTAAAAGTCCCTACCCCTCTTACTGCTGTGATCCTATAAAACTTTGTAAAAGTTCCTACCCCTCCCACTGCTGTGATCCTATAATACTTATAAAAGTCCCTACCTCTCTCACTGCTGTGATCCTATTATACTTTGTAAAAGTCCCTACCTCTCTCACTGCTGTGATCCTATAAAACTTGGTAAAAGTCCCTACCTTTCTCACTGCTGTGATCCTATAATACTTTGTAAAAATCCCTACCCCTCTCACTTCTGTGATCCTATAATACTTTGTAAAAGTCCCTACCCCTCTCTCTGCTGTGATCCTATAATACTTTGTAAAAGTCCCTACCCCTCTCACTGCTGTGATCCTATAATACTTTGTAAAAGTCCCTACCCCTCTCTCTGCTGTGATCCTATAATACTTTGTAAAGTCCCTTCCTCTCTCACTGCTGTGATCCTATAATACTTTGTAAAAGTCCCTACCTCTCCAACTGCCCCTCTCTCTGCTGTGATCCTATAATACTTTGTAAAAGTCTCTACCTCTCTCACTGCTGTGATCCTATACTACTTTGTAAAAGTCCCTACCTCTCTCACTGCCCCTCTCTCTGCTGTGATCCTATAATACTTTGTAAAAGTCTCTACCTCTCTCACTGCTGTGATCCTATACTACTTTGTAAAAGTCCCTACCTCTCTCACTGCCCCTCTCTCTGCTGTGATCCTATAATACTTTGTAAAAGTCCCTACCTCTCTCACTGCTGTGATCCTATAATACTTTGTAGAAGTCCCTATCTCTCTCTCTCTGCTGTGATCATATAATACTTTGTAAAAGTCCCTGCCTCTCACACTGCTGTGATCCTATAAAACTTTGTAGAAGTCCCTACCTCTCTCACTGCTGTGATCCTATAATACTTTGTAAAAGTCCCTACCCCTCTCACTGCTGTGATCCTATAATACTTTGTAAAAGTCCCTACCTCTCTCACTGCTGTGATCCTATAATACTTTGTAAAAGTCCCTACCTCTCTCACTGCTGTGATCCTATTATACTTTGTAGAAGTCCGTACCTTTCTCCCTGCTGTGATCCTATAATACTTTGTAAAAGTCCCTACCCCTCTTACTGCTGTGATCCTATAAAACTTTGTAAAAGTTCCTACCCCTCCCACTGCTGTGATCCTATAATACTTATAAAAGTCCCTACCTCTCTCACTGCTGTGATCCTATAATACTTTGTAAAAGTCCCTACCTCTCTCACTGCTGTGATCCAATAAAACTTTGTAAAAGTCCTTACCTTTCTCACTGCTGTGATCCTATAATATTTGTAAAAGTCCCTACCTCTCTCACTGCTGTGATCCTATAAAACTTGGTAAAAGTCCCTACCCCTCTCTCTCTGCTGTGATCCTATAATACTTTGTAAAAGTCCCTACCTCTCTCACTGCCCCTCTCTCTGCTGTGATCCTATAATACTTTGTAAAAGTCCCTACCTCTCTCACTGCTGTGATCCTATAATACTTTGTAAAAGTCCCTACCCCTCTCACTGCTGTGATCCTATAATACTTTGTAGAAGTCCCTACCTCTCTCTCTGCTGTGATCTTATAATACTTTGTAAAAGTCCCTACCCCTCTCACTGCTGTGATCCTATAATACTTTGTAAAAGTCCCTACCTCTCTCTCTGCTGTGATCCTATAATACTTTGTAAAAGTCAGTACCCCTCTCACTGCTGTGATATTATAATTCTTTGTAAAAGGCCCTTCCTCTCGCACTGCTGTGATCCTGTAATACTTTGTAAAATGTTTGCAAATTTAATATTAGCTGGCAGTTTTGTTTCTGCATGCTGAAATAATTAACATGGTACTTTGGTATATAAGATAGTGTTTGCTGTTTAGCTCATTACATTTTTAATGTTAATGGAAAAGGCATTTTATTTGGTCACCCTTTAGTTTTTACACATATCACACATTAATATTAATTAGATATTCCTGGTGTGTCATTATGTTATTACCACATAGAATGTTTGTGTTGACAGATGTTAGTGTGATCAGGTTAGGAGATGACTGAGATACTGAGGAAGAAAGGGATAAGTTCATGTGATTAATAGTTATATGGGACATAATTTACACAAATTAATGGCTTTGTAACATTGTAATTAACATGCTGTGGCATGGTGGAGACTAGAAAACACAATAAACTAAGCAAACAATTATCTGAAATAAACGTAATTAACACTGTTATAAAGAATATTTTTGTATTTTTTGTTATGCAAATGAGGATGGGGAAAAGGCTATAATAATGGATACTTCACACATGTTGAGCTGGATAATGTAAAAAACAGGGGATTAATTGTGAATAATAAAGACAAACCGACCTTTTAGAAGATAAAGTGTAGAAAATGACTGAGACTAGGCCACAAATTGTAAAATAACCAGTTGAATACAGAATGTATTTGATTTTGACGGTACTCTGCACCATTGCACTGCACTGACATGTTTCATTTTGTACAGGGTACCTAACAGGAAATCAAAAGCTATCTATAAACATAGGCTGGCCTCGTTAAAGGCAAGCCAAGTAAGTATAGTGTTTGATTATTCGGTAGAGCCGCATTACTGTATTTCTGGGGTGTTGCATTGGATTTAAGTTGTAAGCCCACTCACTATTGTAATTATACAGATAGAGAATTATAATAATTACATGTAAAAAGAATTGAAATGGGGTTCATCCTCACTTAGTACTCATCATAAAGACAGTAGATCTATCAAGCATGGCAGGCTTTGTAACATTGTAATGTGGGTGGATGGTGTACCATGTCACCATCGCTACACTGTCAGAAGGAATCTAAATCTTTTAGTCTTCAGCAGAAACCTGAAAACAGTTACGATGTGAATCTTTAAATTAACTTAAAAATCAACAAAAACATCGACTGTAGTACAGTGGCTAGAGTATTGACCGTTCTTGCCAGAGGTCATGGGTTTAATCTCGGGCTCAACCTGATGGCTTCTCCAAAGCAACATTTAGTACTTGTTTTGCTCAGGAAACAGATTCAAGAGTGATAATAAACTCTTAGCTTTCTCTGCAATCAGGTTAGATAATAAATAAATCTAACCAAATAAAATATTATTGATATACAACAAATGCCTGTTTTGCATTTCTTTTTAACAGAAAAATGTGGTGGTTTTCTCCAATCTCCAGCCTTCACATTCCAGTCTCCTGGGTATGGAAAGAGTTATTCACCTTGGCTCAAATGTCAGTGGGATATAGAGGTTGCCATTGGATACAAAGTAAAACTGCAGGTAAATAATAACGAACGTAGATAAAATAAAACATATACAATTGATATAGAAGCAAAGTAATGCTTCATAGCTGATCAAATGCTTAATTGTCAATGATATGTCTGATTAGACCTGTGTAATTATTTTTTCCAGAACAAGTGACTTTTAAATAGTCACTTGTTCTGTACAAAGCCTCATACCCGCGCCATTGGAAGAATGATCAAGTGGCATCAAGTGTTACCCCTGTCCGTCCGTCCGTCCGTCCGTTTGTGTTGGATTATCCTGGTGAACATTTTGTGCCATGAAACACAGTGTACCTTGTTTAGCATAACTGCTTATTCTCTCCCTGATTCCTTTTTAGTTTTATCTTCATTGATAATGGGCGGTTTGTTTTGCTCTAAGTATGCAGAGTATTTTATCACATTATAAATACATTTTTATTATTTTATTGTTGTAAATACTCTTGATATCTTTTTAAATATTTCAACACTAATAACGTTGAGTTAAAATTGAAATGCGATTTTTTACATAGACATCTTTTTTTTTACTTCTGGGTTGAACAGAAATGGCTGCCAATTTTAGTTTTATCAAATACAAAAAACGTTTTTTCTTTCTTTTTTTTATTAATTATATACGTATCTAAGTGTATCTGTTGTAACCAAAAACACGTTGTATCACGTTACAATGCGAACAATATCATTCACTTAGAGTCGGACAGCACGATAGGTGTGAATAACTGGCATCGATTTTTTTCAAGGTAATTATCCCTATAATGCAGTCCGCTTATAGCATAGTGTCATTTTGTGGACCCCAAGATCTGCGTTATAATGATACCCGAGTGTACAAGAATGCTAAAATAATCTCATATTGGCCATCTAATTATCGATTTGCTACAATATTGATATTAAAATATCAATAACAATGTTTTTTATTCAGTTTGCTATGTATTTTTTTATTTTTCAATTCATATCAGATACATCTATTATCCTTTTTTTATTAGATATTTTTGTTAATTTCTGTAATTTACTAATAAGTATAGTATGCATAAATTGACAGCATACAATCTAGCACTAAGGAAGAGTTTTCTTATTATAGAATCTGTGTAATATGAGATCACCATTTGTATAGGTGCCCATGACATAATTAAACTTTATTCTAACTTAAAATTTGTGTAATATGAGATCATTTGTATAGGTGCCCATGATATTATTAAACTTTATTCTAACTTAAAATTTGTGTAATAGGAGATCATCATTTGTATAGGTGCCCATGACATAATTAAACTTTATTCTAACTTAAAATTTGTGTAATATGAGATCATTTGTATAGGTGCCCATGATAATATTAAAATTTATTCTAACTTAAAATTTGTGTAATATGAGATCATTTGTATAGGTGCCCATGACATAATTAAACATTATTCTAACTTAAAATTTGTGTAATATGAGATCACCATTTGTATAGGTAGGTGCCCATGATAATATTAAAATTTATTCTTACTTAAAATATGTGTAATATGAGATCACCATTTGTATAGGTGCCTATGATAATATTAAAGTTTATTCTAACTTAAAATTTGTGTAATATGAGATCGTCTTTTGTATAGGTGCCCATGATATTATTTAAATTTATTCTAATTTAGCATTTGATTAATATGGACTTACTAATTTATTCTTGACCTTAAAGTCAACTAATGTCATCATTGATTTAATATACAGGTAATGTGCACAATATATAACACTAATGAGATAGCAATAATATATTATGCAATTCCAAATAATATTTAAGTTGTCTGTGATATTTATTAGTACATTAAAACCTGTGTAAGTGATCACCTCTATTGAGTAACCATTTGCCTTAAGAAACCACATTAACTTTGTTATTAATCCCATTTCTATATTTTTACAGCAAAATAACCCGTCATAAGCCACAACCTGTCTTAATGTCATTTTTGCTCATTTCTTTGACTTAATGACTGACTGCTTAAGTTAGGTCTGACTGTATACCCAAAATCAATTAACTATCAATTGTGATGTAATATCATAACTCTCTATGGCATGCCATCAATATCAAGGACCACAAGGGAAATAAGAGGAGAGCACTTTTCTCCTTTTTGTCTTATCGGATCTCTATTGATGTGCATGTCATAGCCTATTACCCAATAATATGTGTTTATAGTAATAATTTATATCGTTGTTGTTATAGCATTCATGCAACATAGTGTTGCCATGCTTACCATGTATACTTATTACCAAAATAACTTTTTTTTATCTACACCTTTTCAATTTATTTTTTAGTAAAATAAAGGTTATCGACTGATGAGTTCTAAAAGCCCCAACTGCCATGTAAAAGCAGCAAGATGGTTCTAGAGAAGGTTTTATATAATTCAGTACATGATTTAAACCAGAGAACCCTTTTTCAAAATTTCACAGTCAACGATGCATTGTTTTTGTTATAATGTTCCGTACTACTAGATTATTGTAAAACATTTAATTGGGAAAAAAATAATTTCTAAAAAGTGTTTATTATTAATAAAAAATTGAAATTAGAGGGAGATGCACTGTTCACACATGGATCTGTGTTAGTTCACCACCAGCAGATAGCTTAGTGTGGCGTTGTGATTCACCATCAGCAGATAGCTTAGTGTAGCGTTGTAATTTGATAGTCTCCTCTTACAAATATTTACCACCCTGGCAGTAAATATTGTGGTTTTAAAGGGTCCATGCATTAAATTAATATTTTGTTTGTACCTGTTTAATTATAAAATTGAAAGTTGTCAATGCTGGTAAAATTGTACAGGAGGTTTTGACCCTTTTCAACTTAATTTTTGGTAAAACGATGATTTCTGATCAACAACTTCTTAAACCTTTACTTCATAGATACGCGTTTTCCTGCACCATTCACAGAAAGCCTTTGAAAACAGTGCAGGAAGAGTTCAGATTGCTCGTAATGAGCAATCTGAACACTTCCTTCACTGTTTTCCACTCTGTCAGTTAATATAAACATAATTCACCCATTGCTGATATGTGGTGAATTAATGCTTTCTATATTAGAGGTGTCCAAAGGCATCTATATTAGAGGTGTCCAAAGGCGTCTTTATTAGAGGTGTCAAAAGGCATCTATATGAAGTAAAGGGTTAAAGGGCCTCTGTATCTAATTTTTACTATGTATTTTATTAATTTATTTGAGCTATTACTTCTTTTCAAAAATCGTCTTTTAGCCCGCGATGTGATAAAAACTATTCAAATCAAATATTCTTTTGAGATTTTGAATGGACTATGTCTTTGAAGAAAAAAAAGAGAATTATCTGTTGTCCCATAGCAAACTTAAAACCCTTGCTCATATGGGTCATTTATGCCAGATATGAACGAATTTGGCTAATCCCTTCTTGAGAAGCAGATTTTTGAAAATTAACAGTATATCCCTTTTTAGGTCCTTGCTGGCTGCGAGCTTAAACTTTCTTATTATAAGAAGCTACTCGTCCTCCCTTTCCAACATTTTTAATTGAATGGTTAAAATAAAGAAATATTAAGGGCAGTTTTTAAATCTTACTTGTCCTGACCAAATGTTCACTCGTCATGGCAAGCAGGCAAGTGGAATTTTCCAGCGCTGCTGGCCCTTTACAGATATTACATCCCTTAAAAAGGACCCAGTCTCAACTGCTATAACTAGATATTTGAATGCTCCAGATCTCAAAATGATTGAAATAATTCCTTAAATAGATGAGAAATACAGCATTTACTATTTTTCCATAGTAAGTCTCCTTACTGAACACCAGTGAACCCTGGCTCATTTATTTGAAAAAAATTTGTAACCCCTACTCATAGAAACCATTTATACCAAATATGAACAGTTACCCACATCCAAACTAATCAACCACAGATATACTCAACCAAAATTCTTTACAACATATGTACTCAACCACAGTTATATTCAAACACACATTATCTCAATTTCTTTGCTCAACCACAAAATTAATAAGCTACAATCTCTTTTACAGATCAATATATTGAACTACAGATATATTCAGCTACAGATATATTCAACCACAATAAATCACAGATATTCTCAACCAGATACACTCAACCACATATATACTCAGCCACAGATATACCCAACCACAATGAATCACAGATATACTCAGCCACAGATATACTCAGCCACAATGTATCGCAGATATACTCAACCACATATATACTCAGCCACAGATATACTCAACCACAATGTTCAACCACAGATATAATCAATCACAGACATACTCATCTACAATGATCAACTACAGATATACTCAACCACAATGTTCAACCACAGATATACTCAATCACAGACATACTCATCTTCAATGCTCAATTACAGATATACTTAACCACAATGTTCAACCACAGATATACTCAATCATAGACATACTCATCTTCAATGCTCAATTACAGATATACATAACCACAATGTTCAACCACAGATATACTCATTTATAATGTTCAACTACATATTTTCTCAACCACAATGTCCAGCCAAAGTCTACTCAGTCACAGACATACTCATCTTCAATGCTCAGCTACAGATATACTCAACCACAATGTTCAACCAAAGTCTACTCAATCACAGTCATACTCATCTTCAATGCTCAATTACAGATATACTCAACCACAATGTTCAACCACAGATACACTCATCCACAGATTTAATCATCTACAATGCTCAACTACAGATATACTCAATCACAATGTTCAACCACAGGAACACTCATCCACAGATATACTCATCTACAATGTTCAACTACAGATATACTCAATCACAATGTTTAACCATAGATATATTCAATCACATATATACTCAAGCACATATATACTCAACTACAGATTTCCTCAACCACAGATATACTCTACTACAGATATACTCAACCACAGATATACTCAACCACAGATAAACTCAACTACAGATATACTCAACCACAATGTTCAACCACAGAATATACTCAACCATAGATATACTCTTCTACAGTGCTCAACTACAGATATATTCAACCACAGATATATTCAAATTTACTCAACAACTACACTGACCGAAAGTGACATATGGCAAATGACACTTTTGTGATGTGATCTGTATATACTGTTTAAATATTTAATGAATTACACTTAGAAAAAAACTGTTAATTTTATTTATTTGCATAAGTATGTTAATAAGTGAATTTAACATGACAAAAATTCATTTTAATGGTTGCAAGCAATAGCCGTGGCATTGTGCACTCTCGAGCCTTTTTTCATATGTTGTCAAAATGTTATCTTATATCCATCACATCTTGGCATTTTGTGAGCAAAATTAACTGGTTTCCTTGTAACTGTTAAATCTTCAGATATGATCCCATTTTAAACACTCAATATGGTTTTATAGCCATTAGACAGGATGTCAGAAGTCAACTGAGAAACAAAAGGAGTCATTTAAAGAGATATCTCTACCTTCATATTTTTATTATTTATTTTTTTTTTTAAATAAGTTCTTTTTACTAATACCTTACTCATGTTGAAATTGATACAGGCATCAAACTTAAGAACCAACCATTTGAAACAACAGCTAAAGAATATGCTACAATGTTTGATTATTCAGTTCGTAAAGAAAAAATGTCCCAACAATCTTGTTGGATTTTCCATTTAAGAAGCAAAATAAAAAAAAAAATATTTATGGTTACCACTGACTTTGAAATGTTAGGGATATTGATATTTTTTCAAGATCAGGGAATTGTAAGGAAATATGGTCAGGGCTGTTTAAAATTCTAAAATTTCAGGGGGAAATTGGGGAAAAGTCGGGGAAAAGTCAGAGAAAAGTTAGGGAAATGTCTGGGAAAGTTGGGGGAAAAGTCAGAGAAAAGGCAGGGAAAAATCAGGGAAATGACAGGGAAAAGTCAGGGAAATGACAGGGAAATGACAGAGAAAAGTCAGGGAAAAGTCAGAGAAAAGTCAGGGAAATGTCAGGGAAAAGTTTGGGAAAAGTCAGAGAAAAGTCAGGAAAATGTCAGGGAATTGTCAAAGAAATGTCAGGGAAAAGCTGGGGGAAAAGTCAAGGGAAATGTCAGGGAAAAGTCAGAGAAAAATGAGGGAAAATGAGGGAAAATCAGGGAAATGTCAGGTTAATGTCAGGGATAAGTCAGGGAAGTTGAGGTATTTTTGTGTGATTTCGTAATATTTTATGTAGTAAATGATGTAAGTGGATCAGACGGATGTAGGGATAGGTAAGTCCAATAGTTTTAGGTGTTTCTGAAGAAATACCTAAAAACTTAGTCAGAGAAAGTCTAAAGATATTTAGTGTAGGTGTTTTGAGTTAATTTCACATCTATGTACTTTTGAGATAATTGTAGAATGGACCCACTGTAGGAGATATAGACTAACTCTTTCATATAAAGTATTCTTAAAGATAGTATATAATTTTATTAGGATTTTTGATTATTTGAGAATTGGCAAAAAACATTTTTCCAATATATCAGGTCTTTATTCACTCAGTGATCCCATATTGTCATAAAGGCATCTATTTAAATGTGCCAGAATAAGATAATGAATGGATTTCCTAATTTGGCCCATATTGGCCATTTTTTGTTCTATTGGCCAAAGGCCAGAAGGACTTATGCAATGGTGCATTATCTGTCATCTGCCATCTGTCATCCATTAGCAACTCTTTCTTTGAAACCACTTGTTTAAGGTAGACTGGAAAAGGTTTCCTGCTTTAAATTGTAATGTACATAACAAATAAGTCCCCTAATTTTATTTTATTTCAATTTGATCCGGATGGCAAGGTGAAGACTGACAAGCAGCATTCGCCCGGCTATCTGTTTTAAACATGTGGACTTAGCTTTAGATTTACCACTCCAATTAAGATATTGTATTTTTGTAATATTTGGTGGATTTGAAATACCAAATCGTGTAGTTTACTTATTTATGATAGTGAGATACTTTTTATCCATTTTAAAAAATAATTTTACTTATATAGGCCATAATAGTGACCAGCATTAAATCCCCCAACTGAAAATCCTGGATCCACCTTTGGAGGCCCTACCCATAGGCTCCACATCAGAGACTAAATTATCTTATTATCGGCCTGTTTACTTGTTGAACAAAGAATACAACCATATGTTGACACCCTGGGGAGAACAAAATCTTATCAATTTGTATACAATTTATAGTTACTGGTGTTTTACCATAAAACTGTCTGTTTGAATGAACACAAGCCTGATTGTCAGTGGAATTGTTCTTTTATTTTTATTTACAAAGACACACCTAAGATTGTGTTTTGTTTATAGCACACCTTGATATTGTTGGACCTCTGTCATTCCACAGTTCCTGATTTGCTAGAGTATAATTATAAAGTAAATGGTTTTAACCAGATTTGTGAAATGAGCTCAGCTGTGTGATTCACTCTTGAGTGGGTAGAAATAGTGTTTGGTGTTGTTTTTGACACCATAACTTCATAACCCATAACTCCAACATATTAAGCGACCAAAACACTATTCACTACTTTATCGCCCCTGATTGGTCTTTCCTTGAGATCTATTTTTATCCTTTCTTAATAAAAAATAGCCTGGCTCAGTTAGCTCAGTTGGAAGTGCGTCTGACTATAAATCTAGGGGTCATGAATCCCCAAACTGACCAGTCTCCCTCCGTGATGATTGATATACACCAATACACCATTGTGGCCTTGTCATTTGACTCTCACCACTGATTCAAGTGGGAAAGTTATCAGTTTACTTTGGAAATCCCAAGAAAGAGTGGTTAGGTTAATCTGTTTGATTTTTAGCCATTGATGGCTTGAAATTGATGCTGAATATTCTAATCATATGCTTTCTCAGCAAATAAACCTGTATTAAGCAACAGTCTGTCTTTTTACTTTTGCTTGCTCCTTGACTGGCTGCTTAAGACATGTTTGACTGTATTAGAATTATCATCGGCAGTTCTTCGTTTGTAATCGTAGATTTTCAAATTGTTTCTTTGAACATGACATCACACAATATTATTTGCGCAATGCCTATCCTTGTACACAACGAAGCCTGCAGTCAACTTTGATATCTCCTTTGAGTAAATTTGACTCGTAAAAACTAATTTATAGTGTAAACCAGCATTTTCAATCATCATAAAAATTATTTTGCCACACATATCACTCAGATGATAATTTTTTCATAAATTTACATTTTCTGTTTTTATTACATCTTATTTTCTGTGTTTAATGTTTAATTGATATTAACAACATTAAGTGTTGGTATTCACATAGCTAAATCAATCATACAGAATCAAATGTACACAAGTCCATAGTCAGCTGTGCAGTGCCATTAAGGATACAGTAACAATGTGTACCTTTAACAATTTTTATAAAGCATTTGCTAATTCGGAATAAAGCTGAAATAATTTTAATGTACATGTGTACTATGTGCCTTGGTCATTGAAAACTGAATCAAATGACGGATTGACAACTAGAACTTTTTAGTCAGTTGCTTACTGTCATGATATTTTTTTATAATTTGGTTTGCCTTAGTTACAATCAATACCAGTCATGATGCAACATGGGGCTTTTTAAACTAAAGGGTCAAGTGTGAATTATCGCAACAAAAAGGTCAATTGTGAACTGTCAAAACAAAAGGGTCAAGTGTGAACTGTCAGAACAAAAGGGTCAAGTGTGTACTGTCAAAACAAGAGGGTCAAGTGTGAATTGCCAAAACAGAAGGGTCAAGTGTGAATTATTGAAATAAAAAGGTAAATTGTGAACTGTCAAAACAAAAGGGTCAATTGTGAACTGTCAAAACAAAAGGGTCAAGTGTGAACTGTCAAAACAAAAGGGTCAAGTGTGAACTGTCAAAACAAAAGGGTCAATTGTGAACTGTCAAAACAAAAGGGTCAAGTGTGAACTGTCAAAACAAAAGGGTCAATTGTGAACTGTCAAAACAAAAGGGTCAAGTGTGAACTGTCAAAACAAAAGGGTCAAGTGTGTACTATCATAACAAAAGGGTCAAGTGTGAACTGTCAAACAAAACAGAAGGGTCAAGTGTGAACTATCATTAGCAAAAAGGTAAAGTGTGAACTACCATAAGGAAATTGGTCAGAACAGTGCATGAAAACCATTTTTCTCTGATTCTGGCTTACCCTGGAACAATTGAAATTCTATCTTGATATACAAGACAGTAAATTGATAGAAAGAAATTGTAAAACCTGTGGTAGATCTTTAACAAAGTAAAAAAACCAGCATGATGGTATACAAGCTTACACATGTGATAAGCCATAGCAGACAAAAATATGCAATGTGTTAATAATGGTTTCAAGGGAAAAGGGTGTGTTTCTCAATCCCAGCAGGCCTCTCTGTTGATTTATTCTCTGTTCACATGCACACTGGGCTATACAATTATCTAAGCTATACTAATTATTATTATGGAGAAGGTGGTGTTTTCAATAGATCACCTGCATCTGAGTATTTCTTGCTATTTTAAGGGTAGCTGAATAAATAACATCTGCATTCCAGACTTGTATTTGTAAATAATTCTGACATGTTTATTTTTTCTCTATTGGCTGTTGCACATTTATTAACAGATTGTGAAGAGACTGCAACTATTAACTCTAACATATGGTATTTAATAACACTTTGATTTTTGAATTTATTCGTTGACATGAATTCAAATAGTTGAAAAGAAGATAAAGTTGCAGTAAATGAGGCACAGAACTTGAAATTTCTTGAACATTTTTAATTGAATGCTTAAATTCAAAGAAATATTGAGGTCAGTTTCTTCAATCTTACTCGTCCTAACCAAATGTTCACCCGTCATGGCAGGCGGACAAGTGGAATTTTCCAGTTCTGAGGGATACGTCTATCCAAAGCTCACAGGAGAATGGTCTGACCGAGTGTTTTAAGGTGCTGTTTCAAGATCCCATACCACTAAACACTGAGAACATACCTTCACTTCCTGATTTGGTTTGATTCTCCGCTACAGCTATCTGTGGTGTCCTTAAGCAAGACACTTTTTCTGCATATGCTTAGTACTGGTTATACCAAGGAAGACTTTGAACGTTATTTGTCTAAGTTGTAAGAACTTGTTTCACAATCAATGTAAAATAAATAAGCTAAACCTAACTTGGTTCCAACACTTTACATGAGAAAGTTTTGCCAGGCTGGTGATACTACTCATTTTCATGTATAAGGCGTCCACTAATCAAAACTGGATTCCGTTTAGAACCTGAAATGTGTTTAAAATAGCATTATGGACGTTTGCTTTAGTTTTTGTCACTTTTTTCCTATGGATAGAATATTTTTATGAAGCTTCCCAGTATTTAAGTTTAATGTATATTCATGCAATATCAGAAATGAAAAACACATGTTACCGTACAGTTGTTTTTTTTAATTACCTCCTCATAGACTAAAAATATACCCATCCTTGAAATTTGGCAAAATAATGTAGTTTTAACAAGCAATGCAAAAAAAATATTTAAAATTTTTACATCTAGTATTTTATTAAAACTATTACATATATGTAAGAATATAATATTATTCTTCATGACTGGTAATCGTAAGCTTGAATTTAAGTAATTATGGTTTTTAAAAACAATAATTTCGGTGTCAATTGATATTCAATTTTATTATCAAAATATAGCGTTCTTTTAATATTTTGATATAGTGTATGGATAAATTTTGCTTAAAGACTCACAAAGTACTCTCTGATACCTATTATAATGACAATCAAAATAAAAAATACACTTTACCATGTAATTTAGAAAGAAAATAAGCTCTTAAGTATGCCATCGTTAAATAAACTGCAGTTGCAAAATTAACGTTTTTATACTAAATGAGCATATTTGTATAATACTAAAGCCTCATTAAATTTCCAAAATACCCACTATTTGATAATAACAAAAATGATTGTTATTAAATGTGTTTTAGAATTGCTAAAACTATTCCTCTAGACTCCTTTGTGACTGTATTTAAAACAGCGAGAATATAAATAACTCTGATTGAAATGTGTATTTCTTAGGCGAGCGAACCGAGCTTCACTAATATTATGTATCATTATTGGGTTTTCTTTTTTAAAAAATAAATTGATGTCTGTAATAAAACTGTACTTAGCATAGTATGCATTATAATATTTATATGTGCCTAAACACAATGAGAATGGAAAACTAGTTTGGTCTAGTAACTCTTGCTCAGGATCCTCCCTTGCATATACGCGTGATACTATCACTCGCACTATTACGTCACAAATAACTTTACCGCAGTCAATATTGAGAGGCTACCAAGGGTGGTTTGTTTAGTACAGTTATTAAAAAGTAATTTTATTTTTAATTTTATATGAATGATCCTTCTCTTACGTGCAATAAATTAGCTTGTGTGTTCAAATTCATTAATACACTGAGGGGAATAAAGGGGATGTTATTAAAAACTATCTAACAGCAAGCGGTTATTTAATTTTTAACCGCATCCCCTACAGTTCCCCATAATATGTCTCTCTGAAGTGAATTGATCATTTATTACATGTGCCCACTGACGCGTTTCCGAACAAGATTTGTAACTTTCCATTTTCTGACGAAGGTGTTTATCGGAAAGGGACAAACATTAATTTGTAAACAAAAGCTGTTCTTAATTATGCACTAACAATGTGCTTTATATTTACTTGTTTGTTTGCAAAGTCTCTCAGTGATCAAATAAACATGTATTATATCATCTTCAAGAGTAAAACTGACTTAGATTAAAACTAAAAATGACCTTTTCGGAAGTTTAATGAGCCTTTAAGATTTCTATTATATTTCATAATCAGGATAAACTGCTATAAACAATTATTTCATACCAATATGCATATTTCATGTATTGAACACACTATAAGAGATCAAATTAAGGCATGTCTGTATATTATTGTGCCATCCAAAATAGGGTCAGTTGTAGTATAGTAGTATGTTGTGACTCTGGCATTGTCACTTTTTTTTAAGCTCTGGATGAACTCAGCCTATGAAGAAGTTTAAAGTTTGAACTTGGTAATGTTCCATTGTATATGCAAAAAATTTCTAAATATATTATTTAAAACTTCATTTTTTATAATGCAAAAATCAAAGTCTCTTTACAGGTCACAACAATCACAGCCCCTTTATTTAACACATATGAAACACCTACTCGTTGGGATCATTTATACCAAAATATGAACAAAGTTGACTGGTTGTTGAAAAGAAGATATTTTTCTCCTTTTTAGGTTCCTTCCAGTTCCCTTAAAGTACCCAGTCTTAACTGTTATGACTAAACATACTCCAGGTAACAAAATGATTGAATAATATCTAAACAGAGGAGAAAATCAGAATATTTTGTTTCCCATAGTATTCCTATTTAAGCCTTTTAAAATATAAAAGACAAAGTCTTACCTGACATGACTTGAAAATGCTTTAGCTTTCAAGATGAATAATATAATTCCTAAAATAGATAAGAAAAAGAAAAATTCCTGTTTTCCCATAGTATTGCTGTGTAGAAGGTTTCTAACTGTGCCCTGAAGGATACTTATAACCCTTTTACATGAAAATTTTTAAACATTATAGTTATTATTTATATTAAATATTAACAAATTTGGCTCATTGGTTCTTAAGGTATTAGATCTGTAATACTCTCTGTAGAAATCGACTAACACCGTGATCAATTATAACCCTCTGCAATGAATTTCCGTCAGCCGGAAAATCATACGTGGTAGCTAAATTTAGTAAAATTGTCACATGACAAGGTGTTTTCTAGCATGCGGTGACATCACATTGGATTTTCCGTCATGGAAGAAGAAGCTAAAACAAATCGTGATTGATAAAAATAAAACAGATCAGAATAATGACTATGATATCAATGTTGACCACATCTATCATGTGGGTAAAAAGCCGAATTCGCGTACCATCATTTGGGCAAAATATCGATGGGAATCCGCGCACTGAAACAGAATGTCACATTTGTTTTTGTCATTTTGTTATTGATCAAACCAAAACCGTAATGTCTTACTTTAATTACATGTAAACTAATTGTAGCCAAATGGACGTTGTGGACTTGTTGGTTAAGAGGTTAGTGTGTTGGATTATCAGACCAAAGGTTGTGGGTTCAATCCCGACCTCTGCGATAATATTTTTTATAGTTTTTTTTAATTTGCAGAGATGGTTTGCTTAGTACATTCAACTGTGAAAGACATATGCGCGTCACAAACACAATTTTAAAACCTGCAGGATTTCTGACCGCCAACCCTGCCTCCAAATAAATTTTATTGTTGTAGCTACCCATTCTTGTTTTGAATAACATTTTCAAAGTCAAACTAATAAATACTAAAAATAAAAGACAAAGTTTATATTAAATATTTCTATTAGCAACTATCTTCACCTAACATTTAAAGTTTTCAATAGAAAGTATCAAAGTGTTTGGTGAAAATGTGGGTTCCTTATTATTGGTTGTAAATTTTTATAAAATATTTCATCCTTTGGCAAAGATAATGGCATAAGTTTTATTTTCGTGCATTTATTACTTTTAACAATAAAGTATAGTTCGATACACTATATAAGAAGGGTTTGGTGAAAGTGTTGGGGCTAGAACAATAGAAAATAATTATATTTTGCAATATTTTTTAGAAAAAAAATTAACATTATTTTTGGGTTGGTGGGGTAATATTTTAAATTTATTTAACATTCCTTTCAAGATATATGAAATATAAACACACTTTTTATATGTCATTACATCCAACAATATTGTTTTAGTAAAAACAGTTGCCTAAATACAATATTGAACAAGTGCATATTATCTTTTTGCTGTTAGTGGATTTGGAAAAAACACTATGTCGTTAAATTTGCTGCCTTTTAGTTTGATACTTATCTTATAAAATACCATATAATGAGAAAACAAGATGGTAAAAGTTGTTTATCTTTATGCATTTCTCACTTCCAACAATGTGGAAAATATTGGCATACAACATTAGTGGTTAATTATAATAGTAATGATGCTAGAACATTTTAAAATATGAAATTTTGGAATAATTTGTAAACAAAAGTAACATTTCAAAAGTGGGGGTAGGGTAATATTTTTTAAGATTTATAAGAAAGGAAAGAAGATATGTTAGTTTCTTTAGTTTTAGTCTGTTCAGTGATGTTGATGTGATGTAAAAACATAGTATATATATGAAAATTATAGCTATTTCATTGTGTTCTGTAGTTACCGGTATTCATTATTTGCCGTCTTGAGGGGTTACAGGTACTGGACACTTAAAATTTAAATAATTTCCATTTTAGATGGTAAAATCTTCTAAAATTTCAGAAATACATCCCTGAAAGGATGTTGATAACTAAGACACCAAGTTTAGGCATGGTTGTGATATTGACCATTACAGACCTAATACCTTAAGAATAAGATTTGAAAAAAAACACACGAAAAATCTGTTTATTCCCATGATATTCCTGTGTAAAAATCCAAGTCCCTTACTACATCCCATTAAAGCATAGCCTTTTCTTTTGAACAAACTTGAAAATTATATACAGATATAGTTCATCAGTTCTTAAAAGTGTTTTTTTTTTAAATTTACCTGTGTTAAATAAAATGATAGGAACTAATTGTTTCTTCCAACAAAATGTTCATAAAATAGTAATAATTATTTGACAAATGAGTCATTCACAGTTCATAAACAACTGGTTTCTAATAAATAAAAAGAAAATTTTATGTAATCTTACACATTTTATAATGTTTTCATCATGTGCTGGGGCTGTTGATTTAAAAACATTGCAGTTTGATGTAAAATTCCAATTTTTTTTTTTGTTCCAATATACAAAATTTAAATATGTTGTGCGCCGCTTGTGCTGGTTTCCAAATAAGGCAGGGATTGAAACAAGATGGCTGACTCTGAACGATTAGAGGTTGATGGGAAAACATTTATCTTGTTTTTTTATTAAATTTAAAATCAATAGACATTTTGTGGCAGTTAAAATGTCCACTTGTGTTTGAATATGTATACCTGTTAAATTTGTGAGTAGAAAATGTTAAAATATCACACACAAAAAAGAAAGTGGTCTAATTTATATAAAAACTTTTTTCTCGTTCTACCGGCATATCCAAAGTCACATGATAGGTGTATTCCGATTATTAAGCAGCGTTCACCGGAGATATGTTAATCAAGTGGACCCAAAATAACTACACTGTAGTTAGTTTTAAGAAATTTGCTTCAACATGACTGTTGAGTGTTACTGCCTCAAGTGTGTGTGTGTTTAACAAGACAACTTGGTTGTTGTTACCAGCATTATGTTGTATTTTATTTTCATCTCTACCATCTTTGTGTTGAACCATTGGCATTTAGAAGATGAATAGAAGAACCAACAATGTAAATACTGATCAAGCTGTATTTCTTGAACCAGGGTTACATTTTTCTATCTCACCCTTATCAGGCCAAGATAAAATTCTGGCGCTATGATTTTAATACTCATTTATATTGTAACGTATAAAATATATGATGTAAATCATACAATTTAATATCTTATAAGTGACTGTTTAAAAAAATATAATGATAAAATAAGTTAAAATAATTATTTAAATTGTTCGGTATGCAATAAAAAGAATTATTGATGGCCATGTAAGATTCTTATATTCTGAGGCAGATCTATTTCTATGTTGACTGTAAATGAGATCTTTGACATGAAAAAAAAGTAAGAAGGAACGCATACCCATGAACCTTCATTTCCAGCTTAACCCTTTGCTCCATAAGCGTTTTCTTCCAAATTGAAAGCATTAATTCACCACGTATCAGCAATGGGTGAATTATGTTTATATTAACTGACAGAGTTGAAAACAGTGCAGGAAGTGTTCAGATTGCTCTTTACGAGCAATCTGAACTCTTCCTGCACTGTTTTCAAAGACCTTCTATGATTGGTGCGGGAAAACGTGTACCTATGGAGTAAAGGGTTAACTTTACATAATTTTAGATATTATCAACCTTGTTCATTGATTATAACATCAGAAAATTTTTACATCTTAAGGATACAGGATTTAAGTGATTTAGTATTTTTAGTTTGTTATACAGTTGATAATTTGATGGACATTGCTTTGACAAATGTTAAAACATATTATTGATAATGATGTCACAAGGGGGAAATCACATGGTAAGGAACACACAAATATTAAGCTGAGCTCGACCAATACGAAATTCGGTGGGGGGGGGGGGGGGGGGGGGGGGTTATTTGTTAAGATGCTCTGCCAATATGAAAATCAAGTCTTTTGATTGATTAAGAATTTGGTAGGCCAATACAGAGGTTAATGTGTAATCTTTTCTCTTGATACCATCTTGGAAACATCAATTTTTCAATTCACATGACTTTATTTCACTCTAAGTAAATTTCAACATTATTTTATTATTTTTCTTTACTCTTGTTGTTATGTGTTCATGTAATTTACATGAAGTAACATTTCTTACAAAGTACCGTTCAAACAGAGACTGAAAAGGAGGGTAAACGTTAATTAATAAAATGTTACTACCGGTAATTAAGTAAATTGATATTGACCTTAATATTGGACCTCTGACTGTCATACTGACCCTTGGACTATGCCCTTGTGTCAATATGATAGTCCTTGACCCCAATGTCAAGGCCAATATGAATTCACTTTACTAATTATATTGTGATAGTATATTATTTTATGTATGAGTCACGTTGACTGCTGTACCTGTATGAGTTTATACGATGTGTGAACATGTTATTGGCATTAAAATTCACATTTTTTTGTCTTCTGAACTCAACTGTCTGACATTTCAGTTTGAAGTGTTTGATACTGAAAGTATATATGACACTGTGTCCGTCAGAGATGGTCTGTCAATGGATGATGCCATTATCGAAACATTCTCTGGAACCACAACACCTCATGCCATCACCTCAACAACAAACTACATGCGCGTCACCTTCAAAACTGACCACAGCGTGGAGAAGGCGGGATTTTTGGCAGTTTGGTCAGCAGGTTTGTAAATGTTTGAATATCTACTGTACTGTTATTAGGAGGAATAATACAATAAAACAACCTCTGATACCCCCCCCCCCCCCCCCCCCCCACACACACACACAAACACACGCACACCAAACAAATCAACAAACTGTAACAAAAGCCTTTGATTACCTTATCCAAATTAACTATGAGTGTAATTGTATTATTTACGAGTACCGGTATCCATATTTTTATGTAAAATTGGAAATTTAATGAAAAATATGATAAAAAAAAATAAAATCAAAGCTATTTAATGCCATACCCTTCTCTTTCATAAATGTTATTACCATGGCCCGTCAGGATATTTATTAGGAACAGCCCTACCCTTTTGCATTTACAGACCGCGGCGTGGTCTAGTGGTAGAGCGTCCGCCTAGCATGCGGAAGGTCGTGGGTTCAATCCCTGGCCGGGTCATACCAAAGACTTTAAAAATGGTACTAGAAGCTTCCTCGCTTGACGCTCAGCATTTAGAAGAGAGTTCTAGGTCTGGTCGGCCCGGTGTCAGTATAATGTGACTGTGTGGGGTATCATACCATGTGTCTGCGGCATGATATTCCAGTGTGACAGCGCTCAGAATACTGTCTCAAGTAGACACCGTCGCAATATGACTGAAAAATTGTTGAAAGCGACGCTAAACACCATACAACTTTTGCATTTACTACATTAATTATGCTACAAATGGATATTTTGAACATATTGAATTTACGATGAAATACATATAATTATGTCTTCTTCTCTTTATTCACTTTCAAACATTTCATATTTCATTCACTCACAAAACAAGTTGGCTGCTTTAAACGATGTGGCAATTAAAGTGAATGAATGTGTAAGTTTGGTTCCTTGTTCAGGGTACTAAATACACAGGTGATACCAAATCCAGACAAGGTTCCGACTGACACAGCGAATTCCCGGCTGTAGGTATGCCTGATAGTAACTTTGATGTTTAAATGTACTGATCTCAATCATTATGTATTGCCATTTGCATATTTAAAAAAAAAATTACCTTTATATATTGTCTAATGTACTTACTGCTATGTTCTATACAATTTACTACTGTGATAATAATATATTTTTAAATAATTTGTATCCATGTTTTTAATTAATTTGTGTATATATTATTTTTAAAAACAACAGTTACAAATTACTGTTTTTCCAAAACTTGTGCATTCGGCAATATATCTGATTCTGACAATGTGCTGGAAATATGTCACACCAGTAAAGTTTTTAACTATCTTTATATTTCTGTTGTATCTAATAAAATAAACAGCTGTAGCTATTTAATTATTTTATTGTTTTCATTGTTATGGGTTCAGCATATTATAATAATTGAGAAAATACATCGTTATTTGAAAATTATTTACATTAAATCTGTAGGAATCTGTCAGAAATGGCAATAAGTTGTCAAAAAAGATAAGTTTCAAGACCTCATTTAAGCAAGGAATTTTGGAAAATTCCTTGATTTAAGGCATTATCACTTTTTTTCCTGATTAAATATGCAAAGAACAATTCATAGTGATCTCAATTAGTGCATTAAAACGTCACAATCAATTATTACACATACTGCATTTGAATTTTCCTTTTAGCCGGAAAGTGGTCAGAACATGACTAAGTTTTAATATCAATACCGGTTTGTACATTCTCATGATGCACTGTTTAGAAAAACAATGGCAACCTCCATGTGGCGAATGCAGTATTTTTAACACCTGATTGTGAAGTTTCAATATTGCAGCGCCCAGAGTCAATTTCTTAACTCGCCCTTATATAGCGTTCGGTTGCTCATGCGGCCTAACCAAAAATATAAGTAAATCAAAGTCTTTCTGGTTAGAACCAGTACTAAGGATATGCAGAAAAAAGTGTTTTGCTCAAGGACATCACACATAGCCATGGCAGGGTATCAAACCCACTACCCTCCGATCATGGGTTCGGTGCTCTACCACTAGACCTGGCCCTCCACAAAATGTAGCATTCATAGCAGTAAATATATTTTGCAGTTTATAAATTATGATTTTATCATTTGTTTGAAACATGGCTTGTTTCTCAGCCCTGATAAATCCAATGCTGTGTAAGAGATAACCTGGCGCTTCTAGAACAGTATCACATACCATGTGCAGTAAAACTGATAAACATGTTGTGTTAGATGCAATCATTGGTTACAAATAATCATTCAAGTAAGACGAATTTTAAAAAAAAGAATCATTTAAATTTGATAAGTTAATTTCGTAAGATATCATTGATTAAAGAATAATTAATAAGATGGATAAACATTAAATACTGTTATAATCAGTCAACAAGTGCTGCAGTTGTCCATTTCACAGTAAACCTGCCTCTCACATCCAGCAGGTGAAAATCCACATTATTGCTTGTGATGGAAGTTTAAAGGGACACATGACAATTAACCTTGATCACACTTGTTAGAAAGTATTAGTAGGAAGTTCAGGTGTGTATATTGTCATCTCTGTAGTAGTATTACTGACTTTAGTCATAACTCATTTCTCAGATGGCATTGCTGCAATATGACTACAGACACAATGTGGGTACTTGTGTCGACTGGCGTATTTCTAGTTCTGGTGGTGTCATGCTAGTTTTTAATATATTGAGTAGAAATTCTTTACAAACATCAATCACTTTTTCTGTAGATGCCGTTTAACCAGAGTTATGTCCCTTCCCAAAAAAATAGAAACATAAAAAATGGTCTCCAGACATACTTGGATATTTGGGTAGATTTACACATGAATAGTTTTCAGAAATTGTGTTTTAAAATAAAAGTTTATTAAAATATACACATGTCCTTTGTAATTCTTGAATAGGCTGTCAAAACATAGATTGAAAGCTTCCTGAATGAACAAACAAAGAGAAAGAAAAAACAAGAACATTTTGCAGGGCATTATAAAACAAGTAAACACAAAGTATTACAAAAAATGGATGTTCTGCATTGATCAGCATTATTTCTGTTTTGTAGGTTATTCTTGGTCGGATATAAATCATTGTCAGACTCCACATATTAGTTGTAATAAACAAGAGGGGAGACAAATTCAGCAATCACAACAATTACATGAACAGTCTGTGTAACTGGCTACCTATACTTTCGAGAATTCTAGACTCAGTTTTAATTATGAACAAATGCTGATTGGCTGGGGAAATGACTGTGTTACAGATATACCAGTAAATTATGCTTTCAATATTAAACAATGAAGAATTGGTATTTTACTTCTGTATCAATAATTTACTATTATGTTCAGAAAACTAATTTTTTTGAAACAAATTGAGTCAAAGTTAAAATTTTATTACAAACCGGTTGTCTGGTTACTGAATAGATAAACGAACCAGATTTATCATTATGTTTGGCCATATATGAAGTATTGGGGTCCTAAATTATTTCATTTCAAAACACAATTGCTTAGGCCATTATGAAATAATTGCTAGATTACCATTTTGCTTAAAAAATGGGAGAGGTGGAAGATTTTATTTTTTATTAGCTCGCCAGGACAAATGTCCAAGGAGAACTTTTGCAATGACCCCGGTGTTGTCGGCATCATCTGTAGACACCCAGGTTAAACTTTTGCGTTTAAGTTTAAGATATCTATGCAACCACTCATTGGATATTGATAAAACTTTGCATGTGTGTTCACCATCATCAGTGGAACACACAGAGACAAGAACCATAACTCTGGATTGCATTTTGGCAGAGTTATGACCCTTTTTGAACTTAGATACAAAGGTTAAACTTTTACGTTTAGTTGTGTTTAAGTTTAAGATATCAATGTAACACCTCATTGGATATGAATGAAACTTTGCATGTGTGTTCACCATCATCATTGGAACACACAGAGACAAGAACCATAACTCAGAATTGCATTTTGGCAGAGTTATGGTCCTTTTTTAACTTAATTTCTCAGGTTAAAGTTTTTATCAGGTAAGATATCTATGCAACCACTCATTGGATATGAATGAAACTTTGCATGTGTGTTCACCATCATCATTGAAACAAACAGAGACAAAAACCATAACTCTGGGTTGCATTTTGGCAGAGTTATGGTTCTTTAAGACTTAATTTTTCGTCTGTACACACCCAGGTTAAACTTTTGTGTTTACATGCGTTTAAGTTTTGGTGTTTGCCTCGAGTCTCAATCTTTTCATTGCTGGTGAGTTTTATCCCATCGGCGAGCTTTGTCGTCTTCTGAACTCTTGTTTATTTTATGTTTTTCTCTATTTCTTGAATACTGATTTTCACAATACTGCTTAAGTTATAACCATATTCAGGTTTAACTCCTTTGCAAGTTTGTATAATTATTATCTCCTCTATTAAAAATAATAAGGCAATTATCATGATTTTGGTTACACATCTTCATTTGATGTCTAGCTATGATTATGTATAGATAGCAAGACTTTTCATACATTGCAATAATGTGTTACAGGCGGGGCATTTTTATGATCAATATTGATTAAGAAAATATTAGTAGGTCTATTTGTATGCATTATGAATTGGTCTACTGTCCTTCGACTATTACATTTTTAAGCTTTTTTTAAAAAGGGCTACAGAATATGTTGTGATGTAAATTGCATACATATACAGTAATTCTAATATGAGAGACCTTAACATCACTGATATTAATTAGTGTTTGGCTGTTATGTTGTACTTTTCTATGACAGTTTTCTTTTAAATCATGTGCACAAGTCTCTTTCTGTAAAACAGACATTTCACGAATAACTGGAAATAGAATTGCACTTGCCTACCCCAGCTTGATGATGCTCATTTATGCATTCTCACTTATAATTATTTATGAATGCATGTACTCACGTTCTTTGTGCTGAGGACTTGAAGTGTAAAGTACCCAAACACTTACACTACTTGACATCTTCACTGGGCAACTGGATGTATGATATGCCTTTTGTTTAAAGCATAAAAAGTATCTCTGTTGCTTGCTATTTATAGCTGTCACATAGTTGCTCCATTTTGATGACAATGTGAAGTTGGTCCATGTTTGTGACAGTCATATTACTCCATACTGGTGACAGTCATATTATTCCATGTTTGTGACAGTCATATTACTCCATACTGGTGACAGTCATATTATTCCACGATGGTGACAGTCATATTACTCCATGTTGATAACAGTCTTATTGCTCCAAGTTGGTGACAGTCATATTACTCCATGTTGGTGACAGTCTTATTGCTCCATGTTGGTGACAGTCATATTACTTCATGCTGGTGACAGTCATATTACTCCATGTTGGTGACAGTCATATTACTCCATGTTGGTAACAGTCATATTACTCCATGTTGGTGACAGTCATATTACTCCATGATGGTGACAGTCATATTACTCCAAGCTGGTGACAGTCATTACTCCATGCTAGTGACATATTACTCCATGTTGATGACAGTCTTATTGCTCCATGTTGGTGACAGTCATATTACTTCATGCTGGTGACAGTCATATTACTCCATGTTGGTGACAGTCATATTACTCCATGTTGGTAACAGTCATATTACTCCATGTTGGTGACAGTAATATTACTCCATGATGGTGACAGTCATATTATTCCATGTTTGTGACAGTCATATTACTACATAATGGTGACAGTCATATTACTCCATGTTGGTAACAGTCATATAACTCCATGCTGGTGACAGTCACATTACTCCATGTTGCTGGCAGTCAAATTACTCCATGTTGGTGACAGTCATATTACTCCATGCTGGTGACAGTCATATTACTCAATGTCAGTGGCAGTCATATTACTCCATGTTGGTAACAGTCATATTACTCCATACTGGTGACAGTCATATTATTCCATGTTGGTGACAGTAATATTACTCCATGATGGTGACAGTCATATTACTCCATGTTGGTGGCAGTCATATTACTCTATGTTGGTAACAGTCATATTACTACATGATGGTGACAGTCATATTACTCCATGTTGGTAACAGTCATATTACTCCATGTTGGTGACAGTAATATTACTCCATGATGGTGACAGTCATATTACTCCAAGCTGGTGACAGTCATTACTCCATGCTAGTGACATATTACTCCATGTTGGTGGCAGTCATATTACTCCATGCTGGTGACAGCCATATTACTCCTTGTTGGTAACAGTCATATTGCTCCATGCTGGTGACAGATGTTACCACATGACTGTACAATATGTAAAAGTTTATTGGATCCAAATTTAGTTAGAAATCAGGATGGCGATTCAAAGAAAAAAAGAAATAAATTTAGTAAAAATTTCAATGATAAAAACAAACAACTGACAAAATGTTCCATAAGATTATCATGTGTTGAGAAAATCTGAATATCTGTCACTGCATCTTTCTTTGTCTGCCACTTTGAACTCTAAGTTTATTTATTTAAAAGAATCTTGATTTTTCTTTACTCTTTTGATGGCTTTGTTCAGATTGAGGGAAAGAATAAAAAGGTTACTTCACTGTGTTTTGTACAATATGGTAATATATTGTACTCATACGTATTGTGGTGAAAATCATATTTAACTTGATGTCTATGACATTTTGTCCAATACGGTTTTTCACCACAATACATACTTGTACAATATATTCCAATATTGTACAAAACACTGTAAAATAATCTTATATTATTGTATATTATATTGTCCAACTATCAATCCAGGGGTCGTGAGTTCGAATTCCCCGCCCGGCAACAGTCTCCGTGATGATTGATATACGACATTATGTCTCATTATCATTCATCTCTCACCACTGATTCAAGTGGGAAAGTTATCTGTTACTTGCGGAGATGGGGTGTGCTCAAGTACTGGTTAATCCCAGGAAACAGTGGTTAGGTTAACTGATCATCTGTTAGCCCTCGATGGCATAAAAATGACGCTAAATATTCAATCAATCAATCAATGTATATTATATAGTTAAATAAAACATGAGGAAAAATGAAATGGATGTTGAACATTTGTTTTTATTCTTAACACAACATGCCACACCTTATTAATTAACTTTCGTACAAATATTTGACTCCATGCAGACAGATCTAATGATAATCTAAACATATTGCACATAAAATATACACTGATGAAAAAAAGTAAGTTTATCCAAACAGTTTACAGGACTTGTATCATTTCCTTATCTAATTCATCAAGAGTTAATCTTCCATCAGGGGATATTAACATTTGAAGAGGAAGCTGCATTAAGCAGGGCGTGTACTATAGGGTTTAAGTGATTTTCAAGGGTATTATGTGTTGTTTATCTGCAGCGGTGAAAATGCTGCTGAAAAGTGTTTTTTTGGTTATCTCTGGTGAGTTTTATAGATGAAATGTTCAGATTTAATTGCCTGGAACTTTGGATTTTTGTACGTTATTCACATGATACATGGAATGATATCGCAATTTCACAATTTGGTTAGAAGTGCTGGGTTGTATCAGTTATGTTATATTTAATGATACAGAAGTAAACTGAAGACAACCAAATGATGGAGGTTTATATTGCCTGAATTTAATTGAGATGCAAAAAAATAAATAAAAATGGGCTGTAAGAAATGATGAAACTTGAAAGGAAGCACATGAGTCCTTGTGTGGTCTGCCAGACAGATGGCCTGCATACGATTATGTGATACTTCTCAGGGGCGGTGGGGGTCATATCTCACTGTGTCTTGGAACTCACTTACTCTGTAATCTAAATTGTATATGAATAGAGTACAGGCATTTTGCTATATAACTGAAAATTCTAATTGAATTTGCTGAATTTGATTATTAATGTTGGAGTTTTGCTTCTTTGAATTGTCAATAGTTTCAATATTTCACCTTGTGTGCAGTTTTTATTGGATTGTCACACAACATATAAAATTGTTATATAACCATAATTTTCACACAGGTTATTGAACTAGCAAAATTGCAAAGTTATGACCCTTGTTTCAGCCATAATTTGTTATTTGACCTTTTGTGCACACATGCAGTTTAAATTGGATCCTCATTAAAATAACATATAGTAGAACTTCCTTGGCTCGAACATGGATGGCTGGAACACCACACATGGCTCGAACTACTTATCTGGTCCCGGGCAAAATACTATTTAAATTCTATTATTCACCTCCGATGGCTAGAACACTGAGTAGAAACTAGGTCCAGTCAACATATTTACCTGTATTTTGACACTCTTCGTTCGAACTATTTTGTTCAATCCCGTCGGGTTTGATCCATTGTAGTTCTACTGTATTCATCTTTATATACTTGGAATAAGTTCTACCATTCCGATTTGCACTTGCTGTCGAAGATCTGCCAAATTTAATGTTTTTCAACCATTTACAAGAGTTATACACTTTTTTTTCAACACAAAAACAAAAATAGTCTTAACATATACAATGGTAATGTAACTTTACATAATGAGTATATATGCTTTTCAGAAATAGTTTTAAGTGAAAATTGCAGCATGTCCCTTTAAAATATTTTAGTAAGCTAATAAATGTGAATAGCTGATATATTATGCAGCAGTTTTACAAATCTTTTTGCTTTGATTAGTAAAACCTCAATTATCTAAAGCTTTATATTCCTTCTAGTGTTTCATGTTTAATAAAGTAAACACTAAAACATTAAAAAACCATTTGTTACAGATCATGTCATGTTAGAACGCTTTTGAAACACGCAATATATTTTAAGATAAATATTTAACAAAACAACGTGCAAAATCATTCATATCAATATCAAGACTTTCTTACCTTAAAGTACAAGGTTATGGTTGTCTCTACCTGTAAAAAAGTCAATAATGTTATTGTAGAGATTTGCATTTTGAGCCAGTTAGTCACTTACGGATGTTGTCATAATCATTTGAATAAGTGACTTCAAAAGGTGATTATACAGTTGAACTTTGTTGGCTCTAACACGGATGGCTAGAACACCATATAGTTTGAACCACTTATCTAGTCCCGCCCGAAATCCTGTTTCGATGGATATGCATGTACATATTTGGTATGATGTTAAACAATGAAACAATGCTTGGCTCGAACAACCCTTAGCTTGAACTATTGTGTCCAGTCCTGTTGGATTCCAGCCATCAAAGTTCTACTGTATATATGACTCATTTTTGAACAGCAAAATCAGATAGTTAAAGTTGGAGTTATAAAAAGTGTAAAAAAAAAGTGTAATATTTCAACTTGTGTGCACTTTAACACAAGTATTAATCATTGAATCTTCACCAACCTGACACAGTTAAGTTACCTCATACCAAAGTATCATGGATAATGTTTTGAACAGTCTTTATTAGATAAATGTCTGAGTTTTAACCCTTGAATTATGAAAAAATCATTTAATTTTGTATAGATTGATATTCTGGACCATTGAAGCCCTTTTGTTCAACTAAATTATAAAACCTGGTCGCAATGAGAACAGTTCTAAGCACTATTGAGCTCTGCATTTGCAAGAATAATAATAATGTAGAAATAAATTGTATTGCTTATGTTTCAACATTTCAATGTTTCACTGACATTTACCAGGATGGTAAAAACAGTTTATTTTCTGACATGCAAAGATGACAGACATGATGGCTGAACTCTGACTGTAATGACAGACAGCTTGTTGAAAGATGACGGTGAACACCCCTCTCTACTTTATTACACATCCATAATATGTTAACTTTGTCAAAGTGTATAACAATTGCTTTTTTTTATTGAAATTAAATCAAATCAAACTGGTTGTTTGTCCAAAATCTCGCAAACATAAAGCATAAAATAGAATTCTGTAGCAAACATGTAAATTTATATGTAAAGATATATGACACCTGTTCATGGGTAAGTATTTTCAATGTACAGCAGACCGATATTGTTAGCAGTTGAAGTTAAGCTATTCTGTGTCTGTCGTCTGTTTGGATCTTCACCAAATTTACACAGAAGCTATATAACCATGATATCTTTGCCAGGAGGGTTGCAATTGGCCCAAAAGGGCTGAAATTGTGAAATTTCAAAGATCTTCATAAGATTCTATCAATTCAATTGTTTTAATATGGCAAAAATTTGGCAAAAATATTCCTTAAAAGTAGGGAATTAATGTTTGCACAAATTAAGAGGCTGGGCTTTATTGGGTCACTGTAAGGTGACTTTTAGTTTTACATAAAAAGAATGTCCATGGGAAAATGGAAAATTCCCATTTTCTTATCTGTTTGTGTAAAAATCATAGCAAATTAGATTTGATTTATTAAGGAGACTGAATTTCCATAAGGGGTCATGTGGGGCTAATTGAGAATTTTCAAATCTTTTATTCTCTCAGAACCAGTAGGGTATTTAAGTTGATACAAATCAAGGAGCTATATATAGGGGACCTGTAAGGGGACTTTGGATTCTAAGGAATACTTCTGGACAAAAGAAAAATTTCGTCATTTCAGGTGTGACCTAATGGTAGTGTTTGGCAGACTTCATGGTGATGTAATGGTCATTTTATCGAAATCATTTCACAATAAACAAATAAACAAATCATAAAGACTAAAAAAACCCAGAAAACAAACCTTGCAAATCTTTAATATGGAGCCCAAACTTTAAATTATTTTTCTTAATTTTTTGCAGTTCCCTCTCTTTGTCATAAAAACCTAACTGCAAACAGCAGGATTAGATGGGTTAGCTCCCCTGGATATCCACTTGAGTGTGAGAGAAATCTGGACTGCACGTGGTTGATAACTTCTTCTGCAGCCAATCAAATTGTCAGTCTGAAGGTAAGATGGCTGGATGTTTACCATGTGTACTGGAAATGTTCAAAAAAAATACAACAAATTTGTATACATCATAACTTGTCTGATTATCTTCGCTTTCCCTCTTTTTGAATAGAAATTGCTCCGAACAACATGTGGCGTCATATTACATAACCATGTACTACTATCAGACTATCAGCCATAGTTGTTATTGAAAATGTATCACTATTTGATAAAGTTTCAAAGAACATGCTGAGGGGAAAAAAAGAAAAAATTGTTGTCTAATTCTCATCCCTAGGATTGACGTCTCAGTCAAATGTTAAATATTCTCAAGGAGATAAACTTCCTTTATCTGTTTCTTCATACTGATATTTTTATCTGTCTACTTCTTGTGTATTGAGATTTCTTTGTTATCTAATTCCTAGTGTGTGCCCATCATCTATAGTTGGGGAAAACAGGCATAGGTATAGTTTGTTCCTTCAATACATAGGCAAAGGTTTTGATTGGTATTGAGTTCTCTTAGGTCATGTAAAAATGATTTATTTTTAGCTCGCCTGAGCAAAGCTCAAGGTGAGCTGTTCTGATCGCCCGTTGTCCATTGTCTGTCTATTTCCCTTTTTTTTTTTTGCATTCTAGCACCCGCATTTTTCATTGGATCCTCACTAAACTTATACAGTAGTTATATAAACATAATATATTGAACACGTTCTTGAATTGGCCAAATTGGATCATTATTGTCAGAATTATGGCCCTTGAAACATTAAAAAATGTACTATTTGACCTTGGGTGCTCTCAAGCACCTTCATTTTTCATTTGATCCTCAACAAATGTGCACAGTAGTTATATAACCATAATATCTTGGACAAGTTCTTGAAATGGCCAAATCAGAATATCAATGTCAACATTATGGCCCTTTAAACATTAAAAAATGCACTATTTGACCTTATGTGCACTCTAGCGGTTTCATTATTAATTTGATTCCCATCAAACTTACATAGTAGTTATATTACCATAATATCTCGGACAAGTTCTTTAACTGGCTTAATCAGAATATTAATGTCGGAGTAATGGCCCTTCAATTGTCAAAAACTGCCCTATTTAACCTTGTGTGCACTCTAGCACCAGAATTTTTATTTGATTCTCACTAAACTTACACAGTTATTACATGACCATAATATCTTTCAAAAGTTTTTGATCTGGCCAAATCTGGTAATTAATGTATGAGTTGTGGCCCTTGAAAAATTACATTATTTGACTTTATGTGCATCTAGCACTTGCAGTTTTCATTTGATCTTTGACTTATACAGTTATTATGTAACCATAATATATTGAACGAGTTCTTGAACTGGCCAATTTAGTATTGTCGGAGTTTTGGCTGTTGAATTGTCAAAAATTATGTGTATTTGATGTTGTGTGCACTGTAGCACTCGCACTTCATTAAACTTACATAGTTGTTATGTGACCATAACATTTTGGACAATTTATTGAACTGGCCAAATTGGATAATTAAAGTCAGGTGTCATGGTCTTTGAATCTATAAAAATTGAATTAAATGAATTTATGTACACTCTGGCACCTTCAAAAATTGCCTTTTTTGGCTTTGTCTCCTCTGCCACAGGTGAGTGATTTAGGGTGAGTGAAAACCTTGTGTGTGTGTTTTTATTATGTAATTTCATTTTTTTTTCTTTTGAAAATTTATAATACCATTTAAGGAATTTACCTGGCTAAAATATTTATTATGTAATCTTTGTTTCCAACTTCATTGAATTGTGGTAATACTATGCTGACTTTATTTCAGATAGTTGATATCAATCTGTCAGCTGGTGACTGGCTGGAAATAAGAGATGGTAATTCAGGGGAATCTTCTCTAATGTCACATTACAGTGGCAGCGTACAGAATGAGGTATTGATCTCAAGTGGGCAGCAAATACACGTGCATCTCAGCACGGGTCTCACAGGCAGTGGAACAGGGTTTAATATAACATATCAGAATGGTTAGTTTAAAAAAAAGGTATACTTTAGTGTAATGTGACCAGAAACAATACCATGAAAAAAACTTCAACAGGGATTTGAATCTACAACCCCAAGTGTGCTTAACGAATGCTCTACTTATGGTGCCACAAAAACTAGCTGCATCAACAGTAGTAACATGCAGTAACATGAACCTGTCCATATTGTCTCAGTGACGTACAAGTTCACTTTAAATTTAATGCTCCCAGAATTATTTTTGGGAGATTATCTTACTGTGCCAGTCCTTCCATCCATTCTTCTTTATTTCCTTCCATCTATTATCCTGTCAGGTGTGTAGGTTGAAAAAAAAGAAAGACAATTTGTTGAAACTTTGTATGCTTTTAAAGCACAATGAGACAGTGTGCACAAGGTCATAACACACTGGGTTATTTTTGGACAGAACTACGAGAGACACTAATTTGGGGTTGTCCGTCCATCCGTTCATCCATCTGTCACACTTTGGTTTCCATGCAATAACTTAAGAATGCCTAAATTGTATCTTCTGAAATTATAATAATAAAATAATAATGTTTATAATGACAAAACACAGGATAAGTTTGATTTTTTCGGGTTGTTACTTTTGGCATTGTAGAGTTGTGCCTCTTTAATTTGTGAAAAATCAGTTTCCGTCCATCACACTTTTTGTGGTTTCCATGCAATAACTTAAGAATACTTGAAACAAATCTTTTGAAATTTTATACAATGTTTATGATGATAAAACACAGGCTAAGTTTGATTTTTGAGGTTGTGGCATTTGTCGTTCTACAGTTTTGCCCCATTAATTTGTGAAAAATCATTGTTTAAATGCCTGAATCAAATCTTTTAAAAAAAGTGGGGGACATAAAACTCTGAATTTACTTGTTTTTGTAATTTTCAGAACATTGCTTGCCAGGAGCACAACTTTAACACCACGAAAGATAATTTCCTTCCAACTGTGTATGCTTGTAAAGCATAATGAGGTGGTTTGCAGTGCACAAGAACATAACTATTGCTGATATCTAAATAACACACAAAAAAACAATACATATTTACATTGAGTATGGTAAAAGTGTTTCAATTTCGAATTTGAATAATTTGATTTAATTGTTTCAGGTTGTGATGTCACACTCCATCAGGGCTACGGAAATATTTCATCACCTGGGTACAAATCTGGGAACCAGTATACCAATGATCTCCATTGTACTTGGACCCTGCTTAATAACCTCATCATGGGTTCAACGCTAACATTTCATGATTTTGTCACAGAGAAATCATTTGACTTTGTTGAGGTAAATTTTGTATTAAAAATCAAACTTGCTTATAAATGATTTATCCCAGCAAGACTATAACAATTCTCATAGGGTTTCATTGTCATGTTAATGTTCAAATAATGATGATAAATCAAGATCTACAGCTTGTCTGCAGGAATCCAGTGGTCGTGATTCAAGTGGAAAAGTTATGAGTTACTTGTGGAGATGGGGTGTGCTTGAGTACTGGTTAACCTTCCAGGATCCCAGGAAACAGTGGTTTGCTTAACTGATGTCTGTTAGCCCTCACTGGCATAAAAATGATGCTAATTATTCAATCAATCAATCAATCAATCAATCAATCAGTTGTCTGTGGGGCTCAAATTCTTCATTGATGGAAGATCTGCTTTTATTAACAGATGGATTACAGTGTTGATATAATATGACCATGATGCAATTCAACAAACCAAATCTGATAATTGGCTAGAAATATACCAGCACCACAGTTTCTCTGATTACTTTCTGAAATGCTGGCTATTTAACACAGGATTGGAACAAATACCGTAAAATGTCTTACATTGGCTAAAAATATTTGAGCATCACTGTAATTTCTGACCACTTTCTCAGAGCTTTTGTAAATTGTTTGCAGTCCATTTCCCAGGTAGGGTAAAAGTAGTGTTAGGAATTGGAAATGAAATTTTTAATTGATTAATCTGACATTGTTGATTAATTTAATGAGGGCTTTTCCAGAATTAAATGTATGGGGGAGGGGGGGGGGGGTCGGACGGCACTTATTTTTTTTACCCACAGAGCATAGAATTTAATTGTGATATATACCACCATGCATAAAATTTTAATTAGATAAAATACCACCATGCACAAAATAAAAATAAAAAAAGAGGCTAAAATCCCCTTTCTAATGTTTTCTTATTATAACGCTTCCAAAATTAGTAGTCTGGACGGTTGCCTACTTTCTTTGAAGTACGCCGACGTTACACTTTTGATCTAATGCCGATATGCAAGTGATTACGTCACAAATTATCTCAGGTCGAGAATTAAATAAAGGGGCACTACAGATAACAAACGAGAAAAAAACACAACATATTAATAATTAAAGGTTAGTGTTTGTTTGTAACTAGTTGTCTTCTAAAATGTTTATTTTCAGTATACTAATTTCTTAAAAAAGAATTACTATTAAATTGATACAATCCGTAAAGAGAGTTATGCTACACATGCCTAAATTTATGCACAGAATGAACATGCTGTCCCTTTCATTAACGCCTTGTGCCAATGTCCGATGACGTCACTCCGACAGCGAAACAAACATTATTATGACACATGTTATTTACTCCCTACTATCGATAAAGGTATTATTCTAATTTGACCTCATATCGCACACCCGATGGCAAACAATCCGGTTATGGATGCTCAAAGACAATTTCACAGTCCAATTTATGTTTTTGTACGACCGTTAAGAAATATCTGCTTTTCGCCATGATTTTTTCAGACACTGGGGTAAGAATGAGGCGTATAGGGTGTGGGGTGACATATCTGAGAATGTGGATTTTATTTTCACTGCTAACGCAATGTCCTAATTTAGTTTTTTTGTCACAATAGACTTTGCATTTCTTGGTGTTTCTTTTTGTGCCGAATAAATTAGTGTCAAACAGCGCGGATATGCATATAATTATAGCAATGCCGCCGTAGAGTTGAATCGTAAGTTTTGCGGAATTTAATAATATACACGTCTGTATATTCATATCCGTATTGGAGTATTTGTAAACATATCCGATATTTACTTGAGGAGATAATTTTGTGACACGTCATCTTGGCATCAATTTAATAAAGTAGACGTGGTTACGGCCTGCTACGAGTGTATTCCGCCACTTGATTAGCTCGTACATTTCCGTGTTAATAATTTATTCACGACTAAGAGTATGTTTCTTGTCCATTTTCCGGAAGTCCGAAGGTAGATAATTATACTTTGTTTCAAACAAATTAAATCATATGTTGTTGTCAGGTGGAGTAATTATATTATGGCGGTCTTAATAAAAAAGATCAATCAGTTTGAGAATTCCTAATATTAACATCACCAGTGTATCGAGTGTCCAACTATGTAGTCGCGTAAAACGTTCACTTGGTCATGATGTCTGGAGGTTGTGTATTACAATCGTTACAACACGCGTGTCAGTGGCAAACATAAAGGTCAAATCAAGGTAAATTTAAAAGACACGCTGCGGGATGTCGACTCGCTGCGGTACATGGGGAAGGACACTTTTATGTTTTTGTATATGACGGGAGGAAAAATTTGGGCAGAAAATGTATAAAATTTCGACAAGAAAAACGGTGTTGAAGAAAAAATTCGGTTCAGAGACGGAAATACCGGCAAGGCATAAAATTTTAATAAACTTTTACCCCACAAGGCATCTTTTTTTTTTATGAAAACACCCACCAGGCATAAAATTTTAATTATACTGCCGTCCGACCCCCCCGTACATTTAATTCTGGAAAAGCCCTGATTAAAATTGCGATTCACTTATAATAGGTTTTATATAATTTTATAATAATAATTGTGAAATGGTCCCAGGAGTTTCATCTTTTTATATTTTCCTGGAATTTTCATTCAATTATCCACATTTAGTTATTTATAGTGAATGTAAGTTTTGGGTTCTTGTTGTAGAATTCATTATCTTAATTTGGTAAATTTAATTAATAAATCTTAACCACTCTTTGGTATATTCCTCATAATCCGTATATTTTGTACTGTAAAGTAAGATGAACATCACATTCGCAATATACTGTGAAATAAAGATCTGCATAGCATTGACCTGTACCTAAAATGTAGACATACTTTCTTAGCTAGATCTATTTGCTACCCTATAGTTTCTATTTAGTGTTTGCATTTAGCTATTAGATCTATTGAAAGTTAAATTTAAATTTGAATCTTTAATTTAATGCTGATTAAGTTAAAATACGGTAACTGTATTAATATTCCATCAGTTTTATTACCTAAAATATGTGTGTGAATATAAGAGATCATGTGTTTACTTGCATACATTTTATTTTCATCTCCGTAGAAAGTGCTAAAAATAGGCCGTTTCCTAGAAGAATATGTCACAGTTTCAATTACAATAGTAGACAACCCATTTTACGTCAGCGTGACATATTTTTTCAGCATTGTTTTAATTAAACTTGGGGTCCAGTTATAACGCGGTTGTTGGCGTCCACAAAATGAAACTGCGTTATAAGCAGACCGCGTTATACAAATAATGACCTTATCATGCTGTCTGACTCTAAGTGAATGGTATTGTTTGCATTGTAATGTGATACAATGCCTATTTGGTTACAACAGATACACTTAGATATGTACATAATTATAAAATTATAAAACTCGCGCTTCAATTTAAACTCAACGCTGTTAGTGTTAAAATATTAAAAATATATATCTGAAGTATTTATAACAATGAAATAATAAAAATAAGTTTGTGTTTATTATCCGATAAGATACACATGATATATAAATACCTGTCAACTGCTTGGTTGCGTGATCACTTGATAATGACAAAGTTTGCATATAACTTCCGTGTTTGGTGCATGTCAGCATTTATTGAAGCACTCAGAAATATTACAAACTGATGTCAATGCTGGCATGAATCAATCACTTAATCACCATGAGGTAAAGGTTATAACAGTTTGTTATAATCAAGGCTAATTGGTGAGTAGAAGATAAGGCAAATCAAAACATGGGACGATCTATTGTTTGGTTGTCATTTGATCATTCGGGCAGACTTTCAAGTTTTAAATCATGACTTTCCACCACCCCACAGAAAAAATGGGAGCCAAGCAAAGGCCATGTTATAACGGAATTCGCGCTATATCGGACCATGTTATAATGGGACCACATAGTTATTGTTTTTAAAAGAGAAAATATGCATGCAAATAAATACGATAAAGATTTCTAGTATTTAATTAAAAAATAGCCTATTGGGCTATTTTGTTTTTATTTCATTTTATTGACGAGGAAAAAATATTTCTAATGAGTATATTTGCGTTAGTCATAACCTACTTACACCTTCAACTTGTGAGACATCCACTCCAATTGTTGTTTTCATAACAGCTTTATCAAACACCAAAGCACAGACTAATTGACATTTCTCCCAATGTTTACCCCATATTGGAAAGAACATTTATTATCGCATGTGTAGGTACAGGCAGTAGCTCAATACTGGTACAGGTCAGTAATTTAAATTTGTTATGTAGTAGAAATACTCGAATTCAAAGATCACATTAAAACATTTATTTTCTAAAATCCATTTTCAACTAAATTGGGTACTGAAGAGTATGTCCTTGAACCAAAAAAAAAAAAAAAATTAATACCAATGAAAATTACTGATTTCACAGAAAACTATACAATAATCACTTGACAAGTTAATACATATATATTTTAAATAAAAACAACAATATTGGCATACAGACATTATAAGGAATGCACAAAGAGCATACAAACATTATAAACATCAATATTACTACTGTTACTGTTAGGTCATCATAAATTGATTGCTAGATTATCATCCCTGCCAACCCCCTAATTTTCATGCTGCCCCAATCCTTTTTATTTTCATAAAAAATAAAAAAAGTAACAAAAAAAATAATAACTGAATTAAAAAAAAACATTAAAAAAAGTTATAAAAATGAAAATAAAAAATAAAATCCTCCAACCCTCCCCGTTTTAAAAAAAATTTGGATGATAAACAGCAATTAATTTATAATGGCCTTACCATGTGATGTGGTCCATTTATTTAAAATAACAAAAACTAAAGTATTGAAAATTACAAAGACACCAGTCCTTGGACATTGGATCAAATCTGTGATCAAACCTATGTGAGGATCCAGCAATCTATCAACCATTGCTTCACTTTTTGATTATCATTATTGTAATCTTTATTTCTTTTGATTTTTTTTTTTTTTTTGATGGGGTTTAACGCCATTTCACACATTTCAGGTTATATATAGCATATCCAGTTTTACTGGTGGCGGAAGACCTCAGACAGAATCAGACTGAGTAGAACCACTGTTTTTCTACAAGTAACTGGAAACTTTCTCACATAAAGTTTTTGGAGCAAGAGGGACTCAAACCTACGACCTTAGCGGTGAGAGGTCAGTGATCTTAAGCAGCGCCTTAGACCACTTGGCCATGGAGGACCTTTTTAATCTTTAACACTAATTGGGGTTAACAAAATAACAATAACTAACATTTCAGATCTACAGTATTACAAACATATCAGCCATCACATTACTCAAGAACATCAGCGGTCCACAGGATGGTCCCTGGTCAGTAAGGATATATGATGGTCATTTTGTCATCAAGTTCTTCACAGACAACAGTGTGGCCAAGTCAGGATGGTCAGCTTCATTTTCATATGGTAGGTAGCACTAGCACCAGGTAACAAAGTACAGTAACAGGTAACATAGTAATATGTAACATGTCATCAAGTTCTACACAGACAAAAGTGTGGCCAATTCAGGATGGTTAGCTTCATTTTCATACAGTAGATAGCACTAGCACCAGGTAACAAAGTACAGTAACAGATAACATAGTAATATGTAACATGTCATCAAGTTCTACACAGACAACAGTGTGGCCAAGTCAGAATGGTCAGCTTCATTTTCATATGGTAGATAGCACTAGCACCAGGTTACAAAGTACAGTAACAGGTAACATAGTAATATGTAACATGTCATCAAGTTCTACACAGACAACAGTGTGGCCAAGTCAGAATGGTCAGCTTCATTTTCATACAGTAGATAGCACTAGCACCAGGTAACAAAGTACAGTAACAGGTAACATAGTAATATGTAACATGTCATCAAGTTCTACACTGACAAAAGTGTGGCCAAGTCAGGATGGTCAGCTTCATTTTCATATGGTAGATAGCACTAGCACCAGGTTACAAAGTACAGTAACAGATAACATAGTAATATGTAACATGTCATCAAGTTCTACACTGACAAAAGTGTGGCCAAGTCGGGATGGTCGGCTTCATTTTCATATGGTAGATAGCACTTAAAAAGCACCAGGTAACAAAATACAGTAACAGGTAACATAGTATAGTCAAACCTGGCTAAATCAGCCAGCCAAGGGAAGGAGCAAAACTGGCCTTTTAAGACAGGTTATTGCTTAATGCATGTTAATTTGCTCTTAAAGCATAGAAACTGGAAATAGCTACTGTGGCTGCTTAAGAAAAGTGGCTGCATAATAGAGATGGCCACTTACACAGGTTTGACTTTAATATTGTGATATACTGTTGCTTACATGGGAACTTTGTGGAGTGCTTTTTAACCCACTGGTTAATGGTTTAGTTAGTTTTTGTCCATTGAAACAGATCTTGTTATTTTGCATTATTACAAAATGGTGCCAGATATTGCCTTTTGCTTAACTAAAGTTGCTCAGAGTGTATAATTATGTCCTTGAGTCTTTCTGAAATGGGATTGGAGAGAGGGGGTGGGAGGTGTGAGAATCCAAAGAAATATATATAAATATCAATTTGTATTTTTAAAGATCTTTTATTCATATTTAAAACTTCAAAACTAGCATTACACCACCAGTCAGAAATTGTTACATGGGTAAAAAAAAAGAGCTAAAAAATAAAAAAGTAGGAAAACAGCATACATTGCCTTATCAATGAAAAAGGCACTTGTACCTTTACGTACTATAAATGATGAAGGCACTTACACTATTGGGGCAATGTACCGGTATTTGATTATTAATTATCAGCATTAATATACTAATTGTTTGATGACAAACTTTAAAATGTTTAATAATATTATTCAAGGTTGCCATGACAGCAGTATGTCTCCACAACATTCTATTAGAAATTCATCTTCTTCCACATATGGATCATTCATCAGCTATAACTGTGATAAAGGGTACAGGCTACAGGGTTCCAGCCAGCGTTACTGTGATATGGGTGGGGTATGGAGGACACCCCAGCCCACTTGTATATGTAAGTTGGTATTTTTATTGTTGACATGCTATTATGTGACATATTTTAGTTCTTTGGAATATATCATTTTTTTGATATACCATGTATTTGTCAATACACACAGGTCCCTTTATAACTTGGTCCGATAAAATGCGAAACTTGTTATAAAGCGTTTTTTTCTACGGCTTCCAAATTAAAAATTGATATTTTCAACCATATTTATTAAAAACTTGTGGTATAATATTTGATGAATTGATTTTTATGTTTTTCCAAACTGTGATCATAATTATGTTTGTCCAATTGATTTACTCCCACAAACAATGGTCGGTCATATTTACCACACATTGTTATGTGTTTGTTTGCAGTACTTCGACCGGATAAAGTATTGCAAAATAATGTAGCGTAGTGCACCTTGGAATATTTATAATGTGGCTCTGTGTATATTGTGGTTTTATTTCCGTCGATCCCGGCCACCACGCTATAATGAGACCCAAGTGTATATCATATTCATTGACTTTTATACACTTTATTTGTTGACATAATGAAATGTTTGTCAACACAAATAATGTATATTTATATATTTTTTGCAGTAATAAACTGTGGTCCTCCAGCTATTTTAAAAAATGGTGCTTTACAAAATGTGACAAGTCGTAACTATGATGGAGTTGCATTTTATCATTGTAACCTAGGATACACAATTGTGGGCAATAACAAAGTTACATGCCTAGATAGTGGTTGGAGTGATCTCCCTGTATGCCGTGGTATGTATTGTGTTTTGCAATATCAGATTTGTATGTCAATGGATAATTATTATGTCTAGTCAGCAAATGATTACCTTTTTTCATATATATTTATTCCCCCATCAATTTTTTTAATGTTGTACTTTGCTGTGATCATCTTTAATCACCTAAAGATATATGACAGCATTACAGTTTTGACAGTCAAAAGGGATGTCACATGTTTTATTGTTGCTAAAATTAGAAACAGAAATATATTACATCATCTTTGATTATTGTTGATAGATTCAGATACACATATTTTTATAAGCCAGGTATTGATTGGCTATATAATAATGGACACATTTTTGTAAGCCAGGTATTGATTGGCTATAGACATAGTTTTGTATAAATAAGTGTGCACAGATACAACTTTCAACAGATTTAAATTTTATCAAAAATAACTTTTAGGTCGAATCTCATTTAAAATATAAGCAAAGTAATTTGCGCTATGAGCAATGTTGTTTGGCTTAAAATATTGGTTTTACAAATAGTAAACAACCATAATTGCACTTCATTTAATTTAATTTAATTACATGCACTTATTCATAAACCATTGATTGGTTTATTTTAAAAATGGCTGCAAATGGTGTATTTAAAAATTAATCTTCATATTGAATTAGTCATTAATATATTACATTAGTCTTTTCCAGAATTTAAATAATTATAACAAACAGTAAGCACAGAATCCATAGAATATAATTGTAAATATGTACATCTTAGTTTGCAAAACAACTCCTAAGTTACATATAAACACACCTTATTTATTGAAATAATTTTCATTGATCACTCATCAAATCATTTGGAATCATCTTTTATGTTTTTAATAATCATCTTATCCTGCTCGCCAAAATGACTGGTTCAAAACACGAGGGTAATTAAAAACTTATGGATATAATTTTCTTATTTCACGCTAAATATACCCGGTAGCTCTTGTAGCAAATAATAGTTACTACCTTATAAGTTAAATAATTATAATGCAAGGGAGAGTAATGAATGTTGTACAAGTTGAAAGCCTTTGACTTGTTCATAAACATTAGTAGAACAAAAACTATTGTCTTGTTTCTTTAATACTAAGATTTTGATGAATTAAAGAATAAAGGAAATATATTCACTTTGCAAATTGTTTTCTAAAATTATATTTATTAAACAGAGATATCCAATAAAAGAATTAATTGGTCTATCATATATATATTTTTTTATTGATCCTTGAAAATAATCTTGAAGTACATGTATAAATGATTGCATGTTAATAGATTTGTCACAATTCTGTTTGGCATTACAGCAAATGTGTGTCCAAAATTGCCATCAGTTCTACATGGTCGGATTTTTACGCCCCATCTTTATCATATCCATACGAGGGCGGAGTTTAGATGTAATAAAGGCTACCGATTAGTTGGTTATATGTATTCGGAATGTAGACATGATGGAATATGGTCTCACCCAACACCCAAATGTGTGTCTATTGATGGTATGTACATTGATTGATTGATTGATTGATTAATTGAATATTTAGCCTGATTTTTATGCCATCGAGGGCTAACAGATGATCGGTTAACCTAACCACTGTTTCCTGGGATCCTTAAAGGTTAACCAGTTCTCAAGTACGCCCCATCTCCACAAGTAATTGGTAACTTCCCCACTTGAATCAGTGGTGAGAGATGAATAATAATGAGACACAACGTCATATAACAATCATCACGGAGACTGATACCAGGTGAGGATTTGAACTCGCGACCCCTGGATTGATAGTCAGATGCGTTACTGAGCTAATTGGGCCCAGCTGCTATATACATTACAGAGAGATTTACTGTGTCTGGTGTAATAATGGATAATGGAGGAAGTTACATGCAAATAGATGCATCTCATTTTGCTTTTATAAACAAGATTTTGTTTTAGCTGGTTCTTAACTTTGTCTTTGTAAGCTTTCAGCTTCGACAACAAGGACAACATATGTAAAATCAAGTTCTTCTTTCTTGCATTATTTTAAGTTTTCTTTGAATTCACTTTATGCAGTTTTCTATGAGATCATTTCAAAGCTCACTGTGTATTTTTATAGTTTTTCTGTGGGCTCATTTCAAAGCTCCCTGTGTAATTTTATACAGTTTTCTATGAGCTCATTTCAAAGTTTCCTGTGTAATTCTATAGTTTTTCTGTAAAATCATTTCAAAGCTTCCTGTGCAATTTTATAGTTTTTTTCTGTGAGATCATTTCAAAGCTCCCTGTGTAATTTTTATACATTTTTTGTGAGCTCATTTCAAAGCTCCCTGTGTGATTTTATAGTTTTTCTGTGAAATCATTTCAAAGCTTCCTGTGTAATGTTATAGTTTTTTTGTGAGATAATTTCAAAACTCCCTGTGTAATTTTATACATTTTTGTGAGCTCATTTCAAAGCTCCTGTGTAATTTTATATTTTTTCTGTGAGATCATTTCAAAGTTTCCAGCGTAATTCTATTGTTTTTCTGTGAGATAATTTCAAAGTTCCCTGTGTAATTTTGAACATTTTTTGTGAGCTCATTTCAAAGCTTCCTGTGTAATTTTATAGTTTTTCTATGAGATCATTTCAAAGCTCCCTGTGTAATTTTTTAAATTTTTTGTGAGCTCATTTCAAAGCTCCCTGTGTAATTTTATAGTTTTTCTGTGAGATCATTTCAATTCTTGTGTAATTTTATAGTTTTCTGTGAGCTCATATCAAAGTTTCCTGTAATTTTATACGGTTTTCTGTGAGCTCATTTCAAAGTTCTGTGAGATCATTTCAAAGCTTCCTGTGTAATTTTATAGTTTTGTGTGAGCTCATTTCAAAGCTCCCTGTGTAATTTTATACAGTTTTCTGTGAGCTCATGTCAAAGCTCCCTGTGTAATTTTATAGTTTTCTTGGAGCTCATTTCAAAGCTTCCTGTGTAATTTTATACATTTTTCTGTGGGCTCATTTCAAAGCTCCCTGTGTAATTTTATAGTTTTCTGTGAGCTCATTTCAAAGCTTCCTGTGTAATTTAATATTTTTCTGTGGGCTCATTTCGAAGCATCTTGTGTAAATTTATACCACTTTCACATCTTTATTTTCAAATTTTCCGTGAGATCACTTGTAACATTCTTTGAAACTGTTTTAACATATTTGTGAGTTTGTTTTTTACACTAACTTCTGTGGAGATCTTAAATTTGTTATTTTTTAGTGATTTAAGGTGAAATTCAGTCACATTGAATTGATATATTATAATAAATTACAGTGAACTACTGTCCAGGGTTAGAGGTGTTACATGGGACAGTAAGTCAATCTGGACCAGTCGGTGTTGGGAAAAGTGTAAATATCACTTGTAACCATGGTTACAGACTACCATCAGTAAGGAAGGTAACAATGACATGTAAAGACAGTGGCAGCTATGACAAACCCATACCTACATGCATAGGTAAGATCAAAAATAGCTTTCTTTGGAGATATTCTAACATGAAGGTTTATTTGGAACTAAGACTTAGCAAAGTCTCTATCAAACTGCTGAGAAGTGAAATACTATCATTTGGATAGCCTTGATACTGACCACTGTGGCCGAAAAGAGAATCAGTTGTCATCTTCATTTAATTTTTGGTATCCTTAGCATTAGTATGCATTGGCCATTTCTATGGCACAATAGCATGGTATAGTGGTAGAGCGTCCGCCTCACATGTAGAAGGTTGTGGGTTCTGTACCTGGCCGGGTCATACCAAACACTTGAAAAATGAAACTAGAAGGTTCCTCGCGTGGCGCTCAGCATTTAGAGGATAGTTCAAGGTCTGGTCATCCCGGTGTAAGTATGTGATTGGGTCGGGTATCTTACCATGTGTCTGCCACATGATACTCCAGTGTGACAGCGCTCAGAATACTGTCTCAAGTTGACAACTTTGCTATCTAACTGAAAAATTGTTGAAAGCAAGGCTAAACACTATACAGCATCAACAGCAGCAGCAGCAGCAGCAGCAGCAGCTCATCTCCATGTCACTCCCCTTTTTGAGTTATCACCTTCTATGCAATTCTTACAGTTAGGTCCACAGTATAACGTTTTCATTCAAAATATTCTTGCATCACACTTACATTTACATATTTTATTGCAATATTGAAGAGTGGGGTTTGTGGGGGAGGGGGTGGGATTGAAGAGTGGTTGGTAGGAGGCAACCTTTATGGCCGTCTGTTATTGGCTGGTATAAAATATTGTTTCTTTAAAACAAATGGATTTGTAATGCACATTTATCAAATTTGTCATCTAAAAGTAATAAGATTTGTTTTTTCTCTGTTGCCAGATATTGATGAATGTGATACCAAGGAAACAGTACCATGTGGTTCCCAACACACTTGTATCAATACAGATGGTGGATACTGGTGTCAGTGTGATGCAGGGTACCAACATACAGAATTGTCTGAGGAGGCATGTGAAGGTATAGTTACAGCATGCTTTTATCTCACCTGACCCAAAAACTCAAAATGAGCTATTTTGGGGTCGTATTCACCAACCATTTTTGAGAATATTCTTAGACTTAAGCTTAAAAATCAAAATTTCAACCTAGAAAGACACAAAAAGTGTTAGAGTTTATTTGATTATATATTAGGGACCCTACATGCTTGCAAATTTTGGCCTAAAAATTGTCTCTTTAAGTCGCTTTTCAAAATAAATTCTTGAGTTCAAGTCTAAGAATATTGTTTAAAATGGTTGGTGAATACCATCCCTGGTCACACTGTTGATTGCCATGAGCATTTTTTATCCGTTTCATTAACTTTTAGGTTTTGTGCTCTCCTGAACCTGTATTTTTTCGTCCTGAAATTTTCACCAAACATACATGGTAGTTATAAAATACCTGAAAAGTTTTTAACTGGCCAAACCGTATTATTCAATGTCTGAGTAGGTAAAAACTTGCATTATTGGTGCACTCTACACCCCCACAGTTTATTCTCAGTAGATCACACTTTCACAGTAGTTATGTAACTAATATCTTGAACTAGCTCTTGAACTGGCCAAATGGGATTAATATTATCTGATCAATGGTACTTGTATTATGGAAAATTGCTTTCAAAGTTGCTTTCAACATTCAAAATCTCATCATATAGACATTGTACATATAATTTTATACCAAAAACAATATGATTGTGAACAGTTTGTGGAACATTAGTAACACTCTTCTAGGTGATAATTTACTGATCCAAAAATAGGGATGGAAGAGCCAAGGTTATGGGTAAATGTGTCGTTGAACAAAGCATATCAAAAGCGTGTTTACAATGCATGTTCTGCTATCCAGCATCATACATTTATATGTTTCAAGAACTTGTTTCACAATCAGTTGACTGTAAGTAAACATACTAGGACATATCTTCTCCAGATATCAATGAATGTAATGTAACCAATGGTGGATGCGAGCATGAATGTGAAAATACAGCAGGAAGTTACTTGTGTGAGTGTTCTCAAGGATACAGATTGTATAATGGGAGCCAGATCATTGTTATTGATGATAGGGTGCTGGTACCCAGTAAGTCATGTTACGGTAAGTTATACAATACATATTTTACAAATTGTTGTTTTTAGCTCGCTGGAACGAAGTCCAAGGAGAGCTATTGCCATGACCCCAGCATCGTCTGTGGCGGTGGCATCATCGTCGTCTGTAGACACCCAGGTTAAACTTTTGCGTATAAGTTTCAGATATCTTTGCAACCACTCATTGCATGTGACTCAAACTTCCCATGTGTGTTTACCATCATCAATGGAACACACAGAGACAAAAACCATACCTCTGCATTGCATTTTAACACAGTTATGGCCCTTTTTGGACTTAGCCACCCAGGTTAAACTTTTGCGTTTTGTTGCGTATAAGTTTCAGATATCTATGCAACCACTCATTGCATGTGACTCGAACTTCCCATATGTATTTACCATCATCAATGGAACACACACAGACAAAAAACATGGCCCTTTTTCGACTTAATTTTTCAGGTTAAAGTTTTTTATCAGGTAAGATATCTATGCAACCACTCATTGGATATGAATGAAACTTTGCATGTGTGTTCACCATCATCATTGAAACACACAGAGACAAGAACCATAACTCTGGGTTGCATTTTAGCATAGTTAAGGCCCTTTTTTTTACTTAATTTATCCCATCGGCAAGCTTTATTGTCTTCTGACAACTCTTGTTGATTTATGCATTAGGGAGCCTGGTGTTATTCATGTCTGTTGTTCTTACAGCTGGTGTTATTCATGTCTGTTGTATTTACAACTGCTGTTATTCATGTCTGTTGTATTTACAGCTGCTGTTTTTCATGTATGTTGTATTTACAGCTACTGTTATTAATGTCTGTTGTTTTTACAGCTGGTGTAATTCATGTCTGTTGTTTTTACAGCTGCTGTTATTCATGTCTGTTGTATTTACAACTGCTGTTCTTCATTATGTTGTGTTTACAGTTGCTGTTATTCATGTCCGTGGTATTTACAGCTGGTGTTATTCATGTCTGTTGTTTTTACAGCTGGTGTAATTCATGTCTGTTGTTTTTACAGCTGCTGTTATTCATGTCTGTTGTATTTACAGCTGCTGTTATTCATTAGGTTGTATTTACAGCTTCTGTTAATCATGTCTTGGTATTTACAGCTGCTGTTATTCATGTCTGTTGTATTTGCAGCTGCTGTTATTAATGTGTGTTGTATTTACAGCTGCTGTTATTCATATCTGTTGTATTTATAGCTACTGTTATTGTGTGTGTGTTTTTTTTTCAGTTTAATAAATCTTTTTAATTTTTACCTGCCGTTTTTAAAGAGCAGCATATTTTTAATCCACATTCAATGAAATGGTAAGCACTGTACCTTGGTTAGTATGTGGTTGTTATGGTAATATCCGACCAAAAACACACATCATTATAAAATATTAATATTTCTGTGTTTTACAGTGCTTTGTCCTTCCGTAGTAATAGAAACTGCAGAGAAATTGTTTTATACAAGCACATCTGTACCAGATGGGAGTTACCTGTATCCTACATCATTGTGGATACAGTGTCCATATGGCTCTGTTACTGATGGTCCCAGCACCATTCATTGTCAGCAAGATGGCACATGGTCCTCCAAAGTCACTAGATGTACAGGTATGTGAAGTTTGATTATTCGATAGCATACAGGAATCGTTTTTACTAGTGTTTTCCCATGCCCCTGCCAATTTGATTCATCAGCTTTTGGTTAAAACATATCACCATATTGAAAAATGGTGATAGGTCAATTGTTAACCCTCTCGGTCCATCAATCCATATGGCAATTTGTATGGTCATCCAAGGTAAAAAATTAGTTTTCAAAAATTTCTGATGGGGTCTTTAATTAATCAAATTTAATATATTTAATTAAAATTTCATGTGTATAATTGTAAAATACAAGTGCAATAACTGTTAAATTAAGTAAAATTTTACAAGAGTTATACCCATTTTATAACTTAATTTTCAGTAAAAAATTGTTTCCGGTCAATAGCGAGGTAATTCTTTTTGACAAACACATTTCTAGTTTTTGGAAGGCGAGCAAAGCTCTGACTTCCATAGCTGTCATGCAGCCCTAGTAATCTATTATACAAACTACGTATGGCAGGAACCGCCATATTCATCCGACCAATAAAGTAGTTCACAAGTTTCAAAACGCATTTACCTTAGCAGAGGATGTACTATACAACAAAAGTGTTTTATTTATTGCCGATACTTTTCTTTACAAAAATACGATACTGGAAGCATACAATTTCCATGGAAATGCGGAAGAATACACTAATCCCGTTGTACACTAAAAGACGAGGCAATTTTCATTCATAAAAACATTGTTTTACATATTTACTACTACTATGCATAGTGATGTCATCTGGTGGGGGTATATAATCTCTAACACCATTCGACATGTAATCATTAATGGGGAAAAATATTGACATGTTTTCGATATAATAACTCGTAGTTTGAGTAAATAGTGATTGTTAGTGTTATTTTATCCACTACCGATTGTCCTCTTTTAATTTTGATAGTAAAATAACGAAATTAGGTTCGGGGCTACATTTGTTGATTATAGAAAAACGCGCCAATCTGTCATCTTATGCAAGCAGTGTTTTGATGAACATATTTAATGGTTAATTAGGTCATCAGACCATTATGTTTGTTGTGTTTCTGTGTTGTATTTTATTGATTGATTAAATCTAGGTCACGCAACACCGTTTATAATGCTATTAATTGATTATTTATATTGTTGATTGAAAGCTATATGAGAATCAAATATAACTCAAGTCAATATACACTAAATCTAAGTAGGTCATGTTTGTTTTGGTCTAGACAAAGAGTTATGGATATGTGTTGTATATTCTTGAACAATCAGGAACATTTTTTGCTGAATGCGTTTCATTATCCATAAAACTACTGAACTGGAGATATTAAGATTGACTGGAGTTGTACATCACTACTCCATTCTTTCGATTTTTTAGAAATATCATAATATGAAGGTTTGTTTGTGAAGCTTTCATATAGGTTGTTCATGTTGATAACTTTTATGTGGAGATGTGGAAAGGAATCCTGGATCACCACGTTACCAGTTTACAAAATGTCCTGAAATGGATATTTTCACCAGGGTCATCAAATATTCAGTCAATTTTCACAGGGAAGACGGTGTACCATGGTGTTTGCATTTTTTTCGAATGCATTATTAAAACCGTTTGATAGGTACTGTTGGAAAAGTATTGATATGGACTCTGTATTGTATGCAGGAGATTATTTATACAGATATACAAAATAAATATTAAACACACCACATTCTTTTTAAATCCCAATGAATTGCCTTTTAACGTATCGGAAATCTAACTAAGTTTTCTAATTTTCCGAACCTACATTTTCGAATTAACACAGGCAGCGAGCCTTCCCTCAGGCATTTCAGGCCTTTGATTATAATATGTGCAGTTAGATAACCAATTTAAATGTTTTCCCAGGAGACAATGTCATGTTTAATCGGTGTCATTTTGTATTACTGCCCAGTATATTACAAAAGACCCCAAGAAAATAAATTAATAGAGTATACTTTGTTTGCCAGCCCTCCATTATAGTTATGAATGTAAACTACGCTAAGCCATATTCAACTGTTTGTATTATACACAAGTACAGAACTATTGTTAGGCCATTATAAATTAATTGCTAGATTGTCATCCAAATTTTTCTTAAAAACAGAGACGATGGCAGCATGAAAATTAGGAGGCGGGCAAGCGCACATGATCTAGCAATTAATTTATTGTGGCTTTATATTATATATTTTCGCAGCTGAGCAATGTGACTTCTTGGACGAGATCCATAATGGTCATCTCGAATACAAGGTAAACAGAACTGTGGGAAGTGATGTCATCTTTAACTGTAACCTTGGATACCTTCTCCATGGCAACAGACATAGATATTGTCAGACTGTCACATATGATGGGAAATATAAGAATGTCTGGAGTGGAAACCAGCCATCCTGCGAAGGTATAACAAGAATCTAATTAAGATTTAATATGTAGCCTTGTTGTTCTTGATCTTGCTTGCTCAGTTTTAACACCAACAGCTCTAGAAATATACATTTCCAGTAAGGAAACATTGAATGTGTAAAAGAATATTTAATCAAAGATAACGTCGATCAACAGAAGTTCTTTTTTAAAACATTGTTTCTTATACTCTACATATTGCAAGTTGTGTGTATATGAAATTTTAACAGAATTGTTCAATCAAACATTTTCCTCCAATTAGCCAAGTGCTTATGTTTGTGATGCTGTAGTTATATTATCAACGTTTCACTGTATTTGTTTAGACACAAATAAAAATCATAGTGATATGTTCATCCTAATATCAGTGGAAAGTAGAACTGTGGGGTTTAGTTTATACTATGTTATTTTAGCTTGATTGTGATGAAAGCACAGTGTTTATATGAAACGCTAACGAGTCTGCTTCCTGGGTAGAACCTGTACTGAGTGTCGTTTTATAAGAGGCATTGGGTCAATCGGGAGAAAGTACCCGCAACCTCTGGCGTGACAGCCAACACTCTATCCATTACACTACTTACCTGCTTAAACTGTGGGTCAAAACTGGTATTCTGACATTTGTTAGTTGTGCCAGTACATACAGGATAATTTCTGTGACCCAGTGTTTGCGGAAATTACCAAAGTGAAAAGGTGTCATATTTTTGTGTCTATTTATTTTAAGAAAGTAATATTTTGTCTTTGTAAAGTTTGAAGTTGACTTAATTATTAAAATGTAATGCATTATCAGAGTAGTTTAACTTGGTATTTATGTTGAAAATAAATCATCACACATGACACCATCAACTTCATTGAGCATTAAATCAAAACGGCAGATGAATGGGAAATTGTTCACAACAAGCATGACAAGTCTGATATTTAGAGACATCTTGGTTTTAAGAAATTACATGATACACCATGGTACATACCGCAATACTCACTAAAACAATGAGGTGCATACAATGGTGCTTTTTTTCTCGTGGTACCCACTGTTAATGAAAAAGTATTATATAATTTTTCAGCTGTTGACTGTGGCAAACCTCTATCAATACCCCATAGTAATGTCACTTTTATTGATACACTGTATGGTAGTGAAGCAGTCTACACATGTGATCCGGGATACAGACTGGTTGGAAAATCTACCAGAATGTGTGAATCATCAGGTCTCTGGAGCACTGATGTCATTATCTGTGTAGGTGAGTCATGGCATCCATTAAGGAAATAATTCAGTAATATCAGTGATCATTATGACATTTGTTATGTACAGATAGGTGTAAAGTCATTGTTTTGTTTGCTCTGTTTTTGTTTTGTTTTGCTTTGCATGTCATTACATGGTATTATTGTTGTTTTATAATTTTGGACAGTATTATATCTGCTGCAGACAGAAACAAAATATGACAGGGGAACATTTAAAGCATGGCATCAAGCGAGGAATTAAGCTGTTAATGCCATTTTAAACTGCAACCACAGACTGCCCCCACTATTCTACAGTCAAGGTCAATTCGTGGGCAGCCAAAGATCAAGTTCTTTTTACATTGTGACTCAGCAGTTGATTTTATTTCTTAAATATTGGACATAAATTTTCAGCATATGTAGAAAATGTTATGTCTTAGACAACTCCAACTTTCCCATGAGCAAGGTCACTGCCAGAGAACTAAGATCAAATTTTTTTCAAGTTGGTAGATGGTACAATTGTAAAGATGTCAGGCAGGATATTTGCAATGCAAATGTACAACTCGCACCATTGGTCTCTGCAATGATCAAATCCCTTGTGGGCTGCAGCTCTGAAGTGGATAGTCTAATTTTTTAAAATATTTGACAGGAATGTTCAGCACATTAACAAACATCGTAGGATACCTACGGGTGTCAATTCCGATACTCTCCATCCATCACCCGTGGGAAATTATGCTAGCTCTATGTTGTTTTATTTGAACAGAACAAGATACAGTTAACATTAACAATGTCTTATCAAAACAGCATTTTCATGAAACTAGCGTTGCAATTGGAAATCGTGAAGGAACCAATCATATGGTTGCTTTGTGGCTTGGTAAAAATGATGCAAATTAAGCTTGTGAAATATCCCATGGGTAATAAATGGAGAGTGTTGGAATGGATTACGCGTGGGTATCAGATGATGATTAACAAACAGTTGTATATAATTCTTCAATCCCATGTTCACGGTTTCATCAAGATTACATGAAGTTTATCCTCCAGACTGTAATTATGTAGTAGATTGTCCAGTTTTAAAAATGCAATCCAGCACATGAAAGACATACACAGTTTACAACTCCCTACCATTTGATGGTGATGCTAAAGGAACCGGCAAAGGTCAGAGGGTTCCGAAAATCACCTTTGGACTACAATCTGTTGTAAACAGTCTGATTATATCAGAAACTTGTAAGATAATATCAGACAATGATATTATGACCATGCTTTCAGAAATTTGCCACCTTGTGAACTCATTTCTAGTTAAATTCTTTGTAATGACTATTGGACCAAGATAACAACTTGGTATGCAAATAAATGCATACAGATAATGAACTCTTGTTTAGAAATTGAATTGGTGGGAAAATGATATTTCAATCTATGGAAGATGTTCTTATTTCTTTATGCTAAAACCCCAAGCTCATTAGATTATATTTGATTATTCAATGTACACAGCTGCCACGTGTTTAAGCCCGGGTGTACCCACGTATGGTTCTATGCAGTCTGAAGATAACATTTATACTGAGGGCTCCATGGTCCATTACACGTGCCTCCCTGGCTTCACACTTTCAGGTATTTTCATTTTGTTTTTACTTTTGTGCTATTCTATCCCTTATTATACCCCCAGATACAAAGTATATGTGGGTTATATAGGAGTCACATTTGTCCGTTGGTCTGTCAATCCTTCCAAACATCCGTCTTCAGACGATTTTTGTGATCCGTATTTCGCAGCAACCTTTGGCAGGAATTCAATGAAACTTCACATGGGTGACTTGTACCAAGCCTGGTTGTGCATATTGTCGGCATGTTGCACGAAATTTTCAATGAGTTATGGCCCTTTGAATTTTTCATACATGTCCGTCTGGACAAATTTTGTGATCACTATTTCTCAACAATCATTGGCTGGAATTCAATGAAAGTTCACAAGAGTGACTGGTACCATCCTAGCTGTACTTATCATCAGCATGTTCTATCAATATATTTGTATATATATTTTTTTTTTGGCAAATAGAGGATTAATTTTAAATTTGTTTTAAGCTTTAATGGCCAAAGGCCAGAAGTGCTTATGTAATGACGCATTGTCTGTTGTCTGTCGTCTCTCGTCTGTTAGCAGCACTTTCTCTGAAACCACTAGGCCAGTTAAACTGAAACTTCACATGGATGTTTCTATTGCATAGGAGACTATACAGAAGATAGTCCAAAACTTAAAAAATCTTTTTATCATGAACGGTCTAATAGATTTTCAAAATGTTTATGTAGTAATGATGACCAACTATAGTTTTGTTAGATTTGTTCAAATGGTGTCCATAGGGTTAAAAATGACCCTGCCCCGAGGGATCAATTAGGGGACACATGTCATTTTTTTTTTTTTTTTTTTTTTAAATGGAAATGATTTTGCTTATATCTAAACAGAAGCATTGTTTGGTGAAGGAGGTTCAGATTTGTAAAAATGACAGGGTTTCACTGTCTTAAGGGGTCAAGAGGGGCCCGAAAAGGGTAAAACTTGGGAATTACTAAAATCGTTTTCTTAAGAACCGGTACGTCAGATTTGTTCATATTTGGCATAAATTATCCCTATGTGTAGGGCTTTGATTGCAGATAAGAATTTAGGGGCTAAAATTTATAGGGGCCCTGTGAGGGGACTTAGAATTTTACATAGGGTTACTATGGGAAAGCAGAAGGTTCTTTGTTTCTTTCATCTCTTCTGAAACCACTAGGCCAATTAAACTGAAACTACACATAGATAATTCTGTTGCATAGGAGACTATACAGATTTATATTTTTTCGATCTGAAATTAAAGATGGCAGCCATTATTAAAAAAAGTCCAAAATTTAAAAAATCTTCTTATCATGAACGGCCCATGTTTACGTAGTAATGATGACCAACTATAGTTTTGTTAGATTTGTTCAAATGGTGTCCATAGATTTAAAAATGAACCAGCCCTGAGGATTCCATAAGGGGCCCCAAAAGGGTACAAATTGAGAACTACTAAACTCGTTTTCTTACATATGCATTACATTACATATACATTCTTGTACATATTTGATATAAATCATCCCTATGTGTACGGGTTTGATTACAGATAAGAATTTAGGAGATAAATTTATAGGGGCCTGTTAGGGGACTTAGAATTTTACATAGGGATACTATGGGAAAACAGAAAATTCTCTTTTTTTTTTTCATTTATTTGAAACCACTAGGCCATCACATGGATGTTTCTATTGCATAAGAAACTATACAGAAGATTTTTTTCTTTATCTGAAATTAAAGATGGCAGCTATTACTAAAAATAGTCCAAAACTTAAAAAATTACCCCGCTTCAAGGGATCTATTGCATAGGAGAATTTCAAAAAGTGCTATGGCCACTATGAGTCAGTAGAGCATCCACAGGCCCTCTTGGGCCTATTGTTTTAAATAAAGTGCATGTTTTTACAATTTTTTCCAGACCCATTTCCACTTGTTTGTGGGGAACAAGATGAAAGTTCTGTGGTATCAGTGGCGAGGACCAGTCTGCCACAACACCATATGACCCTGTTGGCAACCCTCTCTCTGCCAATCGAAATGACATCCCAACAAATGCAGACTTGTTCTGTTTATTACAATGACCAAGTTCAGACTGAGCTTCTGTCTCAAAAGTCATTAATGAAGGAAATATGTAACCACACAGACCAGTTGGGTATTCATGTTGTAGATGGCTCTGCAGATATCAATGAGTTGGCACAGCAGGTAAATATCCTCACCAAAGATACAGAATCGAAACAAGCTTTTGTGATTGTCATCATCACGTTATCTCTTGTCATCAACTTTTTACAAAATAATGTTCTGGTACTGAAAATAAATTCAGTGACTTTGATGTATATTTATAGGTAGCCTAAGTCCATGGTCTTCAGCCTGGATTTAATACTAGGCTCTGCCCATTGGGCATCAAACTTATTTTTCTATTAGAAAAAAAATCTTTTAAAAAAGCTTCCCCAAACACTGCAGGTGCTTTAACTTCCATATTTTGTATGTAGCATAAGGTATGTTCTACTATGAATATTACTTGGCAAATAATAACAAACTCACAAAGGTTTGTTAAGAATAGTACTGTTTTGACTGTGAACTACCAGGGCATGTCTTGTGTAACTGCTTGTAAGATATTTATTTGGAAATGTTTTTTATCCCCCCAATCTGTAACACAACTGTATGGAGCATCACTACAAATTCATTCAAGTGATTTTGTTGAATCTTCAAACAATGACAGAGGACATTGAGAGGAAATGCAGTGTATAAGAACCATTACTCTACCTTGCTTTCTTTTTTTAATTATCCTTTTATCAAATTTACTTGTCCAGAGCATTACTCAAAAAATATTCAAAAGATTTTGTTGAATCGTCACACAATGACAGAGGACATTGAGAGAAAGTGCATTGTACAAGAACCATAACTCTACCTTGCTTACTTTTTGAATTATCTCCCTTTATTAATTTACACTTTTTTCTGATATAAAACTCCAAAACTAAAGGTGCTGAATGTAATTTATTCAAACTGTACACAAAGACAGAGGACATTATGGGGAAGTCCAGTGTTTAGGAGCCACAACTCTACCTTGCCTTTTTTTTCAATTATCCCCATTTATCACTTTTAATATACTTGTCATAAAGATTACTCAAGAACTATTCAATGGATTTGGTTCACATTTCATGCAACAATAGAGAATACTGAGAAGAAGTGCATTGTTCAAGAACTGCAGCTCTACCTTGCCCATTTTTGAATGATCTCCGTTTTTATATATTGTTATGCTTGTCAGAACATAACTCAAAAAAGTATTCAATGGATTTAATTGATATTTCACACAATTATAGAGGACATTGAGAGGAAGTGCAGTGTGCAAGAACCATAATGTTTCTTCTGTCTTTACAAAATTATTCCCCTTGTAATTAAATTTTATCATGCGAGTCCCTAACATAACTTAAAAAGTGTTCAAGGGATTTAGTTCACATTTCACACAAAGATAGAAAACATTGAGAGGAGTGCAGTGTGCAGGAAGCACCTCTTTCTTTTGTCTTGAAAAGTTTTGAAGTAAAAGCTTTGAAACTGCATACAATGAGAGCATAGACAGGAAGTGGACAGTACAAGGATTTGCCTCAGCGGGGGATTGGCCATGTCCAACATGGCTATTGTTATCAATACAAATTAGTCTTTATATGATTTTTTAATCATTTAAAGAAAGACTGGACCCAATTGGTCTTTCAAGAACTTTGGAACTTCCACTACAATTAAAATTGAGAAATTTTAAAAGCAATTTTAATCCAGATTAGGAAAAGAATCAATGAGATCTTCTCAAATTGGGTAATTTTCTGGTAGTTCATGGGTCTTTTTCTCAAAATCCATGGGTCATCTTTTTATCAATATTTTTTATAGGTAATTCAAATGATAAAGAATCAAAATTAAAAAACACAAGTATGAAGTGGCATATTGTGGTGGAATATTCCTTCTATTTGGAAAACATAGGACAATCTGGGTAAAATTCATTTTGATTTGGTATCGGGTACCATTTTATTAAGGAAAATAATCTGCATTTGTGGGGTTAATCATCATTCATAATGTTGTGTCTTATAATTGTGGTGTCCAATTACATTTAATTTCATAAAAGGCTTTTCTTGCCTTCATTGAAATAAAAACCTTTGGGTTTACATTTTAGATCACATTGAACAAAACCATTGTTGTGTTGCCAAGACAAGGTAACCTAGCAACACAAGTAGAAGAGTCATGTCTACAGAATATAAAGAATAAAATGCTAGAGAGAGACAATAGTGTGTTACCTGCATCTGATCACTGTCCAAAGGTACGTATTTCAATTCCTCACTTTTAAATGTGCCCATTGAAGACATGTATCACTGTTGCTGCTATTAAACTAATAAAAAAAAAAAATCTACCCAGTATTTGGTCAACGATGATTTTGATGATTTTAGGGCTTTTTGTAAATATGTATACATTTAATAACATGGTTCTTATTTTTAGTCTAGTTCAGCACAATCAGAGGTGTGTTTCACTGAAGATTCAGTTTAGAGGTCAGAGATCAAATAAGTCAAAATAGTGTCTAAGATATTACTGTGAAACCCCACAGTAATTTTTGAGTACAATGAGCTGTTTTTTGGAGAACTCTATAAGAATTATATTCTTCCTATCTAATCCTTTACATTTTGTATACTGTACTTGTTTATTTGATAATTCTGAAAATAAAATATGTTTAAACCAGAAGCTGTATCACTACGAGAACCAGGTAACTTGTACCTTAAAGGTCAAAGTCTCACTTACACGCCAGCCATCAAATGAACCAAAAACTGTCTATGCCATGACTTTGTAAATAAACAAAATAAGTTTGTAAACCTCCACACAACTGTTTAGCTCATGTATGTGCCATAAGGAATAAGAAAATCATTACCACAATGTTTGATGTCACAAATGTCAAATGATTAAAAATCATATCTCAGCTTTAATCTTTAAATTGCTGAAGAGAAAATTATGTTATGCACAAATGTTTTGCACCAGTTAATTGGGCCTGTAACACAAAGGGGAAGGTCACACAGAGAAGTCAAGTATCATCGTTTTTCAGAAATAATGATAGAATTCATTGATATGTGATATGCTAGCATGTGATGTGATGGACACGTCAAGCCAGTGATGTGATATGCTAGCATGTGATGTGATGGACACGTCAATCCAGTGATGTGATATGCTAGCATGTGATGTGATGGACACGTCAAGCCAGTGATGTGATATGCTAGCATGTTATGTGATGGACACATCAAGCCAGTGATGTGATATGCTAGCATGTGATGTGATGGACATGTCAAGCCAGTGATGTGATATGCTAGCATGTTATGTGATGGACATGTCAAGCCAGTGATGTGATATGCTAGCATGTGATGTGATGGACACCTCAAGCCAGTGATGTGATATGCTAGCATGTGATGTGATGGACACGTCACCCCAGTGATGTGATATGCTAGCATGTTATGAACACATCTGATTAGGCTGTATTAACATTTTAACAGGGTTTTTAGCTCACCTGAGCCGAAGACTCACAGGTGAGCTTTTGTGATCGCCTGGTGTCCGTCGTCTGTCGTCCGTCATTTACTTTTAGCTTTTAACAACTTCTCCTCTGAAACCACTGGGCCAATTTTAATATAATTTCACAGAAATGTTTCTTGGGTGACCCTCTACCAAGTTTATTCAAGCCATCTTGATTCGTCAAAAAACATGGTGGCCAGGGGGTGGGGTAAGTTTACTATATATGCTATAGTAAAAACTTAAAAAATCTTCTTGTCAGAAACTACTGGCCCGATTTTAAAATAATTTCACAGAAATGTTTCTTGGGTGACTCTTTACCAAGTTTGTTCAAGCCATCTTGATTCGTCAAAAAACATGGCAGCCAGGGGGTGGGGTTAGTTTTATGTCAAATTACTTCCCCTGTTTTATAGCATAAATGTCTGTATATAGCAATTATTATAAGAAGAGGTAATAAACTCTTTAAATAAACTTTTTTTTTGCTATTATTATACAATAATATACCAGATATAAGTTTTAAAAGATAATTCATCATAAAAAAAAGAATGATACAATTATAATCAATGATTGAAATATTATTCATATTATTTAAATATCATGAACCATTTTATAATAGTGTTTTTCTGAATATAAAAGTCAGAGTTTTTTATGGTTCAGACAGAGATGTTTTATTGCTTCATAATAAAGCAATACCATATCTTTAGCTAGTTTCATAACAGCAAGAAGTCTGCTTGAGATTTTCAGTATCAAAGTGTACTTGAAATCTTGGAGGAGGAGCTTAATTGTTTTTGGGGGAGAGTGCACTGTGACAAGGATTCTTTTAAGTGGTATAATTTGAGAATGCTTGTGTTTAAAACTCATTGGAATATTTATTGTGCTGGAACTGCGGATTGTTTCATGCACAATAGTTGAGTCTAATGTTTTAGTTTGAAACTGTTCTCAAACATAACAGGTTAGTTTTGTGCTGGAACTGGATTTTTATCTTAGTTCGAAGACAGCATCTATAGTAAAAACTTCAAAAGCCTTCTTGTCAGAATCTACTGACCTGATTTTGATGTAATTTCACTGACATTTACCATGGGTGAACCTCTACCAAGTTTGAACTCTTCTATGCATCTGTTACATCTTAAAACAAATCAAAATTCTAACTACTTGCCCATCTCGTCTTTCTGGAATTTTGAGCGTACATGTATTATATAATCTACTTATGTTGGGTGACTCAAGGTCAGTCAGGTGAGCGATAAAGGGCCATCTTGGCCCTCTTATTTTTTTGTGCATTATCATTAAAATTTTAACAATGTAGGCATTCATATAAGAAACCTTTTCAAATGAGTCATCCCTATAAGAAACATTTCCAGTGAGTCATTCCTTTAAGAAACTTATCCAAATGATGAGTCATTCCTATAAGAAACCTTTTCAAATGAGTCTTCCTATAAGAAAAATTTTAAATAAATTATTACCATAAGAAACTTTTTCACAAAGCAAATTTGAACAATAAATACCTTATCATTAAAATTTGAACAACATAGGCATTCATCTAAGAAACCTTTTCAAATGAGTCGTACCTCTAAGAAACTTTTTCAAATGAATCATTTCTCTAAGAATTTTTTTCAAATGAGTTATTCCTATGGGAAACCTTTTCAAATGAGTCATTCCTATGAGAAACCTTTTCATATAGGCCATTCTTATAAGAAACCTTTTCAAATGAGTCATTCCTATAAGAAACCTTTCAAATAAGACAATCCTATAAGAAGCTCTTTCAAATGAATCATTCCTATAAGAAACCTTTTCAAATGAGTCATTCCTATAAGAAACCTTTTCAAATAAGTTAAACTTATAAGAAACATTTTCAAATGAGTCATTCCTATAAGAAACCTTTCAAATGATTCATTCATGTAAGGAAACATTTGGGGACATTTGTCACCAACTGGTGACTTTTTTGTTTTATTCGTATTTCTGTTATCAGGTTACAGCCAGTGGTCTGAACATAGTGGAACCAATCCTATACTGTGAATCAGGGGAACCAGTTAGAGAGAAAGATGTCACAACATGTTTACAAGTTAACAAAGGTTGGTACCCCTGGACACAACATGTGACACATGTTTGTTTTGTCTCCTTTCATCTTATTGTATTTGATCTACAGTTGGAACATAGAAATTATTACTTATTTGTTATTATTTGTCACTAAATAAAAACAACAAATCAAATAAAAAATTAAATCATTTTATTGATCTATTATTAACTCTTTGTGGTATTGCAGCTTTTCTACTTCATCCACATCTCAGTAATCTTGTAAAGATGTATGTTAAACTCTGCATGTTGTATTGTAAATGTGTATAGCCTTCATGACAACTGTGATGTATGAATGTCAAGGTCATTATGTTAACATGTTGGGCTATAAATAATTATTCTGCAAATGCATGTACACTCCTGTCCTGTTATAACGCGGTCCATTATAATGCAAAACTCTTTATAACATGTTTTTTCTTAGTCTATGGCTCCAAAATTTAAATTGATACTTTCAGCCAGATAATTAAAAACTCGTGGCATAATAATTGATGAATTGATCGAAAATCTCAACTAAATCGCTAAGTGTTTGTGAGCTTGTTACGTTTTTTTTTCAAACTGTGACCATGTATTTGTCCATCAATTACACCTTGATAATTCAGCCTGACATGATAACAAATTCTTATTGTTATAAACAACATCGCTTTTAATTGATTTACACTGACAAACAATGGTCTGTCATATTTATCACACATTGTCATGTATTTGTTTACGGTACTTCAACCAGATAATGTATTACCAAATAGTGTAGTGCAGTGCACCTTGAGATATTTATTACAAGGTTCTATGTATATTGCGGTTTCATTCCGTGGATCCCGGCAATCGCGTTAAAACGGAACCAAAAATTAGTTCTATTATTGCATTTACAGCTTTTCAAAAAATTACAACATTTCTTCATGCCTGAAGGGAAAGTAATTTAATGTAATTTATTTGCAAACATTGCACAACTGTTACATGCATTTGATTTCAAATCTGTCAAACAATTATCCTCGACTTATGTATGTGTGTAATTATAAGAATCTAACATGGGTTTGAGTTTCCAATAAAAATCCCATCCCGGGGGATAACTGCGTTGGTGGGAACAAGGCTCTGCCCAAGGAAGGGAATTTTCTATCTCAACCGAAAAATCCATGCATGATTCTTTTTCTTGCATATCAAACATATAAATAATTATTTTAGCTGAAATAATCATGATTATATTTTTACAACAGTCACTTTTAAGATGGTCTATTATATGTTTTACGTAGTATATTGTATACGTTACGTCATAAATGAATATAACGTCATTGTGCGAGAATTTTATCTCGGCCCTAAGGTGAGATCCCGATAAAAACGCAGATATCCTTATCCAGTGTGCAAGAAAATATAATCTAATACATATCACGCCATGTCTTGCATAGGTAAATATACTTCATACCATCAGTTTATATGTATTTTTAGCTCGCCAGGACGAAGTCCAAGGAGAGCTATTGTCAAGACCCCGGCGACGCCGTCCGCGTCGTCTGTATAAACCCAGGTTAAACTTTTGCGTTTAAGTTTAACATATCTATGCAACAACTCATTGGATGTGAATGAAACTTTGCATGTGTCTTCACCATCATCAATGGAACACACACAGACAAGAACCATAACTCTGGATTGCATTTTGGCACAGTGATGGCCCTTTTTGGACTTAGACACCAAGAGGCGACTTTTGTTGGTCTTCTGACAACTTTTGTTGGGATTTGTTATGATGTAAATCAGTTTAAGGTCAGAAAACTTCTGTCCTTTTAACATATAGGACCCTCAGTTTTTAGCTCATCTGAGCAAAGCTCAGGATCAGCTACTGTGATTTACATGCCTGTCATCCGTCGTTAACTTTAGCTTCGAAATACTTCTCCAAATCCTCTTGACAGATTTTCAGCAAGTTTTGTGTGAAACTTTCTTACACAAAGCTCTCTCAAGCTTGTTCAAATGATGATCTTGGAGTCAAATTTGACCCCTCCCCAGGGGTTTATCAAAATTTCAAAAATATTGTTCTTCGAAAATGCAAAGCATGGAACTTTGATATTTTGCCTGTAGTATCGTCTAATGGGTTTCTGTCAAGTTTATTCAAGCCATGACCCTAGGGTTAAAATTGGCCCCACCCTGGGGACATGTCAGTTGAACATAGGGAAATTTACATTTAAAAATCTTCTTCTCAAGAACCGTCTAATCAAACTGGTTCATATTTGGTTTAAATGATCCCTATCACTAGGTGTTTTCAAATTTGTTCAAATAAAGGGCTCGGATTGATTTGGGCCAAGTAAAGGTACTTTGATTTTTACCTAGGTATACTATGGGAAAACTTTTCTGATCTATTTTAGGTATTATTTCAATTATCTTCATGTCTGGAGCATTGCTTAGACATAACAGTTGAGACAGGGTCCTTTGAAGAGGATTTGATATAAATAAAGGACCAGCAGGGGCCCCAAAAAAGATAAAATTATGTAATTTCAAAAATATTCTTTCTATAAACTGATGAGCCAAATTTATTAATATTTGGTTAAAATGTCTCCTATGAATAGGGGTTTCAAAGTTGTTCAAATAAAGGGGTTAGGATATAAGGGCACATTGATTTTAACTGAGGAATACTATGGGAAAACAGATAATCCTGTTTTTCTCACTTATTTTATGTATTATTTCAACTGTCTCGAGGTCTGGAACATTGTTTAGTCATAACAGTTGAGACTGTATCCTTTAAAGGGGATTTAATATCCATAAGGGGTCAGCAGGGGCCCAAAAAGGGATAAAATTGTGATAAGTCAGACTTGTTTATTATATGTACCTCCCTTTATTTTATATTTTTCAAATAATCTTCTTCAGAAGAACTGTCCAGCCAAATTTATTCATATTTCGTATAAATGATCCTTATGAGTAGGGGTTTCAAGTCTGTTCAAATGAAAGGGCTAGGGTCTAGTTAGAGGATTTTGATTTTTAAAATAGTAATACTACAGAAAAACAGTAAATTCTATTGTTATCAGTTATTTTAGGAATGATTTAATCTCCTGAGGTTTTTGAAAGGTTTTTATTATTCATAAAGGGCCAGCAGGGAACCCAAAAAGGGATAATATGATGATTATCAAAAAAATCTTGTTTATTATACTATTTTGAAGCTACGTCATTCTATTTTTATATGGAACCTACCGAATTAGGGATGACAGCACATTCATCTGTTGCATACATTATACAATACAATAGATTCAATATTAATATATTACCTTGTTGGATGATTCCAATTATAAATAGAACAACATAGTTTTACAATAACGTATTCAGTTTATATCATAATAGTAGGTCAATAACAGTTTTAGAGTAAATATTTAACATAAAATTAGTGAACAAAATTTTCAAGAGTTACATCTACACCCCCCCACCCCCTCCTCATTTCAAAGTAACTGTCTACCTATACATAAAATCAGACTTTTCTGATACTGCTGTAGTAATCACCTTATTCTGCTTGCAAAAAATGATGACTAGTTCAAAGCACTAGGATAAAACTTGTTCATGAAATTATGATACTGCTGTCTGATCTCTTTTTTTGCATATACAAGTATGTAAGGAGTCTGCTTAAAATTAGGGTTAAGGGACCATTTGAGTGCAGTAGGGTGACTTTCACTTTACATGGAAATGCTATGAGAAAACAGATAATTCTCATTTGTCTCATCTGTAACTATAATAAGTGCTAATCATATGCACTTAGTCCATACAATATTTGAAAGGAAATGACATGATAATATGAGTGACTTAGGTCCACCTTGGGTCTCTTGTAATCCAAACCTAGTTTCTGTCTTGTTAACACCATGGGACCTTCAGTTTTTATTCAAACCATAACTGTACTTGACAGGGTGTTTATGATTATGAAATTACTTTTTTAAACCAGTCAGATTGGGTCATAATGAACACTAGTGCAATACAGACTCATTTTAATAGTTCCAATTCTTAATTATGAATTGTTTTGCCACAGTAGTCCTTTTATGATCTCTGGTTTTAGAGTTATATTTTTTTTTTTTTTTTAAGTTTTGACTTTATCATCTTGACTGTTTAATGATATATATTTCTGTGTTCATTTTTTTCAATCAATTTATAGATATGGAATGTACCATTAAATATTGTATGCTAAAATAGAAAAAAAATCACTTACTTAATTAGTAGTTAAAATTGTGTCCTGTAATTTCCTCTTCAGTACCTAATGCTTTACTTACTGCTAATCTTCAAAATATTAATTTACACACTATGCTAATCATTAGTTTGCACACATATCAATATCTATTTTCTGTGCACCATGTTTGTTTGTGTATTCCTTGCCTTGTAGTTTGTTTGTGTATTCCTTGCCTTGTAGTTTGTTTGTGTATTCATTGCCTTGTAGTTTGTTTGTGCATTCTTTGCCTTATTTTTGTTTGCTGTGATTTCTTCTTTCAGTCTAACATCCTGAATTATCTTCAATTCTGATTTTATTTTATGCATGTTGTTTTCTTCATTAATTTTAATTTCAGCTCCTGTGTTACCAAGGAAATCTAATGTATCCTCACCAGAAATACTAAGCATTGTGTCAACGTCTGCCACCAAGTTTATAAGGAAATCTTCTTTTCTCTCCATCTTTGATATAAAACATGCTTCAAGCATAACAAAACACAATAAAGACAGTATGACTGTGACAACTGCAACTGTTGTAATGCAAGAGGGACTCAAGTCAACATTTACAAAATCATTTAATAAGTATAAAACAGACTCAGTATTTGACATAACAATTGCTAAACTGCCAAAAGAAAATGTCACAGATGTATCAGTTTCTAAAAGCAAAGCAAATGTCAAAGCTTATCAGAACTCATTGGATAAACTCAGACTTGTTAAGAAAGAAGCACAAAAAATATTTTTTACCAGCAGATCTTTGGATACCAGTGTCTTGAAAGACAATTTGCCAGTAATTTCTGCTACAACAGTTGGCATCAATTTAGCAACCATTCAAGACTCCAGAATTTCATATAATAGAGAAATGATATCAAAATCTGCCAATCAAATCAGCAGTGGCATTCAATCATCAACTTCTGTCTTGAATGAGATTATTACTGCTTCTTACTTAGATATACACACACCTACTCCATCATTAACATCAGATACTCCAGTAAGAACTGAAAATATAATTTATAGTATAGATGAAAATAGTAGCACAGTACATAAAATAGTATATCCAAGAGATACTGTTGCTACTTCACTAGATCTATTGACAAACATTCAGCTGCCAATATCAAATGCAATTAACTTACAATCATTTAGCAAGTATCTACAGTCCTCTGCTGTCCATAAAGCAGAAATTAAAGATGAAAAATCTGCAATGAATGTTAAGTTGTATCTTACAGAGACAAGTTTTGCATATGATAAAAAAGTGAAGACACTGAGTTCCTTTCTTTCATCAAATAGTAATATAATCCATACACAAACAAGAGAACCAACACTTTTGCCATCCATGCCATCATCAGTTGTATTAATTAGTTTGGCACAGTCAATGGAATCAACAGTACCATCAGCTATACCATTACCAGTTGTGTCAACCGAATTGGCACATTCAATGGAACCAGCAGTACCAACAGCTATACCATTACCAGTTGTGTCAACCAGATTTGCACAATCAATGGAACCAGCAGTACCAACAGCCAAAGTATCAACAATTGTGCCACATGGATTGGCACAATCAATGGAACCAACAACCATATCATTGACAATCATGTCAACCTGGTTCGCGCAATCAAAGGAACCAGCATTACCAACAATCTTACCATCTATGTCATCATCAGTTGTGTCAACAAGTTTGGCACAATCAGCAAAATCAACAGTATCAACAACAATACCATCCATGTCACCATTATTTGTGTCAACCAGTTCGTCACAGTCAGCAGACCCAACAGTGACAAAAACCATACCATCCATGTCATCATCATTTGTGTCAACCAGTTTGGCACAGTCAGCAGACCCAACAGTATCAACAAACATACCATCCATGTCATCATCATTTGTGTCAACCAGTTTGGTACAATCAGCAGACCCAACAGTATCAACAACCATACCATCCATGTCACCATTATTTGTGTCAACCAGTTCGTCACAGTCAGCAGACCCACTAGTATCAACAACCATACCATCCATGTCATCATCATTTGTGTCAACCAGTTTGGTACAATCAGCAGACTCAACAGTATCAACAACCATACCTTCCATGTCATCATCATTTTTATTAACCAGTTTGGCGCAATCAGCAGACCCAGCAGTTCAAACAGCCATACCTTCCATGTCATCATCAGTTGTGTTAACCAGTTCAGCACAATCAGCAGACCCAACAGTACCAACAACCATACCGTCCATGTCATCATCAGTTGTGACAACCAGTTTGGCACAATCAGCAGAACCAATAGTACCAACAACCATACCATCCATGTCATCATCAATTGTTTCAACAGGTTTGGCACAATCAGCAGAACCAATAGTACGGACATCCATACCATCCATGTCATCATTAGTCGTGTCAACCAGTTCAGCACAGTCAGCAGAACCAACAGTATCAACATCCATATCATCCATGTCATCATTAGTTGTGTCAACTAGTTTGGCACAATCAGCACAACTAACAGTACCAACAACCATACCATCCATATCAATATCAATTGTTTCTACCAGTTTGGCACAATCAGCAGAACCAACAGTATCAACATCCATACCATTTTCAATTTTATCAACCAGTTTTGGACAATTAATGGAACCAGCAGGATCAACAACCAAACCATCCCTGGCATCATTGGTTGCTTCGACGGGATTGGCAAAGTCAACAGTATCAACAACCCTATTGCAAATGCCATCATCTGTTTCTTCAACCAGTTTGGCCCAAACTGCAGAACCAGAAATATATAATACCATGTCAAAACTTTCATCATATTTTGCTGCAACAATTTTGACAACAAATTCAGAAACAGCTATATCAACAAGCATATCAGAAGGGCCATCCTCTGCTGTTCCAATCTTTATTACACAAACTACAGAATCGGCAGTATTGACAACCATGCAACAAGTGTTGTCACTGGCGGTTTCAACCAGTTTGACTAAATCAAAAGAAATACCAGTATCAACCTCCATAACATCAATGCCATTACCAGCTGTATCAACAAGTTTGACACAAATTACAGATCCACCAGTGCCGGCAGTCATACCATCCATGCAAACAACCATGTCACAAATGCCATTATCAGTCCCTTCAATCAAATTAGCACAACTAAGAGAATCGGCAATATCAGCAATACCATCCATGCCATCATCGTCAATGTCAACAAGTTTGGCAAAATCAACCGAAACAGCAATATCACCAAACATATCTTCAGTGACATCAGCTGTTACTTCATCTGTAACATCTCAATTATTGGAACCAGTTTTATCAACAGCCATACCTTCTCTGCCATCTTTAATAACTTCAATTGTTTTATCAAGATTATTAAAGGATGCACCATCTATAACTTCAGAAAATACTCCATTTCAAGGATCAGAAATAGATATATTATCTGATGATGGAGTGCTTTTGCAAAAATCATCTAGTATAGTGTTATCATCATCCGAAGCAGCAGTAAAATCACCACTTTTAAATGGCATGCACAAAGAACTATCATTGGCCAATTTCAATAAATTAGTCGTGTCATCAGATACAGTAATACAATCAAGTTCAGCAACATCAATAGAAGCATTACCATCTACAATTAAGTCTGCTGGGCTATCATCTGTAATGGCATCACAAACATCCATATCAGATGTTGCAGCAGCATCTGTTAAACCTTCATCAACATTTTTATCAGCAACACATTTATCTTCATCTTCAACATCTGTTTTACTAAGTATAACAACATCAACAAAATTAATGCCATCAATCACACAAACACACTCTTTAGTGTTAGATGAAATTGTTAAAAATACAGCGTTTGCAATTAAACCTTCGTCAACATTAACATCAGCAATAGAAATATTGAATATATCTTCATCTTCGACACCTGCATTGCTAAGTTTAACAGAATCATCAGCAACATTGATGCCAACAGCCACAAAAACACCCTTGTCAGTGTCAATAAAACCATCAATATCTATACCTATAATTGAAATAATGAATTTATCTTCATCATCAAGACTAGCATTACTAAATGCAACATTGTCTAAAGCAAAAGTTTCCTCAGCATCATTGAAGGGATCAGAAGCAACATCTGTGTTCTCTAAAGATATGAACTATTACAATACTGTTATACGAAATCGTATTCAAGATAAATATGACTCAAACACAGTAGTGATAAAAGAGATGAAAAGCAAGATGAGCTTGACATCTTGGAAATATAGCCAACATAATAATAAACTTGCCTCATTTGAAAAACTAGATGCAAAAACTGATGCTTCAAATGCCACAAATAGTTTACATATGGCAAATGCAAATTACACTGGGTACAATCATGGTGATTCTCCAATATCACATCTAGATATTGAATCTTCTATTGTACAAAAACCAATAAATGCTACTGATTATCTAAATATTACCCATTTGATATCACCTTCTCAAGTACTACAGACAAAAGAAAAAAAAAACAAGAAGTCTGAAAATATAAGTAAAGTAGAATATGATACTGTTAATGATTGGATATGGACTGAACATTGGGAAACCTCTATTCATGAAATGAAAACATTTACAGACACATCCAAAACTTTAGAATATAACAAAACGAATAGAAGTCATGTTGTTAATGCAATACAGGAAAGTGTAATCGAAAATACAGAAGATATCAAAGTGTCCAAATATAATGAATTATCTGAAGTAAATGAGATTGGATTTATAAATGTAAATGAGATAGATAAACAATCACATGTAGCAGTAAGTTATAGATTTACACATAACCTACATATTCCAGTTTTGAATAGTATAAATAAAAAAGACACAACCTCTGAAATAGGTGAACTTTCACAAAAATTAAGAATTGGCTTAAGTGTTGAGAAATCTGATGAATTTAATGACTTTACACCTATTGTACCATACAAATATATAAATGGAATGTCTGCAGAGTTCAGGATGTCTGACAATTCATTGGATAGCGAAATTTCTGGTGAAAAAATTCAAGTGACTAGCTCAACTGGAAGTGAAATACACTCGGTTACTGATGGCTTCTATACAAATGTTATAAATACAACGCTGCCTATTACAAAAGAAAAGAGAAATATTACTGATAAAACATTGGGAAATATTGGGATGAAAACTTCTAATGCCCAAAATTCCATATCTAGTACTCGGAGGTTAAAGAAAGACTTTGATACCAGTTTCAAGCCTTTTCCATATAATCCTGATGAGATTGTGAAATTGACTGTTGGCAGAGATGATAGACAACAGAATAATGTTACTGATACCAGTATGCAGCATAAAATGACATGGTATAAAAAAACCTCTATACTCGGACCATCATTTCTTGATTTTACCATTTCCAAAACTGTGGATGTTAGATCTAATCCAATATCAGAAGCAACAGATTTATATGATATCGCACAAACAGAGAAGGAAGCAACATTAGAGGCAATGGAACATACCACAGCTTTTTATACACAACCACCTGTGTGCTTTCCTGCTTGTGACTATATTAACATGGTTTCTTCGACTGCTGTTTCTCCTGTATCCACGAAAACTTCAAACCTGTCACAATCATCAGTTAGTAAAACAACTTATAGTACTGTGATCTTGGAGACAAGCATGGTTTCCATGACAACTACAAAGCCTATTTGTAGATGTGACCAGCAGGACAGGATTTTTCTTCCTCCTTGTTTTATAGCTCATCCAGGTATTATCTTGCTGTTTACAAATTGCTTCATATAGTTTTATTGCTTTTAAAGCAGCTTACCTACAGGTCTATTTTTCATTGAAGTATGAATCATATTTAGAATTTGATTCCAACTCAAGTCAGATTAAAAAAGAAAAAGATAAGCTAAGCTCTTAATACAGTGCATGATTCAGATTCACTAACAAAGACATTTAAAGATTTCGGCAAAATCTATGTCTTATCTGTACTGATAACCTTGTCAAACATTTGTTGGTGACAACTACCAAATATAATAGACTGAACACTTGGAGGAAAGCTACTTAGGTACTAATATCACACTAATTTGCTTGACAATTTAACAATCTTGTTAAATATTACTTATAATCCTGTGTTATGCTTCTTTCTTCAAACAGCCAATTCAGTTTTTATGCATATTATGTCAATTTTATTTTCAATCAGATTTTTAGTTCTTCCTTTTTTTGTCACAATTCCTTTTTTAAAGTGGTATTTTATCTTTCTGAAATATGTGTAACACTAATAGGAGTAGATAAGTGCTTTTATTCCAATTATTCCCTGATTTTAGGTCCAGTGTATTTGATACTCATTGACATTAACATTACCATGGATACTGTTGCCATGACATCAGACTGTCTGTTTGAGCTGAGAGAGCTGATGAGGAATGCAGTGCAGGATATTGTTAATGATATTGGCATGCTGGCTGAGAAGTGTCCAGATTCTCCAAATATAAAGCTGACAAACACATCTGGAATCATGAGGATTATGGCTCACCAGGTATGATTGATGACTAGTGTCCCAGATGAGGTGATTTGTGGGGTATTTTACCCTCATGGTTTAGCTAAATACCCCTTAGTTTTCAAAATTGGAGGTAAATTTACCCCTTACCTTTAAAAGTAGGGGGGTAAGTTACTCCTCAAATAAAATGTTTATACCGAAATACAAAAAACCTTGTTTAGAATGTATGACTTATATCTTATGTACCGGTATGTATGTTAAAGAACAGTTTTTAACTGAAATATATGAAAATTCTGAATTTTACAATAAGTAATATTTTATCTTGTACTTCATGCTTCCTTACCCATATCTCTGAAAATCTGGGAGTTGAATACCCCCATTTTTACTATTTTTGGTGTTAAATTACCCTCTTATTAAAAAAGTTATCTGGAGCATTGATGACAATATGAAAAAAAAAACACTTGATTTTAAACACATCATATTAGACCACCTTTTTTTGCATGCTACTGGCAAACTTTCCAACTTTATATAGTCTTTGTTCCAAGCTCTTATTCACAACATAAGCAATTAGAACTTATTGTGTTAAGCTTATTTATTTTTATCAATTGTAAAACAAATTCTTACAACTTAGACAAATCACACTTAATGTCTTCCTCGGTAGATTCAGTACTTCAAGCATGCATGAATACAGTGTCTTGTTCAAGGACACCCCACAAAGCCGCAGCCGAGGATTAAACCAACCACTCCACAGTCTTGAAATCTTGGAGATTATTGATCTTCAGACAGGAATTTGTAGATAATGGAAAATACAATGTTTAAAAGAGCAGTGAGAATAATATTAAATAAGCCATTGAAAACAAATTCTCAAAAAATATAGAAATTACCTTCTCCAATCACCTATATATATAAAGACCATAATAAATTAATTGCTACATATCATCCCTGCCCGCCCCCTAATTTTCATGCCGCCCCGACCCTTTTCATTTTCATAAATCCTCCCTGTTTTTAAGAAAAATTTGGATGATAATCTAGCAATTCATTTATATTAGCCTAATAAATGATTTTTGTTATTGTTTGAATAAAGTAGTATAAATGTACAAATGCAAAGATGCATGCTTTGCTAAATTGAGTGTTTGTCACAAGTATAGTTACTGTTGTATTTATACATTTTAATCTGTTAATTTATATTGTAATGTTTTAAATATTGTTGCAGAAGGCCATATTGAAAATATGATCTGTACATGTACCTTGAATTCAATAGAATTAGGTCATAATGTGACATAATATATACTATCATTATTATTATTATCATCATCATCATCATCATCATCATTATTATTTTTTTCATTATCATTATTATTATTATTATTATTAAATAGATGAAACATATCTTGTGTTTAATTTAAAAAAAAAATGAAAATTAACTTTAAAACAACCCAACAGATTATGAGTTTAATTTTAATTTTTATATTTCAGGTTGATGTGAAAGTACCTTTCTTTCTTTACGACAGTACAGTTCCATTTTCTAAGGTTCAGCAATGTGGAAACCATATCAAAAACATATTTAATAACACATTTTCAAATGTTATCCAGGTGGAAATAGGAAAAATGAACGAAACTTGCCCATTACTTTTGCTTGAAAATATGGAAATGCCCAAAGAATTACAGTTGTGTCACAAAGGATATATGTTTCATGAGCAATCTGGATTGTGTGTTTACTGTGGAAATTGTACTACTACACCTGTGACCATGTCAACAACAAGTGTACCAACTACAAGAACTTCTGCCATTACATCAACTTCAGCACCCACAACAAGTGTACCAACCACAGTTATTTCTACTATTTCTTTATCAGTTACAAATCCATTAACTGAAGGAACACCTGCATCAACTTCCACTGTGACACAATCTACATTGACATCTTCACCTACTTCGGAAACTACAACTGTTTTCTCTACATTAGCTTCAACTACAAGTGTGATCACAGAAAAATCATCTAGTGTATCAACAGTACTGTCAACTTCACCATTTTCTTCTTCAAACTCTGTAACGGTACCTTCAACAATGTCCCCATTCTTATCATGTGATGAAAGACCAGAACAGTTAAACACGCCCCCAAAACTAGATATGTCCAAGAAACAGTTTCATGTGAAGTATGGCGCATTGTTTACAATTGCAACTACAGAGGATACATGCATAGGTGATTACACGAAAAAAATTGAGGATATTTTGAGAAAAAGAGAGATTGAAATAAATCAGCAGAGGAAAGTTAATGATTCTTGTGGAGCCAAAAACGTTTATCTTCAATTCATCAACTTTTCACTTAATAAGAATCCAGCAAGTGGTAAGGTTAGTAGTTATATTTGAAACGATATCAACCTTTCAGAAGTTTCGTCCAGCTTGTTTTTTGTACAATAGAACACCTAGCATAATATAACAACATAACAAGATAATTTCAAATTGAAACAATGTCAGTCATTAATCAGGTTCGATTTCAAACTTTGCCAACATAAGTTGGACAATCTTGAACGGTGGCAGGTTTGTTTTCACCCCTGATGACGTCAACCATTTACTAGGTTTGTTTTCAGCCTTGATGTCACCAACCATTTACCAGATGTGTTTCACTCTTCCTGACACCAACTAGGATGTTCTTTCTAAATAGCAATGTTTTTAGCATGGTTTTATTTGTAGAGTAGTCTAGCTCAATTGTTCCTATGTACCACATTAGGAAAGTACAAGAAAACATATAAAAATGATAACTTCCCTGTATTTGCATGAAATATTTCACAAAATATGCTCAAAATGTTACAATAACAAAGACAAATTGTGATAAAACATAAGATTTCATGTTTTGAGATTTATTCTAAAAAATATTTGACTTCTTTTGTACACATTGGTATTTTTGTTTCAGGTGGAGTTCAATTTTACTCTTGCGGTGACACCTCTTTTAGTTTCCGATGATGGTCGAGCTCCAGCTCTAGCTGGCTGTGTCGGTGCCTCCACAGAATTGACAGAATTAGATTTTGTTGTTTGCCTTCTGTATGAGACAAACATATCAGTCAATAACACAGACTGTCAAACTATAGCCTTGGAAAATATCAGCCTTAAAACATATGCATTTGGTACAGGATGTAACCCTGGATATATAGACCAGAATGTAAGATGTGTTGAAGGTAAGATAAATTCCTGTTTATCAGTTTAGTACTGGTCTTCTGATCACCTTTTGTCTGTCAACTAGTGCACATCAATTAACATTTTGGTTGTGTGCACTTATAATAACACCTTCATTTCTCATTGGATCTTCTCCCAACTTACAAAGCAGTTACATGGTCATAATGTCTCAGAGTTAGTGCCCTTGAATTTGTCAGAAATTACAATATTTGACAGTGTGTGCAGTCTTACACCAGTATTGTTCATTTTATCGTCACTAAACGTATTATACAGTATTTCTTAAACTACAAGTATTTTAATTTAATACTTTATGTCAAAGTTGTGGGTTTTTATCAAAAATTGATCTTTTTGACCTTGTATGTAGTCAGCATCAACAGTTTCATTAGATACTCTGTAGAACTGTAACAGCGATATCTAGGATGGTTTCTAGAACTAAGCATAGTTAACAATTTGTGTCAGAGTTATTGCCCTTAAATTTCACAAAATTGTATTATTTTGCAAATGTGTGCATTCAATCATAAACATAAACATTCTACACCTGATAATGTGATTTCCACAGGAACTATGTAACCGCAATACCTTGGGGGAATGTTTATTAACAGGCTAAATTAAATAATTAATGATAGAGTTATGGCCCTTTAATCCTCAAAAGTTATGTAATTTGACAATTTAGCCTTGCACTTTGCCAAACTACATATGTTTATATAGCTTAATATCTAGGATAAATTCTTGAACTGGTCAAATCAGATAACATCAGTGTAACAACTCTTGAATTGTTAAAAATATGCACTGTTTAACCCTTTGTGTCATTTGATCTCTACAAAACTTACACAGTTGTTATAAAACCATTTAAGTACAAATTACTCTGATTTTTTAGTTGCTTAATTGAATTTACAAACATCACTTTTTATTATAATGCCTTTTTATTAGCATAATACGGACTCCTTTTTATACATTAGTTCAAGTTTACATGAATTATGCCTCCTTTTCACATAAAGTTATATGTTTTCATTTTGTGTAAGCTTAATACAAGTATTTCTTTTGAAATATAGACCTCTTGAATATTGTTTTTTTTAAAATCTATTTTGTTTTCCAGTAATAGACATTGATTCCATAAACTGCTCATCATTATGTTAAAAAATGTTTCCATTACTGACCTTGATCTAATTTATGACCATTGTTAATTTTTGCATTGTTGGTTAGTTTTATGTTTAGCTCAGCCTTTTCTCTCTTTCTCAAAAAAACCCATATATTATAGTTAATATACTTCATAGACACTTTCATAATTATTATGTTATACAAACAATGTAAACAGCTAAGTAACCAAAATTCCATTATTTTTTAATAAAAACAATTTAAAATCTATTTTGTTTTCCAGTAATACGTATTGATATTGTAAACTGCTCACTACATGTTAAAAAAAGTTTACATCACTTTGACCTACTTAATGGACATTTGAATTTTTAAAAATACAAATCATGTCTGCAAATCTCTGCTGACTCTTTATTTAGTTTTTTAACAGAAACATTGTAGGGAGTGTGAGAATGAAGTCTTGTTAAGTAAAGCACTGTGACTTTCTGTTTGATGTTTAAGTTCAAATCCCTGCCTGGCAACAGTCTATGTGATGTTTGTTGTACGACATTGTATCTCATTATCCCTCTTCCTTCTCTCACTGCTGATTCAAGTTAGGAAGTTATCAGTTACTAGCAGAGATGGAGTGTGCTAGAGTACTGGTTAACCTTTCAGGATCCTAGGAAATAGTGGTTTGGTTAACTGATCGTCCGTTAGCTCTTAATTGCATAAAATGATGCTAAACAATCAATCAATCAACCATTGATGTTTTAGAGAGTTATAGCTTTTGATTTTTTTAATTACATCTCTTGTCCACATAACTCCTCCTAGACTGTTCAATGAATTTTGATGAAAATTGGTAGGAAGTTTTCATGATATTTTTCTTGTTAAATTATAGAGAAAACAACAACTTCAGCATCAACTACTACTTCAACCACTGATAAGCCACCATCAACATCTATTTCTGGAAAGACAGTCAGTTCAACTGCATCTGTAGAGTCAACAGTCAGTTCGATAACAGGCAAATTATCCACGGAGACTTCATCAACAGCCTCAACAATGAGCTCTTCCACAACAACAGCTACTCCTGCTTCTACATCTATGTCAGCACTACCAACAACTGCTTCTACATCTATGTCAGCACTACCAACAACAGTTACTACTTCTACATCAACTAAGACAGCATCTTTATCTACATTGTCAACAACTGAAAAGCTTACCAAACTTGAGTGTTTTCTCTGCTCTGGCAGTAAGTCCAATGAAGAGTGCACTGACTACGGTTCATGTGTCCAAGATGATGTAAGTAACAACTGACACCAATCTCCATTTTATTATGGTTTCTGATCAATAGTTTGATGAAATGTTAGGAGTTAACTTCATTCAGAGTAAGCAGCTTTGATCAATTGCCTTACGGTCAAGGTCACTGTAAATAGAATACAAAAAATTGAATTCTGTTCAATAACATAAAATATTTAGAGGGATGCTAGTGCAGTGGATGGGAAATTGGCTGCTCATGCCAGAGGTTGCAGGTTTAATTCCCAGCTCAACCCCATGCATCGCAAAATACAATACTCAGTACTGATTCTACCCAGGAAGCAGAATTAAAAGCTGTTCAAAAGAGCTTAAAGTTTTCTTCGCAATTGAGCTTATTAGTATAAACTAAAAAAAAATATCCTAATGAAAATGAAATAATAAATTGCTTAAACTAAATAAAGTCTAACTTTCTATTGAAGTCATTAGCTGAAAATTATTAATAGCAGATTTTATCCTTTGCTTTTTTTTTTAAATATACCCAGCCAGATTCTATCAGAGGGCATGTCACTATAATTTTACATTTCTTGTTTTGTAGCCTGTTTGTCAAACTAAGGTCATATATAAAGGAAAGAAACTGCATTCTATTGATAAATCTTGTGAGAATCGCACTGTCTGTGAGATGAGAAGAAAAAATATGGTTTGCAGCAACGAAGTAAACAACCCAATATGCTATTACTGCTGTGACACTAAACGATGTAATCAAGATATCGAAGTCCTTGTCTTTAAAGGTCGCCGGAAAAGGTCATTGAGCGATGTGTCGATAAGTCCTATATGGAATGGTACAGCACCCATGTGTATAGGTAATTGATCTTTCTTTACATGTAGATCCCTATCATTTTGCAAGTAACTTTCTGTCTGATCAAATGAGTACTGATACATTGTTTGGCTTCCAGCCAGTTAATGATTTTGTGTTAGTTTTTTAAAAAGTATTTTATTTAGATTTAAACATATTTAATATTTTCATGATTTGTAATTCAGACTTATTTTCACTCTAGCATCTTCTATAAATAACATTTATAGATATAACATGGTTGACTGTTGTTAATTTCTGTTTAAATAAGCCGGCCCGATTAGCTCAGTCGGTTACGCGTCTGACTATCAATCCAGGGGTCGTGAGTTTGAATCCCCCGCCCGGCAACGGTCTCCGTGATGATTGATATACAACATTGTGTCTCATTATCATTCGTCTCTCACCACTGATTCAAGTGGGAAAGTTATCAGTTACTTGCGGAGATGGGGTGTGCTCGAGTACTGGTTAATCCCAGGAAACAGTGGTTAGGTTAACTGATCGTCTGTTAGTCCTCGATGGCATAAAAATGATGCAAAATATTCAATCAATCAATCAATCTGTTTAAATAAGAGTGTGGCCATTTTATGACTATTTGTGGTTTATTGGCAAAGTGGACAAAATAATTTTTTTATTCAGCAGGATTTTGACTGCGGGTGAAGTGTAAAATATTTCGACTGCGGGTGTAGTATAAAGTATTTTGACCTCTCTGCTATTATTAACTTTTTTCTTTCTTTTTTAAGAATAATTAATTTTTTCATTTCACAGATATCACTCCACCTGTGTTTGAGAATTGTCAGTTAGAACCCATCCAAGTTTCAGATCAGCTCCTTCCAACATTAGTGAACGTAACAATACCCAACGTAGTGGACAACTCCGGACATGAGCCAAATGTGACCATGAATTTTACCAATCCTTATGTAGTTTATCAGGTAGGATTTCAATGAACATATATATGATATATGAGGTAGAACATATACATAATTTTAAAGGTCAAAGTTAACTTACCCATTCAGTATATGAGGTAAGATTTCAATTGATGTATACCGGTATAGCATATGACATAAGTGTTCAATAAACATTTATAGTACCTGTGTACATAGGATTTCAAATGACATATATAGTATCTGAGGTCAAATTCATCAGACCAAATTATACAGTTTGAGATAAGATTTCAATGAGCATAATATATAATATAGGATTTAGGATTTCGTTTGACATAAGAGGTATATGATGTAGGATTTTAATTGACATGAGTAGTATTTAAGGTAGGATTTCAATTCACAAAAGTAGTATATGAGGTAGGATTTCAATTGACAAAAGTAGTATATGAGGAAGGATTTCATTTGACAAAAGTTGTATATGAGGTAGGATTTCAATTGACATAAGTAGTATATGAGGTAAGATATCAATTGACATAAGTAGTATATTATGTAGGATTTCAATTTACATAAGTAGTATATGAGATAGGATTACATTAGACATAAGTAGTATAAGAGGTAGGATTTCATTAGACATAAGTAGTATATGAGGTAGGATTTCAGTTGACATAAGTAATATATGAGGTAGGATTTCATTAGACATAAGTAGTATATGAGGTAGGATTTCAATTGACAAAAGTAGTATATGAGGTAGGATTTCATTTGACATAAGTAATATATGAGGTAGGATTTCAATTGACATAAGAAGTATATGAGGTAGGATTTCAATTGACATAAGTAGTATATTAGGTAGCATTTCAATTGACATAAGTAGTATATGAGGTAGGATTTCATTAGACATAAGTGGTATATGAGGTAGGATTTCATTTGACATAAGTAGTATATGAGGTAAGAGTTCAATAAACGTATGTAGTATATCCAGTGGGATTTCAGTTGACATAAGTAGTATATGAGGTAGGATATCATTTGTCATAAGTAGTATATGAGGTAGGATTTCAATTGACATAAGTAGTATATGAGGTAGGATTTCAATTGACATAAGTAGTGTATGAGGTAGGATTTCAATAAACATAAGTAGTATATGAGATAGGATTTCAATTGACAAAAGTAGTATATGAGGTAGGATTTCAATTGACATAGAAGTATATGAGGTAGGATATCAATTGACAAAAGTAGTATATGAGGTATGATTACATTAGACATAAGTAGTATAAGAGGTAGGATTTCATTAGACATAAGTAGTATATGAGGTAAGATTTCAGTTGACATAAGTAGTATATGAGGTAGGATTTCATTAGACATAAGTAGTATTTAAGGTAGGATTTCAATTCACAAAAGTAGTATATGAGGAAGGATTTCAATTGACAAAAGTAGTAATGAGCTAGATTTCATTTAACAAAAGTAGTATATGAGGTAGGATTCCATTATACATAAGTAGTATATGAGGTAGGATTTCAATCGACAAAAGTAGTGTATGAAGTAGGATTTCATTTGACATAAGTAGTCTATGAGGTAGGATTTCAATTGACATAAGTAGTATATGAGGTAGAATTTCATTAGACATAAGTAGTATATGAGGTAGGATTTCAATTGACAAAAGTGGTGTATGAAGTAGGATTTCATTTGACATAAGTAGTATATGAGGTAGGATTTCAATTGGCATAAGTAGTATATGAGGTAGAATTTCATTAGACATAAGTAGTATATGAGGTAGGATTTCAATTGACATAAGTAGTATATGAAGTAAAATTTCATTAAACACAAGTAGTATATGAGGTAGGATTTCAATTGACAAAAGTAGAATAATAGGAAGGATTTCAATTGACATAAGTAGTATATGAGGTAGGATTTCATTAGACATAAGTGGTATATGAGGTAGGATTTCTTTAGACATAAATGGTATATGAGGTAGGATTTCATTTGACATAAGCAGTATATGAGGTAAGAGTTCAATAAACGTATGTAGTATATCCAGTGGGATTTTAGTTGACATAAGTAGTATATGAGGTAGGATTTCATTTATCATAAGTAGTATATGAGGTAGGATTTCAATTGACATAAGTAGTATATGAAGTAGGATTTCAATAAACATAAGTAGTATATGAGATAGGATTTCAATTGACAAAAGTAGTATATGAAGTAGGATTTCAATTGACAAAAGTAGTATATGAGGTAAGATTTCAATTGACATAAGTAGTATATGAGGTAGGATATCAATTGACAAAAGTAGTATATGAGGTAGGATTTCAATAAACATGAGTTGTATATGAGATGGGATTTCAATTGACAAAAGTAGTATATGAGGTAGGATTTCAATTGACAAAAGTAGTATATGAGGTAAGATTTCAATTGACATAAGTAGTATATGAGGTAGAATATCAATTGACAAAAGTAGTATATGAGGTAGGATTTCAAATTACATAAGTACTATATGATGTAGGATTTCAATTTACATAAGTAGTATATGAGGTAGGATTTCAATTGACAAAAGTAGTATATGAGGTAGGATATCAATTGACATAAGTAGTATACGAGGTAGGATATCAATTGACAAAAGTAGTATATGAAGTAGGATTTCAATTAACATCAGTAGTATATGAAGTAGGATTTCAATTGACAAAAGAAGTATATGAGGTAGGATTACATTAGACATAAGTAGTATATGAGGTAAGATTTCAGTTGACATAAGAAGTATATGAGGTAGGATTTCATTAGACGTGAGTAGTATTTAAGGTAAGATTTCAATTGACAAAAGTAGTATTTGAGGAAGGATTTCAATTGACAAAAGTAGTATATGAGCTAGATTTCATTTTACAAAAGTATGATATGAGATAGGATTTCATTATACATCAGTAGTATATGAAGTAGGATTTCATTAGACATAAGTAGTATATGAGGTAGGATTTCAATTGACAAAAGTATTATATGAGGTAGGATTTCAATTGACATAAGTAGTATATGAGGTAGGATTTCAATTGACATAAGTAGTATATGAGGTAGAATTTATTTAGACATAAGTAGTATATGAAGTAGGATTTCAATTGACAAAAGTAGTATATGAGGTAGAACTACATTAGACATAAGTAGTATAAGAGGTAGGATTTCATTAGACATAAGTAGTATATGAGGTAAGATTTCAGTTGACATAAGAAGTATATGAGGTAGGATTTCATTAGACATAAGTAGTATTTAAGGTAGGATTTCAATTCACAAAAGTAGTATTTGAGGAAGGATTTCAATTGACAAAAGTAGTATATGAGCTAGATTTCATTTTACAAAAGTAGTATATGAGGTAGGATTTCATTATACATAAGTAGTATTTAAGGTAGGATTTCAATTCACAAAAGTAGTATTTGAGGAAGGATTTCAATTGACAAAAGTAGTATATGAGCTAGATTTCATTTTACAAAAGTAGTATATGAGGTAGGATTTCATTATACATAAGTAGTATATGAAGTAGGATTTCATTAGACATAAGTAGTATATGAGGTAGGATTTCAATTTACAAAAGTATTATGTGAGGTAGGATTTCGATTGACATAAGTAGTATATGAGGTAGGATTTCAATTGACATAAGTAGTATATGAGGTAGAATTTATTTAGACATAAGTAGTATATGAGGTAGAATTTCAATTGATATAAGTAGTATATTAGGTAGGATTTCAATTGACATATGTAGTATATGAGATAGGATTTCATTAGACATAAGTTGTATATGAGGTAAGATTTCATTTGACATAAGTAATATATGAGGTAAGAGTTAAGTAAACATATGTAGTATATCCAATGGGATTTCAGTTGACATAAGTAGTATATGAGGTAGAATTTCATTTGTCATAAGTAGTATATGAGGTAGGATTTCAATTGACATAAGTAGTATATAAGGTAGGATTTCAATAAACATAAGTAGTATATGAGATACGATTTCAATTGACAAAAGTAGTATATGAGGTAGGATTTCAATTGACAAAAGTAGTATATGAGGTAGGATTTCAATTGACATAAGAAGTATATGAGATAGGATATCAATTGACAAAAGTAGTATATGAGGTAGGATTACATTAGACATAATTAGTATAAGAGGTAGGATTTCATTAGACATAAGTAGTTTATGAGGAAGGATTTCATTTGACATTAGAAGTATGTGAGGTAAGAGTTCAATAAATGTATGTAGTATATCCAGTGGGATTTCAGTTGACATAAGTAATATATGATGTAGGATTTCATTTGTCATAAGTAGTATATGAGGTAGGATTTCATTTGACATAAGTAGTATATGAGGTTGGATTTCATTTGACATTAGTAGTACATCAGGTAGGATATCAATTGACAAAAGTAGTATATGAGGTAGGATTTCAATTAACATAAGTAGTATATGAAGTAGGATTTCAATAAACATAATTAGTATATGAGATAGGATTTCAATTGACAAAAGTAGTATATGAGGTAGGATTTCAATTGACAAAAGTAGTATATGAGGTAGGATATCAATTGACATAAGTAGTATACGAGGTAGGATATCAATTGACAAAAGTAGTATATGAGGTAGGATTTCAATTAACATAAGTAGTATATGATGTAGGATTTCAGTTGACAAAAGTAGTATATGAGGTAGGATTACATTAGACATAAGTAGTATAAGAGGTAGGATTTCATTAGATATAAGTAGTATATGAGGTAAGATTTCAGTTGACATAAGTAGTATATGAGGTAGGATTTCATTAGACATAAGTAATATTTAAGATAGGATTTCATTAGACATAAGTAGTATATGAGGTAAGATTTCAGTTGACATAAGTAGTATATGAGGTAGGATTTCATTAGACATAAGTAATATTTAAGATAGGATTTCAATTCACAAAAGTAGTATATGAGGAAGGATTTCAATTGACAAAAGTAGTATATGAGCTAGATTTCATTTGACAAAAGTAGTATATGAGGTAGGATTTCATTATACATAAGTAGTATATGAAGTAGGATTTCATTAGACATAATTAGTATAAGAGGTAGGATTTCAATTGACAAAAGTAGTATATGAGGTAGGATTTCGTTTGACATAAGTAGTATATGAGGTAGGATTTCGTTTGACATAAGTAGTATATGAGGTAGGATTTCAAATGACATAAGTAGTATATGAGGTAGAATTTATTTAGACATAAGTAGTATATGAGGTAGAATTTCAATTGATATAAGTAGTATATTAGGTAGGTTTTCAATTGACATTAGTAGTATATGAGGTAGGATTTCATTAGACATAAGTTGTATATGAGATAGGGTTTCATTTGACATAAGTATTATATGAGGTAAGAGTTCAATAAACATATGTAGTATATCCAGTGGGATTTCAGTTGACATAAGTAGTATATGAGTTAGGATTTCATTTGTCTCAAGTAGTATATGGGGTAGGATTTCAATTGACATAAGTAGTATATGAAGTAGGATTTCAATAAACATAAGTAGTATATGAGATAGGATTTCAATTGACAAAAGTAGTATAGGAGGTAGGATTCGAATTGACAAAAGTAGTATATGAGGTAGGATTACAATTGACATAAGAAGTATATGAGATAGGATATCAATTAACAAAAGTAGTATATGAGGTAGGATTACATTAGACATAATTAGTATAAGAGGTAGGATTTCATTAGACATAAGTAGTATATGATGTAAGATTTCAGTTGACATAAGTAGTATATGAGGTAGGATTTCATTAGACATAAGTAGTATATGAGGTAAGATTTCAGTTGACATAAGTAGTATATGAGGTAGGATTTCATTAGACATAAGTAATATTTAAGATAGGATTTCAATTCACAAAAGTAGTATATGAGGAAGGATTTCAATTGACAAAAGTAGTATATGAGCTAGATTTCATTTGACAAAAGTAGTATATGAGGTAGGATTTCATAATACATAAGTAGTATATGAAGTAAGATTTCATTAGACATAATTAGTATAAGAGGTAGGATTTCAATTGACAAAAGTATTATATGAGGTAGGATTTCGTTTGACATAAGTAGTATATGAGGTAGGATTTCAATTGACATAAGTAGTATATGAGGTAGAATTTATTTAGACATAAGTAGTATATGAGGTAGAATTTCAATTGATATAAGTAGTATATTAGGTAGGATTTCAATTGACATTAGTAGTATATGAGGTAGGATTTCATTAGACATAAGTTGTATATGAGGTAGGGTTTCATTTGACATAAGTATTATATGAGGAAAGATTTCAATAAACATATGTAGTATATCCAGTGGGATTTCAGTTGACATAAGTAGTATATGAGTTAGGATTTCATTTGTCATAAGTAGTATATGAGGTAGGATTTCAATTGACATAAGTAGTATATGAAGTAGGATTTCAATAAACATAAGTAGTATATGAGATAGGATTTCAATTGACAAAAGTAGTATAGGAGGTAGGATTTCAATTGACAAAAGTAGTATATGAGGTAGGATTTCAATTGACATAAGAAGTATATGAGATAGGATATCAATTAACAAAAGTAGTATATGAGGTAGGATTACATTAGACATAATTAGTATAAGAGGTAGGATTTCATTAGACATAAGTAGTATATGAGGTAGGATTTCAGTTGACATAAGTAGTATATGAGATAGGATTTCATTTGTCATAAGTAGTATATGAGGTAGGATTTCAATTGACATAAGTAGTATATGAAGTAGGATTTCAATAAACATAAGTAGTATATGAGATAGGATTTCAATTGACAAAAGTAGTATATGAGGTATGATTACATTAGACATAATTAGTATAAGAGGTAGGATTTCATTAGACATAAGTAGTATATGAGGTAGGATTTCAGTTGACATAAGTAGTATATGAGATAGGATTTCATTAGACATAAGTAGTTTTTAAGGTAGGATTTCAATTCACAAAAGTAGTATATGAGGAAGGATTTTAATTGACAAAAGTAGTATATGAGGTAGGATTTCATTAGACATAAGTGGTATATGAGACAGGATTTCATTTGACATAAGAAGTATATGAGGTAACAGTTCAATAAACGTATGTAGTATATCCAGTGGGATTTCAGTTGACATAAGTAGTATATGAGGTAGGATTTCATTTGTCATAAGTAGTATATGAGGTAGGATTTCATTTGACATAAGTAGTATATGAGATAGGATTTCAATAAACATAAGTAGTATATGAGGTAGGATTTCATTTGACATAAGTAGTATATGAGGTAGGATTTCATTTGACATAAGTAGTATATGAGGTAGAATTTCAATTGACATATTTATATTTAAGCCTAAAAATGCAATACTGACTTCAAAACAATGGCAGTTAAAGATAAATTTATCTTCTGATGAAATATGTTAATATTCAACGTTCCCTAGTTACAACCTTGCAACAGATGTTTTGTAGAAGAAAAATGTTTCATTAATTTAATATTTATTTATTTTTTTATTTTATTTTAATTTTTTTTATAATTTTAGTGATTCTAAATAATTAGAAGTTATTCTTATTTAAATTTTAAATTTATTTCTCATATTATAAACCTATTGCTTTTATGATATTATGTGTGTCTCATAAGTCATTACTGGCTGGATGTTATAACTCATCATTTTTAAATATGTATATCATTTATTGTTTAATAACATGTGACATGTTAAGAAAATAAATTATTATTTTTTATTATGCAGCACATCAGGAAATTTTTTAATGAATATTCATATACCTTAACACAGAAGGAATTATAATCACATTGAAAAAAGCAATATTGTTGAAATCAATTGAATATCAAATGTGTATTTATAGAAATGTATTTGCAAAAAAGCTGCAATACATCCCTATTGAGTTCTACATTTCATTTCAGTAACAAAATGATACAGACAAAACCTACATTTGATGCTGTTAACCCTTTACTCCATAGATACGCGTTTTCCCGCACCAATCACAGAAGGCCTTTGAAAACAGTGCAGGAAGAGTTCAGATTGCTCGTAACGAGCAATCTGAACACTTCCTGCACTGTTTTCCACTCTGTCAGTTAATATAAACATAAGTCACCCAATAATTCAAAAGCCTTCTTTATTAGGTGTCCAAAGGTGTTTATATTAGAGGTGTCAAAAGGCGTCTATATGAAGTAAAGGGTTAAGTAATTGTGTATTATTAATATTTCAGAATACCATCCTTACTGTAACAGCAACTGATGAGACAGGAAATCAAGAGCATTGTGACATCCATATAACCATAATGGGTATGTTGGTTTTGTTAAAAACTTCTGAATGAATTATGCATGTGTTATAAACTTATAATATGAAATTGGTGTCACTTGAATAACAGGCAAAGCAATGTTTCTTATGATTTAGTAGTTCACTGACAGAGTTGCATTTAATCTAAATGGGTCATGTAGCGATGCTGAAATTGTTTTTAATCATGTCTATGATTCAAATTCAAAAGTGAGTGGTCCAGTGGTAGAGCATTGAATCCAGGATTGCAGGGTTATGTGTTCAATTCACTCCCATGGCTATGTTAGGTGTTCTTGAGCAAGATACTTTTTCCGCATATGCTTATTACTGATTCTACACAGAATACTTTGCGCGTTATTTGTAACGTTATTTGTTTATGTTGTTCTCACTTGTTTAGCAGTCAAATGAAAATAAATAAATTTAAACTCAATTCAAATCAGTCTCATTACAAAAAATAAAATACAAACTTTTTCCATATCATATTAATTTGTTGTTCCTGTAAACTTTCAGACAAGACTCCACCATTACTCAACTGTCCAACAGATGTCATTTACCAGCAAATAGTGGCCTCTGACCCTAGTACCAAACTAGATTACACAGGTCTGGACATTGTGGCTGACATGTCAGATGTGCATACAATATCATATACTCCTCCAGAAGGGAAGACAATCAGCGTTATGGATCCTACAACAGTAACTGTGACTGCATCAGATGTGGCTGGAAATGCAGCTGTGTGTAACTTTGTGATCGTAGTTCTGCGTAAGTTTTATTTACAAGAGATGGATAATTATAATGTATAGTATGCCAAATTAAAACTTTAAAAATGCAGCGGTAAGCATGAAAATTAAACATGAGCGGTTAAGTTCAATCATGGAATGGATTATATAAAATATTTCCTTTCTGTGTAGCAGTTGGACTATTAAATGGCTGGATGAGACTGCAAGTGAGCTGGTTCCTGTTTAACCTACATATTATAGTACATACTTAACTTCTGTGGAAGAAAAGGATCTAGGTGATCATGATTTTAGACTGGCTCCCACTAAAACTGGGGTTTTAATTTTGTTATTAAGGTTCCATTTTGACATCAACGAAAATTAATCCCCCACAAAAAGTAATGATTTCACTGTACCTGTGAGATGGGAGATATATACAAGAATTATTTTAGATGAAACTAATGTTTGTAAGTTATTTTTTTACAAAGATTATTGCATTATTATGATATCATATATATTTTGTATGTTCCAGCTATTGGATGTCCAGAATGGTCACTAAGCGTTACAAATAATACTGTTCTGGAATGTAAGCAGAATGAAGGTGTTATATGTAATGTCGGATGTGCCAAGCAAACCTCATTTGTTGTCCAGCCTGAGAATGAGTACACATGTACTGAGAATGGCATTTGGTCTCCCTCTACTTTTGTACCTGATTGTATACAGAAAGGTCAGTATACCATGATAGTATTTGTAGTATTCTAAGATGTCACAGTTTCCCCACATGTTAAATTTTATCATGAATACCATGCATTATTAACTTTTAACATTTTCGAAAAAGGGTGGACATTGTCATGAGGTTTAAATAGTGGTACCTTTTTATCATGACAAACTCTCCCGTGGGATCAGTTTAGAGAAAGTCTATCAATGATAAATAGATAAATAGTTCTAGGTTTTGTCAATATTCCAACTAGTGGAGGACTAAACAAATGTTGATCAAAATATGTTTTGTTTGTGTCATAATTCTCAGTGCAATATTACTTGCAGAAGTCAGCACTATATATAATTAAGAAACCATGCATATGATGAGTACATATGGACTGCCAGAACTGTTTCGTGTCAACTCGTGTGATGTCTTTTCGATACGCCTTTACATCGTGTTAGCTCTGTCTTGATATCATTCGCAGAGGTCATTATATACATTTAGGCTAGCGTTATATCCTACTAAGTAATATGGAATGCCAGTTTGTCATATGTTGTTGTAATACTGTCAAATATTGTTAAAATGTATTTTTACACTGTTAACTTGTCATGAAATTTAGTAGGTAAAAAGAGAAATGATACCAAAAAATGATATCTTTTTGATATGGATTCATACAACATTATGTGTTAAACATCATAATTGCTGTTATATGTGTCACATCATAATTGCTGTTACATGTATCACATCATAATTGCTGTTACGTGTAAAACATCATACTTGCTGTTACATGTAAAACATCATACTTGCTGTTATGTGTAAAACATCATACTTGCTTTTATGTGTAAATATCATACTTGCTGTTATGTGTATCACATCATAATTGCTGTTACATGTATAAAATCATAATTGATGTTACATGTATAACATCATACTTGCTGTTATGTAAAAAACATCATAATTGTTATTACGTGTATAAAATCATAATTGCTTTTACCTGTATAACATCATACTTGCTGTTACATATAAATCATCATTATTGCAGTTATGTGTAAAACATCATAATTGCAGTTATGTGTAAAACATCATAATAACTGTTATGTGTATCACATCATAATTGCTGTTACATGTACAACATCATAATTGCTGTTATATCTGTCACATCATAATTGCTGTTACATACATTACATCATAATTGCTGTTACATGTATCACATAAAAATTGCTGTTACATGTATAACATCATAATAATTGTTATGTGTTTCACATCATAATTACTGTTATGTGTATCACATCATAATTGCTGTTACATGTACAACATCATAATTGCTGTTATATCTATCACATCATAATTGCTGTTATATCTATCACATCATAATTGCTGTTACATACATTACATCATAATTGCTGTTATATGTATCACAAAAATTGCTGTTACATGTATAACATCAAAATTGCTGTTACATTTACCGCATCATAATTGCTGTTACATGTATAAAATCATAATTGCTGTTATGTGTAAAACAACATACTTGCTGTTATGTTAAAAACATCATACTTGCTGTTATGTGTAAAACAACATACTTGCTGTTATGTGTAAAACATTATACTTGCTGTTATGTGTAAAACATCATACTTGCTGTTATGTGTAAAACATCATACTTGCTGTTATGTGTAAAACATCATACTTGCTATTACATGTAAAACATCATAATTGCTGTTATATGCATCACATCATAATTGCTGTTACATGTATAAAATCATAATTGCTTTTACCTGTATAACATCATACTTGCTGTTATGTGAAAAACATCATAATTGCTGTTACATGTATAAAATCATAATTGCTTTAACCTGTATAACATCATACTTGCTGTTACGTATAAAACATCATACTTGCTGTTAACAGTTAAATATCAAACTTGCTGTTACGTGTAAAACATCATACTTGCTGTTACATGTATCACATCATAATTGCTGATACATGTAAAACATCATTATTGCTGTTACATATAAAACATCACAATTGCTGTTACATGTAAAACATCATAATTGCTGTTACATATAAAACATCATAATTGCTGTTACATGTAAAACATCATAATTGCTATAACATATAAAACATCATTATTGCTGTCACATGTAAAACATCATAATTGCTGTTACATATAAAACATCATTATTACTGTTACATATAAAACATCATAATTGCTGTTACATATAAAACACCATAATTGATGTTACATGTAAAACATCATAATTGCTGTTACATATAAAATATCATAATTGCTGTTACATGTTAAACATCATACTTGCTGATATGTGTAAAACATCATACTTGCTGTTACATGTAAAACATCATACATGTAATTGCTGTTACATGTCAAACATCATACTTGCTGTTACATATAAAACATCATAATTGCTGTTACATATAAAAAACCATAATTGATGTTACATGTAAAACATCATAATTGCTGTTACATATAAAATATCATAATTGCTGTTACATGTTAAACATCATACTTGCTGTTATGTGTAAAACATCATACTTGCTGTTACATATAAAACATCATAATTGCTGTTACATGTCAAACATCATACTTGCTGTTACATATAAAACATCATAATTGCTGTTACATATAAAAAAAAAACCTTAATGATGTTACATGTAACACATCATAATTGCTGTTACATATAACGTATCATAATTGCTGTTACATGTTAAACATCATACTTGCTGTTATGTGTAAAACATCATACTTGCTGTTACATATAAAACATCATAATTGCTGTTACATGTCAAACATCATACTTGCTGTTACATATAAAACATAATAATTGCTGTTACATGTAAAACATCATAATTGCTGTTACATATAAATCATCATAATTGCTGTTATGTGTAAAACATCATAATTGCTGTAATGTGTATAACATCATAATTACTGTTAGGTGTATCACATCATAATTGCTGTTATGTGTAAAACATCCTAATTGCTGTTACATGTAAGATATCATAGTTACTGTTATGTGTATTACATCATAATTGTCAGTTTAGTCTTGTCAAAAAAAAGTCTTGTCATGTTCAAATATAAGTTAAGCTTGAAATTGTCAATATGGAATCGTATTGTGCCAACTCATGTTACATGTATCACAGCATAATTACTATTATGTGTATCACATCATAATTGATGTTACATGTATCACATCATAATAGCTGTTACATGTATCACATCATAATTGCTGTTACATGTAAAATATCATAGTTGCTGTTATGTGTATTACATCATAATTGTCAGTTTAGTCTTGTCAAAAAGAAGTCTTATCATGTTCAAATATAAGCATAGCTTGAAATTGTCAATATGGAATCATATTGTGCCAACTCATGTTTTAAAATGTTAACATGATGTAATATCTTGTCAACAAGAAGTCCTATTATCTTAAAATACATTCATAGCCTACTTGATATGACTTCCAGTTGATGAAATGAAACGTCTTGTTTAACAGTATCAAATATGAGTGGACAAAATATGATTGTGTCAGAATATCATAGTGTGATACAATGGCATAATGTAACTATAGCAACATAAAACATGAGCTTGGAGGTGTATAATGACTTCTGCAAAATATATCACAACATTTGGTTTGATGTAAATGCATATTGACAACACGCAAAATAATCAATTGGAAATAATCACTTAATGTAGTTCTATCAGAATTGTACAAATGAAATGGTATCCCTGGGAATAAAATTTACCCTGCCTTTAGGGCTCATTGAGGAATTGAAAAATTAAAATGTTCTTTTTATTGTTCGGTCAGAGCTGAGTGTGGAAGGGTGTATAATTTTCTGTATGGTGTCAAGAAGTCCATCAAATTGGGTTTATATTATGAAATTTAAAAATAAATACTATGGCCACTATTGGGGGCTCTTATTCTAGGCTCTTATTCACTACTGACCTTAGTCTTAATGGATACATTTTCTTAAAAACACATGTTTTATATTTTATTTCTTAGATACTGTTTTTTGCCTTAGCAATCCATTCTTGGTCCATAGATCTGTAGAGAGTATTACTACTCAGGGCTGTTCCATTTAAACATGCATCCCACCCATGGATGCCAAAATAATAAACTTCTAAGGTGGGAGTTTTTTTTCAAAATGGGGGGCCTGATAAAATGAATTTTTTAAACTTATTTATTTTTACTTCGATTGTGAAACAAGTTCTTACAACTTAGACAAATCACGCTCGAAGTCTTCCTGGGTAGAACCAGTACAAAGCATATGCGGAAAAGTGCCTTGCTCAAGGACACCACACATAGCCGTAGCGGAGGATCAAACCCACGACCCTCCGATCATGGGTTCGGTGCTCTACCACTGGACCACGCGCTCCACGATTATCTTTAATAAAATGAATTAAAGATATAAAGGGGGAGGGTGCAATTTCAAAGTGCCTTCCATGGGTGTGTAGTATGTTTAAATGGACTAGTCCGCAGTACCATCCCCCATTATACCAGATGATTTGGACATCTATCCGTAATTGAGTTTGTTGCTGTGAACAAATCTTCTCCTTTAAAAATGAGTATTACAGATATCATCTCATGGTATGGCATTTATTTTTTATGTTGTATGTTTAATTTTGACTTTGCATCAATAGTACCACTTCTTCATATTTTGAGTTCGAAATGAAAGGTTACCAACATAAACAGTTTAAGTCTGTTCAATCTATTTAAAATTCAATACATATACATAGATATCTATAACACCTACATTGTATTTCCAATACATAGCATACATTTTTGTTTTTCCATGTTTTAAAAAAAGAACAGAGAAGCTATTTTAAGTCTTTATTGAAGGCCCCCATTTTGGAAAATGTAAGGCCGGTGCGTGTGTTTAATTGAGAGTTTAAGGTATCTTGGAAACTTTTTAAAAATATATGTGTGAATGATAATATTTTCACTTTTATAACAGTGTACAGTGAGTGTGCGGTTAGGACATATAATACCACATGGACCCTGATGACGAGCTCTGGTAACGTGGATGTAAATCAGTGTATTTCCCAGAGGGCTGTTGAAGATATCATTGTGTCAAAGTTAGCTTCCTATAATGTAAAAATAAATGTGGTGAAAGTATCAATTACAAGCGATGCAGGCAAGGTGAGTTTAAAAACATGCATATAAACATAATTACTGTGTGATATTTGTGTAATTATGGCCCATTTCAAAGAAGCAGTGGTATTTGCCCATTGTTAGTTGGTTCACCCTTGTGTCAGTATTCTATCTTGGTTCCTGGATCACAACTCAATAGTGATCGGCCCTAACAGTCTTTAAACTTCATAGTTTGTCTTGGTAAAAAGATGGCTCCTATTCATTTTGGGATCAGTAGGTCAGATGTTTCCGGATGAAAACTGAATATTGCTTGGCCCTACAATCCTCAAAATTTGCATGTGGGTTCAGCTTTGTCTATAGATGATCCCTATTCATTATGGGGTTGGAAGGTCAAAGTCACAATGGTTATTTATAGAAAATTGACTCACTGTTATCTCAGGAATAGTTTGGCTAAGGAACAACAAAGATTACATTTTGTGCTCTGTAGGTCAAAGGTCAAGGTCATCATAAAGAGAAAAGAGAAAATATTTTATAAGGAAAAAATGGCAAAAATCACGTAAACAAGAAAATGTGATACTATATTAAAAAAAAAAATAAAAAAAAAAGCTGAGACTTCATAGAATAAGTATACAGATTATTGATAATTTACGCCTGTCATCACAAAATTGGGTAGGAACACCTCAAACAACATTAATAGTAAGAAATATTAATAGAAAATAGCTATGATACCAGTATGACATATTTATGAGTTGCAAGGTAAGATCAATTATGCCACAGATGTTTAGCTAACCTAACAACTCTTTCCTGCAATCCTCAAAGGTTAATGAGTAATTGAGCACATTCATCTTCATGAGTCGCTGATAACTGAACAAATGGTAATGTGATATAATGTTGTATATCAGTCATCATGAAGACTGTGGTTGAATGGGGATCCAAACTCCCAACCATTGGATTGATAGTCAGATGCTCTACCGACTGAGCCAACCAGGCCCGGCTGGTAAGAAAAGAAACTATTAATTGTATTATGCTTTAATTGCAGATTTTAGTTCAAGCCATATTCAACATAACGTCTGCTTCTTCAGTCGGCGCCTGTTATGTTCTAGATGTAGAAACTCTTACAAATTTGACGGTGGATAATAATTGTGGTGTCCTGTACATGCCCATCCTTGGAGATGTAAATAAAACATGCCAACATGGACTGGTTCTTCTACAAAATGTCCAAGACGAGGGACGGTGTTGTAAGTTTTGACTGATAGTTATTTTAAGATCTCCTCTCATTAAACCAATGGATCAAATAATGTGACAACTATTAAGTGGTAATATGATAGCTTGTAATTTTAATATAATGTATATGTATTATATGAAAACAGCACATTGTCTTCTTTGCATGTACTTAATGTTTCTTCTCAAAAATTGTCTTATCTAGTTATTATTTAATGGCCACAAAGGAGGGACATGTTGAAAGTGGGCATCATATTTCATATATTTGAGTATAAAGCCCTTCCATTACATTTCATATATTTGAGTATAAAGCCCTTCCATTACATTTCATATATTTGAGTATAAAGCCATTCCATTACATTTCATATATTTGAGTATAAAGCCCATCCATTACATTTATTACATTTCATATATCTGAGTATAAAGCCCTTCCATTACATTTATTATATTTCATATATTTGAGTATAAAGCACTTTTATTACATTTCATATATTTGAGTATAAAGCCCTTCAATTACATTTCATATATTTGAGTATAAAGCCCTTCCATTATATTACATATATTTGAGTATAAAGCCCTTCCATTACATTTCATATATTTGAGTATAAAGCCCTTCCATTACATTTCATATATTTGAGTATAAAGCCCTTCCATTACATTACATATATTTGAGTATAAAGCCCTTCCATTACATTACATATATTTGAGTATAAAGCCCTTCCATTACATTTCATATATTTGAGTATAAAGCTCTTCCATTACATTTCATATATTTGAGTATAAAGCCCTTCCATTACATTACATATATTTGAGTATAAAGCCCTTCCATTACATTTCATATATTTGAGTATAAAGCCCTTTCATTACATTCATTACATTTCACATATATTTGAGTATAAAGCCCTTCCATTACATTTATTATCATTCATTACGTTTATCCTGTTTAATGTACAATACAATGTACTGGCCCCAACTAAAAATTATAAAATATTTAATCCATATTAAACTGAGTTCAGGTTAAACCAACCAATCCAAATCTGATCTTATATTATATCACAAATTTTTATTGGGAAAACAAAAACATATACATTAAGCTTAAATGTCATTGTTTATTACAAGTATAAACATTTCTAAACTCTCCAAACATAACAAAATATTCCGAGAAAAAGGCTGTACCCAAATGACTGTATTTCAGGGCCTTGTCCACCTGGTACGGAGGCTAGAACTGCAGTATGTTGGCCATGTCCTGTTGGTAGTTACCGTGACAACATCAACCGGACTGCTTGTACACCATGTCCACCAGGAAAATCTACTGTAGGAAATTATTCAAAGTACCAGTCTCAATGTAAAGGTTTGTTTCATATATAGCTTTCAAGATATACTATAGAGGTATCAATATATTATGTTAATTATGTATCAAGCAATTAGGATGACAAAGCTGGTTCAGCAAGCAATTAGGATGAATCTTGTGTGAATATGGTCTAGTATGCAATTGACCAGATGCATGAGCATCATTCTATGCATCCATCCACTGGCCAAGTGACATTGTTTGTCCAAGTAAATACAATGGAGTGTTTATTTACAGTCCATTTTCTTGTCTAAGGAAAATGGTGACTTTGGAAACTGTCGATCCTTGATTGGATTATTAACTTGTTTGATTGACAGCGCGTTAGGTCAGTTAGATTACTGAAGTTTTGATAGGAATTTGGTGTAGCTTGCAATTAGGATGTGAATGTGGTCTAGCAGTCAATTAAGTTGCTGGAGGTCTTATATGAATTTGCTGTAATATGCAGCTAGGATGTGAATGGGGTCTAGCAGGCAACTAGGATATGAATATAGTTTAGCAACCAACTAGGACTGTTTGGGTCTGATATGTCTTTGGTCTAGCAGGCAAATAGGTTACTGCTAAACTGTATACTAGAACTGTTTTGGTCTGATATGACTATTATTTAGCAGGCAACTAGGACTGTTTGGGTCTGATATAGATATGGTCTAGCAGGCAATTAGGTAACTGTTAAAGATCTGATATGAATATGGTCAAGCAGGCAACTAGGTCTGTTTGGGTCTGATATGACTATGGTTTAGCAGGCAACTGGGACTGTTTGGGTCTGATATGAATATGGTCTAACAGGCAATTAAGTTACTGTTAAAGATCTGATATGACTATGGTTTAACCAGCAACTAGGACTGTTTTGGTCTGATATGATAATAGTTTAGCAGGCAGCTAAGACTGTTTGGGTCTGATATGACTTTGATTTAGCCAACAACAACAAGGATTGTTCATGTCTAATATGAATATGAGTTAGCAGCCAGTTAGGTTGCTGCTTAAGATTTGATGTGACTATGGTTTAACAGGCAACTACGACTGTTTGGGTCTGATATGAAAACAGTTTAGCAGGCAACTAGGACTGTTTGGGTCTGATATGACTATGGTCTAGCAAGCAACTAGGACTGTTTGGGTCTGATATGACTGTGGTCTAGCAGGCAACTAGGACTGTTTGGGTCTGATATGACTATGGTATAGCAGGCAATTAGGACTGTTTAGGTCTGATTTGACTATGGTCTAGCAGGCAACTAGGACTGTTTGGGTCTGAAATGACTATGGTTTAGCAGGCATCTAGGACTGTTTGGGTCTGAAATGACTATGGTCTAACAGGCAACTAGGACTGTTTGTGTCTGATATGACTGTGGTCTAGCAGGCAACTAAGACTGTTTGGGTCTGATATGACTATGGTCTAGCAGGCAACTAGGACTGTTTGGGTCTGATATGACTATGGTTTAGCAGGCAACTAGGACTGTTTGGTTCTGATATGACTATGGTTTAGCAGGCAACTAGGACTGTTTGGGTATGATATGACTATGGTCTAGCAGGCAACTAGGACTGTTTGGGTCTGATATGACTGTGGTCTAGCAGGCAACTTGGACTGTTTGTGTCTGATATGACTATGGTCTAGCAGGCAACTAGGACTGTTTGGGTCTGATATGACTGTGGTTAAGTAGGTAACTAGGACTGTTTGGGTCTGATATGAATGTGGTATGCCAGGCACATAGGACTGTTTTGGTCTGATATGACTATGGTTTGTATGTAACTAGGACTGTTTGGGTCTGATATGACTATGGTCTAGCAGACAAGTAGAACTGTTTAGGTCTGATATGACTATGGTTTAGCAGGCACCTAGGACTGTTATTTGGTCTGATATGACTATGGTTAAGTATGTAACTAGGACTGTTTGGGTCTGATATGACAGTGGTCTAGCAGGTAAGTAGAACTGTTTAGGTCTGATATGACTATGGTTTAGCAGGCAACAAGGACTGTTTGGGTCTAATATGACTATGGTCTAGCATGTAACTAAGAATGTTTGGGTCTGATATGACTGATCTAGCAGACAACTTGGACTGTTTGGGTCTGATATGACTATTCTCTAGCAGGCAACCAGGACTATTTGGGTCTGATATGAATATGGTTTAGCAGGCACAAAGGACTGTTTGGGTCTGATATGAATATGTTTTAACAGGCACATAGGACTGTTTGGGTCTGATATGAATATGGTTTAGCAGGCAACTAGGATTGATTGAGTCTGATATAAATATCGTCCATTTAGCAATTTAGATGCTGCTAAAGATCTGATGTGAGTGTGGTCAAGTAGGTACTTAGGACTGTTTGTGTCTGATATGAATATGGTCAAGCAAGTAACTAGGATTGTTTGGGTCTGATCTGAATATGGTCAAGTAGGCAACTAGGAATGTAAGGGTCTGATATGAATATGGTCTATTAAGCAATTAGTTTGCTGCTAAAGATCTGATGTGAATATGATCAATCATGGGTCTGATATGAATATGATCAAGCAGGAAACTAAGATTGTTTGGGTCTGATATTGATATGGTTAAGTAGGCAACTGGGACTGTTTGGTCTGATATGAATATGGTCTGTTAAGCAATTAAGTTGCTGCTAAAGATCTGATGTGAATATGATCAAGCCAGCAACAAGGACTGTTTGAGTCTGATATCAATATGATCAGTCAGGCAACTAGGACTGTTTGGGTCTGATATGAATATGGTCAAGCAGGCAACTAAGATTGTTTGGGTCTGATATTGATATGGTCAAGAAAGCAACTGGGACTGTTTGGGTCTGATATGAATATGGTCTATTAAGCAATTAGTTTGCTGCTAAAGATCTGATGTGAATATGATCAATCAGGCAACTAGGATTGTTGGGTCTGATATGAATATGGTCAAGCAGGCAACTAGGATTGTTTGGGTCTGATATGAATATGGTCAAGCAGGCAACTAGGATTGTTGGGTCTGATATGAATATGATCAATCAGGCAACTAGGATTGTTGGGTCTGATATGAATATGGTCAAGCAGGCAACTAGGATTGTTTGAGTCTGATATGAATATGGTCAAGCAGGCAACTAGGATTGTTGGGTCTGATATGAATATGGTCAAGCAGGCAACTAGGATTGTTTGGGTCTGATAAGAGTATGATTTAGCAGACAGTTATAAGATTGTTTGGGTCTGATATGAATATGGTTTATCAGGCAACTAAGTCTGTTTTTTAGGTCTGATATGAATATGGTCCAGCAGACAGAGATGATACCTTCCCTACATTGTGTGTATAATGTTGTATTAATTTTCATTTATTATGGAACTCTAATGATGATAATTTTATTCAATGTTGTTGTTTATTTCAGATTACTGTAAACCTGGTGAATACTCAACAACGGGTTTGTCACCATGCAACAAATGTACATATGATGAGTACCAGCCACAGACTGGTAGTAAGGGTTGTCAGGCCTGTCCAGAAGGCACCAGAACTATAACTGTAGGTTCTTCACGTGTACAAGATTGCTTGAGTGAGTGCTATACAAAACAACAAGTTCATAGGAACTAGATTCTACTGTTTAGCAGTAAAAACACATATTTCTCAGCGTTTTAAGACTGAAAAATAATTTTGTATACTAATATTCACATGCTTGAATTATAAACGTTGTACTTGCTTTTATATTTTCAATAAAACAAGCTTACACAAGGTCTACAAGACAGTCAGTGATGTGAATGAATAATTGTTTGGAAACTAAGTATCAATTTTATTCCATCAAAGGCAAAGAGAAAGCACTCTTTCCTGGGATCATAGAAGGTTAACAAGAACTGAAGCACAACCATCTAGGCAAGTAACTGATCACTTTTCCACTTGCATCAGCAGTGAGAGACAGATAACAATGAAATGTAAAGTTGTATATCACGAAGACTTTGGACAGGCAAGGATTCAAACTCATGATCCATGGATTGATAGACATAATACGCTAACCTGGTCCAGCACTTTGCAGTCTTGTGGAGAAAAAAATATGTATGGAACCTAGAAAATCAGTTTGACTGATGATGTTAACTACATAAACAACAAAGTACAAGGTCTAGTAGTAGAGCATCTGACCCAGGATGAAAGTGTCATTAGTTTGATACCAAACCACGGCCATTATCTCCATTTGCTAACTACTTTGTTTATGACTTTGAGAAAACAAGAAATAACCCATGTAATAGTATTTTAAGCTGCCAACAAAAATCAGTTCTTGTGTTCTTCTATGCCAGGCTCAATTGGCTCAGTCGATAGTGTGTCTAATTATCAATTCAGGGGTTGTGAGTATGAGTTTGAATCTCCACCTAGCCACAGTCACCATGATGATTGATATACGACATTGCGTCTCATTATCATTCTTCTTTAACTGCTGGTTCAACTGGGAAAGTTATCAGTTACTTGCGGAGATGGGTTGTGTTTGAGTGCTGGTTGATCTTTCAGGAGCCAAGGAAACAATGGTTAGATTAACTAATTGTCTGTTAGTCTTAGAAAGCATGAAAATGCTGCTAAATACTCAATCAATCAATCAATCAATCAATCAATCAATCAATCAATCAATGTACTTACATGTCATTAAACAAATTTGTATACAGGTCCCTGTGGGAGAGGTTTCTACAGTAGAACAGGTCTGTTTCCTTGCCAACCATGCCCATACAATACATACACAGATACTCTGTCTTCCAATACCTGCCAGAAGTGTCAATCAGGCACATATACCCTCTCAAATGGCTCATCCAAAAGTCAAAATTGTCAAGGTAAATATTGTTGATATATTTTGCAGGATGTTTTGCAGGATGTTTTGATATAACTGAAATGTCAAGATGCCTGGAGAATCTTACTTTATTATTGAATTTATCAAACTCTCTAGTATACAGTATGCGCTATTATATCATTTATGCCAATGAGTATAGAAAAAAATTGAATTTGTAATTTTTTCTTAGGTTTTATATACATTTAAATGTATATATATGTAATATTTATTATATGATATTTAAAATGTGTGTATGATTATTGTTGTTTTATTTTTATATGGACACTGTTTTTTCTTGATATCAATTGAAATATATACCAACTTGTGTTTTAGAGCCACAAGACCACTGTCACAATGTGAATTGTACAAATAACAAAATATGTGTCATCTACAACACATTCTACAGGTGTGAGTGTTACCCTGGATACACAGGTAGGTATATGCGTGTGTGTGTGTGTGAGTGTGTGTGTGCATGCGTTCATGTGTGAATGTGAAGTGGGAGGACCAAGGGGGTAAATGTTTTTATCGACAATCACCACATGCCTGAAAAAGTGCAAATCTAAAGAGATAGTGCAAGCTTTTAAACTTTCTGGTTTTAAACAGTATCTGTACAAAGCAATTATAGATGAAACCTTAATTTAAAGTTTCATTTGAAAACTTTGGACAGGGAGCTGAACTCAAGACCCCTTGATGAAAAGTATAGTATATTACTTCATTTCAATTTTCAAGACTTTTTGATTGTTGTTTTTGTACTGACAGTAGTTCTGTTCATATTGTAGTCAGAAATTTCTGTTTGCCATTTTACGTTGTCATGGCAATCATGTGACCAGCTTTGATGTAATATATGTAACATTATGTTTTATGTAATATTGCATTTTGGTCTATTTTAAGACATTTTTACTGTTTTTTGTTCTTATGATTATTTTTGTCAATACCTGAAATCTTTGTTTAGAAACAAGTGAAGTTTGACAATTACTGCGGTATAAACATGTGGCATTTCAATTTATACATTTTTGTTCTATCAGTTTTTGGTGATATTGTTTATGACACCTGATAATTATCTTAAAATCTTGTAATTAAGTTGATTGACATTTGACTACTTTTGAACTGATAAGCCTTATATTGTTCATAAGTAAACTGGTGTATTTTGAGCTGTTTTAGTGTTTTAAGATACTGTTTGATAATGATATGTTAAAAATACTTTTATATGTATAGGGAACTTGTTTAACCAATAAAAAAATATAAAAAGATTACAGTAATTTCCTTGCCAGGAGTTATCTCCCCTTTGTTTATTGATCGGTAAAACCAAATAAAAATTAAAACTTTTTTTCAATGGGGTTTAATGCCATTTTCAACACATTTCAGGTTATATATGGCATATCCAGTTTTACTGGTGGAAGAGGACCTCAGACTGAGTAGAACCACTGTCCTTCCGTGAGTAACTGGAAACTTTCTCACGTAAAGTTTTTGGGACTCGAACCTACAAACTTAGCAGTGAGAGGTATGCGAATCCATGTTATACACATTCTAACACCATTTTCATGAATCAGCTGCATACGCTTTTCTTTTTTCTATGTTAAAGGTACATGTTTTTGTTTTTTTTATCTATATTAAACCCAATTTAGGTAAACAGTAATGACGCGAGGGGCGTTTGATAAGAATTTTAGGGTGTGGTCATGATTTTAATGAACATCACCACTTTTCCAGGAGATGACTGTAATGCAGTTGCAAGTATACCACCGTACAAGACAGACCCATGTGGAAGTAGCCCCTGTGTCTATGGTGACTGCATAGATAACTACACACATGGAACATACACTTGTTCCTGCTATCAGGGGTTCACAGGCAACAGGTAAGGATTGTTATGATGTATGTCTCTGCCAATGGTTCAATTGAACTTAGTTTTTATGTAGTTTTTATATCTGTCTTCTGTCTATCTATAATGGTTATTTGTAACTTTTTCTTCTCAGAACTTGTAAACTTTTTAAAAAATTTTTATTAAGTATCCTTACATGAAACTTTCGATATCTTATTAAGTCAGATGCACATATGGTTTGTGAACAAATTTTAAAAAATGATAATTTCTTAGCTTTAAGAGTTTGGCGTTCTCGTTGGCACAAGAGCAACAGTTGTACTTTCATTGAACTATACTTTTTTACAACTTTTAATAATTTTATACATATTTCCTTCAAACTAATCTTGATTAAATGAAAAAGAAAAAATTCATATTTTACAAACGTGTACTTTCCATACAAGATAATTGTCCATGTGAATTTCTGTTATAAATGCTGTCTGACAGAGCTCCAGATAAGCAGGAATTTTTTGTGGGTATTTAAGCATTGAAATTTCTTAATAAAGCATTGAAATTTCAATCAAGGGGTAAAATAAGCATTGGTTATTCTCAATTTCAGTGTTCATTAGTTTGTTTTAAATGAAATTTAATTAGAATGTTCACTTTTACCGCTAACATTTTGAAAATAAGCATTGCATATTAATTTATTGGGTAAAATAGAGCACTGTATAGAAGTAAAGTAAAGTGTTTGTTTATGATAGTGTCACCCCTATTGAAAGGGCCAGCCACACTGGGCTTATGAGACACCTTTATGCTGTACACAGTTCCTTCTCGAAAGCTATCATTGCCGGGCATCAGGCTGTTAGACATTTGGTACCCCTCAATTAAACTAGCTGCTGGTAAGCAACTAGCCGCATCAGAAAAAATCCAAGTGCTTCCACTGGGATTCGAACCTTCAACCTCCCGCTTCCGAGGCAGATGCCTTAACCACTAGTCCAAAGAAGACGGGTGTATATTATTATGAACATTTATTTGTTTTGCAGGTGTGATGTAAACATCGACAACTGCGTACATCACCAGTGTCAGAACGGGCAATGTGTGGACCTTGTGGGTTCCTATGTCTGCAACTGCACTGTATGTTTATCATTCAATTTGCATTTTATTTAATTTTTTAAAAGTTTGTACAAAAAGCTTTAATTTTTACATTAATGAAAATTGTCTGTTATTGCTGCCATTATTTTATAATCACTCATGAATTATTGTCTTTTTATAAAATTAGTCTAATACTTTAATAATGGAACAATGGTTGAATATCTATAACTTTCATAAAAAGCTAAATGGACACACTCTATGAGATGTTAAGAATGTCGAATCACACACAAATCAAATCAAGTCCAAGGGACTTTATGTCAGATTTGTGTGTGATTCGACATTCTTTACACATGCATAAAAACCCATAAAATGTATTTAATCCTTATAACTCCAATCCTGATGATGATATATATACATGTATATATATTTAATTTGCTCAGACTCCTCAAGTGAATATAAATTTAAACTATAGGCTGCAAAGTAAACATGATGGAATACATCACTTCTGTCCTGGTTGAAATTTTATTCACTATATCTTATATTCAATATTATCGTAACAGTAATTGTTTCCATTATCAACTGAACTCTACAAAAATGGTTGGTTTATTGTAAAATGAGGAAATATTTTGAGGTTAAAAAATTAAACACCCGCCTTTCATCTCCCGATTTGGACAAATAAAAAATCAATAATTCAGAGAAGTACCTACACAGCAAAGAAGCTGACGTCATTGTTAGGTTTTGTCAAAACAAATGTTTAAAAATGTGTCAACCTTCACGAAGGTCATATAAATCCACGCTCATGAATTGATGAAGAATCCGGATTTGGAACTTTTGCAAGTGTGCAAGGTTTGTGTATTTACATTGTCTTACGATCATCTGGTTCTGAACTTCAAGCTGATCTACATTTTCATTTCATATTTTTTCCTGCCGATTAAATTAGTCTGTGGGCATTTTTTGTCAACGGCTAGCATTAACATTCATTAAACTAGGATTGTGTTTAATGGTATGATCAAGATATTGTATTGTTCCATCTCAAATATAAACATCATTGTTTCTCAAAACAACTGAATCTCTGATTGTGGTGCCCGTTTAAAATAGCTGAACCGAAGAAATCAATAATACAATAAATCGAAGAATACAGCTTAATACATTTTTGTTGTATTTTATTATTAAAATAAGTGTGGAACCGTGGTGCACATAATTTTTGTTCATATAATATTAAACCAAACACCAAAATGTTGATTCTTCTTTGTTTACGCGAGAAACATAAAAAGTAGTCAGACGCCCAGGGTTTTATTGAAAAATAAAAGTCTTTAAAAACTTGACGTTGTCCAATGAAAAGCTTTAGATATATATATGATAGTGAGATTGAAATTAGGATAGTATCAACTTAATTTGAATTTGAATGGAATTACTTTTTTTTTTTTTGAATGGGGTTTAACGCCTCAGACTCAGTCAGACTTAGTAGAACCACCGTCCGTCCACAAGTAACTGGAAACTTTCTCACATAAAGTTTTTGGAACAAGTGGAACTGGAACCTATGACCTTAGCGGTGAGAGGTAAGTGATCTTGAGGCGGCACCTTAGACCACTCTGCCACAGAGGACCCAAATGGAATGACTAGGAAGGAATCGTAGCATGTTAAAATGATATTAAATATAACATATTTATTCTTTATTGAAGTCTTGTTTGGGTTAATATGCAGTATATACATGACATAAGAGAGACTGAACATTAAAAACAAATAACCATGCCATTCTATAAAAAGTAAAAGACTACACACATCTGTGTCATATTTTTATTTTATATATTCTGCAATATTTCAGGGTACTGGTTATGAAGGTGGTAGATGTGAAAATAACACCATGGATTGTCGTGATGGCAACTGCCTTAATGGTGGAACATGTCATGACATGGTCAATGGATTCTACTGTACATGTCCTATAGGTCAGTAACCTGTAATATTGGAGCTAGTAACTGTTATAATGATTAATATCTTTTGTAGCTTAATTATTTCTCACCATCTCGGGTAGTCATTGTCTTTGTGTTTACCATCAGTCCATCTGTCTGTTCATTTGTCACAAAATCTTGTCTGGATAACTCCTCAAGCAGTTATGGCCCTTTTCAATGTTGAAAAAGCACCGCAGCAGTGGTCTAGTGGTAGAGCATCCACCTCACATATGGAAGGTTGTGGGTCGCTTAGAATACTGTCTCAATTAGACATTAGCGTGGTATGATTGAAAAATTGTTGAAAGCGATTCTAAACACAATACAACAACAACTACAGCAACGTTGAAAATAATACCAATAATACCTACACTTCTTCTCAAGATACAAAGACAGTGTTTTCACAAATATTACTGGGAATGATCACTGTGAAACATCAATGGGCATATCCACTTTTCCTTTTTTTTTTGTTTTTTGGGGCCATTGCATTTTTTTCTTGCAGTCCCAAACCAACATATTGCTAAATCAGAGGTCAATAACTCTGCTTATAATGATCTAAGCAAAAGTTTAACTTGACCAAATATAATGTAACATGTTTGCTTAATCGATGGGCAATAACAACATAAATGGTCTTCACATTCTATCCAAATATTATTAAGATTGGTTTTGAAATAAAGCCAATATTAGTGTTACAGTGATGCAGGCCTTCTCCAACTTTGTTACTCACTTGGCCCTGTAATCCTAGAGCATGGGCAAATGTTTTAATACATCCTATGTAATTTAATGGAAGAAATCACAGTCTAATCCTACGAGTCTAGTTCTATATGTCACAGTTGATTTCTTATTTACCAGATCAGTGTTGCAGTTTAACCCTTTACTTCATATAGACGTCTTTGGACACCTCTAATATTGAAAGCATTAATTCACCATGTATCAGCAATGGGTGAATCATGTTTATATTGACTGACAGAGCGGAAAACAGTGCAGGAAGTGTTCAGATTGCTCGTTTTGAGCAATCTGAACTCTTCCTGCACTGTTTTCAATGGCCTTCTGTGATTGGTGTGGGAAAGCGTGTATCTATGGAGTAAAGGGTTAACCCTTAACTTCATATGGACAGCTTTGAACAGTACCTCTAATATAGAAGGCCTTCGAAAACAGTGTAACAAGCAATCAGAACAGGTTCTGCACTGTTTTCTTCTCAATCGGAATAAATAGGTAAAATGTATCTATTCAAGGAAATTGACTAAGTGTGGCTTTTGAGTTTAGAAGAGTCCAGTTAAAATGCATATGGAGTAAAGAGTTAAGACATTTGTTTTATTGTTCTACAGGACACAACGGGAACTTTTGCCATCAGCCATTTGATGTTTGTACTAGTTCATCATGCTACAATGGTGGCCATTGTAGAACAAACAATTCAGGGGAGAAAGTTTGTGTATGTAAGGTAAGTTTATAACTGAATATGGTTACTGACAACTGTGATAAGATGATGATGAAGTAGCACCATAGATATTATTCTACTCTATATTTTACTGTTTTTATACGCCTTCACCATTTAAGTCTCATTACACACTATATAAAATAAGGTCTAGGATTTCAATTGTAAAAAAAGAATTCCACATAAAAAAATTTTTAAAGTATTTTTTTTCATAGCAGGAATGTATACACATAAAAATGCACAATAACTGGTAGGTTGTCCACATTGTTTTTTTTTTAAAGAGGGTGCAGTGACACCCTGAGCTTTATTGAAAAAAGAAGTCCTCAAATGATCATAAATACATGCATATGTTGAAATCCTATAAAAGTCACTTTTTTAACACCAGTAATGTCTTATTGCAGTATATGCTATGCCAACTTTTGCTCTACTCATTGTAGCAAGAAATCACAACCACTATGAACCATTTTGAAAATATTTCATAACCAAAGTACATAGGCCTTTTTTTTTTAAGTGTAAGAATCTTGCTACCATGGCAAAAAAGGGGCGCAACTGTGTAGTGAGATGTTTATAGGCATGGGGAGGAAGTGAATATAGATTTGCCCTTGTCCTAATCTCCGTTTGTACATCATACTTGTTTCGCTCCTTCTAAACTTCCCACCTTTTTATGCAAAACTTGAATATCAGTATGAAGTCAGAGTGGTGCCCCATCACTAATTTTATATAAAAATAAGCATTAATCTAATACTATTTCACTTTTAGAAAAGATAAAGTATGGAAATTTTCACATGGGATTTTGTCACCATCAAAACCATCTTTATCCTTCTTCTCTACTTTAAATTTATATTTACAAATGTATGTAATGTGTATTCAATTACCTACAAACCAGTACACTGTCATAAGTGTTTACAGTTAATTTTAATGTTATAGTAATTTTCTCATTTTCAATCTACAATAGTTTTAATTCAGACCAAAAATATTGAATAATTGATATTTAGAAATGGTCAACTTTTATCAGGGCTTTTCCAGAATTAAATGTATGGGGGGGTCGGACGGCAGTATAATTAAAATTTTATGCCTGGTGGGTGTTTTCATAAAAAAAAAAGATGCCTTGTGGGGTAAAAGTTTATTAAAATTTTATGCCTTGCCGGTATTTCCGTCTCTGAACCGAATTTTTTCTTCAACACCGTTTTTCTTCTCGAAATTTTATACAAATTTCCTCCCGTCGCATACAAAAACATAAAATTGTCCTTCCCCATGTACCGCAGCGAGTCAATATCCCGCAGCGTCAAGATTTCGGCGAGTGTCTTTTCTTTATCGCAGCAGAAACTGTAGGTCTTTTAAATTTACCTTGATTTGACCTACATGTTTGCCACTGACACGCGTGTTGTAACGATTGTAGTACACAACCTCCAGACATCAGGAACAAGTGAACGTTTTACGCGACTACACAGTTGGACACTCGATACACTGGTGTTGTTTACGTTAGGGATTGTCTTCAATTAACTTTTTCATCTCAAACTGATTGATCTTTTTTTTGTTAAGACCGCTATAATATAATTACATCACCCGACAACAACATATTATTTAATTTGTTTGTTTGAAACAAAGTATAATTATCTACCTTCGGACTTCCCGAAAAGTGACAAGAAACATACTCTTGGTCGTGAATAAACTATTTACACGGAAATGTACGAGCTAATCAGATGGCGGAATACACTCGTAGCAGGCCGTAACCCCGTCTACTATATTAAATTGATGCCGAGATGCCGTGTATAAAGTTATCTCCTCAAGTAAATTTCACGAATTATATATCAATATTTGGCGTATCAGATAAGTTTACAAATACTCCAATATGAATATGATATGAATATACAGATGTTTATAATATTAAATTCTGCAAAAACTACGATTCAACTCTACGGCCGTATTGTATGCGTATCCGCGCTGTTTGTCAGATGGTGTAAAACGCTAATTTATTAGGTACAAAAAGAAACACCAAGAAATGCAAAGTCTTGTGATTGGGACATTGCGTCATCAGTGAAAATAACATCCACATTCTCAGATTTGTCATACCGCGCCCTACGCCTCATTCTTACCCCAGCGTCTGAAAAAATCATGGGGAAAAGCAGATATTTTTTAGCGGTCGTACAAAAACATAAATTGAACTGTGAAATTGTCTTCGAGCATCCATAACCGGATTATTTGCCATCGGGTGTACGAAATGAGGTCAAATTAGATTAAACCTTTATTGACAGTAGGGAGTAAATAACATGTGTCATAATAATGTTTGTTTCACTGTCAGAGTGACGTCATCGGACATTGGCGCAAAGCGTTATGGAAAGGGACAGCGTGTTCATTCTGTGCATAAATTTAGGCATGTGTAGTTATAAACATAACTCTCTTTACGGATTGTATCAATTTAATAGTAATTAGTTAACTGAAAATAAACATTTTAGAATACAATTAGTTACAAACACTAACCTTTAATTATCATTATATTGTGTGTTTTTTTTCGTCTGGTATCTGTAGTGCCCCTTTATTTAATTCTCGACCTGAGGTAAATTGTGACGTAATCACTTGCATATCGGCATTATATCAAAAGTGTAACGTCGGCGTACTTCAAAGAAAGTAGGCAACCGTTCAGACTAGTAATTTTGCAAGCGTTACAATGAGAAGACATTAGAAAGGGGATTTTAGCCTTTTTTTATTTTGTGCATGGTGGTATTTTATCAAATTAATATTTTATGCATGGTGGTATATATCACAATTAAATTTTATGCCCTGTGGGTAAAATAAATAAGTGCCGTCCGACCCCCCCTTACATTTAATTCTGGAAAAGCCCTCAGCAATGTTTTGGTACCCAATTTACTAATTTAGATTCTGATTTTTGAAAGAGTGGAAGGTGCCACCCATTATTAAAGTGCTCTATATTGAACTGTTTGCTGATTTCTGTAAATAAATCATTGATGTTTAGAGTGCATCTGTTATTTCTTTTGACAGTCCGGATTCAGTGGCCTTGCTTGTGAAACTGACGATAAAGCATGTCCTAGCAACCATTGTCGAAACAATGGTACCTGTATGCAGCGACCAAGAGGATTAACTTGCTTTTGTCCACAAGGTTGGTATATAATTAAGTCATGACCGTGATGAGTTGACATCAAATGGTCAAATAGTTGACTCACAACATTAACAAAAATATCATGTAAATGTAGTTATTTTCATCAGTAAATATTTTATCACTTTCAACTTTGATGATTTTCCAAATTTGTAAAAGATGAAGAAAGATAATACGAAGATTTGGTGAATTATTTAAATGTTAAACAAATTTGGCATGAAGTTATTGCTTGTAACATAAATCTTGAATTTGTTGTATTGTCCTTCTCAGAGCAAGACACTTTTATTAAATAACTAACACATATATAAATGGTATATATGTGATGTCTATGACCTGTATCAATTACAGTCTATTCTAACAAGTGTACCATTATTTTGACTGCCTTGTTCAAATAGCTTTATTTTGTTTGTTTTGTTTCACACTGTATATTTGTAACATGTATCTCAGAAATGGGGAAATAGAGAATTGATTTAAGTTGTATTTGACTTTAAATGTTTTATGGTGTTTTGATATTGCGAAATTGTCTTAAATTAAAAGCATTGCAGTTGCAAGCAAATTTTCATGTAATTTTGTTGTTTTTAGGGACTGTATAAACATGTTAATGTCACAGGCAAAGCTTCACATAGGCACTACATTGTTTTACATAGAAAATAAATTCACACAAAACCCCTGAGAACGCAACATTGGCTATTTACATATTAAAAGGATTTTGGAGAGGATCCACAGTCCCTTCATAAACAAGGCTTCCACTTGAAATTGACCAAGCTACGCCCCTGACTGTTTTAAACAATTGTTAACACAAATTGCTGGGAATGGTCAGCATCTGATTTTTAGCTCTACTGGCCAAAGGCGTTGTGACTGTCGTCCGTTGTCTGGTGTCTGTCGTCTGACGTCTGTTGTCTGTCATCTGTTAGCAGCACTTTCTCTGAAACCACTAGGCCAATTAAACTGAAATTTCTCATGGGTGTTTCTGTTGCATAGGAGACTAGAGAAGATTTTTTTTTTTTAATTCAAGATGGCCACCGTTACTTAAAATAGTCCAAAACTTAAAAAATCTTCTTCACATGAACGGCCAAACAGATTTTCAAAATGTTTATGTAGTAATAATGACCAACTATAGTTCTGTTAGATTTATTCAAATGGTGTCCCTAGGGTTAAAAATGACCCTGCCCCGAGAGTTCAATTAGGGGACACATGTCAATATAATATATATATTTTTTTTTTTTTAAATGGAAATAATTTTGCCTATATCTTCACTAAAGCATTGTTAGGTAAAGGAGGTTAAGATTTGTAAAAAGACTGGGTTCCTATGTCTTAAGGGGTCAGGAGGGGCCCCAAAAGGGTACAAATTGGGAATTAGTAAAATTGTTTTCTTAAGAACCGGTATGTCAGATTTGTACATATTTGATATAAGTTATCCCTAAGTGTAGGGGTTTGATTGCAGATAAAAATTTAGGGGCTAAAATATATAGAGGCCCTGTAAGGGGACTTAGAATTTGAAATAGGGATACTATTGGAAAACAGAAAGTTCTCTTTTTTTTCCATTTATTCTGAAACCACTAGGCCAATTAAACTGAAACTTCACATGGATGTTTCTATTGCATAGGAGACTATGCAAAAGATTTATTTTTTCTATCTAAAATTCAAGATGGCCACCATTACTAAAAATAGTCCTAAACTTAAAAAATCTTCTTCTCATGAACGGTCTAACAGATTTTCAAAATGTTTATGTAGTAATGATGATCAACTATAGTTTTGTTAGATGTGTTCAAATGGTGTCCCTAGAGTTAAAAATGACCCCACCCCGATGTTTTTATTGCATAGTAGAATTTCAAAAAGTGCTATGGCCACTATGAGTCAGTAGAGCGTCCTCAGGCCCTCTTGGGCCTCTTATGTTAAAAATTTCATTTTGCAAAGTAACAATATCTGATTTGTGTTCCTGAAATGAATTGAAGTTAAGATTATTGAAAACAAGATGTTGCAAGACTTTATGTGAATTTGTAAAATTTCGAAAAATCTCCATGTGTTTCTTTACTTTGATATCATATCATTTGTATATAAGAGATATAATAAATTATTTTTATAACATGTATAAGCGTGCAAGATAAAAAAAGGATGGAATAAAGAAACAGATAGCAACTAGGGTCACATCTTCCAGTTATTAATATATTGTGGATATCTTTGTTGTTTATTTTAGGCTACACAGGTGAAACATGTGACATAGAACTGACCAATCACTGTGCTAGAAGTCCTTGCGTCCATGACAACACATTAGAATGTGTCAGTCATATAAAAGGATATACATGTCTGTGTAGAGCTCACTGGAAAGGTAAGGTATCCATTAGCCTGCTTAAACACAGCATGAATGGATAACTCTTTCATATTTGGTGAATAAAAACTCACCAAACAGCTTCTTAGAGAAGTGCAATATGTCACCCCAGTAGTTGATGTAAATGTGTGTAAACTCTGGCTGAAGTTGTGTTGTTAGAGAAGTGCAATATATCACCCTAGTAGTTGATGTAAATGTGTGTAAACTCTTGCTGAAGTTGTGTTGTTAGAGAAGTGCAATATGTCACCCCAGTAGTTGATGTAAATGTGTGTAAACTCTTGCTGAAGTTGTGTTGTTAGAGAAGTGCAATATGTCACCCCAGTAGTTGATGTAAATGTGTGTAAACTCTGGCTGAAGTTGTGTTGTTAGAGAAGTGCAATATGTCACCCCAGTAGTTGATGTAAATGTGTGTAAACTCTGGCTGAAGTTGTGTTGTTAGAGAAGTGCAATATGTCACCCCAGTAGTTGATGTAAATGTGTGTAAACTCTGGCTGAAGTTGTGTTGTTAGAGAAGTGCAATATGTCACCCCAGTAGTTGATGTAAATGTGTGTAAACTCTGGCTGAAGTTGTGTTGTTAGAGAAGTGCAATATATCACCCCAGTAGTTGATGTAAATGTTTGTAAACTCTGGCTGAAGTTGTGTTGTTAGAGAAGTGCATTATGTCACCCCAGTAGTAGATGTAAATGTGTGTAAACTCTGGCTGAAGTTGTGTTGTTAGAGAAGTGCAATATGTCACCCCAGTAGTTGATGTAAATGTGTGTAAACTCTGGCTGAAGTTGTGTTGTTAGAGAAGTGCAATATGTCACCCCAGTAGTTGATGTAAATGTGTGTAAACTCTGGCTGAAGTTGTGTTGTTAGAGAAGTGCAATATATCACCCCAGTAGTTGATGTAAATGTGTGTAAACTCTGGCTGAAGTTGTGTTGTTAGAGAAGTGCAATATGTCACCCCAGTAGTAGATGTAAATGTGTGTAAACTCTGGCTGAAGTTGTGTTGTTAGAGAAGTGCAATATATCACCCCAGTAGTTGATGTAAATGTGTGTAAACTCTGGCTGAAGTTGTGTTGTTAGAGAAGTGCAATATGTCACCCCAGTAGTTAATGTAAATGTGTGTAAACTCTGGCTAAAGTTGTGTGGTTAGAGAAGTGCAATATGTCACCCCAGTAGTTGATGTAAATGTGTGTAAACTCTGGCTGCAGTTGTGTTGTTAGAGAAGTGCAATATGTCACCCCAGTAGTTGATTTAAATGTGTGTAAACTCTGGCTGAAGTTGTGTTGTTAGAGAAGTGCAATATGTCACCCCAGTAGTTGATGTAAATGTGTGTAAACTCTGGCTGAAGTTGTGTGGTTAGAGAAGTGCAATATGTCACCCCAGTAGTTGATGTAAATGTGTGTAAACTCTGGCTGCAGTTGTGTTGTTAGAGAAGTGCAATATGTCACCCCAGTAGTTGATGTAAATGTGTGTAAACTCTGGCTGCAGTTGTGTTGTTAGAGAAGTGCAATATGTCACCCCAGTAGTTGATGTAAATGTGTGTAAACTCTGGCTGAAGTTGTGTGGTTAGAGAAGTGCAATATGTCACCCCAGTAGTTGATGTAAATGTGTGTAAACTCTAGCTGAAGTTGTGTCGTTAGAGAAGTGGGATATGTCACCCCAGTAGTTGATGTAAATGTGTGTAAACTCTGGCTGCAGTTGTGTTGTTAGAGAAGTGCAATATGTCACCCCAGTAGTTGATATAAATGTGTGTAAACTCTAGCTGAAGTTGTGTTGTTAGAGAAGTGGGATATGTCACCCCAGTAGTTGATGTAAATGTGTGTAAACTCTAGCTGAAGTTGTGTCGTTAGAGAAGTGGGATATGTCACCCCAGTAGTTGATGTAAATATGTGTAAACTCTGGCTGCAGTTGTATTGTTAGAGAAGTGCAATATGTCACCCCAGTAGTTGATGTAAATGTGTGTAAACTCTAGCTGAAGTTGTGTTGTTAGAGAAATGGGATATGTCACCCCAGTAGTAGATGTAAATGTGTGTAAACTCTGGCTGAAGTTGTGTTGTTAGAGAAGTGCAATATGTCACCCCAGTAGTTGATGTAAATGTGTGTAAACTCTGGCTGAAGTTGTGTTGTTAGAGAAGTACAATATGTCACCCCAGAAGTTGATGTAAATGTGTGTAAACTCTGGCTGAAGTTTTGTGGTTAGAGAATTGCAATATGTCACCCCAGTAGTTGATGTAAATGTGTGTAAACTCTGGCTGAAGTTGTGTTGTTAGAGAAGTGCAATATGTCACCCCAGTAGTTGATGTAAATGTGTGTAAACTCTAGCTGAAGTTGTATGGTTAGAGAATTGCAATATGTCACCCCAGTAGTTGATGTAAATGTGTGTAAACTCTGGCTGAAGTTGTGTTGTTAGAGAAGTGCAATATGTCACCCCAGTAGTAGATGTAAATGTGTGTAAACTCTAGCTGAAGTTGTGTCGTTAGAGAAGTGCAATATGTCACCCCAGTAGTTGATGTAAATGTGTGTAAACTCTTGCTGAAGTTGTGTGGTTAGAGAAGTGCAATATGTCACCCCAGTAGTTAATGTAAATGTGTGTAAACTCTGGCTGAAGTTGTGTGGTTAGAGAAGTGGTATATGTCACCCCAGTAGTTGATGTAAATGTGTGTAAACTCTGGCTGAAGTTGTGTCGTTAGAGAAGCGGGATATGTTACCACAGTAGCTGATGTAAATGTTTGGAATTTTGTTTATTATTAAAAGAACTATTAACATTGCTCTTGAACTAAATTGAATGAAGGTCAGTTAGGTCACTGCAGTTACTAAAAATAAAATCAAACTGTTTTCACTCAACAACATTACTTTCCTTTAAAATAATGGGAGAACCTTTAGTAGATCCGTTCCTATCATGAAAAGGTAGTTTGGTTATGTTCATGATTTAGGTCCCCTTTTCACAAAACTTGTACCTGCAACTCATGCATTTTTATACGAATAGGGAGAAATTCAGGAATATTAATATTAACTTCTACCTTCAATATCGGACTATTTCACAGATCTTTATTCATATTTTAGGTTTGACTTGTAATGAACCAGTGGACATCTGTCAGTCAAATCCATGCTTTAATGGAGGAACATGCAGGAACAATGGAAGCCATTATGTGTGTACATGCGAGGCTGGATATGCCGGCACTAATTGCCAGGTTGGAGTTTACAATTAGCTTTTATTATCATAACATGTCAAAAAAAACTAATGTCTCTTAAAATAAAATTAATCTTAAAATGAATGCAAAGAATCTCATTTTTACTCATGAATGATATATGAAAATGATTTGGAATATGAAATTCATAAAAGTGTGACATAAAAAACAATATTTAAATTGGTATGGTAAAATGAAAAGATATATCCATCCTAAAAATAAATTTCACACACATACTACTTGATTACATTCATCTCATTATTTTGGACATTTTCTTAGATAAACCAAAATCAACAATGGGTACAGCAGCATGATAGATCAAATCGAAATCGATGTGTTGCAATTTTGAATTGGATATCTATTTTTGCTTAAACTGGGTGTGTATGCCAAATTCAAAAATTCTTTTTTGTCCCCCACTTTGCGAAAAGCAGAAGAATGTAAGTCGGGTCAGTCCATCTGGCTGTCTGTCCATCTGTCTGTTACACTTTTGATTTCCGTGCAATAACTTAATAATGCCTGAATTGAATCTTTTGAAAAAAAAAAAATGAAATGTTTATAATGACAAAACACAGGCTAAATTTGATTTTTGGAGTTGTGACTTTTTTCGTTGGTGAGTTATGCCCCTTTAATTTGTGAAAAATCGTCACACTTTGTTTTCTGTGAAATAACTTAAGAATGCCATGATTAAAATCTTTTGACATTTTTATACAATGTATTTAATGCCAAAACACAGGCTAAGGTCGATTTTCGGGGTTGTGAATTATGGTATTGTAGAGTTATGCCCCTTTGTGAAAAATCGTAATTTCTGTTCGTTGGGGGTTTCCGTGCAATAACTTAAGAATGTCTAAATTAAATCCTTTGAAATTTTAATACAAAATTCATAATGATAAAACACAAGCTAAGTTCGATTTCAATGGTTGTGGCATTTGTCATTCTACAGTTATGCCCCTTTCATTTGTGAAAAACCATATTTTTTTGGTTTCTGTGCACTTAAGAATGCAGCAGTCAATCTTTTGAGAAAAGCGGGGGACATGTTTTCACAGAATTCTGCTGGTCCTTCCTCCATCAGTGTTACAAATAAACCCATTAAAACTTATTTAATACAAAATAACAGGTCACTGGTTCCACACACCAAAAAAGCTCTTACTTTATGGCATGAAGTGCCTCATTGGCTAATATGCCGACTATGAAAACATAGCTCTTGCTTGCATTTTTGGGAATGGGGTCAGGGCCACTGACTTTGGAAAAATTAGCTTTACTTTTAAAGAAATTGGGAAAAATTATAAAGCACAGGTTCCTTCAATATAGGTTACTAGTAATGTATATTAGATGTATAAAAATGTTCTTATAGAAGACTACATTGAAGTCTTAATCTAAAACTTTTCGTCCAAATATTTCTTTTGGTTTCTTTTCATTTTGAAATTGGAAATATTGTCACTTTGGACTGGGAAAAAATGATAGTGTTTTCCATTGGGAATAACAGACCCAAAAAATGGGCAAACGGGAGCCCTGGAAAAAAAAACTCTATTCAAATAAACAGTTTCATTGAATGTTACTGATAAAATATTTGGATATTTCAATATCCTACATGAATATTGCATCTGTTGAACTCTATTAATTTTAGGACTCTATAAATGACTGTGACAGGGAGCCATGTGTTAATGGCGGCAGCTGTACAGATGGTATAAGTGAATATACGTGTACCTGTCCAGCAGGCTTCACTGGAGACACGTGCAGTATTGAAATAGACGCGTGCGAATCTAGCCCATGCAGAAATGGAACATGCTTGGACAAAATGGATGACTTTGTGTGTTTGTATGTATCTTATTGTTTGTGTTGCTCTCGGGTCTTATTCCTGGATAGAACTAGCACTGAATGTTGTCATGAATTAATGAAACAGTTGTGGACTTGTGGTTGTCAAGAAGTCGGTTAATTATCTCTATTGAATGTCCTCTTGTTCCGTCTACAATTGTAGTTACAAAAATTATCATAAAAGAATATTAAGTGAACAGTAGTACAATAGATAGAGTGTTGGCTGCTCTTATCAGAGGTCACAGTTTCAATCGCAGACTCAAACTGATGGCAAGTCAGAAACAACATGCAGTACTGATTCTACCAAAGAAACGGACTCTAGAGCCATTTATATAAGCATTGAAGTTGCTTTGCAATCAAACTCAATTAAATCAGTATGAAATAACAGAATATTACAATATTGCTAAGGTATTATCTTCGTTTTGTTGCAGGAAACTCACAGTCTTCAAAAAAAGTTGTCTTACACAATGGGATATTTAATTATTTTCAGCTTCGAATCAACCTCCTTCTTGAAATAATTCTAGTTAACCAAGGAGATTTGTTAGACATGATGAGTTGATTTAGTATTTTGTGTCAGTTTTAATAATGGCTAGTGCTGAGATAATGTTTCATCAATATTTTCTGTTTTCAGATGTGACCGTGACTGGACAGGGAAGTATTGTGATGTGATGGTCAACCAGTGTCTTAGTTTGCCATGTGAGAATCAGGGAAGCTGTACCCAGCATGCAGTTGATTTCCACTGTAACTGCCAAACAGGTGAGCAATCAAGGAATCCAATCAACTTTAAACTTCTGATATTTAAGATTGAAATTTGTTTAATGTAGTTAACGCCATTTTCAACACATTTCAGGTTATATACAACATATCTATTTTTTACTGGTGGAGGAAGCCCTCAGAATGAACCTGAGCAGAACATCCTTCCACAAGTAACTGGCAAACTTTCTCACAGAAAGTTTTTGGAGCAAGGGAGCAAGCCTCAAGAGGTAAATTATATAGAGACTGCACCTTAGGACCCACTTAAAGGGAGTGTATCAGGATGAAATGCTATAAATTTCTCAAAAAATAAAATAATTATCAATATAGATAGAGAGCATCTCATTATCATTAATAAATATATACCAAATAGTTTAGTTTGTCAAATCCAACAAATGAATCAAATTGAAAACAAATGAAATAATTTAGTTAGGCGCGTAAGCTAAGTTAGGAAATATATTATTTGGGCATGTTTAAAGATATCTTATTTGGCAATATGGGGTCAGTGAGTTTACATGGGCATTGTATATTGAAAAAAATGTTTTTAATCAATTTTGAAATTTTGAAAAATATCCTGATATATTCCCTTTAAGATTTAAAAGAATTATAGTGGATATAATAGTGGTCCAAGACAGAGACTGCGGATTTGATTCCCAGCTTGATCCAATATCTCTCAAAAAACAACACTCAGTACTAGTCTATCCAGAAAATAGACTTGAGGGTGGTTCATATACGCTTTGAACTTTCTTAGCAATCAAGCTAAAATAAATTAGTGTAAACTAAATTAAAATGAAAAATCTATAACATATTGTTATACTGTTTTTATATTGAATGTCTAACACTACTGTTTATTGTCATATCTAGGTTACACAGGTAAAACATGCGAATTTAAGGTCAACCACTGTGACTCCGACCCATGTATAAATGGTGCAACTTGTATCAACCTTGGTTTAGCTTTCAACTGCACATGTCAGCCTGGTTACTATGGTAACACATGTGACCTGAGTAATGCTGTGTGTAATAATAGTGTATGTCGAAATGGTGGCACATGCATCCAAGCTGGAAGTGCGATCTCCTGCCAGTGTGTGCTGTTATTCACAGGACTGTACTGTGAGAAAGGTGAGTAAGATTTGTTACACTGGTAAGCAAGCCAAGTTTGTAAAATTCTTGCTAATATCTTTAATCATCAAGTATAACACTTGTTTTTAGACTTCCAGAAATATTATTTTGTTTATTTAACATTTAACACTGAATATCTTGGTACAATGTATCGGATAATTTAATATTTTAAGAGCAGCTGCAAATAATGGTTATTGTCCTTAGATGATTGTAACAAATGTTAATGTTATGCAATAGTGCTACTATTATCAGGCCTTAAATGTTAATTGTATAAGATAGTGCTACTATTCTAAAGCCACAAATACTAATTGTACAAGATAGTGCTACTATTCTAAGGCCACAAACGTTAATTGTACAAGATAGTGCTACTATTCTAAGGTCACAAACACTAATTGTACAAGATAGTGCTACTATTCTAAAGCCACAAATGTTAATTGTACAAGATAGTGCTACTATTCTAAGACCACAAACACTAATTGTACAATAAAGTGCTACTATTCTAAGACCACAAACATTAATTGTACAAGATAGTGCTACTATTCTTAGGCCACAAACGCTAATTGTACAAGTTAATGAATACTATTCTAAAGCCACAAACGTTAATTGTATAAGATAGTGCTACTATTCTAAGGCCACAAACGTTAATGTAAAAGATAGTGCTACTATTCTAAAGCCACCAACTCTTATTGAAAAAGACAGTGCTACTATTCTAAGGCACAAATGTTAATTGTATAAGATAGTGCTACTATTCTAAGGCCACAAATAGTAATTGTAGACAGGTGCTACTAGTCTAAAGCCACAAACACTAATTGTACAAGAAAGTGCTACTATTCTAAGGCCATAAATTTTAATTGTATAAGAAAGTGCTACTATTCTAAGACCACAAACATTAATTGTACAAGATAGTATTACTATTCTACGGCCACAAACATTAATTGTATAAGATAGTGCTACTATTCTACGGCCACAAACATTAATTGTATAAGATAGTGCTACTATTCTAAAGCCACACACACTAATTGTACAAGATAGTGCTACTATTCTAAGGCCACAAACGTTAATTGTACAAGATAGTGCTACTATCTAAGGCCACAAACACTAATTGTACAAGGTAGTGCTACTATTCTATGGCCACAAACGTTAATTGTATAAGATAGTGCTACTATTTTAAAGCCACAAACGCTAATTGTACAAGATAGTGCTACTATTCTAAGACCACAAACATTAATTGTATAAGAAAGTGCCACTATTTTTAAAGCCACAAATACTAATTGTGTAAGATCATGCTACTATTCTAAGGCCACAAATGTTATTTGTATAAGATAGTGCTACTATTCTAAGGCCACAAACGTTTATTGTACAAGATAGTGCTACTGTTCTAAGGCCACAAATGTTAATTGTGTAAGAAAATGCTACTATTCTAAGGCCACAAACGTTAATTGTGTAAGAAAATGCTACTATTCTAAGGCCACAAATGTTAATTGTATAAGATAGTGCTACTATTCTAAAGCCAGACATACTAATTGTGCAAGATCGTGCTACTATTCTAAAGCCACAAATGTTAATTGTATCAGATAGTGCTACTATTTTAAGGCAACAAATGTTAATTGTACAAGATAGTGCTACTATTCTAAGGCCACAAATGTTAATTATACAAGATAGTGCTACTATTCTAAGGCAACAAATGTTAATTGTATAAGATAATGTTACTTTTCAAAGGCCACAAATATTAATTATATGTGAAAGTGCTATTATTACAAGGCCACAAATGTTAATGGTATGTGATAGTGTTACTATTCAAAGGCCACAAAGGTTAATGCTATGCAATATTGTTTCTGTTCCAAGGTCACAAATGCCCAAATATTATAGCCAGAATTGTTTGAAATTATTTTTGTCTATTCAACATAATATTTAATGTATTAATTTTCTTTTGTATGAACATATGTTTTACTGTATTTGTGTGTCTTGCAAGGTGGGGCAGGGGATGACCATCCTTGGCCATAGTCCCAACATGTGATGAGTAATAGATCTGACGGACAGGGGATGACCATCCTTGACCATAGTTCCAACATGTGATGGGTAATAGATATGATGGGCAGGGGATGACCATCCTTGGCCATAGTCCCAACATGTGATGAGTGATAGATCTGATGGGCAGGGAATGACCATCCTTGGCCATAGTCCCAACATGTGATGAGTAATAGATTTGATGGGCAGGCGATGACCATCCTTGGCCATAGTCCCAACATGTGATGAGTAATAGATCTGCTGGGCAGGGGATGACCATCCTTGGTCATAGTTCCAATATGTGATGGGAAATAGATCTGATGGGCAGGGGATAAACCTCTTTGTCCATGGTCCCAACATGTGATTGGTAATAAATCTGATGGGTAGGGGATGATCGTCCTTGGCCATAGTCCCAACATGTGATGAGTGGTTGATCTGGTGGTCAGGGGATGACCATCCTTGGCCATAGTCTCAACATGTGATTAGTGGTTGATCTGATGGTCAGGGGATGACCATTCTTGGCCATAGTCTCAACATGTGATGGGTAATAGATCTGATGGTGAGAATGATTATGGTGACTCATATTTTAAAAATGGAAAACGTCTACAATATTTTGTTTGTCTATATTTGTTTTAGAAAAATCCTCTAATTTTGACATGGTGCTGACTGGTCCATTGTCTACTGAGTGTACAACATCAACGACTGACCAGGAGTTATCAGAAATGTCCATTTGTCTCTGGTTACGCTCAACATCTCTCCAGTATAATGGGATAGTTGTGAGAATGATGGACGATAGGTAAATTAACTTTTTTTTTTATTGAAGTCAATATAGCACAGCCTAAAAGAAAACTGGCTATGTCATTTAGATCAATGTATAAACAAAGAATTTATTTATTTACTTATTACTCATCTCTGTAAAAAGATGTACCTTTGGTTCTATTACTTGGCCATGCAAAACACATTTCTTTTTGCGAAATATGTACGGGATATATTATTTTTTTGTGAATTTTACCACCCTATCTTTTCAACTGAGCAAAATACGACATTGCACTTTTTGCAATTAGTATGATTTCTCTATGGCAACTTAGTTTAGTTTAAACTTTTTTACTTCAATTGTGAAACCAGTACTAAGCGAAAAGACAGTGTCTTACACACATAACCTTGACAGGGGACCGAACCCACAACCCTCTTATCATGGATCTGATCTACTACTGGACCACTTGCTCCACTCAATAGCACCGATAGGTTCATCTCTATGCAGAGACGGCATTTAGAAAAATGTTACCTGTAGCGGGCATTTTTCTCTCAATTTTTACATCAGTTCATAGTATCAGGTCATGTCGATTCGCTGCCACATGCAACTACAAAAAGATTGCATTCCCTCAAATTCACACTCAACCTCAGTGATGATTTGCTTACACCTCCTAAATCCATTTAATCCAATGAAAACTTACTAATATTTATTTAAACAAACAGTGCTACTTACTAATATTTATCCAAACGAACAGTGCTAACGCGCACATGCTCATATTTGTGTCTGTCAGTCAATGTTTGTGTCTTTCATAGACTTAATTCTATAAATAAAAATTATGCAACAAAACCATGACTGTTACATGTTTTTTTTTTATAACTGTCAATTCTCTGAACAGCATCAGTTTGCCATATTAACCAGGTTTTTCAAAGTTGAAAACCTGGTTATAGTTTGGCGAAGTCAGCAGGCTGGCGGACGGATGGGCGAAGTCAAGTTTTTTGTTTCCTTTCAATAACTAGAGTATTTTTCATCGGAACTGAACCAAACTTACAAAAAGTGTGTACCTCTATAAAATCTAGGCCATGTTCGATAACCAGCCAATAGGGATTATTATCTTCAGAGTTATGGCCCTTTAATTAGTCAAAAACGCTAAAATTCCTGTTTCCGCTCAATTACTAGAGTTTTCTTTATCAGAACTCAAGCAAACTTACACAAAGTGTATATCTCTATAAAATCTAGGCCAAGTTCAATAACAAGCCAATTCAGACTATTATCTTTAGAGTTATGCCCCTTTAATTAGTCAAAAATGCTACAATTTACCGTTTCCACTCAATAACAAGAGTATTCTTTATCTGAACTGAAGCCAACTTACACAAAGTGTGTATCTCTATAAAATCTGAGCCAAGTTTGATAACCAGCGAATTCTGACTGTTATTATGCTTCCCCAAAGGGGGGAAGCGTATTATAGTTGCCGCTTAGTCTGTGCATCCATGCATGTGTCTGTCCGTACGTCCCCTAGTTTTTGTCCGGGCTATTTCTCTACAACCTCTGCTTGGAATTTTATGAAACTTGCTAGGATGCATCATAACCAAGTGCAGATGCACATATTTTCTTTGTGTTCCAGTTCAATGATTATCACGGTGTTATGGCCCTTTGATTCTGTTTGTGACCAAATTCTTGTCCGGGCTATTTCTCTACAACCTCTGGTTGGAATTTTATAAAACTTGCTAGGATGCATCATTACCAAGTGCAGATGCGCATATTGTCTTTGTGTTCCAGTTCAATGATTTTTTTACGGAGTTATGGCCCTTTGATTATGTCTGTGAACCTTATTATTGTCCGCACTATTTCTCTACAACCCCATGTTGGAATTTTATTAAACATGCTAGGATGCATCATAACCGAGTGCAGATGCGCATATAGTCTATGTGTTCTGGTTCAGTGATATTTCACGGAGTTATGGCCCTTTGATTGAGTCTGTGACCAAATTATTGTCCGCGCTATTTCTCTACAACCCAATATTGGAATTTTGTGAAACTTGCTAGGATGCATCATTAACAAGTGCAGATGGGCATATTGTCATTGTGTTCCCGTTTGATGATTTTTCATGGAGTTATGGCCCTTTGATTCTATTTGTGACCAAATTCTTGTCCGCGCTATTTCTCTACAACCCCATATTGGAATTTTATGAAACTTGCTAGGATGCATCATTACCAAGTGCAGATGCGCATATTGTCTATGTGTTCTGGTTTGGTGATTTCTCAAGGAGTTATGGCCCTTTGATTCTGTCTGTGACCAAATTATTGTCCGTACTATTTCTCTACAACCCCATGTTGGAATTTTATAAAACTTGCTAGGATGCATCATTACCAAGTGCAGATGCGCATATTGTCTTTGTGTTCCAGTTCAATGATTTTTTTACGGAGTTATGGCCCTTTGATTATGTCTGTGAACCTTATTATTGTCCGCACTATTTCTCTACAACCCCATGTTGGAATTTTATTAAACATGCTAGGATGCATCATAACCGAGTGCAGATGCGCATATAGTCTATGTGTTCTGTTTCAGTGATATTTCACGGAGTTATGGCCCTTTGATTGAGTCTGTGACCAAATTATTGTCCGTACTATTTCTCTACAACCCCATGTTGGAATTTTATGAAACATGCTAGGATGCATCATTACCAAGTGCAGATGCGCATATTGTCTATGTATCGGTACTATGTTTTTTTAATGGAGTGATGGCCCTTTGATTGAGTCTGTGACCAAATTCTTGTCTGCACTATTTCTCTACAACCCCATGTTGGAATTTTGTGAAACTTTCTAGGATGCATCATTACCAAATGCAGATGCGCATATTGTCTTTGTATCCGGTTCGGTGATTTTTCATGGAGTTATGGCCCTTTCATTCTGTCTGTGACCCAAATTCTTGTCTGCGCTATTTCTCTACAACCTCAGGTTGGAATTTTATGAAACTTTGTAGGATGCATCACTACCAAGTGGAGATGCGCATTTTGTCTATGTGTTCTGAATCGATGATTTTTCATGGAGTTATGGCCCTTTAATTGAGTCTGTGACCAAATACTTGTCCGCGCTATTTCTCTACAATCTCAGGTTGGATTTTTATGAAACTTGCTAGGATGCATCATTACCAAGCGCAGATGCGCATATTGTCATTGTGTTCGGGTTGATGATTTTTCACAGTTATGGCCTTTTGATTCAGTCTGACCAAATTCTTGTCCGCGTTATTTCTCTACAACCCCATGTTGGAATTTTATGAAACTTGCTAGGATGCATCATAATGACCTATTTCAAAGTATGTTGTACAATGTATTATATCACGAAATAGAAAATAATGTATTGACTTCTCTTTAGAACTCTCACAGTTACTTCCCCCGTTCACTATCATTACCAAAACACTCACTTAGGGGAGCATCCATCGGTTCTACCTATATTTTCTTGTTTCAATCTTTCATGCTTAGATATGCTCGTTGAGCCAGAAGGAGATATGTTTAAAAGATATCAAAATAATGTTTTAAAAAGGGATTTCTTAAAGGGTACCGCATGTCAAAATATAAATGGCCATTTATCGTTAAATAGACATGTAACTAACACAAAAATCAACAAATTTTAATTGAACGAAATTTATCAAGTGAGAAAAACGATATTAAATATCATGATTTCAAGCGCTTCCTTTATGACATGGGCGCCGCCATTTTAAAGCTCTTTTATGTTGGAGGTTTTCGGTGACGTCATAGCTGCACTTCCGTTCTAGTCCTCGCGAAAATTTTATTGTGTCGTTAGTGACTGCTCTCTGCTGATACTCTTTTGTATATACACTAATTCACGTAAACAGTTGATAGATAGATATACAGTACATTAGTGAACATCGAAGGAAGACAATTAAACGCGAACACTATTCTAAATTGAAGGACTTAACCCATAAACATTGTTTTCTTCAGCGGAATAAATGGGTGGAGTAATGCGATATGTTTTGTGGGCAGCGTTGTTTTTAGTTTTCCTAATATGTGATTTCACATTGCCTCAGTGTCAAGCTTCTGGTGACATCACGCGCAAAACGCCTTTATACTTTGGGGTAGGATTTAAAATTGCAGAATGAGGCGTACCAATGCCTTGGCGTACTACTACCCAAGCATACAATTTCTGATGATTTCAGTACGAAGATGACCATATGCGACATACATAATATAGACTTAGTGTATATTATCCAGTGTGAAGCTCTTAAAAATGTGCTAATAACATATAGCTCAACTGATTCCTGAAATTTAATTTGTAATTTTATATACTCTTCCAAAATATTGCGAAATTGATATAGCAAACTTTCACAATCTTATAATTGCAGGCTGTTTAAACAGGTTTGATAATCCAATTAACAATAAAAACAAGAGGTTAACGCCAAAGCATAAGGTGTGAAAACGACATGGTATCTAAAAGTTATTATTAAAATACAAATTAAGGCCAATTAATTGTGACAGGCCCGATTAGCTCAGTCAGTTACATGTCTAACTATCAATCCAGGTGTCTAGAGTTCGAATCCTCACCCGGCGACAGTCTCTGTGATGATTGACATACAACATTGGGTCTCGATATCATTTGTCTCTCACTGCTGATTCGAGTGGGAAAATTATCAGTTACTTGCGGTTGTTGGGTGTGCTCGAGTACTGGTTAACTTTTCAGGAAACAGTGGTTAGGTTAACTGAACATCTGTACAGTAAGCCCTCGATGGCAAAAAATTATGCTAAATATTCAGTCAACCATTAATTGTTCATAAACTCATTTTATTAATTTTATAATCAATAGGCAATTTAGTTTATTGATATATGGCCTTTTCACAGTCAACTAGGTCATTATTCTTGAATATACATTTGAACTACCTCTACTTCGTAATGAAAAAAGATAATGTAAAACCTTTGTTCCTTTATTTATTCATAAATACATGAAAAGTTTTTTTTACTGTTAAAATAGTGTTCTGGTATACAATTTATGAAAAATATTCATAAAATCATATAACATAATATTTTTACTTGTAAGTTTGCATTGGTATTGAAACATTAATTAACTGAAAATGTTTAAATTAGTAATAAGCCATAATACTATGTGATATAACATCCTGTCATAAACCCTGGAGTCATGATTACGGTTATTAGGGTACAATATGCACACTGTGGCAGGGTATTTCTCATTACCACATGGTGTGAATGTGGTGTTGGTGAATTATGAAAGCTCAGCAGGGTGCCAGTAGCTGGACAGTAACATACACTTTGTGCAATATGCCTGTAGACATTGTATTTGATATGACACTCCTTATAAGGAACAACATTCATACATGTTCAGGGAACTGGTTGAATAGATAATCATCATATATCAAATTGGGTAGTAACACCATTTAAATTAACTAAAAGACAGTGCCAGTTATGTTAACCAACACAAAAAAAAATAACTCATTCATGCTTCGTCTAAATTTACTAAAAAGGGTATGAAATCAAAATTTTATCAGCCATTTCTCAGTACGCAACAATGGCAACGCACCAGCTAAACACGATAAGAAAAGAGATATAATATTATTTCTTATTCTCTCTTAGACAGGTATGTAACAAAACATTTCCCCGTAAATTCCATTCCTGGTCTAAATAGTGTTGTTTTTGTTTGTTTTGATAATGTATTGATTGAGCAAACAGTATATACCCTGATAGTACAGCATGAATGTGCAGGCTCGCCTGGATCTACATCAATATTGACGGCCATAATTACTTTTTTTATCAAGCTAAGGGTAATTTTACTATTTTGAAAAATTCAATCATCAAAGTCAGGCTACATGATAAGATGTCAGAGTCGTGATTGATGGGTTTCAGGTTTGATCTCTGGTTCATGATCGGTGTGACTGTTTAACAGTTATCATCTTTTTGGGTGAAAACTTCATAAGACATTGCTGTGTTTCTCTGTATTATTTCTGTGATACATTCTAAATTTTCTAAATTTCCAATAGTATGGTCATTGCATCTGCAGCACGTACTATCGTTAGACGAAAGCATCATTACACAGTTTTCGCAGCTGCAAAAATCTTTCACATGTGTGAACAACTGTGCCGTCTCACTATTTCTCTCGTTTTCTAATTCGTTTAACTCTGCTTCCGAAAATTCTGGTTCAAAGTTGTATGCCACAAGTCTTTCTCCGTTACTAAAATCCATTTTATTACTCTTTTATAGTACTTTTGCCAGTGACTATAATTGCACGTTTCTATATCTGCTGTAGCGTATAAATCAATTATGTTTTAAACCGGAAGTGCAGTTATGACGTCACGCAGGTATCCAATATGGCGACTTCCACCACAAAGTCGATGTGCGAAAATGACCGTTACAAAACGAGCTGATATATCTTTATGGACTCGAATTTATGAATAATAATACTATTAATAGAAAGCTGAACTCGTAGCTATTCATATTATCCTGTTTTATACACAGGGTTGCGTTCCCCTTTAACTTGACATACGGGTTCAAGCCAGGATGTTAGACAAATAATCATTCTGTTTGAATTGGCAGTACAGGTCTATGTTTAATCATGTGACTATAGTTTGATTTTGATTTCAGCTGTTATATTCCTTAAATATTTTGTTGAAATTTGATTCATCTAAGAAAGAGAGACTGTATGATTTATACTATGTAATTTATATGTAAATTTTATTTGCCTATCTGCATTATTACACATGCTTTACACAGTGTCACGGTCAGGGAATTCTGTCACAACGTGGTGTGATTCGCGTCGACAGTTTGTTCACAGATTCACGTTGATCTGATGCGGGAAAACGCGGCATACTTTGATGTGTAAAGTCAAATGTTTACTGGATACAGCTATAAGTTTTAAACTTTTTACATGATTGAGTCTCAGCTAATATTAATTAGTATTTTCAATGTTCCAATCGATCATGTGTGAATTAGTAAATGTTTAAAAAACGCAAGAATAAATAAATCCTCGCTAAATATGTATGTAAAACGAAAGTAGCTCCTAGATGGAATTGTCAATAAAAACATTAATAAGTGCAGAATATCATTTATAACTGTTGTTTAAGTAATTTTGTTTAAAACAAGAGTTATAACTAATAGAATACCGTATTTACCCTATGTATTGGGACAGCAACAAATAATTAATTTTTTTGCTGTCCCAATACTTATTATTTAAAAAATAATTATTTTTTTTTTACTGTCCCAATACATAGGGTGAATACGGTAATTTCGGTAATGCTATGTTCCGTATAGATAGCGGTAAGCGTACTTTTAATGTAGCATTCAATAAAATATCACAGATATAACTACAAACAGTTACATAGCAATTAGGTATGTACACTAATTACATAAATAAATAATTCAATTACCAAACCTACGTTCGTGTTTTCATTTGTTTTCTTTAATCCATTGTTTTTTAATCCAATTGACACAAACCATAATCGTTTGTTTTCAATATAAAACACCCTTATCCGTAAATTGTATTGTAATTTCCTTTTATACTTTGCAAAACTTCAGTCTCGATGTAGCGTGCCCACGTGCTTTGAAGTACGCCGACCAAAACTCTTTTGATGTATGCCGATACATGTGCGTCAGTTTTACACGGTTGAGAATTAAATAAAGGGGCACTATAGTTATGATTATAACAAAGATTTTTTATATTGAAATAGAAAATAATTAAAGGTAATTGTTTGTTTGAAATTGGGTGTGGTTAAAAAATTAACATTTTCCAATCAGAGAACAGTTGTCTTTTTGACGATATAATTGGTTGAAATCGTGCTGCCTTTATACGTCCCGAACTTACTCGCGCTTCTTTTGATGACTCGCGCATAAATGCACCCCAACACATATTTTAACCATTGACAGGCGAGAGATTCCCCCCCCCCCCCCCCCAAAAAAGAACCAACTTATTTTCATAACTTTTATCGGCACAAAAATGACCCAATTAATCATTTAAAATAAAACAAAGTATTTTGGAAAACCCCTCGCTATTCATTTGTAATAATATTCCTCGTTGTATTGTGATCTGGATGAAGGCCTATTATTGATAAGCTGTTCTTTCTCAGCCACCAATGAACCGCTCAGATTTTTGAAAATAAAACATTTCATTTTATATTGAATGTCATGATTGTCAGTAGATGTTGACTTCTTTCCTCTGCCAATGACATCGTTCCAGGAACGAGAAAAGTATATCTACTAAGCCTGTTAGAAGTTACGTGGAAATTTCTACTAGCCAAATAATGTCTTACCTATGCATGTCTTTGGACGAAAATGGAAATGAGGCATGTACCAAACCAGTTCATTCATTTGCGGATTGATATCATTTCGTTAAATCTGACTAGCACAAACATTTTCATAGTGATACCATGGGGAAGTCGTCTGTGTGTGGGGTTGGGGAGGGGGGTGGTGGAGGTCAAAATAACAAATCACAAACTATCAGACACTCGTTATGTAACGTTTAGGTCATCGGGAATGGTGGAGGTCAAAATAAAAAATCACGAACTATCAGACACTCGCTATGTAACGTTTAGGTCATGGAGTTCGAGTAAGAATTTGTCAATCTACCATTTGCAGGTATGTATTCAATAATTTAACGGCGTCTCGACGTAACGTAATGCAAAACCAATGCATTTGACAAATTCCTCAATCCCCGTAGCAACGCCTGAACCAAATCACAGAGATTATCACTTTGGTGGTTTTATGACCCAGATATTCTCATTTTTTGCAAGGATCAAGTGAAAACACTGACCTGGTTCAAGTATTGCAAACGGTAACGAATAGTCTGTACTGAAAAGCCATGTTGCGCAGCAGCGAAGGTAGCTTGCAACACGCTAACATAAGTACGTCAACGTGATGTAATGTTCGGTTCTGGCAGAGACATAGACGCAGAGATTCGGAGGTGCAGATGCTTCTCGCGGTACTCGTAATCACCTATTGTTCTCAATCACGTGACCGTGACCTCAGTCATATTTGATCTGATTTCCTCCGTTAAATAAATTGTTGATTTATCGATGTATTAGGGAACCAGACGACGCGCGCACCTGCAACTGTGTAAACAATAATATAGTTTTACGTGGGGATGGCTTTCTGCAGTTTTCTACTTATTATTATAATTATATTGTTGTGTTATATAAACATAATATATTAATGAACGGGTTTTGATACTGTTTTATTGTTATTATTTCCCCGACCTCGTACTGTTGCCAACTCGGTGATTTAATAACTGCTTTTTTTATATCATGTGTTTATTATTTAACATAATTCAGAGGTGACGAGTGTTTGTTTTTTTGTTCTGTAGCGATGAGAGAGTTCAATTTCATGTCTTTGTCACTGTTCAATGTATGATGCAATTTAGTCACTGAATACTCATTAACACCCTGTTTACGTTAAGATTTTTCAAATTTACCAGTGTCATGTGTCAATTCATATACACTCCGTGTATTGAACATGCATTCAGTAAGTCAGTACCAAGTGTCAGATGACAACTGTGGAGTGAAGTGACATCACCGAATACACAGACTTGCCATCCTCAATGCACGGGATGACACCCTATAAACCCAATAAAAATTATACCTATAGTTTGGAGTCATATTAACTGCTTTTAAACAAAATAAATATGTACTACATATAGGTCGTGAATTTAAAATGGCAAGTGATTGACGATGGTGATATAAATTTAGACGTTTTATTGGGAGAATATACGGATAATGAAAATTATGACCAGCACATTGCTGTGACAAAGACTGAACCTTTAAAAGAGAAACAACTGTGTATTGTGTCCATCATGTTCAAAATATCTTAAGACAATATCTAGATTCCGTGCTCATGTTACAAAAAAGCATGGAATAACTTGAGTACTGCAAAAGGTATTTTAATTTAAACTCATTTTTCCGAAGCTCCCTTCACAAGCTTATTTATAACATTTATTTATAACATGCTTTTCGATTAATGATAATTCTATCAGTAAATTATTTATGTTAATTCCGCTGTTAAAAGCAATGATTTTTTTGTGGAGAGCAGTAGTCCAGTCAATAATCTATTACAATCACAACTGACATTTTTCAAAACCATTTAGTCCACTTTGAGTAAAGATGTCAGAATAAATATTTCTGCACTCTTGCAATTCACCTAATACATGATGACAGTTAAAAAAAAAATATATAATACCGAAATAAAGTTTTTGTAAGTTTAATAAAGTCCCATTTAAACACACTCAAAAAAAAAATGCAAAATTGTCTTTTCCAAATCATAGAAGTCGACACTTCTAATAAGCATATCGAAATAAAAATTTCTTCACTCGTTCAACATACTAAGTACATAATGATAATGAAAAAATACTAAAACACATAACAGCGGAAAAATGTTTTTGCAAGTTTAATGAACAACTGTTAAAGAATAGTGGGTGAGGAATGGGTTGATTTCAGTACTTATGACTTTTCTTGGGAATCAAGATCCAAAAACACTAACAATCAATCTAATATACTAAATAAAGAAAATTATGAAAATATTATTTAAAAAATACTTAAAAAATGTCATCCGGTCATTTCATAACCAAGTCATTTCGTAACCGGTTTTTTTTTCTGTCGTTTCATAACCACTTTTTCGGTCATTTCGTAACCACTGTTAAATGTCGGTCTTTTCGTAACCACTTTTTCGGTCATTTCGTAACCGGTTGAAAAAAGTGTTTATAAAGATAACAAAACAATATTTTTTCAGATAATAGGGTAATGGTTATGTCTAAACAATAAATTCTGCACTAAGCGATTATTGATATAGAAAAAAAACACAACAACATGCAAACATTTTAAAGTTTGCAGCAACACCAGAAATAGAATGCTACAATGGCCGTTACCCCACCCACTATCATTTTATTGCGTCCGTTATCAGAAATCCATAGCATATTGAAAACTGTGAAAAACTAAAAAAAAAAATTCAAATTGGCCCCTATTGTATTAATCACAGGAGCTTGGGGAGTGAATAATAACTTTAAATCGGGGTGGCCAGGTCCCCCAGCGTGTGTATAGAGAGTGGATACTAACGTCTATAGCTAGGGAACCTGTCCACCCCATAAAACGTTATTATTCACTCCCCAAGCTCCTGTGACATTAATCGTACGACGTGGACTGGAAACTCTGTCGAACGCATGTGCTCTTGGAAAAATTAAGTGTTATGTACATGGTGCATATGAGGTAAAACCCACATGATCTTATTCTCAACATCGGCAAGGTAAATGTGTACTTGCGAATATTTGCGTTCCCTTGTCTTTCATGTTTTCCACTGCAGATCATTTTATAGTTTTTGTGTACATTTTGTTTTATTATTTCATAAAAACGAATATAACATTACCGTATGTGTAGTGTTTTGTTAATCCCGAAAAGTTTGAAAAAGTTCCAAATTCAAATCTGAATTAAATTTCTTATTTGTTAGATAAAAGAAAACGAATAATGGATATAACGGAATATTTTAATTCGTCTCAAACTTGGGCAGTTAATTGAAAACAAGACATGCATAAATCGATGGGCTTGATAAAATACATCACTCAAAACGTAAATACGTATTATATTGGCATTTTTTCGCTAAAATAATTCGTTATATGTATAGTTTTTAAATTACCAACGGAAGTCTCACGAAACATGACTATTGCTACTGGGTTAGTACCGAGGTATTGTTTTGCTTCCGTATGTCAGTTCTAACTTTCACCGACTTAATCCGTAACATAAAGACAATGCTTAAAACTATAATCCGGACAGCCTCTGTACGAGACTCGAAGTGTAAATGGCAGTATTTGCGTAGGGTTGCCCTATTCTACAATGTTAAAGCTATCGACACTGAATACGTGACATTAAAATAAGGATTGCCATGCCTCCGTTACCCCGTCGTCACAAACCTGTGACATTTTAAAGACTTTTAAACGTGAAGAAATATTCATAATCAGATGTTCAATTTGATCGCATTTTATTTATTATATACTTACTTCCCCCGAATGTCAATTATATATATACTGTCCCCGCTATCGGCTAGCAAACTGCCGATGCGAATCACTACGTTGCTGACCGTGAGTGTGATTTTAAGCAGGAGATATTTTTATCTGCCTGAGACTGGGCAAGTCATTATCTATTTATAGATTTTAAAACTAAGAGCATTAACTCTATTTGCCTGATAATTCTAAAAATAGAGACCTTAAATATAGGTCAAAGAACATTTCGTAATAAAATGCCTCAAAAATTCGAATTATGATAAAACTATAGTAGTGCCTTTTTTCACATTTTCTTATATTTAACATTTATATATAAAATAAATAAATAAGTTAAAAATAAAACAATATATATTTGACTTAAAATGTAATTTATGATTTCTATTTATTAAAATAAAATGCAAATTTTGAGTCCTTGGTTTTCGAAGATAACAAGTTGGTATATATCTGTGTTTAAAGCTGTTCAAATCATACTTACCTGGTACAGGGAATACCGTGATCAGCTAGGCGGTTTCCCCAGGAAGAGGCCCTTCCATTGCACTTCGGTTGGGCTGACGCCTGCGATAGTCCCAAATGTGGATTACTCGGGTACGCAATTTATTTGTGTGGGGGTCTGCGTTCGCGCTAACCCCTGGAAAATAACAATGAAATGAGATTAATTTACTAAAGAATTATCTTAGCTGTCTCGCACATATTGCTTTGAGATTTGAGCGTGTGATAGGTCATTGGCTTCAGGGAGAGTTGATTGAGTATGGTACGCGTTAAACAGAGTTTCTTGGTTTTTCATTTGAGTTGACCAGACCTGATTTAGACTGGGATAGACTGATATTATTTTGAGTTTGATCTCAACTTAATCAAATATTATGATTACTTCATAAAGATTGATATAATGTATACTGTTTAAAATTATTAAAGTTATTTTATATCTTCCAGTGGTAAAATCTTGCTAGCAACTTATGGAGATCGTGTGATCCTTTCATTTTGGATGGCTACAGATTCTTTACAACACACTGTAGCATTGGGTATATCTGACCATTTATGGCATTATGTGTGCATCACATGGTCAGCAATGAAGGGTGGTCAATGGGCAGTATATGTAGACAAGATTGCTAAAGGTCAAGGGTTGTCTTATGGAGCCAACAAGAAGATAAGCAGGTATGTGTAAACCAATCATACCCGTGGAGATAATCATATTGTCTTTGTGTTCTAGTTTAATGATTTTTCATGGAGTTATGGCCCTTTGATTGAGTCTGTGACCAAATTCTTGTCCACGCTATTTTTTTTATAACCTCAGGTTGGAATTTTATGAAACTTGCTAGGAAGCATCATTAGCAAGTGCTGATGCGTATATTGTGTTCGATGATTTTTTATGGAGTTATGGCCCTTTGGTTCTGTCTGACAAAAATCTTATCCATGCTATTTCTCTACAACCCCTTGTTGGAATTTTATGAAACTTGCTAGGATGCATCATAATGACCTATTTCAAAGTATGTTGTACAATGTATTATATCACGAAATAAAAAGTAATGTATTGACTTCTCTTAAAGACTCTCACATTACTTACCCCATTCAATATCATTACCATTATTATGGTACAGAGTCAAACACTCACTTGGGGGAGTATCCATTGGCTCCATTGATATTTTTTTGTTTGTATTATTTCAGAATGGGTATAATAATAACATTGAATATGTATAACATCTCTCTAAAATTGTATACCATATTCCCCTGAATCTTTTCTCTAATATATTCTAATATATTTTTGCTTTAGAAAAAAATGATTTGGCTATACCCCACTCACTGGTTAAAAATGGCCTTCTAAAGAAAATTATAGGCTGTCGTCCATTGTAAAGAATATTTGTCAAATTACCTTAAATAGTGCATATTCTGGAGTTAAATTAAAATGTTTATGTTTGATAGCGTCAGAAAATAATTACTGTTTTATTTTAGTTCAAAAATAGTCTAAGTTCTACTATCGTACACTTGTACCACTTTTTAAAATACCGAAACAAGATTTTCTGCTATGAAAATATATTAATCCTCAATAATTATTAGGTAATCAAATGAAGTAATATTAATAAAACATATTACCAGTACTAAAATCTCGTGGTTGATTGAAAAATAATAACAACCAAAAATAATAATTGGGGTAGTCTTTAATAGGTGGGTTAGTTCACTCCAAAATCATTTTTGCCAAGTGGGTGAAAAAGAAAGTTATATAGTTTACTTTTGATGAAATACATGTACTCAGTTAAATGTACAAAGCAAAGCCATCCAAGTAAACATGTCATAGTTTTCAAAGAGAGGTTTTCCTGAATACAAACAATACAGAAGACTATGTATAAACTGTTTCCGTTTGTTTCCTCACAGGTTCAAGTTAATGGTTGGTCAACCAGACACTCAGTTTGAAGGTGAAATCAGTGACCTTAATGTGTACAGTTACATTGTCAATATGACTGGACTCAACCTTGATGTGTGCCATAGACAAGGTTACTATGGTGATGTAATTCGATGGGTGGAGTTTGATTCTTGTAGAACAGGTGTCCTTGTCTACCCCTCAACTTGTCCCACATCTCAATGCCCTCCTGGCTTTAAAGGGAATAATTGTGACATAAAGATTGGTTGGTATTTCACTCAGTTTGTATCATTTATTCATATGATATAATGTGCATTCATTTGTATAACAGAATGTGAATCATTCATTTGTATAACACAATGTGAATTCTTCATTTGTATAACACAACGTGAATCATTCATTTGTATAACACAATGTGAATCATTCATTTGTATAACACAATGCCAATCATTCATTTGTATAACACAATGTCAATCATTCATTTGTATAACACAATGTCAATCATTCATTTGTATAACACAATGCCAATCATTCATTTGTATAACACAATGCCAATCATTCATTTGTATAACACAATGTCAATCATTCATTTGTATAACACAATGTGAGTCATTCAGTCATTATAACATAATGTGAGTCATTCAGTCATTATAACATAATGTGAATCACTCATTCATGTAACATAATTATAATGATTATTCAGCATCATTTATGAAAATGGTAGTTTTATCTTCATATTTAAAAAAGAATTTTCATTACAAAAGCTTTACTGGCCAAATGCCAGCATGGCTTACGTCATGGTAAATTGTCCGTCCATCTGTCTGTTGTCCTTCGGTTAACCTTTTTCATGTAGCCGCAATAGCACTCCAATTTTCATTGAATCTTTTTTTTGTTTTTAATATTTTTTATTTCAGAATACACAGTTGTCAATTATATATGCATAAACCATGATATTTGGTAATAAAATGTAATAGAAAGATGCACATATGTCTTATAGGAGTTTTTCATTTAAACCGTGAAAATAGCAAAATATTAATATTTAATGAACTAATAACACATATGTATAGTGGTAATTATTGATCAAAGTGCTGCTCTAAAAAAAAGAAAAAAGGAATGATAAACAGAATAATCTTTGCCCTTATGTTATTTGGTTTTAAAGTAGGATACATATAATTAATTAATTTTTTCTATAAAGACATCAAAACTAGTAAGACAATTTTTTCAGACTGCACGAGTCGATATATTTTTTTTAGATCAAGATACATGCAAGCATAACATTATCTTGTAAAGATGAAATTAAAGGACCAAATAGTATGTTTTGGGGAGTTATGTCATAAGAAATATTGCACTTTGCTTCCAACAGACATACAAAAAGGAGTAGAATATTTTTGGAAACATAATTCAATAAATGAAACATTGTTTCTCTTGAGTAATTACAGAAGGAACAAAAGTTTCATATTCGTAAAATATATGTGATGAAAAATTTTGTAGTGTAGGTTTTTGAGTTTTGGGTCTTCCACAAAACAGAAGCTTTGTTTGTAGTATATATTCTAGTCATCTATGCTCATTTCTGTATTTAAATCTTTGTTCCATTTCTGATTAAAAGTTTGAGGTACTTCCGATTTAAATTTTTGGTATTCGATGGGTTTTCTGATATTCTGTGATTTTTTTAATTCTTATCCTCCTGTCTTTTGGAATTGCATAAATTAAACAGAGAACTTTTGAATCAAACTAATTTTTTAAAATGTCAAATGAGCGAATTGTATTATCGATTATATCATTTACGAAAAATATATCTTAATCAGACTTGCACAGCAGTTATAACAACCACATCTTGGATGATTTTTTGAACCAGCATGATTCGACAACAGATGCCCCCACCACAGGGCTTATAAACACATTTTTAGGGAAACTATAAACTTTTTCTCTGAAAACTAAAGATAAATGAGTATAACTTATGTCTTATAAAAGCGACTAATCACCACAATATCATCATTTTGCATATTGACTGATTGTTATGTTTATTGTAGACAAGGATCCTCCTGTGGTTGATCATTGCCCAGATGATGTTGTACATGTCCTTACAATAGATGAACTGAGAACAGAGGTGACCTGGGTGGCACCACGATTTTCAGACAACCGAGCAGTTGTTGATGTCAAACAGACTCATCTGTCAGGTGTGAAGCAGAGATTGACCATATCCTCAGTTGATTATCCATGTGTCACAGATTTAAATGAGACGGCTGCACATAGTGTGTATTAAACACTGTGTATTAAAATCATGTTGATTTATCTACATATGCATATGTGGTGCAGTATACATTATGTTAAAAGTGAACTAATTATGTATGTTAGAGTTAAATACATTTTTATGCCCCCTGCATTAACCTGTAGAAATACTTAAACCTTTACATTAGATGTCAAAACTAAGGTTACACAAAGGTCATGGTCACACTTTAATGTAAAAAAAAATCATGAAATTGCATGTCTAGTCTGAAACGTTGGTCCACGACTTGATATTCATGGATACATTGCTACCGTTTATTAATATATTGTTATTTTCACAGACCATTTTAGGCGGCATGCGACACTTGCCAGTGACATTTCTTTTAAACAAATATTATCCCATGGTCTATCACTTACCTTGAACATAACTATAGGCACAATGAATTTATACCTCTCGACAAAAACTGTTCATTTCTGAATTATTTAGTGAAACAAAAGAAACTGAATGTATTATATTTCTGTTTGTTTTCGTTTTTTTCAGGTCAGATTTTCACTTATGGAGAGTATCTGATCACATACACAGCCTTTGATGCTGAAAATAATACTGCCATGTGTACATTCAAGGTGTTTGTTACTCGTAAGTGTCGATATTAAAAAAGTATACATTAAGAATTAATTAGAACAAATATTCCTTCTCACATTTCTGGAGAGTATACTACCTCAGAATTACCTGCTGAGGTAAGGAATCCTGAGATTGTTAGTGAGAAGACAGTGGTTCTACACAGGTTTGAGATATAGACATATATCTGATGGCTTAATATTCTCTAAGCTTCCAAGATGTCAGATTTTAGCAAATTACGTATCGTCAGACTGAGCTATGGAGTTGGAAACAAAAAGGAATAGCATAAAATGGCAGTAAAGGACAGAGCAATTTTGATAAATTTTAACATAAATATATATCTGAAAAGATATATTTACATTATGCAAATATAAAATAAGAATATCCAGTAAGTGTGGAGGCATGTAATTCTTTTTTTTATTTTGTAAAAGGACACAACCCTCATATTGTGCATATTTGTAGTCATATACAATAAGATATGTAACAAATATTTTATTTCCATCAGTTTTTATCGTTACAATTGATAAAATTTCAAAGAAATATCAAATTGTATTTTGTATTTTCACTGGTTTTGTAAAAAAAAAAAAAAGGTAAGGCGTCCTCTGTGTCCAAGTGGTGGAAGCATTATCAGCTAGTTGTAACTTACCTCTCTTCACTGATGTTGTGGATATGAGCCTATCTGGGTCAGTAAGTTTTATGTGAGAAAGTTTACCAGTTATTTGCGGAAGGACAGTGGTTCTACTCGGACTTCTTCCATGAATAAAACTGGTTGTGCAGAAAGAAGGAAGAAAAAAAAGATAAATTTCCTGGTCATAACATTTGTGAGATTTTTTCATATGTCTTATAATAGACTATGGCGATAAGATTGATGTGATGTTTGATTATGAATAAAAAGCAATTTCAACACTGCCATGTCCATTTAAACCATGCAAAATTCTTTTCTGGAATATCTTTATTTTATTGAAAATTTTGCTGATATCTTTATCTAGCTTAATGAGTTCAAACTAGGCCATTGCAGACTTCTTCATAATCACTAACCTTCTATTTCAGCTCTCAAATGTAAGGAACCTTCAGCTCCCATCAATGGATTTGCGTCATGTGATGTACTTGGGGAGTCTGGGAAATATTGCACCATATCATGTGATGACCCTGCAGTGTATGAGTTCGTAGAAACACCAGCACAGGTGTACACGTGCAGACAGGAGGGGATGTGGGATCCACCGCGGGGGAAATTATTCACATTTCCAACATGTGCATGTTAGTAATTTTGTGTGAATTTACAAATTTATATCCAAAACAATACCTGCAGTAATGCATGTAAAATAATGTAATATTACCTTAATATGAAGAAATGTTTGGAAATTTAGTAATACCGGTAGCTCTATTGTGTACATGTTACATTGTTGTATTTAAATGTATTTCTAAAATTCTGAATACTGCACATATAATTATCTGTTTTAAATATTTGACAGAATAATTATCAATACAATACAAACCATATGAAAACCACTTATAAAATGCATGTGTTTTTTTGTCTCTTACAGCCTATAGTTTGCCATCACAGCTTTACACAGGCACTTTGACTGTGGCTGGACCATCTTGCACCAACTCCGCAAAACAAGAATTTGTCCATCTGCTTCAAAACCAGTTTTACCAGACTGGTTTATGTACAACTCCAGACTGTGACAGAGCAAATATTCATGTAGATTGTCCTCTTGGTGGAAAACTCAAAAGATCAGTGCAACCTGTCCGTTATACTGTTAATTTTGATATACTAACAAATAGGTGGGTAAAAGTTGCTTAAACTTTCTGACTTGAAATTTGGTGATGCCAAAACATCAAACATTTAGATATTTTTACTAGTAGGCATAAACTTTTGCATTTCTTAATATAAGCATTTGATACATTAAAGATGATTTCAATCATTTTTCATATGCATCAATTCTGCGCTCAAAGATAGGCAACTCTGTTGAGTTGTCGCAATGTTTTGACAATTTGATCTTGATAAAAGAAAAGACAGTGAAGTATGTAGTAGGGCTGTTTACAATTAAGTAAGGCATTAAAATTAAAACAGGTAATGATCAGTATCAGTCGACGACATTGTTTGTTAGGGGAGCAGGAAGTAGCTTTCCACTAAACTGGCATAAATGACGTAAAGAAGCGATGGGCTAAAGGTGACTATATTGAATAATAATGCAGTCCTGCTTTCATTGCTGTCTTGGAAATGTTATTAATTGATTCAGTCTTAGTCAAGTATAAGATTATAAGCATTAAGATTGAACATAAAGTCCATTGGATTGTTTTATATAGATTCATGTAAAAACATTTCTTTTACAAGATTAAATTCTAATTATCTTAGATGCCCTTTGTCACTGCTTTAAGGCTATTGGTAATAATCTTTTGTTTCGAATTTGTTTTAAGTTCGACGACGGAAGCACCATTAGTAATTAGCCAGTTTGAGACATTTGCCAAAGATGACTTGGGTGAATTTTCAATGGAAGACGTCTCCATCTCCATGCAAGAGACCTGTGAAGTCGGCCAAGTCTTGATTGGAAACAAATGTGGTAAATATCCGGAACTTGATTTGTGACAGTTACAATTCAATATTGTATTAAAAAATGCCATAGAAATCATCAAATGAACTAAATTATACCAGTTCTTGTTTATTTACAGTTGACATAACTAACTCTTATTATTTCAAAGTCGCTTAAGCTGAATCTTTTGATTATGGTGAATTGAAGTTCTGGTCCAGTTTTTAATTCTTCTATTTTTAATGTAAAATTTCTACAGTTTACTCAAAATTGTGAACCGAAGTGTGAAAAATAAATATATTGCTTTCAAGTAAAAGTCATGCCATGCTGTGTTCTGATAAAGGCAAGGACTTGTATAGAAGGATAGTAAACATGCATCTCCTGACTAAATGTTTATGAAATTTGACAGGAAGGATTGTTAGTTATTTGGTAAATTAATCATTCATAATTCACAGGCAACTGGTTTCTTGTACAAAAGCTGTAAGTTGTATGTAATCTTAGATGTTTAAACATGTTTCAGTCATGCAAAATGATCTTGAATTAAAGATATTGATATTTGAAGGAAAGGTTATCATAAGTTGTCATTATATTAGCTGCAATAAACAAATTTTACAATCAAAAGTTCTTCAACAAATTTAAACACAAATATCTGGGAATGGTATTGTTTTAATGAGAATTTCATTCTGCAATGTAGGAATTTTGATTTGTGTTCCTGAGATGAATGGAAGTAAAATTAATTGAAAATGACATATTGCGAGATTTTGCTTGAATACGCGAGTGTTCACAAAATCTCTATCAGTTGCCTTACCTTCACTATAGAATTCCTTTGATAAAGGTGATAACCATGAATGACATAGTTAGATTACGGTATTTTTGTATTTTGTTACGCTCACAGAAGCCTTACATGGTGCTGATTATAACTCAGCAAATCTCAAAGAAAAGTTAATTGTGCATTCTTAAAGACTGTTTTTGTCTTCTAAATGTAATAAAAAGTACAGTAGAACTTCAATGGCTCGAACCTGGAGGGACTTGACAAAATAGTTCGAGTTAAGGATTGTTTTGTTCAGCATTATACCATACATGTACATGTATATACATCAAAATAGGTATTCGGCTGGGGCCAGATAAGTGGTTCAAGCTCAGTATATGTGGTGTTCCAGTCATCCGTGTTCGAGCCAAAAAGTTCTACTGTAATTAAAATACATATGATCCTTTCATTCACCCGGAACAGTGAATGCCATTCTCAATAAACTATAAACCAGAATTTTGTTTACAAAAAGTATTTCCACAAATTAAAACGTCTCGTTTTTTCTAAGGAAAATAAGGGTTTACATCACATGTCCTTATCAAAGTTAAATGTATATGAATTTACATGAAGATTATAATCATTTTGTCAAAATTTTCATTCAAAATTTAAAATTTTCATTCAATGCTATTAAACATAGATATTCAATTTTTAACTGTTGCTCATGGGGTAATAAAAACATTTTTTTTATCTTAAACTTTGGATATCTCGAATTATTTTCCATTGAAATTCGAGATAATGAGAGTGGACTATATTTGTTAATTTCTGTAACAAAATGCATAATTGTAGAGTTCTTTTAAAGCGTAATCACCACCTTTTATATCTGTGAATATGCGACGCTGAGATAAGTTCCTGATATGCAAGTACTTTTTTTTTATCTATATATTTTTTATTATGTATGCATGTCGTAGAAATTTCATCTGATGCCGCAGGTCATCTGATTCAAAGTTTAGTTTATATTTTCCTGTTTTACTGTTTACTGTTTCAGTGAATTGTGGAAAGGGGTACTACTATGACTATACAACAAAACAGTGTGTATTATGTCCTTTGGGAACATATACAGACACAGAAAAACAAAACATGTGTACACTTTGTAGTCAGGGGCAGACAACTCTAATGACTGGATCTTACAGTCAGTCACAATGCTTTCGTAAGTAAAGTGAATAATTCCACAAATACATTTAATAGTAAGTGAACTCTAACCTGCCTATATGATGTTGTTTGGGAGTTGCATGAGATGAACAGTTTATTTTATAAATAGATATTCTATATTAAGATCTACCGGTATGTGGTGTTGGTTACAACCTTGTTTTTAAGCCATATACAATGTACTGTATAATCTGTAAAAAGATAATTTATCTTAAGATCCATGTGGTTTAAGTTGCTTCCTATATGATGGTGTTAATGAGCCATGTTTTGTTGTTTGGATATTTAGGGTTATTCTTACTTCATCAAAGGCTAACAGAAAATCAGTTAACCTAATCACTCTTTCCTAGGATCCTGGAAGGTTAACCTGTACTGGAGCACACCCATCTCTGCAAGTAACTGATAACTTTCCCACTTGAATCAGCGGTGGGAGAAGGATGACAATGAGACCAAATGTTATATATAAATCATCATGGAGACTGTGGTCTGGCAAGGATTCGAACTTTGATAGCCAGACACGCTATATAAACTATGTGAGGTGAACTGGATAGTCTATTAATTAATATTCTGTATTAAGATCTATATTTGATTTTACTTGCATAATGAGGACATGTTAACATGTGTGAACCATGAGAGATGAATGCTACAGTCTATAAATAGATACCGGGTATTCCACATTTAGATGTATGTCGTGTTGGCTATTTCCTATATGATGGTGACCATGGTGTGTGTGAACCATGATGTATAACCTACAGATATGCATTCTATATTTAGATCCACGCAATGTCGGTTACAACTTATGTAAGATGAACTGTATATAATAATCTATAAATAGATATTCTACTTTAAGATCTATCTGATGTTGTTTACTTGTTATAATATGAGGTGCTTTGAGTCATGTAAGATGAATGGTATTATCTATAAATAGATATTTTATATTAAGATCTATGTGATGTTGGTTATTTCCTTTTATGATAGAGACACAAGTCCCATGAGATGAACTGTATAATCTATAAATTGATATTTTATATTAAGATCTATGTGATGTTGGTTATTTCCTTTTATGATGGAGATGCAAGCCACATGAGATAAACTGTAAAATCTATAAAAAGATATTTTATGTTAAGATCTATGTGATGTTGGTTATTTCCTTTTATGATGGAGATGCAAGCCACATGAGATGAACTGTATAATCTATAAAAAGATATTTTATGTTAAGATCTATGTGATGTTGGTTATTTCCTTTTATGATGGAGATGCAAGCCACATGAGATGAACTGTATAATCTATAAAAAGATATTTTATGTTAAGATCTATGTGATGTTAGTTATTTCCTTTTATGATGGAGATGCAAGCCACATGAGATGAACTGTATAATCTATAAAAAGATATTTTATGTTAAGATCTATGTGATGTTGGTTATTTCCTTTTATGATGGAGATGCAAGCCACATGAGATGAACTGTATAATCTATAAAAAGATATTTTATGTTAAGATCTATGTGAAGTTGGTTATTTCCTTTTATGATGGAGATGCAAGCTACATGAGATGAACTGTATAATCTATAAATAGATATTCTATTTTTAGATATATGCGATGTAGGTTATGTCCTATATGATGGTTTGTCATTAGAGATAAACTATATAATCCATAAAAATGAATATGATTTAAGATCTATGTAAGACCGGTTTCTACCTGTACGATGGTGTGTGCGAACCATGTGAGGTAGGCTTTTACCAAGATGTGGATGGGGCAACATCGTGTAAGCCATGTGACTTAGGATATTCAACACTCCATAATGCATCGACCCACCCCTCGGACTGTTACTGTAAGTACCCTTGTGTGTGTTACCAATTTGAAAAATAAATAAGTTGACTTACCATTTAAAATCATCTTTTTCTGCTATTTGTTTATGTTTTTTTCAATCACCTTATAATAGCTGGTTGGTGCTCCCTAACATAGGCTTGTAAAGGATGGTAGGATTTTATTCGTTTTGTTTATCTTGTGTCACAGACATGTAGTTGATACCAGTTATTGACAGAATATTTGTTGTTAAGTTTATGGTCCTCTGATTGAGCATGTATGTTTACATGTGACAGTTTTGTGTGGAGAACTGGGTATGGAGATTACCATAGACGGGAGCTGTGTTGCGTGTGCCCGTGGCATGTTCAAGGCTGTTCGGTCCGAACTTAGATGTCAGGCTTGTCCGTTTGGCCTCACAACAAAGTCTACAGGTGCTCAGAGCAAAGACCAGTGTTCACTAGGTAGGCATTCTATACAGTTAAGCTCTTTAAAGTAGAAATAATACATCACGTGTAACTTTAAACAAACAGTATTATATAATTATATATATATATATAAATATATTTTTTTCTTTTAAATATATGAACATACTGGTAATACAATAAAGAGTTTAAGTTCTGATGACTAAACATCATGTGAGTGACTGAAGGCAAAAATAAAGAAATCTTGGCCTTCTGAACTTGATGGCATATTGTAAAAGTCAATTTTGTTTAATTACTTTTAAGTTTAATCCAGCTAGCACAGTTGGTAATCCAGGGTCTGGCTGCTAATCCAGAGTCTTGGCTGCTAATCCAGGGTCTTAGCTGCTTATCCAGGGTCTTTTAGCTGCTAATACAGGGGGCATGTATTCTAATCTCTGCCCAATCCAACTAGCACAGTTGGTAATCCAGGGTCTTGGCTGCTAATACAGGGGGCATGTATTCTAATCTCTGCCCAATTCATCATGAATTTATTTTATAGTCATGAATCTCCCACTAGTGTGTGGGGAAGAAGTCAGTGACATATAGAGATAAGGTGTGTTTAATACTGGTGATTTAAAATCTGATTTATATTGCAGTTAAATGTGGTGTTGGTGAGACTCAAACAGACAGCGATACATGTAAACCATGTCCCATTGGTATGTACCAGGATACAGGAGGAGGAAATGCCTGTCAAAGGTGATTATCATACCCAACATACTCAATTTGAAGGCCTGGTATCCATGTGGGCCTGGTCTTGATGCTTGCCTGGTATCCATGCTAGCCTAGTCTACATTCTGACCTGATCGCCATGTAGGCCTGGTATCCATGCTAGCCTAGTCTATATTCTGACCTGATCGCCATGTAGGCCTGGTCTCCATGCTAGCCTAGTCTACATTCTGACCTGATCGCCATGTAGGCCTGGTCTCCATGCTAGCCTAGTCTACATTCTGACCTGATGGCCATGTAGGCCTGGTATCCATGCTAACCCAGTCTACATTCTGACCTGATCGCCATGTAGGCCTGGTATCCATGCTAGCCTAGTCTATATTCTGACCTGATCGCCATGTAGGCCTGGTCTCCATGCTAGCCTAGTCTACATTCTGACCTGATCGCCATGTAGGCCTGGTCTCCATGCTAACCCAGTCTACATTCTGACCTGATCGCCATGTAGGCCTGGTCTCCATGCTAACCCAGTCTACATTCTGACCTGATCGCCATGTAGGCCTGGTCTCCATGCTAACCCAGTCTACATTCTGACCTGATCGCCATGTAGGCCTGGTATCCATGCCAGCCCAGTCTACATTCTGACCTGATCGCCATGTAGGCCTGGTCTCCATGCTAGCTCAGTACCATGTATACAGTCTTTACAGTATAAAAATAAGCTGTATTTTATTTTACATTAGTTACTGACAAGCTTGTACATATCACATGATAAATGGATGTATGTGTTAGTAATGTGGGAATGTGTGCAGTTGTGGGTGGTGAGTGTATGTGTGCAGTTGTGGGTGGAGAGTGTATGTGTGCAGTTGTGGGTGGTCAGTGTATGTGTGCAGTTGTGGGTGGTGAGTGTATGTGTGCAGTTGTGGGTGGTGAGTGTATACATGTGTGCAGTTGTGGGTGGTGAGTGTGTGTGTGTTGTGGGTGGTGAGTGTATGTGTGTAGTTGTGGGTGGTGAGTGTATACATGTGTGCAGTTGTGGGTGGTGAGTGTGTGTGTGTGTTGTGGGTGGTGAGTGTATGTGTGCAGTTGGGAATGGTGAGTGTATGTGTGGTTGGAGGGGGATAACAAAGTATGAGGGAACCGGCTGATGGATTTGGCCGACATAAATACACATTTATATTTATACGAAATGCAAGACAGAGAGAGGTTTTAAACACTGTAGAAACCAACGTATTCTGGTCAGGAGAATCTCGCAGACACAGATATTTTGAAAAGTAATATCAGTTTGTTAAATTGACAGCTGCAGTTGTTAACTCCATATTTTATGTTGGATATCTGATTTTATCATTGCATTGAAACAAATTATTTGTCAAGGGAGTGTGACATCAAATTTTATTTGTAGAGGAATGCCTCTGAATGAATCACTTGAACTACCGACAACTTGGAATGAATCACTGGAACTATCCTTCTGCTCTCTGTAAATAATTGGCTGACATCCTCAAATAAAGTTTTTGAATCAAGCAGAGCTTAAACCCTTGTCTCAATGGTGAGAGTTTATTGATCTTGAAACAGTGCCTTATCCTAATTGGCCTTGGAGGACCAGCCATATAAGGAAAATGAATTTAAACCCAATGGTAAAACAATTTCTGAAAGTTGATTCCAAACCAGTGATTATTTATTTAAGATGCCCTGCTGGCCAGACTACTTTAACAGAAGGTGCCACGTCCATGGATAATTGCACTGTAGGACAGGTCAATGAGTGTGATGAAGGAACCCATGACTGTCGCGTGTCTGCCATCTGTGAAGACACAGATCAGGCATACAAATGTAGCTGTCCTGCAGGGTTTGCTATGGATAACGGAGAATGTAAAGGTATTACTAACGACCATCCTTGTTTAATAAAGTTAATAAAGCATTGCATTATCAGAACAAAAATTTTATTTATCATGCAAATTAATTATAGACTAATCTGGATCTATATTGTTACCAAATGGTATCATTCACCTGTATTTTTAGGATGCCCCCATGAATTGTGATATATAGTGTTCAAATTGTCCTTAAATCTGTTAGTCGGTTCGTTTTTTCATCTGTAGAGCAGTAGAACTTCGTTGACTGAAATATGGATGGTGGAACACTGTATATAGAGCTTGAACCACTTATCTGGTCCTGGGTTGCATTTCACAAAACAACTTACGATAAAAATAGGTCATAAACATAAAGTAAATATTGTTCATAAAAGTTTAAATATAAATCAAAATGACTCCAACTTCGGGTTGAATAATTCAGAAAATGATATGTTTTCTGAAAATACAATATTAAATTCATGCGGATGACTATGTAAAATATTATGAATATTTCTTACTTTATGTTTACAACTAATTATTATCATAAGTTTTTTTCGTTAAATGCAACCCTGGCCTAATTTCTATTTTGATGTATACAAACATGTACATGTATAGTACGATATTAAACAATACTAAGCTGGAACAATCCTTAACTATTTTGTCCAGTCTTGTCGGGTTCGAGCAATCAAAGTTCTACTGTAGTTTAAAACTCCAATGCATTGCAATGATTAGGAGCATTTAAATGAGTGTTAAAAAATTTAAGTTCTACATATTCATGGTTAATATCACCTTTGAAGTTATAAGTTTTCATCACAAATTTTTCTTCTTGGGTATTGTGAAAAATTACAGAAACAGAAGGTAATATCAATAAATGTGATAGAAAAGTTATTGACAAATAGAACGTTTCCCTTTATCAAAATTCAATTTTATGTCACCTTTTTCTACCTTCAAAAGTCATTAAATATATCTGCAGAATATAAAATAAACCTTCAGCCCATCTGCTTTGAAAAATTGATATCATACTTAACTGGCACAAGAAATCATTTCCACATGCATTATTGTTTGTTGTAAAAAAGTTTTTTAATATTAAAAACAAACATTGAAGATGACTAAGATTTGTTAGTCTGTATAAATTTATAATATAGATGAACATGATTTTATATGAAAATAACTTAAAACAGACATACAGTAAACAGATAGAAAGTTCTCTGATGTATGTCCTTCATGCATGTGCATGGCCTTTTGTCAGGAAGGGAATTTTATGGCTTTCTGCCTGGATGCAAATTTCTTTAAAAGGAACATGTTTAAATATTTCCAAAAATCACAAATGAAAATAGGTAACTATGTATTCTTTAAATAAAAAATGAAAAAGGTCAGACCTAAGTACTATCAATATTAACAAAAACAATGTTAACGGTGATAATATAGTTCAGTAAACCAATGCTATATTGTGTTACAGACACATGTGACGGCATGTGTAACCATGGTAACTGTCACAAGGATGATGCTGGTAGCCCGCTGTGTAAGTGTTACAGTGGCTATACAGGACTGCAGTGTCAACAAAAACAAGGTAATATAACATGGTACCAGATGACGGTTTCATCATGTTTGTTTTGGTACTCATGTAATTTCCTAGATGAACATTGGTGACATAATTAAAAACATTCACATCTTTGCTTGTTGTGTTGGCAGCACCAACAATCATATAATCAGTGATATAATAAATCATTAATGATAAATAAGAAAAAAAGTTTGACCCAAATCAAACTGGCAATAATGATTATGTGGTAGAGGTAAACCATAAAGATGTGATTAACATAACTTCAATGAGTCTAAATGGAACTATTACTCTTGCCTCAAATCACTTACTTTTTCACTTGAATTGTTTTGAAACTGAGCTTGGGTCAAACCCATGACCTGAGCATTAAATGTAAATTAGTTATGAGATGTTCTTAGATCACTCTGCCTTGTATAGGGCTTGTCAATGTATTAACATGTACAAATAAAAATAATGTAGACATTTTGTGACATGTAACAGTTTGTTTTAAATATAATTTATACAAGTTATAATTTCCCATCTAGTTGAGTTAGACACTGGTGCCCTGGCTGGTATTGGGTGTGGAGTCGTTGCTGCCTTGTTGATTATTGCTCTTCTCCTCTACTGTTGCTTGAGAAGGTAAAGTAGTTATATGGACATAGCTTTAGCACAGTTACGAGGGGCATTCAATATATTCTGTCACTGGTCTTCGGATATTTAAGATTTCCACAGGAAAGGGATTTATTTCAGGCCAACCCTTCAACGTATTCCCCCCGCACAGAAACACACTTTTGAAGTCTTGCTGTCTACGACCTAAATGCCACAAAGTAGTCTCCCCTTGATATACTGTCCAGACACTGAAAAATTGCAGACACATGGGCACTTCTAGTAGCAAAGTGTTTACCTGCGAGCATTTTTTAGCATTGGAAATAAGAAAAAGTCACAGGGGCTTAAGTCAGGTGAATAAACGAGGTGTTCAACCTGAATAACCTTTTGCTCTAAGAAAGATTGTACACTTTTACTTTTGTGGGCAGAAGAATTGTCATGAATAAGCTGTATGTCTTCCAAACTTTTACATGGGCATTTATTATGATAAAACTTTTAGACAGATTTAAGTAATTCATCTTTGTAAAACTTGCCTGTACTACTCTCTTTGCAAGGAATTTGTACAACAGGACCACTAGAATTGAAGAAAATGGCATATAAAACCTTCTTAGCGTTTCTTGTACCGGCCTAGCCTGATTTTAACGAAGCCATCATTTGTTATTGATGCACCGTTGGGGCTCAAAATAATAAACACAAGTTTCATCCCCAGTGAGCAAGTCAGAAATCTTGGCCTTTTGGTCAGGTGTCAGCAAATAGTGAATCCATCTAGCACAAAGATTCTTTAATTTCAAACCTTAGTCAAAATAGGATGTACGGTGCCTTCTGAAATGCCTAGACTATAAGCTATCTGGGAAACAGTATACTGTCCATCTTCTACCATAGCTCCAACAGCACCAATGTTTTACTTTGTTGCTGCAACAACAGACTTACCTGGACAGTTATCTTCTTGCAGGCTATGCTGACAACCCCCCCCCCCCCCATTAATTTGTTCACCCCAACAAAAAAATGTTCTTAATGTTATGGTAGAACTATCATGTATGAGACACAATTCCCTTTTGGCGATAACTGCAAAGAAACTCGGACTTTAATGTAAGCCCTTATTTCTAATTTTTCTTCATGTTTCATTATGACGTAGAAATATAGCCACTGTACATGAGTGTATAATTCAACATGAATATCTTGGTCATTTATAATCAGATTAAATTGAGAATTCTCAAATGTATTGAATAAACATCCCCAAACAATTGCATAAGTTTTTCATGTTCTTATGCAACATTGTTTCTACGGAATACCATTAGTGACAGAGTTTATTGAATGCCCCTCATATATGGACACATCTGTAGAATAGTTATGTGGACACAACTGTAACATAGTTATATGGGCACAATTGTAAGAACGTTATATGAACACAACTGTAACTGGGCAAGTATGAAAATAAATAGCCCAATTTGAGCTGTAGCTACACCATTAGGGAAATAAACAGGCTAATATGAGCAGTAATTGAGTCATTATGGATATAAACAGACCAGTATTTGTTGATCCTTGGACTGTCAATGTACATCTTCCAACATAACTATGACAATCCTTAGATCAATGGCTGGGTCAATTTCAATCACAGATAATTATCAATTTATGATAGAAATGATCATTACTTTTTTAGAGACTTGTGTTAATGTTTTTATGTTCACATGTTATATTTTGATATTTTGATACAGAAAAACCAGTAAAACTGGGGAGCGAAATCAGTCCTGGTTCCCGATCCACCGGAGTGATCTTAGATCCAGTTTCCGAGCATTCGCCCTCGCCATGAATCCATTGTATGAAATGCCAGGGGAGAGAAATGCATCATCAGCTTTAAAACGTGCAAAATCAACAAAACAGAAATGGTCTCGCGCTGGTGCAACTTCTGAGAATAGCAGCAATGGAAGTGGCCAATCAGACATCAGCTTCTTCTAGTTGCCACAGCAGCTAAAATATCATCATGTAAAAGTGAATCATGAAATATGTTTTAATTGGAAAATTGAAATGTTCAATGAATATGGTCAGTTATTTATACAATTATAGTGTCATAATGATTTATTATTTTTGAATATAACAGTGTCATAAATAAAATATTATAAGAAAAAATAATCTTCTTAAAAAGTTCTACTACGACTTTAAGATAGGTTTACATAAAGTTTTAAATAATTTCTATTATCACTTTGAAATTTTATTCTATGCAACAAATTCCACAGTGGCACTAAAGGTAGACAAGTATTATACCAGTAGCATGTCATAAATTCTTTTTATAAAATTACATGGTAGATTTTAGTGTAATACATGTATTAGTTGCCAAGTTATCCCTAGAATGTTAATACAGTATGGTTTCCTGTATAAACCCCATTTCTCTGCATGTTTAACTCATCCATATTTGTTTCTGTATTTTTATTAAGATTCATTTGTCATGCATCTAATCTTTTCACATACTTTTTTATTGTAATTGATCATTGACATTCAGTCATTGTTTAAAAAATTTTCCCAGTATTTTGATTACATGTAATTCATTTATCTGTATGTACCTTTGAACTGTTTGATCGTCTCAAGAATTTGCTTTTAAACAAAGACAATAATTGGGTGAATTAATTCACCAATATATTTTTCAAATTTAATTTGAAGATTTGTTTTAGAACCATTGAATCATTTTCTAAATCAAGTGATGACTTGAGAACTTAGAAGTGTGTTCATATTACCACAAGAGGTTCACATGTTTTTGTGTATTTGTCATTTATACCGGTGCTATTGTAGTATTGTTTACTTCTATGAATTAAAGCTTTATTATGATTATGAAAAATAAACAGCCATTAATGAAGGCCCCAAAACTTCGCAAATTACTATTTTAATACCAAAATTTCGACTTTTTTACTGCCAGGGGTTCCAACTTTTCTCTGCTGACAGGATGTGTAAAAGAAATATGACATGAACAACATAGTTTTACAGTCATATCCATATCACATTTTGATGACATGGTTATATTGATTCATATTAAGACATAAGTATGGAAATGTATTACAATGATGTCATATCAAATATAGCATAAATTAGCAGAACATCAACAAAGTTTATTGAGATTCCTGCCAAACTTGGTACTATTTGGGTCAGTGGTTTCCGATGATGAGAAGGTTCGTTTACAGTGCTGTAAGTATCGACCAGTTACAAGTGGCTTAATAGACATAATTATAATGAATAAATAAGTGCTCTTGATTTCAGTGGTAGATTTAATTATTTTTATATCTACAAAAATATTGGTTTGGAAAGTTTTGACAGTATTAAATTAAGGATTACAAGTTTTTATCAGGTGATGGAAAACATTAGGCCAGTCTGTTCATAATGTTTGTGAAGCCTGAAGGGCTTCTCGGCAGCATTAAACTAGGCTTATGTTATTAAAGTATTACGTTATTTTTGCCATTTTTTTTTAAAAAGCAAACTATATGCATTACACTGCAAAGCCAGTGGCATGAATGTAACAGCGAGGTTGTCAACATACCGAATGAGTGCATGCATTTGTATGGCAACTGACGGCAAACATCACATAAACCTAATAGCAACGTGACATCTCATCAGCAAAACAAAATCGTGCAACCAATGAAATGCAAGCTGGTCCATTTTAGCTCCACCCAGCTGCAAATGTTTTTCATTGGGAAATGAAATACAGTTGATCTATATACAGTTGAACTTCGCTGGCGCGAACATGGATGGCTGGAACACCATAAATAGCTCGAACCGCTTATCTTTACCTGGCCGAATTCCTATTTCAGTGTATATACATATACATGTATGGAATGCTGTTGAACCATACTTAGCTCAAACGACCCTTAACTCGAACTATTTTGTCCAGTCACATCGGCTTCGAGCCATCGAAGTTCTACTGTAGTTCATATAGGCAGATTGCAGTAAAAATGCAAATATTGCTATTTGATACTTTATTAATGTAATTTATAGCTATCTGACAGTTTTAAATCATGTGCCATATATAACGTGCTATAGTTTGTGTTGGAATTTTATCTTGTTTCAGTGCATAATAATATAGTAATGAAACTTTTTGTTTATGTTGTTTATATTTTGTATGTTATGATGTGTACTGTGATTATTTGTTATGCAAGGTGTAGTAAATTTGTTCATATTTGTATATACTTTATCAGTTTATTTCTGTTTTACCTAGTTCAATAAATGATTGATGCATACTTTATAGTTGTAACACAACTTCAGCTTCATTGTTTAATAAAATTGTTACTGTTTTTTAAACTCATTGATGTATAAATTTGGTAGATTTTACTCAAAATAATGATGCAGTGATTAATGGTGCATCAAAATAATGATTTACTGTGATTAATGGTGCATCAAAATAATGATGCAGTGATTGATGGTGCATCAAAATAATGATGTACAGTAATTAATGGTACATCAAAATAATTATATACATTGATTAATGGTGCATTTCAATAATGATGCAGTGATTAATGGTACATCGAAATAATGATGTACAGTGATTAATGGTACATCAAGATAATGATGCATCAAATAAGGATGTACAGTGATTCATGATGCATCAAGAATTGATGTACAGTGATTAATGGTGCATCAAAATAATGATGCAGTGATTGATGGTGCATCAAAATAATGATGTACAGTAATTAATGGTACATCAAAATAATTATAGACATTGATTAATGATGCAGTGATTAATGGTACATCAAGATAATGATGCATCAAATAATGATGTACAGTGATTAATGGTACATCAAGATAATGATGCATCAAATAATGATGTACAGTGATTAATGGTACATCAAGATAATGATGCATCAAATAATGATGTACAGTGATTTATGATGCATCAAGATAATGATGTACAGTGATTAATGGTGCATCAAGATAATGATGTACAGTGATTAATGAAGCATCAAAATAATGATGCAGTGATTAATGATGCATCAAGATAATGATGTACAGTGATTAATAGGGAATCAAAATAATGATGCAGTGATTGTTGATGTACAGTGATTAATGATGCATCAAGCGAGTGATGTACAGTGATTAATGGGGAATCAAAATAATGATGCAGTGATTAAAGATGTACAGTGATTAATGATGCATCAAGATAATGATGTACAGCGATTAATGATGCATTAAAATAATTATGTTCAGTGATTAATGATGCCTCAAGATACATTGGTAAATGATACATCAATATACTAATGTGCACTCATCAATATTAATACCAATGTACATTGATTAATGCTAACTGAAGATATCAATTAATATATTAAATATCATGTGATTCAATTAATCATGATTTATTTATTATACTTCAGTGTATCATTTACTTTGGTAAAATTGTCACTTTGAATATTATAAGCTTTATTCAATGCTTTCAGGGGTTTTATGTCATCATTTTAAACATTGATGCCTTCAAGCACATAGGTGTCTTTATTGCCTAATGTTTAGTTTCACTTTTCAGATAAAAAAAAAAGGATTGTATTCATTTTGATGTAATGATGTTTGTTATATACTGAACTGATATCAAATTAATTACTGGTCATGTATCAATGTAGACCACTCGTGACTTGGGGAGCTCAGGGAGATAAACATTATTTTTAATTCAGGCAAAGTTATGGCCCTTTTTATACTTAAAATGGTGAGTAAAAGTTTTGGCAAGGTAGCCTTATAAATTATATCTCTGGCAGTAACTATTGGTCATTGAAATTTAACACATTGTTTTACGGTTCAGAGTCTTACTTTTGTTTGAATCTAGGCAGAATACAGCCCTTTTCACACCAAATGGTCTAAGGTGCCATCTAAAGATACTGACCTCTCACCACTAGGGTCAAAGGTTCAAGTCCTGCTCACTCTAAAAACTTTAAGAATGTTTGCCATTTATTTGCGGAAGGAAGGTGGTTCTACTCAGATTCATTCTGAGATCTCCTCCACAAATAAAACTGAATATGCCATAATTATATATTGGTAACCTAAAAATGGTGTTATACCCCATTAAAAAAATACATTGAAAAAAAAACCTGTGTGGTAGAATAGAATCACTGGCGATCTCTGCATGGGGAGGTATGAATCCTCCAGATAAATGTCATGTCCATTTTTTTTTGTCATGTTCATTAGCGTAGTTAAATTATCAACTCCTATGTGATTCCAGGAGTGATGGCAAGAATAACTACTATACCTCATGCATGTCTCTATAAAGACAACAAATAGAGCATTGGAAAGAATTAGCTTCTAGAATCATCTAGCATTTTCATATGTTGATGCATGTTTTGTTTTTTTCATCTGTATAATTTGTACTTTTATTGTTCTTTATATCTTCATTGTTCATTGTGTCTACATTGTCTGATATTTTGTCACTTAGTGCCAATTTGTGACATCATTGATCAATATTTGTGCCTTCACTTTTCAATATGCCTTAGTGCCTGTTTGGATGATCAATATTTGTGCCTTTTTTTTTCAATATGCCTTAGTGCCTGTTTGGAAGATCAATAGTTTATATTTGTGCCTTCCAAATCAACAAAATTTATGTTCTAAACATTCCATGTTAATTTAAATGTAATAGACTTTAAATAAATTAAGTTGTCTGAGAATTCACTCTTGTTGTAGTACTATTTCCAACTATATATACCTAAAGGACGTTCTTCAAGATGTATATAAGCAGGTTGATGGTGAACCTATAAGCTTGCCAAAGGTGAACAGGGGAGCTTTTGTGATCTTCCTGTGTCCCTCATTTATCCATCTGTCGATAACTTTAGCTTCAAACGACTTGTCTAAAACTGCTAGACAGATATTTACCAAAGTTGTTGTGCAGCATTCTTGCGAGAATCTCTCAAGTTTGTTTAAATTGTGACAGTTGGGTGTTGAAGTCATAACCTTAGGGTCAAAATTAGTTCACATCCTTAGGGACCTATCAGTTTACCATAGGGAAACTTTAATTTGTTTTTCTTCAGAACCACCAGTCAAATTTGCTCATGTTTGGTGTAAATATTCATAAAATAGAATACTTAATTGCAATATGGTAATTACAGCAATGTTACTAAGTGCAATGGCAATAACTATGCATGGAATCAAGTCAACATCACAAACTTTGTGTCTTGCACTTGATGTTGATCATGTATGCAAAACCTCCAAGTCAATCTGTCAATCAGAAAACTGTGGAAGTAGTTTGACCCACAAGGGGCCACAAAATGGCCGACGAATGGCCAGACTACATGACACAGTGACTCCTATATACCCCCTTTAAAACTAAGTTTGAAGGGGGAATAATGAGTAAGGCTGCTAATGGTCAATTATAAACAGAAAAGAAACATTATCTCTCATTTAGGCCATTTATTAAAAAGCAATGACCAAAGATAAACATGAACAAAAAGCAGAGAATGCCATAATTAAATATCACATAACAATGGAATGAAGGTGGAGAATACAACTAACTGAATGGTAGCTATAATCACAATTTATTATCTTGTTACTCAGCCTGTGTGCATAGCCATGCTTTGTGGTTACATACTGATACAATACCTCTGATACCCTTGCTCTGGATCTGGGAGAAATGTTGATTATTATCAAATCCTCGTAAAATCAATTTACATCAGTTTATAATGCACTTTGCTCGAAATGTAAAAATAATAATTGATTCATCATTATGGCAATTAAATCAAACTGACTGAGGAATGTTAATTAACTATAATAAAACAATGGCGAAAAAACCAACATAACGCATTGAATGCTAAAATGAAATAATAACAACATATAGTGAAGATGGCACTACACAACATCAAAGATATACAGTAGCATAGTAAATTACAAACATGAATACAGCAAACATACAATACACTCATACATGTCTTACTTACATAAAACTTACAATAAAATCAAACCTGTCTTACATAGGCAAATTTAGAATACCACCATATATGTCTTACATACAGCAAACTTACAATACCACCATACATGTCTTACATACAGCAGACTTACAATACCACCATACATGTCTTACATACAGCAGACTTACAATACCACCATACATGTCTTACATACAGCAAACTTACAATACCACCATACATGTCTTACATACAGCAGACTTACAATACCACCATACATGTCTTACATACAGCAAACTTACAATACCACCATACATGTCTTACATACAGCAAACTTACAATACCACCATACCTGTCTTGCATACAGCCATCTTACATTACCACCATACATGTCTTATATACAGCAAACTTAAAATAGTACCATACATATCTTACATACAGCAAACTCACAATACCACCATACATGTCCTACATACAGAAAGCTTACAATTCAACCATACGTGTCTTACATACAAGAAGCTTACAATACCACCATACAAATACATTATGAGTTTTACAAACGGAGAAACTAACAATACCACCATACATGTCTTACATACAACAGACTTACAATACCATCATACATGTCTTACATACAGCAAACTTACAATACCACCATACATGTCTTACATACAGCAAACTCACAATACCACCATACATGTCTTACATACAGCAAACTCACAATACCATCATACATGTCTTACATACAGCAGACTTACAATACCATCATACATGTCTTACATAGGCAAATTTTGAATACCACCATTCATGTCTTACATACAAGAAGTTTACAATACCACCATACGTCTATTTTACATACAGGAAACTTACAATACCACCATACGTCTATTTTACATACAGGAAACTTACAATACCACCATATGTCTATTTTACAAACAGGAAACTTACAATACCATCATACATGTCTGACAAACAAATAGCTTACATTACAACCATACATGTCTTACATACAGGAAGCTTACAATACCACCATACATGTCTTACATACAGCAAACTTACAAATACAACCATACTTGTCTTACATACAAGAAGCTTACAATACAACCATACATGTCTTACATACAAGACATTTACAATACCATCATACATGTCTTACATACAAGACATTTACAATACCACCATACATGTCTTACATACAAGAAGCTTACAATACAACCATGCAAGTCTTACATACAGCAAAATCAAAATACCACCATATATCTCTCACATACAGGAATCTTTTAACATCTCTTATTTTTATGCCAGAGCAAACTCTCACTAATTTTACTTTCACGGATGGACTTAAATTCTGATTTTGTACTTAATCACTTTGTCACATGGCTTGTGAGTTTTTGAGAGTTCCTTCACAATTCAATACCATGCTTACAAGATTACAATCTATGGGTGGTGCCTTGTTTAAATGTTATCCGACAGCAACACTGCCAGCAACTTTCCTCCAAACTGTTGATCTGGAATACTGTCCCAGTTGAGTTTGAAACATGTGTGCCATTATCTAAGCAATATGCTCCAGTTATGTGAAAACAATGACTAGGCATTTAAAATTTGCCAACCAGTCAAACCACGATCTGCTTACACTTCTCTTTACTTGAAATAATATTACAAAAGGACAATCATACAAAAAAAATATCCATATAACTTGCACATCAAAAAGTTTGCCTGAATATTCTCACAAACGACAACATCACATACTGGAGCCACATGAATCACACAGAAATATACCAAAGTCAGATATATATAAGTCTTACAAAATGACAGCATAAAATTGTACGCAGAGCTGCCACACATATAATTCAACAGCAAAAAGCACTTATTGGAGTCTAGTTTACAGTAACATAAAAACGTGAAGTTATGATCATATTGCAACCATTGTCTATGTTTGAAACCATGACTATTGCATAAAATCTTTTATTGCAAAACATTGGCATTAGTATTGTGTTATTTGTCAATGAGAATCATGTTATCTCATACTCATAGTCAGCACCATGTTATCTGACAAAATAACACATAATCTGACACCAGTACCATGTGACATGATGCCAGTACCATGTGACATGACAAAAATACCATGTGACATGACACCAATACTATGTAACACAACATCAGTACCAAGTAACATGACACAAATACCATGTTACGAGATTTCACATCATGTTATATGACACCAGTACATTGTGAGCTAACACAAGAACCACTTGGTATATGTTTAGTATCATGTGACCTGACATCAGTACCATGTGACCTGACATCAGTACCATGTGGCCTGACACTAGTACCATGTGAGCTAATACCAGTAGCATGTGACATGACACCAATACCATGTGACCTGACACCAATACCATGTGACATGACACCAGAACCATGTGACCCGACGTTAGTACCATGTGATCTGATTACATCATCCTGTGATCAGATACCAGTGCTGAGTGATCTGAAAACAGCATCATGTGATCAGACACCAGTACCATGTGATCTGACTACAGAATCATGTATTCAGACACCAGTACCATGTGATCTGACAAGATCATGTGATCAGACACTAGTACCATTTGATTTGATTACAGCAGCATGTGATCAGACACCAGTACCATGTGATTTGACTACAGTTTCATGTGATCAGACACCAGTACCATGTGATCTGACTACAGCATCCTGTGTTCAGACACCAGTACCATGTGATCTGACTACAGCATCATGTCATCTGACACCAGTACCATGTGATCTGAAACAACATCATGTGATCAGACACCAGTACCATGAGATCTGACTACAGCATCATGTATTCAGACACCAGTACCATGTGATCTGACAAGATCATGTGATCAGACACTAGTACCATTTGATTTGATTACAGCAGCATGTGATCAGACACCAGTACCATGTGATTTGACTACAGTATCATGTGATTGGACACCTGTACCATGTGATCTGACTACAGTATCGTGATAAGACACCAGTACCATGAGATCTGACTACAGCACCCTGTGATCAGACACCAGTACACTGTGATCTGACTTGAGCATCATGTGATCTGACACCAGAACCATGTGATCTGACTACAGCATTATGTGATCAGACACCAGCATCATGTGATCTGACACTAGTACCATGTGATCTGACTACAGCATCATGTGATCAGACACCAGTACCATGTGATCTGACAGCATAATGTAATCAGACACCAGTTCCATGTGATCTGACTACAGCACCTTGTGATCAGACACCAAAACCATGTGATCTGAAAACATCATGTGATCAGACACCAGTACCATATAATCTGAATACAGCACCCTGTGATTAGACACCAGTACCAGGTGGTCTGACAACAGCATCATGTGATCAGACACCAGTACCATGTGAGCTGACTACAGTACCCTGTGATCAGACAACAACATGTGATCAGACACTATTACCATGTCATCTGACTACAGCAGCCAGTGATCAGACACCAGTACCATGTGATCTGACAACATCATGTGATCAGACATCAGTACCATGTGATCTGACAACAGCATCATATGATCAGACACCAGTACCATGTGATCTGACTACAGCACCCTGTGATCAGACACCAGTACCATGTGATCTGACAACATCAACATCATGTGATCAGACACCAGCACCATGTGATTTGACTACAGCACCCTGTGATCAGACACCAGTACCATGTGATCTGACTACAGCATCATGTGATCAGACTACTATGTATACCCCAGCAGAACAGCTTCTCTGTAATAATTTAGTGTTTTTTTTAAGAGCTACAAGTGACACAGTATATTGTGGTTAAAATCATAGAACATTAATGGATAAAAATAGAATGGTTCTACAGCAACTGACATTCTTTGCATATAAATAAACACAACATCACTGCATATTGACCTTCTGTCACGCATCATGACTAGTTTAAGATAAATAGTTGTAAATTTTCTAAAAACAACAACAACAACAACATATGAAACCATTTAACATTCATACAGAATCATACCCTTAAATAACCAAGGACAATGTACAGTTGTTTTATGGTAATACATGTACACACAACACATCTGAAGGAAGGAACTAATTATTAAAAGTATGTAAACATGCACAATCATTTCAACAGTAAATGTAAAATTCATTTGTAAACTTTATGAAAAATTAAAAACTAAGCAACCCAAAAGGGATACTTTTACGGGATGTATAAAATGAAATAAAAACTACAAAAAAGGTGGGGGTTTTATCTTTTAAACTACAAAACTTTGCAAATCTTATAACCTGGAATCTTACAAATATAATACTATCAAAACAGATACATATATATCTCAAGTTCAGCTTTCTTCATCAAGCACTTATTACAAAAAACATAAATGACATTGAATAAAAACAAGTGCACGTCTTGGATAAAACACTTGATAATAAAGAAGGTTCATCCCACAAGCTATCTAATAAAACTGACTGCTTTGTTTGGGTTTCCAAATGTCAACTTATAGAACAGTTTCCCTTCAACCAAACAGTCATGTTGAAGGATGCTTGAAACCAGACAAGACTGATCAATATGAAGTCCCAACAGGAAATATAAATTTACAATAAAATACCTTTAAAAGAACTCTCAATACCATACTAACATTCACCCAGTCGATCTTACACAAGTCACAGTCTAAATGGTATGATTCAAACAGTCGTTTGTGGTGATACAATATAACCCAGATGAAACTGGATATTGGTGGAATATCCCAGATGTAACTGGATATTTGTGGAATATCCCAGATACAACTGGATTGTGGTGGAGTATCCCAGATGTAACCGGATATTGGTGGAATATCCCAGATTTAACTGGATTGTGGTGGAGTATCCAAGATGTAACAGGGTTTTGTTGGAATCTAAGTAGCTATTGAATAATTTCTCGTCTGCTGCACAAACATTCTTCATGAATAGTGACAATGACACTGACAATATTTATCATAGTTGAAGGTGAATTATTTTATTTATCAGCTTTCTAAAATGCCCTCTACTCAATGTTTGTCTCTCAATTTTTATGCCTTGTAGGCAGATGGGCACTGTGAGCATTATGGGTAGGTAGTTAACACAACTACTTCCTGTTCCTGTTTCATGAAGTTTGGAATTATGGGATTATCTGAGTCTTTAGTCTAGATATTGTTAAGGTGAGCATAGGCTATGACAGCAGGGTTTTGTAAGTTCCTGTAAGTACATCTGATATTGTGGTGTTTGCCATCAAGTATCATGAGAGACGATTCAGCTGTTGTGGCCAGGAAGTCGCTGAACATGTCACCACTTACTAGTGGACGTGTGTTCTTGAACCATGGAAGGAACATCTCTGAGTCAGGGTCTCCAATGTCTGAAAACAAGCATATACAATTGTTTACAGGTTTGAAATATGGATAGAGATAGTTGTAATTGTTTACAGGTTTGAAATATGGATAGAGATAGTTGTAATTGTTTACAGGTTTGAAATATGGATAGAGATAGTTATAATTGTTTACAGGTTTGAAATATGGATAGAGATAGTTATAATTGTTTACAGGTTTGAAATATGGATAGACATGAACTAAATACATTTTGTTTCATTAGACAACTGTATACAGAGAATCTAATATTGTCTTCAGTGCTTTAACGTATATGCATCATAGTAAATGACATCAATCAAAACCATCAGGACAGATTGGGTAAACCCATTTTTAATTATGTACCCAGAATGCGTGGAAATGAATGAAGCAACTTGACTGTAATGAGATGTAAAAATGTCCAAAAGTATCAGACAGTGAAATCTATAATCTGTAGTTCTGTCATTTTAAATTTATTCATTTAGTTTACATCAAATATGAAACAAGTTCTTACAACTTAGACACATAATGGTCAAAGGCTTCTTGGGTAGAACCAGTACTATGCATATACGTTTAAGCTATTTTTTCTATAAATTGCTCATGACTTAATAATTTGGTTACACACTTCCATACACTATCATATTAATGTTAGTTGCGGAAAATGGTACAACGTCATTTTGCAATTTAATGTTGCATCCCGCATAGAAAAACTTTCGTTACTATCATTGTCAGAATTATTCAAACCAATGATATGAAGTGCTTAATTGTATTTTATTCTTAATGAAGACTCATTTAGTCGAAATATAATACGTAATCCAATTGATATTTATATTGATAAGATGGCGAAAGGCGTTCCTACTTCCATAGCATGTGTTAAAGTTCCTGTGCAATATCAATGCATGCAATACCATAAAATACTGCGCGCTCGTCCTCTATAGAAAACTATAGGGACAATATGAAAATATACAATAAAATAGTGTATTATCTCATATCAGCATTTATACTAAATACCCAAGTTAACATGTAAATTAAATATGCTGAATGTTTATTTTTTCCAATAGACGAGCCAGGCCCAATTAGCTCAGTCCTTAGCGCGTCTGACTATCAATCCAGGGATCATGAGTTTGAATCCACGCCCGGCCACAATCTCCATGATGGTTTATATATGACATTGCTTCTCTTTATCTCTCACTGCTGATTCAAAGTGGGAAAGTTATCAGTTACTCAATTAAAAATATGTAAAATATGATTATTAGCAATTGTAGCTTAAGTGTCAATTCTGTAAATTTTATCACCAGTTTAATCATTTTTTTATGAAAAGTTATAAAAAGCACAACCTAAATAAGTAAATATGTCTGTTTTTCATTACCTCTTATGGCATCCACTTTACCATTCAGTAAACTCACTGAGAATATGATTGGTTCTTCAACAGAGGTCATGTAGAGGTCATAACCTTGATTATAGTTTGCTTTATGAAAAGTCACTCCAGCCACAGCTGAGCCTACTGACACGTCAAACTGCTTTTTTATCTCCCCTTTAACGAAATATAATATATATTTTATTTAGTTTATTGTAAAACATGCCAAATATATCATTTGCAAGACAATTTTTAGAACGGGTCATTTGTTCAACTGCATTTAAAAGGCAATTTCCTTCAATTTTGATTCCTATAAATAAGTTCTATAAATAGTAATACCACTGACACTAGTCATCTAAGCAGTTTGCCTAACTGTTGTTTATACTAATTTATTTTAGCTTGATTGCAAAGCTCAGTGATTTTGTGAATTGATTGGTTTCTTCAGTAGAGCCAGCTCTGTGCATTGTTTTTAAAAAACTTTGTGCTGAGCTTGGAGTCGAACCAACACCTCAGCTGACATTCTATCTAGTATACCACCTTCCTGTTTACTGTAAGTGCAGCCTTGAAACGTGAATATTTTAACAAAAACAAAAATTTCATTTAGAGGTCACCAAAATGACCATGACTGTCTATTAGCTCTTTATTCACAGCTTTTAAAAGATACTTAAACACATGATTTTTTATCCATCTTTAGTCACCAAAATTGAAAAATGAAAGTCAGATGAAGTAAGTTTTAACATTTCTTGCACAATCATTTAGTTTCAAAAGGTCAGCATTATAAATTCAGATTTACCGGTTTCTGTAACTTCATAGACGGCAATCTGTCCTGTCTCCTCATTAACAATGACGACATTGCTGGAGTCCGGTGATACGTAGGGTACACCTGGTACAGTAATGTTTTTTGTCACTAGATCCGTCACATAGTTTAGCTGTAGAATAATGTTAGTTTCCCGCTTTCCGATCTGTTTCTGTATACACTGTACCATCACATGGCCACCTGGTGGAGGAAGTTATCAAGAATTTATAAATTGTTCAGTTATGTCACCATCACACGGCCACCTGGTGGTGGAAGTAATCAAGACTTTATAAATAGTTCAGTACTGTCACCATCACTAGCCACCTGGTGGTGAAAGTAATCAAGACTTTATAAATAGCTCAGTACTGTCGCCATCACATGGCCACCTGGTGGTGGAAGTAATCAAGACTTAATAATAGTTCAGTACTGTCACCATCACAAGGCCACCTGGTGGTGGAAGTAATAAAGACTTTATAAATAGTTCAGTACTGTCACCATCACACGGCCACCTGGTGGTGGAAGTAATCAAGACTTTATAAATAGTTCAGTACTGTCACCATCACTAGCCACCTGGTGGTGGAAGTAATCAAGACTTTATAAATAGTTCAGTACTGTCACCATCACACGGCCACCTGGTGGTGGAAGTAATCAAGACTTTATTAATAGTTCAGTACTGTCACCATCACACGGCCACCTGGTGGTGGAAGTAATCAAGACTTTATAAATAGTTCAGTACTGTCACCATCACACGGCCACCTGGTGGTGGAAGTAATCAAGACTTTATAAATAGTTCAGTACTGTCACCATCACACGGCCACCTGGTGGTTGAAGTAATCAAGACTTTATAAATAGTTCAGTAATGTCACCATCACACGGCCACCTGGTGGTGGAAGTAATCAAGACTTTAAATATAGTTCAGTACTGTCACCATCACATGGCCACCTGGTGGTTGAAGTAATCAAGACTTTATAAATAGTTCAGTACTGTTACCATCACATGACCACCTGGTGGAGGAAGTAATCAAGACTTTATAAATAGTTCCATACTGTCACCATCACACGGCCACCTGGTGGTGGAAGTAATCAAGACTTTATAAATAGTTCAGTACTGTCACCATCACATGACCACCTGGTGGTGGAAGTAATCAAGATTTTATAAATGGTTCAGTACTGTCACCATCATATGGCCACCTGGTGGAGGAAGAAATCAAGACTTTATAAATAGTTCAGTACTGTCACCATCACATGGCCACGTGGTGGTGGAAGTAATCAAGACTTTATAAATAGTTCAGTACTGTCACCATCACACGGCCACCTGGTGGAGGAGGTAATCAAAATTTAAAAAATAGTCTTTTTTTTTTTGGTTTTATTCCAATTTATCAATTACTTTTAACAAGGAATTTTATAGAGAATGAAAGGCAACTGATTGAGATTTTGTGTACGCTTACGTATTCATGCAAAATATTGCAATATCTTGTTTTTAATTATGTAAACTTCCAGTCATTTCAGAAACACAAATAAAAATTCTAACATTGCAGAATGAAGTTATCATCAAAACAATACTATTCCCAGAAAGTTGTGTTTAAAATTGTTGAAGAACTTGTGATTATAAAATGTGTATACTGCAGCAGTTGCTAAATTAACAACAAATTATGATAATTTTCCTTCAAACCTCAATTTCTTTAATTCAAGAGCATTTTGTGTGATCAAAACATCTAAGATTACATACAACTTAAAGTTTATGTGCAAGAAATCAATTGCCTGTGAACTATGAATGATTAATTTGCAAATTATAAATCCTTCGTGTGCCGTTTCATCAACTTTTAGTCAGGTGATGCAAGTTTCCTATCTTGCTATATAAGTCCTTGCTTTTAACAATAAATGGTATACATCAGGAAATGTTCAGCTGTGTAGTTTGTGTTTGGGTGATGTACTTACCCAGGGGTACAAATGCCAGTGCTTTAGGTGTACAGTCATACTTGGTAAAGTCCACGGCCTTGATGTATTTTTTCTTGGCAAGGTCCACCTTGAACAAGCCCTGCTGACCATTGTGTACGGTGTAACCAAACTTGTATGGGTCGTGGAGCTCGCTGTCAGGGGGCAGGAAAATATCTTGAACCTGGCACATATAAAACATTAATGCACGTAATTTTTCCAGATAATAAACATATTTGATTATTATTAATTATTACCCACAGAAGTACACTGAAAAATATTTTTTTAAATATTACACTAGCTCCAGTTATGCTTGTTTGAATATTTAGTGTCATTTTAATAACAGAAAACCTTGGATAACAGTCTAACAACAAAACTGGTCAATTATGCTACTTTAAAGATATAGAGGATCTTACACGAGTGCTCATTTATTATTGAATTTATTTAACGAGTTGGGGAAAAAATATCATTCAATAATAAATGAGTATGAATGTATGATTCATTTTATCACATTACTAAGGAAAAAATAACATTTACTATTTATTTAACAGATCATTTCTATAAAGAATGAGAAAAAGCGGCCATATTTGTTTCCATGAGTCATCATACGATGTAACGTCTCAAAATAATGTCATTTAACCAAGACAAGTCAACATCATTTATATATTCACACATGTCTAAAAGTACTTTGACAATTTATGTACGAGAGCCGAGTTATATGGAAAACACAGAGCAATGTATCGGAAATGATATTACACTAGGCTAATATAAAAAATCATGTCATGGATTTATTACACTCCTGCACTGTAAACTATGTGATAAACACAAATTTTATACGCACCAAGTCAAATCTGTTGCCAATGGGCTGTGTGTGTACGGCATGGTGCTGTGTTTTCTGGCTGGCATTCCTGATGACAATGATGGTCTTGGACCCGGTGTCGTTCTCTCCATTCCAGCATAATACCCACACCTCATCCAGGTGTTTTACATAGTAGATAGATATTGGCATGTGGTCAGTAAATATCACCTAAAGTATAAAGACATCACATATAATAATTTATATTATACTAGTGGCAAGAAATAACACAGATCTGAAAGGGGTGTTACTACTCGAAGTAATACTATGTTCATATCAAAGTCTATGGAATTTTCAAATCCACAGCCTTAGTGGTAGGAGGTAACTTGAGAAGGACCATGTTGAAGACCTCCTGTCCACAGAGGGACAATTATCTCTGGTTTATAGTATTACTCCTTGCATAACAATCTCTTAACAATTACCTCCCCTTAGTGACAGTAGCAAGATTCTTGCATCCAAGAAATTAGAGGTGTGTTTATTGTTTGTGCATATTTTTGTTGTTGAAAATGCTAAATATGTTGTTTTGTCTATTTCTTCTTCAGATGAGAAAACTGGAAGAATTTCATGAGTTCTGCAGAGTTTGTATGACACTGGTTGCTATTTGACAATGATGTGACAGTTTAAAGGTGCATAGGGATAAATAACAACACATGGAATGAAATGAATATGTGTCATTAAACTATTTCAAATTGTAAAAAAAAAACAATCTGCTCAACTCAGTGTATTTCTCTGCATATTTGGACCAACAGACAACTGTCTATGGAAGCAAGAACTTTTTAGAAGAATTGGCAATGTGTCCAGTGTTCTGGAAGTGCATGAAGTTTTCTTTTTATCTATCCTCACATGTATCTGGACAATCATGATAAGCTGAAATATTGTCAATGTGCATGGAATAAGTATACGCTGGAATCTTTTAAAAAACGATTGAAATGATTGACTGACAGTTAGAGCTTTTAGAGTTTACCAAATTTTCACTCACTAATCACCGTTTATGAGGTCATGAGAATGATGATTTTTCACATGGCAGTGCAGATTTTCAATATTAGAAAGCATGATTATGATATATCAAAACAGTTCAAAGAAGCCGTTGTTTTCCTTTGATGGAGAGTTCAAAAGAAACACAATGTGCATTAGAAACCCATTACCTTAAATGTTATGTAAGGAGTACCATTTGTACAGAACAGCTGCTTCAACATTTTTTCCCACATTTGTTGCTGAACAAGCGAAATAAAGTTGCCTTTTTTTGTTGTGATATCATCAATTATTAAAGAAATATCTGTATAACTGTCAGCTATATTTGTCAGTTGCCTATCCAACAGACTGCGCAGTTAAACACGACAATTGAAAATCAATTACTGAATGTTCTGAAATGTTTTAATATGAAATAAATTGGATCGTTAATGTCTGCATCAGGGAGCTTCATATGTGATATCAGATTTCATAGACTAGTTCCATTATAATATTTGTTTAACAATTCGTTCACTTGAACTGTTATAAAAAATGTTACCAATATGTTTGTTGTATATCTTAAAAGATTCATTCGCATTCACTGCACACTATGTGTCTAATACACCAGTCTCATATACTGTACACTATGCATCTAATACACCAGTCTCATATACTGTACACTATGCTTCTTATACACCATTCTCATATACTGTACACTATGCATCTAATACACCAATTCATATACTGTACACTATGCTTCTAATACACCAGTCTCATACACTGTACACTATGTGTCTAATACACCAGTCTCATACACTGTTCACTATGCATCTTATACACCAGTCTCATATACTGTACAATATGTGTCTAATACACCAGTCTCATATACTGTACAATATGTGTCTCATACACCATTCTCATATACTACACACTATGTGTCTAATACACCAGTCTCATATACTACACACTATGCATCTAATACACCAGTCTCATATACTGTACACTATGTGTCTCATACACCATTCTCATATACTACACACTATGCATCTAATACACCAGTCTCATATACTACACACTGTGTCTAATACACCAGTCTCATACACTGTACACTTTGCGTCTTATACACCAGTCTCATATACTGTACACTATGTGTCTAATACACCAGTCTCATATACTGCACACTATGTGTCTAATACACCATTCTCATATACTACACACTATGTGTCTAATACACCAGTCTCATATACTGCACACTATGTGTCTAATACACCATTCTCATATACTGTACACTATGTGTCTAATACACCAGTCTCATATACTACACACTATGTGTCTAATACACCAGTCTCATATACTACACACTGTGTCTAATACACCAGTCTCATATACTACACACTGTGTCTAATACACTAGTCTCATACACTGTACACATTGCGTCTTATACACCATTCTCATTATTTGTTATACTACACACTATGTGTCTTATACACCATTCTCATTATTTGTTATACTACACACTATGTGTCTTATACACCATTCTCATTATTTGTTATACTACACACTGCAGGGATCATTTTGGGCCCTGACATCGCGCCATACACTCATTAAAATTCCAGATGGCGCACTCAAAAGTTTGGTGTGTGCAAATTTGGCGCACTCTATTTCAGTATGGCCCATACCGGGCTAGTCACATTTCACGTCTTTAAGTTAAATTCGGTAATTCTCTGTGTTTTTCTTCAGTTATCAGTGCAATTGGTACCTCTGTGTTTTTCACATTTTGCATTCAATCATAATCCTACGCAGACGCTTGCATAATAAGTTCTGGGCGTTTGTGGTCAAAATCAATAACAAGCATTCAGGTGATTGTAACCGAGAAGAGAACAGCATGCCTCCGAGAAAGTTCTAAAACTTTCTGATCCTTCTCAAAGGAACATAACATTTTTTACTTGATCAGGAAGTGATAGAGACAATCATGTAACTATAAATACTGGCAACAGTAGCGATTCAGACGAATCGAATGCACCGGAAAAACGAAAATTCCAAACCAAGTGGCTTCACCAGTACCCTTTATGGCTTATTCACGATGAGAAATCAAATAAAATGTTCTTCTGGAAACTTTTAAATTTAATCACTGATGTCTACTCTGCAGCTCTAAAAAAAAATTCAAAACAGCTTATTTTGTTCTTAATAAAACAAATATACAGCAAATTTTATAATATTTGCTTCAATGAAATGCAATCTAAGTGTCTGAATTAATGCTAAAATGCATTTTCTGCATATACTACAGTCACAATATGTGTCTTAATACACCATTCTTATATACTACACACTATGTGTCTAATACACCATTCTTATATACTACACACTATGTGTCTAATACACCATTCTTATATACTACACACTATGTGTCTATTACACCATTCTTATATACAAAACACTATGTGTCTAATACACCATTCTTACATACTACACACTATGTGTCTAATACACCATTCTTATATACTACACACTATGTGTCTAATACACCATTCTTATATACTACACACTATGTGTCTTAATACACCATTCTTATATACTACACACTATGTGTCTAATACACCATTCTTATATACTACACACTATGTGTCTATTACACCATTCCCAAGTACAGTTGTAGAACAGATCTTGTTTGGAATGTATGTTAGGAAATAATGAACAAGGCTTTCCAAGTACAGTTGTAGCACAGACCTGGTTTTGATTGTACATTAGGAAAAAATGAACAAGACTTTCCAAGTACAGTTGAAGCAAATCCCTGGTTTGGATTGTACATAAGAAATAATGAACATGGCTTTCCAAGTACACTTGTAGCACAGACTTGGTTTGGATTATATGTTAGGAAATAATGAACAAGGCTTTCCAAGTACAGTTGTAGCAGATCTGGTTTGGATTGTATGTTAGGAAATAATGAACAAAGCTTTCCAAGTACAGTTGTAGCACAGACCTGGTTTGGATTGTACATTAGGAAATAATAAACAAAACTTTCCAAGTACAGTTGTAGCACATCCCTGGTTTGGATTGTACATTAGGAAATAATGAACAAGGCTTTCCAAGTACACTTGCAATACAGACCTGGTTTGGATTGTATGTAAGGAAATAATGAGCAAGGCTTTCCAAGTACAGTTGTAGCACAGATCTTGTTTGGATTGTATGTTAGGAAATAATGAACAAGGCTTTCTAAGTACAGTTGAAGCACATCCCTGGTTTGGACTGCATGTAAGGAAATAATGAAAAAAGCTTTCCAAGTACACTTGTAGCACATCCTTGGTTTGGATTGTATGTTAGGAAATAATGAACATGGCTTTCCAAGTACAGTTGTAGCACAGACCTGGTTTAGACTGTATGTAAGGAAATAATGAACAAGGCTTTCCAAGTACAGTTGTAGCATATCCCTGGTTTGGATTGTATGTTAGGAAATAATGAACAAGGCTTTCCAAGTAAAGTTGTAGCACAGAACTAGTTTGGATTGTATGTTAGGAAATATTGAAAAAGGCTTTCCAAGTACAGTTGTAACACATCCCTGGTTTGGATTGTACATATTAGGAAATAATGAACAAGGCTTTCCAAGTACAGTTGTAGCACAGACCTTGTTTGGATTGTACATTAGGAAATAATGAACAAGACTTTCCAAGTACAGTTGTAGCTCAGACCTGGTTTGGATTGTACATTAGGAAATAATGAACAAGGCTTTCAAATACAGTTGTAGCACAGACATGGTTTTGATACAGTATATAGGAAATAATGAAAAAGTCTTTCTAAGTACAGTTGAGGCACAGACCTGGTTTGGATTGTACGAATCCATGACATCGATTACCACAATTCTGTTCTCCTTTGGCTGTGTGACATATACAAATGTGTCCTTCACATTGACCGCTCCACCCCAGACACAGGGCATTCCCGACTCACAAAGGGATGGAGGGGCGTCCAACTCATCAGGGATAAAGTAAAAATTGCCAAACTGTGGTTTTGCGTGCCGTTGAGTGAGACATTCACTAGGCTCGTGCATCGTGTATCCATCATCATGGAAGATTATGAAGGACTGCTCTGCCCCTGTGAATTCTGAAATTATATCAAATTGTACATTTTTATAGAAAATTCTCATCAATCCTTATCTAAAAGGATAAAATATATAATAATTTAATAAATACTCAAACCATGTGTTAGTAAAACCATGCTGTTTTACATGAGGTTATTTAATTGAAGTAATTGAAAAAATGGACCAATGATCAATTATAAAATTATAAAAATTGAAAGGTAAGTGGATTGGCAGGAGTTGGTAATGATCAATTGGTTTTTATCACATTTGATTATCGGAAATATTAATCATCATATTTCGGTTCATTTCCATTCAGTCCTCTCCTGTTTAGCTGATGAAACACTTTCTGTTGTTCTGTTTTCAATAATCAACAGTACATTAAGTAATAGTTAGATTTCATAAAGTAAAATTTAACAATTGAGAAAACCCAAAGGGAGTGACCGCAGGGAGGGTCAGGTGTTTCCCAATTGCTAAATATTTACTTAATTATCACTAACCGGTTAAGTGTAAATGTCATTTGACTGACAGTTTATGTAACTTTGGACAGAGCTATAATAAAAAATGAGATGATTGATATTTAAAAGTTCATCTGTTGCTAAGGTCGTTTCTAAGAATAGCTCACGCAGGCTTTGTAGTTTGTACATGACTCGTCCAGAATTGAATCAAGGTGGAGTCTGTGCAATGTCATTCACACATGCACAGTGATGATGAACATCTAAGTAATTAAGAACAAACTTAATAATTAAATTATTTTGTAGGCTGTTTCAAGGGATTATATAGAGAAGGAAAGCCAAACGATTGAGATTTTGTGAATGCTCGTGTATTCACGCAAAATCTCGCAATATCTCATTTTTAATTATCTTAACTTCCATTCATCTTTAAGGAACACAAATCAAAATTATTACATTTCAGAATGAAGCTCTACTTAAAACAATACCATTCCCAGCAATTTATATTTTAAATTGTTGAAGTACTTTTGATAACAAAATTTGTATACTGCAGCTAAAATAAGGACTAATTATGAGAAATTTTTCCTTCAAACCTCAATATTTTTAATTTAAGATCATTTTGTGTGTTCAAAACCTATTAAAACATCTAAGATTAGATACAATTTACAGTTTATGTAAAAGAAATCTATTGCCTATGAATTATGAACGATTAATTGGCAAATAAGTAAACCTTCGTGTGCTATTTTATCAACATTTAACCAGGAGATGCAAGTTTCCTATCCTTCTATACAAGTCCTTGGCTGTTTTAACAAATAAAAGTGACAAAATTTTGAAAATTGAAGCGATTCCATTGGTTGTCAAATGCAGTTTACTACTTAGTATCAGATCTGAAGCCGTTGTCAGATATTTTCACCCGTATAATATTTTATAGAAATTTGCTATAATATTTTCACCCCCACTCCCCCCCTAAATTATATTTTTTAAAAAATGAACACAACTATTTATTATGATAAAGAAAGCATAAAACTTGCATTTATGATGAAGCAAATTTAAACAAAAAAAATAACAGACGGGCGTGAAAATATTATAGCTATTATATCTTTACCAGGGTGAAAATATTATGGCCATTATATTTTCACCCCCTCTCACTCATCCCATTTTTCCCAACTTCAGTTTTAAATGTTCTTTTTATAATTGTAATTGATTACCTTCAATAGTATGACTAGAGTATGACTTAATATGCTTAATCCGAAAAAAGAATATATTTGCTATTTTTTTTTTTTTATTTTAATTGATTACCTTCAATAGTATGACTTAATATGCTATATAAATATAAATGGTCTCCAGGTGTTTTAGTGGTTACTTTATAAAGTATTACAAGCTACATGTGGTTACTTTATAAATGATTACAAGCTACAAGTGGTTACTTTATAAATGATTACAAGCTACAAGTGGTTACTTTATAAATGATTACAAGCTACAAGTGGTTACTTTATAAATGATTACAAGCTACATGTGGTTACTTTATAAATGATTACAAGCTACAAGTGGTTACTTTATAAATGATTACAAGCTACATGTGGTTACTTTATAAATGATTACAAGCTACATGTGGTTACTTTATAAATGATTACAAGCTACATGTGGTTACTTTATAAATGATTACAAGCTACAAGTGGTTACTTTATAAATGATTACAAGCTACAAGTGGTTACTTTATAAATGATTACAAGCTACATGTGGTTACTTTATAAATGATTACAAGCTACAAGTGGTTACTTTATAAATGATTACAAGCTACATGTGGTTACTTTATAAATGATTACAAGCTACATGTGGTTACTTTATAAATGATTACAAGCTACAAGTGGTTACTTTATAAATGATTACAAGCTACATGTGGTTACTTTATAAATGATTACAAGCTACAAGTGGTTATTTTATAAATGATTACAAGCTACATGTGGTTACTTTATAAATGATTACAAGCTACAAGTGGTTACTTTATAAATGATTACAAGCTACATGTGGTTACTTTATACATTATTACAAACTACATGTGGTTACTTAATACATTATTACAAGCTACATGTGGTTACATGTTGTTGCTTTATAAATTTTTACAACCTACATGATTGTATATTTTTTGGGATCAACAGATTGAGCAGTTGATACCAACTGATTATAACCGATGATTGATTGTAAAATTGAGCTGCTTGCCTATCACCAGAATGAACAAATGATTACATTTTTTATGTACTAAATATCTGTTACAAACAAAGTGATGTAGACAAAATTATACACATAGTTCAAGATTATGGACTTTATTCTTTAGTTTTACTTGTATTGTTTAGGCAGTTTTATATGCCCATCTAGAGAAAGTTGAAAGAAGAATACCTTCAAAAATTGTCAACTTTCCCTTGGCAATGGCTCGGCTATATTCTAATTTAATAGTAAAATTAGCATAAGTCATTATATTTGCATGTTGTAAAATAAAATCAATATTTCACTGCAAGTTTAATTCACCTACATCTGTTCAAATGTAAATGTGAAATTATTATAGATTTACTTGAAATTTCAATAGTATTTATATTGTATGAACCATCAAGTAGGAATTTGGATGTCATTAAAGGGAAGTAATTTAAATTATAAGTAATTTTTAAAAAATAAAAAATATTTTTGTTTTAATTGGGAAATATAAATCTATTAGGAAATATTTTGATAAATTCATTTTAATGCAACTCAATATCTATACAATTGATCTAATACTTAAAAACAATGTAATTATCACTATTTTTCATATTTTTTTTAAATAAAGTTGCTACTTTTTAATACTTTGTTTATTTGTCACAGTGCCACAACTTCAGATTTTATTTTGGTCTGTACAATTACCATACTACATACACTTTATATAAGGGGTGATTCAGAAATATTGAGGAGTGATGTTCTGATTTTTTTTTCTTCTCAATATTATAGTATATCAAGACCAATTAATCTAAATAATATCTATATTATACAATTAGGAAAAATCATCTTATGATCAAGTTCGACAATTAAAATGTTTTTAATGTTGCTAAAGATATTCACTGACACTTTAGTGGGGCAGTATTAATAATATGAGTTTTCAAAATTGAATTTCTATCAATAAAACTACTCACACTGTAGTACAACTTCATCTGCTGCCAAATTCGTCAGTCTTTGCATAGATAAAATTAGCACATCATCGTTTCTATTAGAAAAAAAATCATCAAACAACAGCTCATGTTGCTAAACTTAGGTTCTGCTAGAAATGACACCATCAGATTTATAGAAAATTTCACAATTTAAAACTTTTTGTTATCAGTAAGAGAGAACACCCACACAAACCTGCAAGATGCTACACAGTCTGTGTGTACAAAACCAACACTTTCTCATGTGTCAGTTTTTAAACGGCATGACATTTCAGAAAAGGTCAAAACTCTTAAGAAAATGATGAAGGGCATGGAAGAAAAGTCACACTCGATGCATAGTTAATTGATACAATTAAGGATGTATACATGGTATATGGCGATTGACATGTATTGATTATACGTAGACATGTGACCAGAAGGGATATAACTACAAAACTATTCACCACGTGTTGAACAATCATATTAATATGTATAAAGTAAGTGCAAAATGACTTCTCATGTTGTTGTCTAATGAGAATAAAATCAGAGGAAAGTATGTTCCTCAAACTAAGCTTTACTATACTGAACACGTGTTGCTTCTATATAATCCTGAAACTAAAAAATAATTGTGCCAGTCAAAAATATGCTCCTCTCCCCTGTCAATCAATCTCTATAGTCTTAACCAAGCCGTAATGGTCTTTCAGGTGTTTTTTCTATAGTTATGTCCACATTAAAAGGTAACAGGTTTAATTCATTCTGTCAGTTGTCCTAATTGTAGCAGACCTAAACTCACAATGGTATGAAGACACGTTTGACCAATGATGCAAGCACCACCACACATGTATTATACAGAGTAGAGTATTTTGAGAAATGTCGGCGTCTTATAGTCACACACCATCGATCTCATGACCTTGACAACATATGTCATTGACAAAATCTCGAGCTCCTGCTTTATGTGCCAGGGCTTCTAAAATTGCCGTTTTTTCAGTTTTTGGACCGATTTCTGAAGTTCAAAACCTGTTTTCGTTTCAATATTAAATAAAAAATGGTCCAGATATAATCTCATAATTTGCCCTTACTGACCTGTGAAATATGCCTTGCAGCAATATCATTAATTTTGATCTGATAATCCAACTGTTTTGTCACTCGCGGTGTGAAATGATGTCAATTTTGACTAAACCATTAACAATAGTAGAGGAGTTTATCGGAAGAGTCTATCGATATGTAGCACGCCTTTGATACGTGATCAGTGACCCATATAGCATTCTGTCCATTCATCAAAAAGATTGTGTTTGCGTCCGTAATTTCTTTGATATACCGTTAACCAAAGCTGGAACCATTGGACCGAAAATTGTTTTTGTCATTAAAATATTTGATAAAACGTGCAGTATTACTTGTTTGTTTCATTGTGCTGGGCTTCCACATGACACAGGGTCGAAACACTACGCTATATACGGGCTGGTTTTGGTAATTGTATGTAATGGCTAGTTACAGCACAACGCATATCAAAAATAAAAACTTGAATGGACCGTTACATTGGTTACCATGGTGATTATTTAATGCAGCTTCTAGTACATTCCTCAAATGATCAAGTATTTTTAATATAATGAAAATTATTCAGTAAAACGAAAAAACAATGTTGGTCGTTAAAACAATACACAAATAAACTTGACATAGTTCTGTATTAACGAATAAACAGAGAAAATACATGGTGCAGCTGACATGGTGGGTGGGGTATGCGTACATGTAAAGGCATAATGCAAGGAATTTTAGTGTTTTTTTTAAAATAAGTGTGATTCTTACGGTAGTAAAAAAACCTGGGCCTATTTGCATTTTGGAATTTTAAAAGCCCTGTTATGTGTGTTGTACAAAGCTGTGTCATTCGATCATTTTCTATGATATTAGCAGTGATTGCAGAATAAAGTCTTGGTTTCATTTAGTCTTAGTGTAATTTTGACCTTCTTAACATCTACTGAAAATATACTCTTCATTTCTGGATCACCACTCATAGTTTTGTTAGATTATCTGAAAATGATGTTCATCAATCAAACTTAAAACAACACTCAAATACAGCAGTTAGGATGAACTGGATGACTATTACCTTACCAAGTTATAAATAAACATACCAGCTACTTGTGCAAGTACCACGGTTCAACTCAGATAAACATACCAGCTACTTGTGCAAGTACCACGTTTCTACTCAGATAAACATACCAGCTACTTGTGCAAGTACCACAGTTCAACTCAGATAAACATACCAGCTACTTGTGCAAGTACCACGGTTCAACTCAGATAAACATACCAGCTACTTGTGCAAGTACCACGGTTCTACTCAGATAAACATACCAGCTACTTGTGCAAGTACCACGGTTCAACTCAGATAAACATACCAGCTACTTGTGCAAGTACCACGGTTCTTCTCAGATAAACATACCAGCTACTTGTGCAAGTACCACGGTTCTACTCAGATAAACATACCAGCTACTTGTGCAAGTACCACGGTTCAACTCAGATAAACATACCAGCTACTTGTGCAAGTACCACGGTTCTTCTCAGATAAACATACCAGCTTCTTGTGCAAGTACCACGGTTTTTCTCAGATAAACATACCAGCTACTTGTGCAAGTACCACGGTTCTTCTCAGATAAACATACCAGCTACTTGTGCAAGTACCACGGTTCTACTCAGATAAATATACCAGCTTCTTGTGCAAGTACTATGGTTCTACTCAGATAAACATACCAGCTACTTGTGCAAGTACCACGGTTCTTCTCAGATAAACATACCAGCTACTTGTGCAAGTACCACGGTTCTACTCAGATAAACATACCAAATTTTACTGTGAAATCATGCATTTTTAAGATATATCACGCTGGTGACATCTGTTCTTCAAATATATGCATGATATATCAAATACCTACTATGTTTATGTGTGTTGGTTTATGTGTCTGGTAGAGACATTCTTGTACAGAATTTGTATTCTGCAACCCGTTATTATCTCATATACTGAACGGAACAACTAACACGCCACTTTTGTATTTCCAGTATCTTCTTCAAAATATGAATCAGCGATCAACGTTTGTATACAAAATTAACAAAAACTTAAGTAGTTTTACATAGCCGAAATGTATTTTCTTATTCAAATCCAAATTTCAAGGAAACTGCTTTGATATTTTTTGAGAAAACACATAAAATGTCAGGTACATAAAATGTTAGGTGGCAGGTTAGCTGTTCCGTTCAGTATACATATTTAGTGATATACTGTCACTATGTAATGTTGATTATGTAACTACCAACACTAGTTATCTGAGGACTAAGTAATATTTTGTATAATTTAATTTTTTTGAACCAAGGAATTTCGTACTTATAAGTCCAAAATAAAATGAATGTAGAGGCAATAATTACTGAACTGATATAGTATTTCAAACTACTGCAAATTTCGTACTCCCATGTTTCACACAAATGCAAAATCCCTGTATAACGTGTATAATATTGAAGAATCAAAGAAAGATTACATAATTATGGAGGTTATCAAATGTCTGCCATCTTACCAAGTGGTTCTGTTGAGTTGGGTTTGTGTATGGTCATTTTGACAGAGGCCTTGGCCGTGCCAGCTTTGTTCCGTCCAACACACGTGTATGCTCCAGAGTCGAGATCATAGTCTAGTTTTGTGATGGTGAGGCTGTTGTCATCTGTAGTGTAGAATAAACAGATACCAGCACATGAGTAAAGTCATCAAGGACAGACTGGAAACAACTTGTTTTTATAATTCTTTTATGATCATTACTTCACCTTGCATTTAGAGTTAGATTTTGGAATGTTTGAAACATTCCTTAAACATTCGATTGATATGAGAAAAAATTGTTTTTCACTATTTTCATCCAGATTCTGGTTTGTGCTGGTTACCAGTAATAGCACTTCACAAAACCCTAGTCTGTAGAACAAACCAACTCTCACGTTTGGGTTCATTAAATAGCAATTGAAACGAGCATGCTGATTAGTCAGTTGCTTCAGAGGAAGTTTGAATGCGTCACAGTTTAGTTAGCATTCAATTGCTATGAATTGTGGGACAAGCATAGAATTCCCTACTGTTTTCATTGGTGGTTAATAGACCTGATTCGGTAGATATCAGGTTCTGGGACAGACTAACAAAACCCTGTCTCATGCCGCGAATGGTAATGATTAGCCAAAGAAAATCAGCCTTTCAGTCGAAACATTTTCACTGTTTTTTCAGCGAATTTTGAGAATTAAAATGAGTGAATATATAACTTTAAATAACTTGCTTATAAATATTTAAAAAACAAAAACATAATAGTTTTAATATAATAACAGAACTGAAGAAACTGATGTCACATTAATTATCTTGTACAAAGTTATTAGCTATTATAACTTATGAGTAATAAAATCTGAAAAAAATTATGAATGTTGTAAATGTTCCTGGCCTTCCCTCATGGGTACAGTTACTAACACGACAGGTGGCACCACTTACAGCTCTGTATGTGAAATTTGAGGCCCTGCTCCACCAATCTGTCATTGTACTGCCACTCAACTGTCGGTTTGGGATATCCCTCCGCATGGCATCGTAAAACAACACTGCTACCATGGTAACAATCATGTGAACGGGGACTCACCAGCACATGGGGAGGCTCTGAAATAATAAATATTTAAAATAATGTATAATCATGCGGTGTACTGCAACTATAAACAGAAATTAAAATGTAGTCACTTTGATTGAGATCTAAACCTGCCACTTCTAATGTTTCCATTCACTGACACTTATTAGTAGGATGGATCAAGGACATTTTGGCTTCCTCAACCATGAGATTTCTTACTTAATATTACATAAAGGTACATATTTTCAATGAAAATAGCGAATAACATGAACTTGACCCCACATCCCCACCTGAAATTCAGAGATATATGTAACAAAACAAGTAAACATGAACTTGACCCCACATCCCCACCTGAAATTCAGAGATCTATGTAACAAAATAAGTTAACATGAACTTGACCCCACATCCCCACCTGAAATTCAGAGATCTATGTAACAAAATAAGTTTTATTACGAGGCCTGAATATCAGTGTCAGCTAATTACAACGTATATACATTGTATAGTATCAGTCAAGTAGCGTAGATTTGTGACTTATCACCAGATAGATAGGGATAACACATTTTAAAGATATTTTTATATAATCATTTTTGGTTTAAAGAATAAGTCATTTTTGACGTTTAGTACATAAAAATCCGTTGAGTAATGAGTATTTTATGAAAAAGTAAAGGGATTTATCATTGTAAAGCTAACCATAGTTCACCATTAGCCTTTTTTGTACATTTAGAGTCATACGACATCAGATGATAATTTAATTCCATGATTTTATTGAGATAAACCTGTGGTATGTGGATTTCTTGTATAAATAAATGAGTAGAAGCTTAAATCATGGTCAGTTAGCAAATGCCAGCATTGCGAGATCATTGTGGCAGAGATTTCCACATAAACTGACCATTACATGCGGCATTTCTGGGTAAGAGATTTTACATTATGTTTTCTAGAAGTTTGGTAAGTTGAATGTCCGATAGCTATATTTCAGCAGAAGCAGACCTAAGTAAATTTTTGTTTAAGTTGTTGATATATATTCAGACTAGGATGTGGTGAATTTAATTTCATATCCGCAGTATTGAGAGTTGTATATTAGGATATAGGCCGAGGAATCTGGGAACGTATTTTGAGATGTGTATATTGTGTTTCTAATGAAGTACTGGAAATCAGCATTTTGAAGTGTAACATATGTTATTTAATTGTGTTAAATTTATTCTGTGTTTTTGCAAAGTGAATAGTTACACAATTTGTGCGTCAATATTCATATTGTATAACATGGAAATATTTAGAGATGTATATGCTACAATGAGAATAAACAATGCTAAGAAATTAATGTACTGTTATTATATACTGATAAAAATACCATAAAATGTGATAGATGGTAGAAATGAATGAATGTACTGTTATTATATACTGACTGAACTACCATGAAATGTGATAGATGGTAGAAATGAATGAATGTACTGTTATTATATACTGACTGAACTACCATAAAATGTGATAGATGGTAGAAATGAATGAATGTACTGTTATTATATACTGATTGAACTACCATGAAATGTGATAGATGGTAACGAATGAATGAATGTACAGTTGTGATATATAATGAAACTACCATGGACTAGTTAGATGGTAGCTTGTGACAAACTATCACATATTGAGTAAATAGTAAATCTGAGTTTATATATATATTTGTAGCCGTTTTTATTGACATATACGGTATGCTACGTAAATCACATGTAGGACGTTATGGATGTAACAGGAGTCAGCCGGTGGTTACTAAGTACCGTCACAGGACGTGCAACTCACATATTTGTCAAACGGATGACTGGACATACTTGACATCAGATTTGAGTCGGCATTTGTAGCTCAGTACTACACAGTACATGGGAAGTAAATCCTGTGAATACATCCATCGCTGGAAGGGATGATTGGAGATATACCTACGCATCAGCACAATGACGTAGCTTTTAAATGAGTATAAAACTTATGTAAATCATTCATTTCCGTTGTAGAGAAAGCTGCATCGCGACATCAGTGATATATATATATATACAATAATAAATAGCAGTTTGTATCGCGACATCAGTGATGTATTAGTAAAGAGCAGCTTGTATTTTGACATATCTAAGACAAAAGCTGATTAAAGTGAACAATGTTAACAAGATTACATGTTAGAACATTAGTAGACCAGTATTGTTTCATGTCGAGTAAAATCTTGTAGATTTGTATATATTGTATAATTGTATATTTATAATTTTATTTTGTATGAAAATAAAATTGTAAATTTCATTTTGCTTAGTACATGTAGTTATATTCAAACTTAGTGAGTTGTCGGCCCTTGATCATTTTCTACAATCTACTCTGAGATTTACTAATATAGGATGCCTTGCTGGCGCTCCACAATAAAACTGGTTGTCATATATGTATTGAAATCCCATTATAAAAAGTTACAGCTGGCCAAGAAAAGTTTGTAACTGGATATTACAAAGTTGGTTTGAACCTCCCAGGGTTTGTTATTCTATATAACTTTACATAGCTTTCTCTGCACAAAAACAGCAGTGTTCAACAAAACTAATGGTTGAATCGATGAATGAATTCCAATTTATCAACTAAACAGTAGGTTACATTCTATCAAAGTTGCCTATAGAGATGAGAATAAATTTGCATTCTCATACAATCTAGCCTTTAGTATGAGATTACAGATTAACTCTTATCAGTAAATCAATGACAGCCTCTGTTGAAAAGAGAAAGTACATTAACAATATGTAAGAAATATACCAATAACTCCATGGCTCCTGACTAGAGGTTGGCAATAATAGGAATCAGTTTTGGTGAGAAAACCATGTGACCTTGATTCTGATTACAACAACTGACATTGGGGGAGATGGGGGGCAGCAATATGTGTAGTTGTGATAGTGGCATTGAAAGTTTGGCTACAATGTGACAAGAAACTGGTTACCATCAAAACAAGAGACCAAGATTTCACTGAAATATGAATATATGGAAGCACTGTTAATTATACAGAAGCTTGCCGAGGGTTGCAGTGATATCGGCAGTCTTGGTTGTGATGAAACAGTGGAAGTTTGGCTGGAATTAGTGCATTTTATTGCACGTTTCTGGAAGAGTTGTTTGAAAATATTTTATTTCTCGTTTCTTTATGGACAATTAGTGGAGTATTTAAATACAACAAGAGGGCCATACTGGCCTTAAAGCACTCACCTGTGGCAATGGAGACAATGCCAAACAAAGCATTTATCATACAAAGCCATACCTCAAACATTTAAGTTATTATAGATATATAACTACTGTGTCAGTTTGATGAATATGAAATGAAAACTGCAGGTGCTGGAGTGCACATAACTTCAAATAATGCAATTTCTGACAATTCAAGTGCCATAACTCCAACACTATTTATCTAATTTAGCCGACTAAAGACATAATGGTTACGGTAGTTATATACCATGTAAGATTGGCGAATATCAAATGATAACTGCAACTGCTAGAGTGCACATAAAAATCACATCATTTTTTATGATTAAAAGGCCATAGCTTTGACACTTATTATCTGATTTTGCCAGTTCATGAATTTGTCTAAGATATTATAGTTATGAAACTATTGTGTAAGTTTGGTGAAAATCAAATTAAAAATGATGGTGCTAGAGTGCACTCAAGGTCAAATAGAGCAACATTTGACAATTCAAGGGCCATAACTCAGGCATTGATTGTCCAATTTGACCAGTGCATGAACTCTTGCGAAATATTATGATTATATAATGGCTGTGTAATTTTAATAAGGATAAAATAAACAAAGCATGTGCTAGTGCACACAAGGTCAAATTGTGCCATTTTTTATGCTTCAAGGGCTCCGAACTCCAAACTCCAAATATGATTATCTGATTTAGCCAGTTCAAAAACTTGACTGAGATATCATAGTTATATAACTATTGTGTCAGTTTGGAGATGATCAAATGAAAAATGTGCGTACTAGTGTGCACACAAGGTCAAATAGTGCATTTTTTTATGTTTCAAGGGCCATAACTCAGACATTAAGTTTCACTTTGGCCAGTTCAAGAAATTGTCCCGGATATTATGGTTATATAACTACGGTGTAAGTTTAGTTTGGATAAAATTAAAAATGCCGGTGCTAGAGTGCACACAAGGTCAAATAGTGCATTTTTTTATATTTCAAGGGCCGTAACTAAGACATTATGTTTCAATTTGGCCAGTTCAAGAAATTGTCCCAGATATTATGGTTATAAAACTACCGTGTAAGTTAAGTTTGGATAAAATTAAAAATGCCGGTGCTAGAGTGCATACAAGGTCAAATAGTGCATTTTTTTATGTTTCAAGGGCCATAACTCAGACATTAAGTTTCAATTTGGCCAGTTCAAGAAATTGTCCCGGATATTATGGTTATATAACTACGGTGTAAGTTAAGTTTGGATAAAATTAAAAATGCCGGTGCTAGAGTGCATACAAGGTCAAATAGTGCATTTTTTTATGTTTCAAGGGCCATAACTCAGACATTAAGTTTCAATTTGGCCAGTTCAAGAAATTGTCCCAGATATTATGGTTATATAACTACCGTGTAAGTTTAGTTTGGATAAAATTAAAAATGCAGGTGCTAGAGTGCACACAAGGTCAAATAGTGCATTTTTTTATGTTTCAAGGGCCATAACTAAGACATTAAGTTTCAATTTGGCCAGTTCAAGAAATTGTCCCAGATATTATGATTATAAAACTACGGTGTAAGTTAAGTTTGGATAAAATTAAAAATGCCGGTGCTAGAGTGCATACAAGGTCAAATAGTGCATTTTTTTATGTTTCAAGGGCCATAACTCAGACATTAAGTTTCAATTTGGCCAATTCAAGAAATTGTCCCGGATATTATGGTTATATAACTACGGTGTTAGTTAAGTTTGGATAAAATTAAAAATGCCGGTGCTAGAGTGCATACAAGGTCAAATAGTGCATTTTTTTATGTTTCAAGGGCCATAACTCAGACATTTAGTTTCAATTTGGCCAGTTCAAGAAATTGTCCCAGATATTATGGTTATATAACTACCGTGTAAGTTTAGTTTGGATAAAATTAAAAATGCAGGTACTAGAGTGCACACAAGGTCAAATAGTGCAATTTTTTATATTTCAAGGGCAGTAACTGTGACTAATTATCTGATATGGCCAGTTCAAGAAATTGTCCTGGATATAATGGTTATATAACTACCGTGTAAGTTTAGTTTGGATAAAATTAAAAATGCAGGTACTAGAGTGCACACAAGGTCAAATAGTACAATTTTTTATATTTCAAGGGCAGTAACTGTGACTAATTATCTGATTTGGCAAGTTCAAGAACTTGTCTGAGATATTATGGTTATATAGCTACTGCGTAAATTTGGAGAGAAATAAGTGAAAATTCAGGTATTAGAGTGCACATAAGGTCAAATAGTGTAATTTTTTTATGTTTCACAGGCCATTAAAACTCAAACATTAATTAAACTTGTCCATCCATGAACTATTCAATTAGGCTTGATTGGAAATAATTCTAACCGAAAAGTGAAGCTTAAATATGTTCAATGTAATTGCCATGCAAAAGTTAACTATAAACTTACTCTGTACTGTTAGTATGTGTGTCTGTTGAATTGAGGGTTTCTTTCTGTTGTGGCAGGTCAGGTTACCCACATGGTTAAAGCCGACAGTCTCAAGGTACAGACTTCCATCTCCCAGAACCTTTATATAAATGAGAGTAACTGACAAGTATATTATATACAGAACAGAACAGCTGATCCGTCACTTTTGTATTTCCAATATCTTCGTCAATATATTGAGAAGCTTTATTAAAATATGCAAACGACATTTAACCTTTTACTCCATAGATACACATTTTCACGCACCAATCACAGAAGGCCTTAGAAAACAGTGCAGGAAGAGTTCAGATTGCTCATAACGAGCAATCTGAACACTTCCTGCACTGTTTTCCACTCTGTCAGTTAATATAAATGTAATTCACCAAATAATTCAAAAGCCTTCTTTATTAGGTGGGGTCCTCCGTGGCCGAGTGGTCTATATAAGGCGCCGTCTCAAGATCACTTACCTCTCACCGCTATGGTCGTAGGTTCGAGTTCCGCTCGCTCCAAAAACTTTATGTGAGAAAGTTTCCAGTTACTTGCGGAAGGACGGTGGTTCTACTCAGTCTGACTCAGTCTGAGGTCTTCCTCCACCAGTTAAACTGGATATGCCATATATAACCTGAAATGTGTTGAAAATGGCATTAAACCCCCATTCTTTATTAGGTTCCCAAAGTTGTCTTTATTAGGTGTCCAAAGCTGTCTTTATTAGGTGTCCAAAGGTGTCAACATTAAGTAAAGGGTTAACAGACAATTATGTACTGATTTTACATAGCATAAATAATTTTTTTTACTCAAGTCAAAATTTCAAGAAAATTGCACTGATACTTTTTGAGAGGATATATAAAATGTTAGGTACATTAAATGTCCGGTGGTGAGTCAGCTGTTCCATTCAGTATAAATGCCATCCACATTTAAGGGAGCATTTATACAAATAAGTATCAACCATAATAAATACCATCCACATATCTCAGAATCTTTATATACATTATATTAGTCCACTTCTAATTCACGATGAATTTATTTTTTATAGTGACCAAGTCCAGTTTATACTGGTGCATATAAAATATAATGAGAGTTTTCTCAGATAACTTGGCAGCTACATTAAATGTTATTAATGAAAACATGTATTAAGGAGCAAATTCTTCACCATGGAACAAAAAGACAACAGATACAATGAAAGTCAAAATATGCCTAGAGTGGCCATTTTATATAACAAGTCCGACTATAATTATATACAGATTATACTAAATGAGAAATACAAATCATTATTTAACAATTTTATACTGGCCATGAATTTATTACATGTCTTTTATCAGTGCCAACTCAATGACTGATAGATTGATTGATTGATTGATTGATTGATTGTTTGAGTGATTAAAAAAAAAAGTAAAATTCAACTGCAAACTCTGTTCTCAGATGACCAACTATATGTGTATTGTAAATTCCATCCTTCACAAAACCGAGGTGTCGCAGAAGTACCCAAATATAACAACTACATAAATAAAAGTTTCTGATAATTGTAGCATTGTGACATTGTAAGAAAGGTTAACATCATTTGTGTGAAAACCATTAAATAATTCACTGTCATTTGCCACCTGGCAACAGTAAATGAGGCCTACTTAAGTTCACTATGGCACTTACAGAAATACCAGGGAAGTTGAGAAATTTCAGATCAACGGACTTACAGAAATACAGGGGAAGTTGAGAAATTTCAGATCAACGGACTTACAGAAATACAGGGGAAGTTGAGAAATTTCAGATCAATGGACTTACAGAAATACAGGGGAAGTTGTGAAGTTTCAGAACAATGGACTTACAGAAATACAGGGGAAGTTTGAAGTTTCAGATCAACGGACTTACAGAAATACCGGGGAAGTTGTGAAGTTTCAGAACAATGGACTTACAGAAATACAGGGGAAGTTGAGAAATTTCAGATCAACGGACTTACAGAAATACAGGGGAAGTTGTGAAGTTTCAGAACAATGGACTTACAGAAATACCGGGGAAGTTGAGAAGTTTCAAATCAACGTTATTCCTTTTCCAGACAACATCTGTAGAGTCAGTGACATCACATTTGATCTCCAGTCCATTACCTACAGTGGCTAGTAGTGGCACAACTTCCAACCTGTGTTCTAGAACATCCGGTATATCTAAAAGAGAAGACACAGTTGTAGACATTCAAATATTCAAGTAAAATATCGTACTACAATCCTGCTATACTTACTTAATACTTAGATATACATGTATATTTAATATCTCTACAATAAAATTTCAAAATGTTCCATTTCAGCTTATTTCATGTTTTTTAACAGGCATTGAGGTTGTATAACCATACAGAATGTATACCATATACTCCTGAATAAACACTGCCGGACAATGCATAACATGGGGGGTGGGGGCATTTATTTGGGTCAGAGAAATCAATTTATATATTGTATGAAATGTGTAAAACACACTGCTAGCAATGAGACATTTACTTAATTTTAAAATGTTCAAACAATACCTGAAATGTACATGTAATATATTTCTAATAAAACTGACTTCCAGAGTGTTAAGTCATTTTATTTTTTAAAAAATATGTGTGTGTTGGGGGGGAGGGGGGGGGGGGCTTTTTTCAGGGGTTTACAGTAAGCTTTCAGATTATTTGGCATCTCATGATTTTACTGTGCTTCCAATAGTTGGGTCTCTCATATTTTGCTATGATTACATCTCATTATTTTGTTGTGTTTGAGATAATGCATATCTATCACAGTTTTGTTATTTGAGATATTTGGATCTCTCATACTTTTGCTGTGTTAGAGATTTTTTATTGAGTCTCTCAAGATTTTACTGTGTTAATGATCTTTGCATCTCATGATTTTCCTATATTTAATATTTCTTATGTTTTGTGATTATAATTATTTTTTTTATTATTGTATCTCTTATAATTTTGCTGTGGTTTAAGATTATTGCATCTCATAAAATGTTGTTGTGTTTGCAATAGTTTGGGTCTCTCATGATTTTTCTGTATTGGAGATGATTGCATCTCATGTTGTTGTGTTTCCAATAGTTTGTGTCTCTCATAATTTTCTCTTATTGAGATGATTGCATCTCATGATGTTGTTGTGTTTGCAATAGTTTGGGTCTCTCATGATTTTTCTGTAATTGAGATGATTGCATCTCATGATGTTGTTGTGTTTGCAATAGTTTGGGTCTCTCATGATTTTTCTGTATTGGAGATGATTGCATTTCATGTTGTTGTGTTTCCAATAGTTTGTGTCTCTCATAATTTTCTCTTATTGAGATGATTGCATCTCATGATGTTGTTGTGTTTGCAATAGTTTGGGTCTCTCATGATTTTTCTGTCATTGAGATGATTGCATCTCATGATGTTGTTGTATTTGCAATAGTTTGGGTCTCTCATGATTTTTCTGTAATTGAGATGATTGCATCTCATGATGCTGCTGTGTTTGCAATAGTTTGGGTCTCTCATAATTTTTCTGTAATTGAGATGATTGCATCTCATGATGCTGTTGTATTTGCAATAGTTTGGGTCTCTCATGATTATTCTGTCATTGAGATGATTGCATCTCATGATGTTGTTGTATTTGCAATAATTTGGGTCTCTCATGATTTTTCTGTAATTGAGATGATTGCATCTCATGATGTTGTTGTATTTGCAATAGTTTGTGTCACTCATGATTTTTCTGTAATTGAGATGATTGCATCTCACGATGTTGTTGTGTTTGCAATAGTTTGGATCTCTTATGATTTTTCTGTATTTGAGACAACTGCTTCTCATAATGTTGTTGTTTGTGATATTTGGTTCTTTCAAGATTTTGTAATTAATGCATGCTGTGTATAAATATTATATACAAAATCTGCCAAGAATCAAACCCACAACATGTGAGGCAGAGACTACAACCAGACCCTGCCAGTACAATAATGAGAATGTCAACATTTACTTACATTACATTAACTACATTACATTTACTTACATTACATTAACTTACATTCCATTTACTTACATTACATTAACTTACATTACATTTACTTACATTACATTTACTTACATGACATTAACTTACATTACATTAACTTACATGACATTAACTTACATTACATTAACTACATTACATTAACTACATTACATTTACTTACATTACATTTACTTACATGACATTAACTTACATTACATTTACTTACATTACATTAACTTACATGACATTAACTTACATTACATTTACTTACATTACATTAACTTACATGACATTAACTTACATTACATTTACTTACATTTCATTAACTACATAACATTTACTTACATGACATTAACTTACATTACATTTACTTACATGACATTTACTTACATTACATTTACTTACATTACATTAACTTACAATACATTAACTTACATTACATTAACTTACATTACATTTACTTAAATTACATTTACTTACATGACATTAACTTACATGACATTAACTTACAATACATTAACTAAATCGCATCCCACTAAAGAATCATTCATTGGTCTTTATCAGGTTTTGCTAAAACATCCACGAATAAAATGGAAAATGCCGATATGTGTATTTACGAATTTTCATAAATAAGATCAGCTACAAGGACGGAATCATTATCCTTAAATAGGATCTTCCTCTTTGTGATTCAATAAATTTTCCATCTTTTACAGAACAGAAAGTTATAGTAATGCATCTTTAAACAACAAAAATAATTTTCAATTTCATTCTTTAATAAATATTCAGCTAGACATTTCCCAATATGTATTACCTGTAACTTCACATCAAATGCATCTCCATAACAAAACATTTCTATATCCTGATATCAAAAACTGTTCAAACCTCTTTGAAGAATTGTTTCATATTGATCAATGTTGGTTCTAAGATCAAATAGACACTAAACATTTGTTCCTGCCATCAAAAGTAGAATAGAATTACAATGAAATACAAAAGTAGAATAGAATTACAATGAAATACAGACTAACAGGGGGATTTTACATGGCAAATGCAACAATTTTCACACAAAACATTTGTTTCGTGCACCGGGTTTAACTCTATTGTATTTGTATTAAACAAATTTGAATTTCTTAACGTTATTTATTTATCTCTATGGTGAATCCCTTTCGACAAACTTAAATTATTTTTAAAGTCAGGTAGGATGGAATCACCCTTTTCTCCCTTAGTTTCTACAATAAGCTCTTCCATTATTTATATTTTCACTTTCTCATTGTTATTTGGTAGGGGTACTAATAAGCATGTTACTGACTTAAAGGCAATCAACAAAAACCCTAACCAGGACTGTGAGTTGTATGTAAAATATAAACCCTGACCAGGACTGTGGGTTGTATGTAAAATATAAACCCTGACCGGGACTGTGGGTTGTATGTACAATATAAACCCTGACCAGGACTGTGAGTTGTATGTAAAATATAAACCCTGACCAGGACTGTGGGTTGTATGTACAATATAAACCCTGACCTGGACTGTGGGTTGTATGTACAATATAAACCTTGACCAGGACTGTGAGTTGTATGTAAAATATAAACCCTTACCAGGACTGTGAGTTGTATGTACAACATAAACCCTGACCAGGACTGTGGGTTGTATGTACAATATAAACCCTGACCATAACTGTGGGTTGTATGTACAACATAAACCCTGACCAGGACTGTGAGTTGTATGTACAATATAAACCCTGACCAGGACTGTGAGTTGTATGTACAATATAAACCCTGACCAGGACTGTGAGTTGTATGTAAAATATAAACCCTGACCAGGACTGTAAGTTGTATGTACAATATAAATCCTGACCAGGACTGTAAGTTCTATGTACAACATAAACCCTGACCAGGACTGTAAGTTGTATGTAAAATATAAAGCCTGACCAGGACTGTGAGTTGTATGTACAACATAAACCCTGACCAGGACTGTGAGTTGTATGTAAATATAAACCCTGACCAGGACTGTAAGTTGTATGTACAATATAAACCCTGACCAGGACTGTGAGTTGTATGTACAACATAAACCCTGACCAGGACTGTGAGTTGTATGTACAACATAAACCCTGACCAGGACTGTGAGTTGTATGTAAATATAAACCCTGACCAGGACTGTAAGTTGTATGTACAACATAAACCCTGACCAGAACTGACAAGGACTGTGAGTTGTATGTACAATATAAACCCTGACCAGGACTGTGGGTTGTATGTACAATATAAACCCTGACCAGGACTGTGAGTTGTTTGTACAATATAAACCCTGACCATAACTGTGGGTTGTATGTACAATATAAACCCTGACCAGGACTGTGAGTTGTATGTACAATATAAACCCTGACTATAACTGTGGGTTGTATGTACAACATAAACCCTGACCAGGACTGTGAGTTGTATGTACAATATAAATCCTGACCAGGACTGTGGGTTGTATGTACAATATAAACCCTGACCAGGACTGTGAGTTGTTTGTACAATATAAACCCTGACCATAACTGTGGGTTGTATGTACAATATAAACCCTGACCAGGACTGTGGGTTGTATGTACAATATAAACCCTGACCAGGACTGTGGGTTGTATGTACAATATAAACCCTGACCAGGACTGTGAGTTGTTTGTACAATATAAACCCTGACCATAACTGTGGGTTGTATGTACAATATAAACCCTGACCAGGACTGTGAGTTGTATGTACAATATAAACCCTGACTATAACTGTGGGTTGTATGTACAACATAAACCCTGACCAGGACTGTGAGTTGTATGTACAATATGAATCCTGACCAGGACTGTGGGTTGTATGTAAAATATAAACCCTGACCAGGACTGTGAGTTGTTTGTACAATATAAACCCTGACCATAACTGTGGGTTGTATGTACAACATAAACCCTGACAAGGACTGTAAGTTGTATGTACAATATAAATCCTGACCAGGACTGTGGGTTGTATGTACAATATAAACCCTGACCAGGACTGTGAGTTATTTGTACAATATAAACCCTGACCATAACTGTGGGTTGTATGTACAATATAAACCCTGACCAGGACTGTGAGTTGTATGTACAACATAAACCCTGACCATAACTGTGGGTTGTATGTACAATATAAACCCTGACCAGGACTGTAAGTTGTATGTAAAATATAAACCCTGACCATAACTGTGGGTTGTATGTACAACATAAACCCTGACCAAGACTGTGAGTTGTTTGTACAATATAAACCCTGACCATAACTGTGGGTTGTATGTACAATATAAACCCTGACCAGGACTGTGAGTTGTATGTACAACATAAACCCTGACCATAACTGTGGGTTGTATATACAATATAAACCCTGACCAGGACTGTGAGTTGTATGTACAACATAAACCCTGACCATAACTGTGGATTGTATGTACAATATAAACCCTGACCAGGACTGTAAGTTGTATGTACAATATAAACCCTGACCATAACTGTGGGTTGTATGTACAACATAAACCCTGACCAGGACTGTGAGTTGTATGTACAACATAAACCCTGACCATAACTGTGGGTTGTATGTACAATATAAACCCTGACCAGGACTGTGAGTTGTATGTACAATATAAACCCTGACTATAACTGTGGGTTGTATGTACAACATAAACCCTGACCAGGACTGTGAGTTGTATGTACAACATAAACCCTGACCAGGACTGTGGGTTGTATGTACAACATAAACCCTGACCAGGACTGTGAGTTGTATGTACAATATAAACCCTGACCAGTACTGCGAGTTGTATGTACAATATAAATCCTGACCAGGACTGTGGGTTGTATGTACAATATAAACCCTGACCAGTACTGCGAGTTGTACTACAATATAAACCCTGACCAAGACTGTGAGTTGTATGTCAACCCTGACAGGGACTGTGGGTTACACATACAATATAAACCCCCACCAGGACTGTTGGTTGTATGTACAATATAAACCCTGACCAGGACTGTGGGTTGTATGAACAATACAATATAAACCCCGACCAGAACTGTGGGTTGTATGTACAATATAAACCCTGACAAGGACTGTGTGTTGTATGTACAATATAAACCCTGACCAGGACTGCAAGTTGTATGTACAATATAAACCCTGATCAGGACTGTGAGTTGTATGTACAATATAAACCCTGACCAGGACTGCGAGTTGTATGTACAATATTAATCCTGACCAGGACTGCGAGTTGTACGACAATATAAACCCTGACCAGGACTTTGGGTTGTATGTACAATATAAATCCTGACCAGGACTGTGGGTTGTATGTACAATATAAATCCTGACCAGGACTGTAGGTTGTATGTACAATATAAACCCTGACCAGGACTGTAAGTTGTATGTAAAATATAAACCCTGACCAGGACTGTAGGTTGTATGTAAAATATAAACCCTGACCAGGACTGTGGGTTGTGTGTACAATATAAACCCTGACCAGGACTGTGAGTTGTATGTAAAATATAAACCCTGACCAGGACTGTGAGTTGTATGTACTATATAAATCCTGACCAGGACTGTGGGTTGTATGTACAATATAAACCCTGACCAGGACTGTGGGTTGTATGTACAATATAAATCCTGACCAGGACTGTGGGTTGTATGTAAAATATAAACCCTGACCAGGACTGTGGGTTGTATTTACAATATAAACCCTGACCAGGACTGTGGGTTGTATGAACAATACAATATAAACCCCGACCAGAACTGTGGGTTGTATGTACAATATAAACCCTGACAAGGACTGTGTGTTGTATGTACAATATAAACCCTGACCAGGACTGCAAGTTGTATGTACAATATAAACCCTGATCAGGACTGTGAGTTGTATGTACAATATAAACCCTGACCAGGACTGCGAGTTGTATGTACAATATTAATCCTGACCAGGACTGCGAGTTGTACGACAATATAAACCCTGACCAGGACTTTGGGTTGTATGTACAATATAAATCCTGACCAGGACTGTGGGTTGTATGTACAATATAAATCCTGACCAGGACTGTAGGTTGTATGTACAATATAAACCCTGACCAGGACTGTAAGTTGTATGTAAAATATAAACCCTGACCAGGACTGTAGGTTGTATGTAAAATATAAACCCTGACCAGGACTGTGGGTTGTGTGTACAATATAAACCCTGACCAGGACTGTGAGTTGTATGTAAAATATAAACCCTGACCAGGACTGTGAGTTGTATGTACTATATAAATCCTGACCAGGACTGTGGGTTGTATGTACAATATAAACCCTGACCAGGACTGTGGGTTGTATGTACAATATAAATCCTGACCAGGACTGTGGGTTGTATGTAAAATATAAACCCTGACCAGGACTGTGGGTTGTATTTACAATATAAACCCTGACCAGGACTGTGGGTTGTATGTACAATATAAACCCTGACCTGGACTGTGGGTTATATGTACAATATAAATCTGACCAGGACTGTGGGTTGTATGTACAATATAAACCCTGACCAGGACTGTGGGTTGTATGTACAATATAAATCTGACCAGGACTGTGGGTTGTATGTACAATATAAACCCTGACCAGGACTGTGGGTTGTATGTACAATATAAATCCTGACCAGGACTGTGGGTTGTATGTACAATATAAACCCGTGGGTTGTATGTACAATATAAACCCTGACCAGGACTGTGGGTTGTATGTACAATATAAACCCTGACCAGGACTGTGGGTTGTATGTACAATATAAACCCTGACCAGGACTGTGGGTTGTATGTACAATATAAATCTGACCAGGACTGTGGGTTGTATGTACAATATTAACCCTGACCAGGACTGTGGGTTGTATGTACAATATAAATCTGACCAGGACTGTGGGTTGTATGTACAATATAAACCCTGACCAGGACTGTGGGTTGTATGTACAATATAAATTGACCAGGACTGTGGGTTGTATGTACAATATTAACCCTGACCAGGACTGTGGGTTGTATGTACAATATAAACCCCAACCAGGACTGTGAGTTGTATGTACAATATAAACCCCAACCAGGACTGTGGGTTGTATGTACAATATAAACCCTGACCAGGACTGTGAGTTGTATGTACAATATAAACCCTGACCATAACTGTGGGTTGATGTACAATATAAACCCTGACCAGGACTGTGGGTTGTATGTACAATATAAACCCTGACCAGGACTGTGGGTTGTATGTACAATATAAACCCTGACCAGGACTGTGAGTTGTTTGTACAATATAAACCCTGACCATAACTGTGGGTTGTATGTACAATATAAACCCTGACCAGGACTGTGAGTTGTATGTACAATATAAACCCTGACTATAACTGTGGGTTGTATGTACAACATAAACCCTGACCAGGACTGTGAGTTGTATGTACAATATAAACCCTGACCAGGACTGTGGGTTGTATGTACAATATAAACCCCGACCAGGACTGTGGGTTGTATGTACAATATAAACCCCGACCAGGACTGCGGGTTGTATGTACAATATAAACCCTGACCAGGACTTTGGGTTGTATGTACAATATAAACCCCGACCAGGACTGTGGGTTGTATGTACAATATAAACCCCGACCAGGACTGTGGGTTGTATGTACAATATAAACCCCGACCAGGACTGTGGGTTGTATGTACAATATAAACCCTGACCAGGACTGTGGGTTGTATGTACAATATAAACCCTGACCAGGACTGTGGGTTGTATGTACAATACAAACCCTGACCAGTACTGTGGGTTGTATGTACAATACAAACCCTGACAAGGACTGTGGGTTGTATGTACAACATAAACCCTGACCAGGACTGTGGGTTGTATGTACAATATAAACCCTGACCAGGACTGTGGGTTGTATGTACAACATAAACCCTGACCAGGACTGTGGGTTGTATGTACAATATAAACCCTGACCAGGACTGTGGGTTGTATGTACAATATAAACCCTGACCAGGACTGTGGGTTGTATGTACAATACAAACCCTGACCAGTACTGTGGGTTGTATGTACAATACAAACCCTGACAAGGACTGTGGGTTGTATGTACAATATAAACCCTGACCAGGACTGTGGGTTGTATGTACAATATAAACCCCGACCAGGACTGTGGGTTGTATGTACAATATAAACCCCGACCAGGACTGTGGGTTGTATGTACAATATAAACCCTGACCAGGACTGTGAGTTGTATGTACAATACAAACCCTGACCAGTACTGTGGGTTGTATGTACAATATAAACCCTGACAAGGACTGTTGGTTGTATGTACAATATAAACCCTGACAAGGACTGTGGGTTGTATGTACAATACAAACCCTGACCATAACTGTGGGTTGTATGTACAATATAAACCCTGACCAGGACTGTGAGTTGTATGTACAACATAAACCCTGACAAGGACTGTGGGTTGATGTACAATATAAACCCTGACCAGGACTGTGGGTTGTATGTACAATATAAACCCTGACCAGGACTGTGGGTTGTATGTACAATATAAACCCTGACCAGGACTGTGAGTTGTATGTACAATATAAACCCTGACCAGGACTGTGGGTTGTATGTACAATATAAACCCTGACCAGGACTGTGGGTTGTATGTACAATATAAACCCTGACCAGGACTGTGGGTTGTATGTACAATATAAACCCTGACTATAACTGTGGGTTGTATGTACAATATAAACCCTCACCAGGACTGTGGGTTGTATGTACAATATAAACCCTGACCAGGACTGTGGGTTGTATGTACAATATAAACCCTGACCATAACTGTGGGTTGTATGTACAACATAAACCCTAAACAGGACTTTGTGTTGTATGTACAACATAAACCCTGACCATAACTGTGGGTTGTATGTACAACATAAACCCTGACCAGGACTGTGGGTTGTATGTACAATATAAACCTCAACCCGGACTATGAGAAACATATAATTTTATTCCGTGGCTAAATTGTTTGTTAAATGTAGCCGATGTTTATACCAACCTTGGAAGCAAAACAATCTTAACTTTGCAAAAACAATATAAACTATATTTATACACTTTCCTTATCTGCTTGGTCATTTAGTATACACAGTGATATGATCATATGTAATGATGTCTACATAAGTGAGGAAGCACACCTATCTCTCAGTTTTATAGATATACATAACACCAATCCACTGTAAACTGCACAATTTATTACTGGAACACAATAACGATTTTAAAAATTTCAAAAACATTTTAACCTGGTTACTTTGAAAGAATATATATTAGTCAATCTTACATTGTAATGGCCGTTGGTAACATAATTATCACGTTTTAATGGAGAATGTCAGGTCTGCAGAAGCAGTCCAAAAGTAAGTTTATAACAGAGAAAATTGTTATCTTTTCTTAGGAAATTAATATCCTTTATAAACGATTTTGTACAAGTCTTAAGATGTAATTTTCAAAGAACAATATAAAAGCCGTTCATTCTCTCCTTTGTTTGAGACTTTCAATTATGCAAAATCATATAAAACAGTTCCAGTAAGTGCATTTATATTCTTAGACTGCACGCAAATTTCCAATATGACAAAAAAATATCTTGCCAAATCTCCTAAAAAGTATAGATGATTGATTTATTTAAGCTTCCATTTCCAAAGCAATATTCTAGAAAAACAAAGTCTGCAATCACTTCAACATGCAAACATCTACCGCTTGTGGCATTATGCAAATATGCCAAACCATTATCTGTTTTTACCTTTTTGTTTTCAAAATTATAAAATCTGCTTTCAGTTGTTTTTTTTGTTTTTTTAAATCATTAATGTTCATGTCTTGTACAGTACAAATTGTGTATAGCTCACTCAAGAAGAGACATTATGTCAAATACGCAAACATAATACTAATACCCCATAATGTCAAATTTAAGTTTTTGTGTTAAAATTACTCCTTTGGTGAAACTTATAAATTCCCTACCTGGAATACGCATCCCTACCCCTCCACAAACCCTCCCAGCCATTCTTTAAAACAACCTAAGTTGACTTACAATCCTAAATATATATTTCTTATTCCGTTTTCAACACATTTCTGGTTGTATATGTCATATTGGGGAGGAAGACCTCAGAATGAACCCGAGTAGAACCACCGTCCTTCCACAAGTAACTTGGAGACTTTCTCACATTACGTTTTTGGAGTCAAAAAGTTTATATGCTGTCCCTAAAAGCATGGATTCACCTCATTTCCCTTGATATTATCATTTTTAATTTTTGTTTTTTGTTTTTGGGGGGGGGGGGGTTTGAAGCATTTCAACATCATTTTTAACATATGGCAGGTTTATATAGGTATGGTATATCCATTTTTATTGGTGGAGGAAGACCTCAGAATGAATCTGATTAGAACCACCATCTTCAGCAAATAACTGGCAAACTTTCTCACAGTTTTTGTATGATCTGGACTCAAACCTAAGACTATTACCTTAATATTGCTAAAATAGGAGGTGCATGCTACTCTACCAATGTCAATTAGATAATAAGTTGTCAATGTCACATCAGAAGGTTGCTGAATAATGGTAGTTCTGTCACATTGTAAAAACAGGTATTACAGGTTGCCTTGTTAAGGTGTTAGGATTTAAAGTGACAGGTGGAGTTTGATAAAGAATAGAAATGATTAATGAGAGATAGAAATTAATTAACATAATGGTGTGAAAGATGATAGTGATATATAATAGAAGTCAAAGGTGGAAACATGTGTAATACAGGTAGATCAGTTAGACGAACTGAAGTAATAAAGTAGTTAAAAGTTAATTCTTTGCCACCAAGAAAGTGTACAGTTTGTCTACATGTCACATGACATTGAGTTCTTACCGAAAGCTTGAACAAACTCGTCAGATGACAGCTTTCCGTCCCTCTCACCGAGCTCATCAAAAGTAACAATATCCAGCAGTGAACAAAGACTGGAAATCTCATCAATCGATTCTAGAAGCTGCATTTCCCATAATTCCTCCTGTTCCACTCGACCACTTAAATCTCTGTCAAAGTAGTTGAACATCAACTCGGCCAGTTTCTGCTTTCCTGTTTACATAATAATATAATACAATATTTTGATGTATCATGCTTGTTACAGAAGTATTCTTTTAACCATTTGCTCCATAGATACGCGTTTTCCAGCACCAATCACAGAAGGCCAATCAAAACAGTACAGGAAGATTTCAGATTGCTCATAACGAGCAATCTGAACACTTCCTGCACTGTTAGCATTCTGTCAGTTAATATAAACATAATTCACCCAATAATTCAAAAGCCTTCTATATTAGGTGTCCAAAGGCGTCTATATTAGAGGTGTCCAAAGGCGTCTATATTAGAGGTGACCAAAGGCGTCTATATGAAGTAAAGGGTTAAGCCCAATACATACCGGTAGGTAACAATTGTGCAATAGTATATTTGTTCACTTGTTTTAACAACTAGCATCATTTTATGCCATCAAGGGCTATCAGATGATCAGTTAACCTAACCACTCTTTCCTTGGATTCTGGGAGGTAAGCAAATACTCAAGCACACAAATATTGGAAAATAACTGATAACTTTTCCACTTAAATCACAGATGAAAGATGAATGAAAATGAGATGCAATTTCAATCATCATGGAGACTGTGGCCAGATGGGGATTCAAACTCCCAACTTCCGGATTGCAGATAGTCAGGTGTACTACCAATGGAGCTAATGGAGCCTGGCTGGAATAATATAGTCTATATAAATATAAAACTTGATAAATCAGCTCCACGGAAATGGCCGATGATCTAGAATGTAGACATATTAAATTTTACTGAAGAATGGAACTTATTTAAACTTTACCACATAAACCCTGTCACAATACATTTCCACAACAATTTCAAATATTTAACTCCAAATATGCTGAACTAAAGCCAGGGAAACATCAATTTTAATGTAAAAATGTTAACTAACAAAATATCCAATATGATGGATGTCTAAGAAGAAAAATAGTGAAGTATTTGAAATTAAATGTCAAAATCATACATGTCAAAGAACAGATTTTTTCAAGCAAGTGATTAAACATTAAAACAAGAGCTGTTTGAGGACTGTGCTCCACTTTTTGAAAGCTGTCTCAATACAATATAGCTATCAGATGATGGAAAGAGGACATTAATATGAAGTATGCTATAAAAATCTAATCCTAGTAAAAAAGGGATATAATTCTAAAAAATACAAGTAAAGGTTATGGCACTAGTCCCTATGAGTTTTTACTTTAATACTGAGCACACCAATCTATTTCAATTAAATCCTAATAGTATTGTTTTGAGACTATGTAACGAGCCTTCTAAAATATTGAATTAATCAAATTTCATATAAAAGGGGCAATTAATCTGCCTAAATCAGAGTTATCTCACTATTCAAATATAACCCGACCCCCACCCCTACCAGATAGTACTTCTATTTATGAAAACACAAAGGGCTCTTACTCAGCCAAAGAACATGGAAACACAACAGGAATATGCATTACTAGAACTCACACTGATCCTAGCAAGATTCCCAGCAAGCGTTTGCTAAACCCAATTACCGTTTCTACTCACGTATTAGACGCATTTGTGTAAATTGCCAATCCATGTTTTAAGACCAAGAACTGAGAAACTAAATACAATTCTCCTATATATGTGTATAAAGCGCATCATAATTTTGACATTGTTCTCCTAATAAATACTTCATCAAATGTAAATGAGTCCTTAGAGGAATTGTTCACATATAAAAGTGACCAACCTTTCGATAATTTTGCAAATATATATTTTATACCCTAAATTTTAATCCTAAAATATCAATGAACAAGAAAATATCGGCGGAACCGATGGATGTTCCCCAAGTGAGTGTTTGACTCTGTACCATATTCCCTTAGTGCTGATGGCTACTTAGTTGAAAAATACCAAACTGCATAGCAGGAACAATATATGGCTCTGCACTTGACAGAACTCATTCGCAAATCATTGAACAAGAACAAAATGACAATATGTGCATATCCTAGTTAGTTTTACAAAATTAAAACCAGAGGTTGTAGCGAAATAGCATCATGAAGACAATATGCACATCTCCACTTGGTAATCATGCATCCTAGCAAGTTTCATAAAATTCCAACCAGAGGTTGAAGAGAAATAGAGCAGTGAAGAGTTTGGTCACAGACAGAATGAAAGGGCCACAACTCCATGAAAAATCATCAAACAGGAACACAAACATAGCAAATTTCATAAAATTCCAACCTGAGGTTGTAAAGAAATAGCACGGACAATAATTTGGTCACAGACTCAATGAAAGGGCCGTAACTCCTTGAAAATCATCGAACCAGAACACAAAGACAATATGCGCATTTCCACTTGATAGTGATGCATCCTAGCAAGTTTCATAACATTCCAACATGGGATTGTAGAGAAATAGCGCGGACAAGAATTTGGTCACAGACAAAATCAAAGGGCAAGAACTCCGTGACAAATCATCGAACCAAAAGATAAAGACAATATGCGCATCCGCACTTGGTAATGATGCATCCTAGCAAGTTTCATAAAATTCCAACATGAGGTTGTAGAGAGATAGACTAGTGCGGACAAGAAATTGGTCACAGACTCAATTAAAGGGCTATTTCTCCGTGAAAAATCATTGAACCTGAACACAAAGACATTATGCGCATGTCCACTTGGTAGTGATGCATCCTAGCAAGTTTCATAAAATTCCAACATTGGGTTGTAGAGAAATAGCCCGGACAAGAATTTGGTGACAGACCAAATCAAAGGGCCATAACTCTGTGAAAAATCATCGAACCGGAACAAAAAGATATTATGCACATTTCCACTTGGTAGTGATGCATTCTAGCAAGTTTCATAAAATTCAAACCAGAGGTTGTAGAGAAATAGTTTGGACAAGATTTGGTGACACACGGAAGGACGCACGCACGCACACACGGACGAAGCGGCGACTTTATGCTTCCTCCCTTCGGGGGAGCATAAAAACATTGTCTGTACGTCGTAATTTTCTATTTCCAATAATTTCCCACGTATATTTTAAAAGATTACGTAAACTATTTATTGCTCTATTTGTTTTTTAATGTCTATTAATTGCCATTCCTGTAACTTTCATTTATTTCTTTGTTATAAGTTTTAATCCCAAAATTATCCATGAAAAACATTGCCTAGGGCATCATTCCTTTGCTTGTAAATGTGTGATAAAACAATCAGGTGACACATGGCCTGCTTACACAACTCCCAAATTAACTGATCTATTTATCTAAACACTGATTTTAAGTCGCTGTACTGTTATATGATTGACAATTAAAAAAGTGATCACACTATTTTTAGAAAATCATGTATGTTACATCGATACTTTTCCACTTAGTGAAATAGAACGCTACGTAAAATGACACAAGAAACTGTCAGTGTGAAGACATCTCACATTGGCATCAGGTCAAAAATGAATTGTGTCAGCGTTATAGACATATTCAATTGCGAGATAAAAACATACACTGGTTCACATTTATTTGTTATATACATTCTCGATACGGTAATGTGAACTTAAGTGTAAACCAGTCTGGCTTTCAGTGGACATTTCATGATTAAGTGACCATAACGTGTTTATCTAGTGTAATTGACATGATGCGCTTATCCGTGTGTATTTAATTTCAAAGGATGCAAAGCAATTGTGTTTTCGCAAATTGATTGATCTTTTAGTATGGGATATATACCGGTATATAATTTATTGATTTTCTAATGAAAATATGTTCGATTTATTTGACATGTTTTACTGCATAAATAATGTATAAGGACAGAATTTGAATAAAAATTCTCCGCTAGGTTAATCATCACCTATAATCGAGCTCACATGAAGAAATTGTCCTGAAATTAATATCTGAACATACCGATGTAGCAAAATCTTTTCTGAATTTACCCAGGGAAGATTTTTATTTTTGATACTGCAAAGGTCCAAAACTCAGCTGAAAATTACTGAGCTAAAACACAAAAGGAAAATGCACAACAAATCTTCAAACTAATTCTAAATCCCAGAAAGTCCCAGCTTAATCCGACCATAGATGTAGGAGAAGATTTAGTAACAATCGAACAGAAAGAAAACACAAAAACAATATTTCTCCCATAATTGAAAAGACAGCCACATTGACCTAAATTTCTCACTTCTGGCATAGGAGACAATACCAAATAAAGCAATATTTGATCATTCAAAAGTCACAACTCGGACATTAATTATCCAATTCTATTAGTTCAGGTGACAAAAACCATACAATTTATGTTCTGCAAGAGGCTATGACAAGACAATATAAGTCACAATAACTGTTATTGTACTTTGGTATGGGGAGACAGTCCAACACAATCAATTGCTTATATGTATGTGCTTACCATCCTGGGTCTGTCTGTCACAGTTTGGCTCCCCGAAAAAGATGCAGTGGTACTGCAGGACATTAGCCTTGAACTGCATGTACAAATCGGGCGTGCAGAACAGAGGTACCAAACTTGGTTTATCTTCCTCTGATGATGATTCCGCATCAACATCCTTTATTCCAGCAGACATCAAACCACCCTTTCCGATATATACTCTGTCTTCAGACATTGAAGTCTCTTCCGATTTTTCATTTGTGTCTTGATTATTTATTTCCTCGATATCAACAGTTTCTGATTCACTATTTTCATCAGTGTTATACATGTCATCAAAGTCCACCTTCTTTACTTTTTTATCATCAGATTCACTGTCAGAATCACTAGCATTGTCATCTATTTTGTTACTTATATCCAAATTTTCTTCCAAAACATTTTTATTAACATCAGCAGCCACAGCACCAATTACAACATCTTTAGTCAGATCAGCTGTCTTAATCTGGTCATCTTTTTTAACAATGTCTATCTGATCATTATCTTCTTCTTTACTTTCTTTTATATTTGTGACTTCTTCATCACTAATGCCAGTTTTAGTACTGTCTGTTTTGTCTTCGGTTACTACTGCATTTATGTGAATGTCTTTTATGTCTGCTTTAGTTGCTTCTTTTTTTTCTGACTCCAGACTACTTTCACTGTTATTGCTTTCTGTGTTTTCTTCTTCATCACCTTCTTCTGACTCATCAAATTCTTCTGTAAAACAGAAAAGTGTACACATTTTTAAAAATTAAACAGATAATACTAGTTTGACAGCTTCATATACCGTATATCGTCGGCCATAAGGCGAGTCGGGCCATAAGTCGAGGGGACTTTTTGACCTTCAGATCTCAGTTTTTTGCATTTACCCTTACTTAAGTCGACCCAGAATTTTCGAAAAGGAAGTGGGTGAGATTTGGGTCACCTAAATATTAAAATTCCTACAGTAGCGATTGCCTGCACTCACAAATGACCTTAGGCCAGTATACGTTCATGTACCGTTATCGAATCAACGGCAAATATTATGCCGACAAACAAATGCAGTCTTCTGTTGAATATTTGGTATATTCTGTAATCCATGGATAAGTGTCACCACATATGTGGGAATGCAAATTGCAATAATCGGTTACTTCTGACCCAAATATCCCAAGGCAATTTTCGGCATATATGTTTACACCCCGTGCCAACATCGTATAGGTTGCTAGGCAACGCAATCGTTCGGCTGACCAAGATCAAGGTTTCCCTTGCATAGAGTTAAAACATCAAGCGTCTAATTGAAACCGATCATTTTTTTCAACTGTCAATCAGAGTTTTCCATGAACAAAGTAACTTTCCACGTATGACGTAATCATCCTTTGTGTTTGCGAGATGCATAGTTGATTGACAAGAGTGTAATTCAATTCTGCACTTTGGTGTCATTGTTCATATAGACTGTTGCTGAAACTGAAATTCGACGTTCAAAACTTTAGTAGGAGCCGACCGTTGGTAAAAAAAATCATCACTCGGGACTAGGACGGGCCATAAGTCGAGTAGGGATTCAGAGAGTGATTTTGGAGTCTGAAAAATTCGACTTATGGCCGACGATATACGGTAAGACACTTTTTTAGCGACAACTTGCTTATTTCTGGTCAGATATATGATCTACTACAGTGTCTAACAAAGTCACACCCCTTGATAGTGATGGAAAGACATAGATAGACATTTTATTCAAGTTTTTATCTATCTAGCTCCAATCCATCAATACCTAACCCTGAGACAGCACGTTGACACTCTGACATGGGGGAGACATGATAGTTGTTTGAAATGTTTTCTTGATGGTTTCAAGATCAAGTGAATATTTAATTTAAATTGGTTGTTTTTAATGGATATATATATATTTGCAAAGAATGCCTTGGAAATCAACAAAATCCCGGCCAACCCATTATATTCATAAACAAGAGGCCCATATTGGCTCTTAATCGCTCACCTTTGACAGATAAGCATACCATTCTGACAAACATACCATCAGATAAACATATACTTTCAGATAAACATATACCAACAAATAAACATACCATCAGATAAACACATACTATCTATATATGCACGTCATCAGAAAAATATATATAAACCATCAGATAAACATATACTATTCATATAAGCACATCATCAGATAAATATATACCATCAGATAAACATAAAATTATACTACCAGATAAACATATACTATTCATATAAACATATCATTCTGATAAACATACCATCAGACAAACATATACCATCAGATAAACATATACTATTCATGAATATAAGCATACAGATAAACACATACCATCAGATAAACATATACTATCCATATACATCTCACTACACAGTTGCGCCCCTTTTTTGCCACGTAGCAAGATTCTTATGCTTAAAGAAAAGGCCTATGTACTTTGGTTATGAAATATTTTCAAAATGGTTCATAGTGGTTGTGATTTCTTGTGCAGATGAGAAGAGCAAAAGTTAGCATAGCATATAGTGCAATAAGACATCACTGGTGTTAAAAAAGTGACTTTCATAAGATTTCAACATATGCATGTATTTATGAGCATTTGAGGACTTCTTTTTTCAAAAAAGCTCAGGGTGTCACTGCACCCTCTTTAAAAAACCAATGTGGACAACCTAATAGTTATTGTGCATTTTTATGTGTGTATACATTCCTGCTATGAAAAAAAAATACTTTAAAAAAAATTCTATGTGGAACTCTTTTGTTATCATTGAAATCCTAGACTTTTTTTTTTATAGAACAAAGAACAAAATTCAACTGTGTAGTGAGACCTATAAGCATATCATCAGATAAATATAAACCATCAGTTAAACATATACCATCAGATAAACTTATACTATTCATATAAGCATACCATCAGATAAACATATACCATCAGATAAACTTATACTAATCATATAAGCACACCATCAGATAAACATATACCATCAGATAAACATATACTATTCATAAAAGCACATCATTAGATACATATATACCATCAGATTAATATATACCATCAGATAAATATAAACTATTCATATAAGCACATCATCAGATAAATATATACCATCAGATAAACATATACTATTCATATAAGTACAGTATTAGATAAATATATACCATCAGATAAATATATACTATCCATATTAGCACATCATCAGATAAATATATACCATCAGATAAACATATACTATTCATATAGGCACATCATCAGATAAATATATACCATCAGATAAACATATACTATCCATATATGCACATCATCAGATAAATATATACCATCAGATAAACATATACTATCCATATAAGCACATCATAAGATAAATATATACCATCAGATAAACATAAACTATCCATATAAGTACATCATCAAATAAATATATACCATCAGATAAACATATACTATTCATATAAGCACATCATCAGAGAAACATATACCATCAGATAAACATATACCATCAGATAAAAATATACCATCAGATAAACATACATCAGATAAATCCACCCTTTAGACAAATATAGCATTCAAATAAACATACCATTAAGATAAACCTTTTATCAGATAAATCTAAATTATAAAAGATTATCCAAAGAAAACCTCCATAAATCTAAGCCTTCAATAACAATGACACAATAGTTAACGGATAATTAATGTTGTTGGCATGGTATTTTGTTGTTTTTTCTGTGTGTGTTTGTTGGGTTTATATTTTATTCCAACAATTCCTTTTATTTAAATAATGCTTCTGCATTGATTCTGTACGAAATGACTCTTATGTTTTGAGAATATTCGATATGCAAATTGCTGTCTGGTGACAAAGACTTAAATCATTTCATAATACAGAAAACAATAGTTGACTGAATTTTGTCTCTCCACTATAATTATTTCTTTTATCACAATTTCAAGAACATTGGTGTCAGTGTTATTTAGTATTTGTAATTTACAGAAACTAGTGAACTGGGGGAGATACGTTATTCCATGACAGAACTACAGCACTCAGATGAAGAGACAAGTAGGAACTCTTAAATATAACATTTGCAATATGATGGGTTGCAATTTGTAAGCAGTCTCAGCTAAGCATGACTATAACTTTTTTTTATCAACAGTGCTAAATTTTGTCTGGAATTAACCTTTTGTCAGCAGGGCAAAACAAATCAAAATTTGTTCTTTTAACTTTTTTGTCAGCAGAACTAAACTTGTCTGGAACAACCTTTTGTCAGCAGGGCAAAACAAATCAAAATTTGTTGTTTAACTTTTTGTCAGCAGAACTAAACTTGTCTGGAACTACCTTTTGTCAGCAGGGCAAAATAAATCAAAATTTGTTCCTTAACTTTTTTGTCAGCAGAACTGAACTTGTCTGGAACTTACTTTTATCAGCAGGGCAAAACAAATCAAAATTTGTTCTTTAGCTTTTTTGTCACCAGAACTAAACTTGTCTGGAACTAACTTTTATCAGCAGGGTAAAACAATTAGTCAAGAACTTCTATTACTCCATTGTTAGAAGAAATAAAATTTATATAAAGTATATTTAGTTAGCAGGGTAAAAAAAGTCAAGAACTCCTTTACCATTAGAACTGAAATAATGACAATAACTATTGCTTTAACTATTCTATCATTAACCTATTTCTTTTTTAATATTTATAATAAAACAAGAAAATATCGGTGGAACCGATGGATGCTCCCCAAGTGAGTGTTTGACTCTGTACCATATTCCCTTAATGCTGATGGCTACTTGGTTGAAAAATACCAAACTGCATAGCAGGAACAATATGTGGCTCTGCACTTTACAGAACTCATTTGCAAATCATTGAACCAGAACAAAATGACAATATATGCATATCCTAGTTAGTTTTACAAAATTAAAACCAGAGGTTGCAGCGAAATAGCGTCATGAAGACAATATGCACATCTCCATTTGGTAATCATGCATCCCAGCAAATTTCATAAAATTCCAACCAGAGGTTGTAGAGAAATAGAGTGGAGAAAAGTTTGGTCACAGACAGAATGAAAGGGCCACAACTCCGTGAAAAATCATTGAACTTGAACACAAACAGCAAATTTCATAAAATTCCAACCTGAGGTTGTAGAGAGATTGCATGGACAATAACTTGGTCACAGACTCAATGAAAGGGCCAAAGCTATGTTAAAATCATCGAACCCGAACACAAAGACAATATGCGCATCTCCACTTGGTAGTGATGCATCCTAGCAAGTTTCATACAATTCCAACATGGGGTTGTAGAGAAAGAGGGCGGACAAGAATCTGGTCACAGTCAGAATCAAAAGGCCTTAACTCTGTTAAAAATCATCAAACCGGAACACAAAGACAATATGGGCATGTCCATTTGGTAGTGATGCATCCTAGCAGGTTTCATAAAATTCAAACACTGGGTTGTAGAGAAATAGCACGGACAAGAATTTAGTCACAGACAGAATCAAAGGGCCATAACCCCATGAAAAATCATCGAACCAGAACACAAAGATATTATGCACATTTACTTGGTAATGATGCATCCTAGCAAGTTTCATAAAATTCCAACCTGATGTTGTAGAGAAAAAGCCTGGACAAGAATTTGGTCACAGACTCAATTTTACTCTGTGAAAAATCATCAAACCAGAACACAAAGACATCTCCACTCGGTAATCATGCATCCTAGCAAGTTTCTTAAAATTCCAACATTGGGTTGTAGAGAAATAGCCCAGACAATAATTTTGTGACAGACGGACGGACGGACCCACAAAGCAGTGACTAAATGCTTCCCCCCTTTGGGGGAGCATAAAAAAAATATATATATATAAAAGTAACATGACACTAAAGGAAATAATAAATGTGTTCCAATTTTATTGAAATATTGCATGCATATTTAGTGACATTCTCATTTCAATGCCAAATATATTTTAGAACTAACACCAATCAGAAAGGTCAACATCTTTGTAACATTGTAACCAATTTTCAATAAAATCTGTTCTGTGGTTTCAGAGAAGAAATATCAAATTTTAATGAAACTGTTGATGCTCAAAGACACTGTACACTGAGCAAAGAATGACAATGGAAAGCTTGCTACAGGAACTGTTCAGTTTTCAAGATATGCACCCACTAAACTGATGAGCTAAAAACAAAGAAACTGACATCAGACAACACAGCCTACAAATTATCATAACTACCATTTAAATAGCTGCTAATATTATGGGTTAAATTCAGGCGAGAGGAATTAGCCACTGTCCCTGGCATGTAGTTAGCATCATCATTTGCATACCATTTTCTGTATGCAACATGATTATACAAGTTCTCCACGGTGAAACTAGTACACAGTTCACAGAGCCCTGATCTGGGACAAAACAGTGATGTTCCTAGTGAGGGATCAAACCAACACTGATCAGGGTCAGATGTTCTGTCACTGAAACGTGCACTGGATATATACTATATAGTTTTGTATTCAAAGTACAAATTACTGGAAATGGATTCTTAGGCAATTATTAATTAAATGCTAGATTATCATCCAAATTTTTCTTAAAAACGGGGAGAGTGGGAGGATTTTATTTTTAAAATTTTTGATGTTTTATTATTAATATTTTTTTTTTGAAAGTAAAAAGGGTCGGGGCTGCATGAAAATAAGGGGGCAGGCGGGGATGATAATCTAGCAATTGATTTATTATGGCTTTACTACAGTAAAGTGTTTTACTTTATAGAGATTACATTTCTGTTCACATCAAATAATAATTACCATTTAAAATGGTTTGTACTTATTTATACTGATTCAAAATTTGCTCAATCACGGAATAAGCTTAGAGCTCGGAGCTTTTGTAAATCACTGAGAAGAACCAGTTCAGGTAGTTGTTTAACCCTTTACTTCATATAGACGCCTTTGGACACCTCTAATATAGAAAGCATAAATTCACCACATATCAGCAATGGGTGAATTATGTTTATATTAACTGACAGAGTGGAAAACAGTGCAGGAAGTGTTCAGATTGCTCGTTACGAGCAATCTGAACTCTTCCTGCACTGTTTTCAAAGGCCTTCTGTGATTGGTGTGGGAAAACGCGTATCTATGGAGTAAAGGGTTAAGGCCATTGGGTTTAGCCTGGGCACAAATTTATCAATAATTTGGGTCTAAGGATTTTTCATTTTGTAAAACCCAGTAAAGATACAGTTATCGGTAATAAATGACTGTGATACTGTAACATTTTCTGTTAAATAATTAAAACTGCTTGTTTCTGAAAAAAAATATAGTAATTTGTTTGTTTTACAGACGTTATTTGAATCTTAAATTTTTGACTATTTTAGTCTGAGTTTAAATCTCAAGACTCAAAATACTGATGAATTGAGGTCCTGGTTTTTAACCTGTGACCTCTAGTTTGAAAAAGCTATCCACTTCACAATCCCCCACACTCCATATTGTAGATTCAGAGTTGCCTTAGAATAACTTGCACTCTCGCCTAGGTCTACATTGTTTGAATCTTAGTCTGTGAATAATCATTATCAACTCATCATCCTACATGTTCCAATGTTGGACGAATTTATTACAGAAATAAAGTTTAGGTTACAAGTAAGATGAGACTTGCACTGGCTGGATACATATAGTTAAAAAAATTAACATCATCTACAAAAACATTTCAAATTCTTTTAAGCAAAATCATTTGATACAATGTACATGTATTTAGGAAAACTTGATTCCCTAAAGGCATATTCCGCAATTTCCAACTATGTCATATATATCGTTGCCATGACAACCACTTATTTAACTGTCACATGCAACACAAAATTGGTAAAACAAATAAGCAGTCTCCGATGGAAGGATGGAATGTAATTGAAATCTATGAAGACATTTCCTCAACCTTAAATGACACATTTCCTACGTCTAAAATCGGATAAATAGAGTAAGTAGTAGCTACGCACTAAAGTCTTGTATTGTTTTCTTTAATTCAATCTAAATAAAATTTATTTGTGGCGGCGCATCAATTTGCGACAGAACAGGGTTTAAATATATCCAAGTCCACAAAGTAAGACACCTTGAGATTACGTGTTTTATATCCCAGTCTATGAGTTCTGTCACCTCAAGATTATGTGTTTTATATCACGGTCTACGAGGTACATCACCTCAAGATTACTTGTTTAATATCCCAGTCTACTTGATATGTCACATCAAGATTACCAGTTTTTTATCCCAGTCTACAAGGTATGTCACCTTGAGATTAGGTGTTTTATATCCCAGTCTGCAAGGTATGTCACCTCGAGATTACGTGTTTTATATCCCAGTCTACAAGCTACGCCACCTCAAAATTACGTATTTTATATCCCGGTCTACAAGGTACATCACCTCGAGATTATGTGTTTTATATTCCAGTCTACAAGGTAGGTCACCTCCAGATTACATGTTTTATGTCCCAGTCTACAAGGTACGTCACCTCAAGATTACGTGTTTTATGTTCCAGTCTACAAGGTAAGTCACCTCGAGATTACATGTTTTATATCCTAGTCTACAAGGTAAGTCACCTCCAGATTACATGTTTTATATCCCAGTCTACAAGGTACGTTACCTCGAGTTTATGTGTTTTTTTATCCCAGTCTATAAAGTATGTTTCCTAGTGATTAAGTGTTTTATATCTGAGTCTACAAGGTTTGTAAATGAGTATTCACAAATTCATATTATCACTTTCGTAACAAATGCAACAATATGTTGTTTTTAATTTCATTGGAGGGGCTCTTCCTTGGCTATGTGGTTTAAGGCGCCAGTTACTTGCGGAATCGAGGGTGTTTTGTCTACTCAGATTCATTCTGAGGTCTTTTTCAAACAAAAACTGGATGTGTCATATATAGCTTGAAATATGATGAAAATGGCATTACACACCATTATTTATTTGGACTTTTTTTTTAAACTGTCACTGGTTGCTTTGTTTAAATTACTCAACATTTTTTTTTTGTCTAAACGTCCCTGCAATGATGTTAACTTCAGAAAATAAGGTTTATAAAATTGTGTTGTTTTTTTAATAGGTTTTGTTGCCATTTTCAATAAGTATAACCTGGCAACTAGTTTTATTGGGTAGTAATGCCTCAGAACTAATATGAGTAGTACCACCATACTTTCACAAGTCACTATTAAACTATTTTACATTAGGTCTTTGGATTTGGTTGGCCTTGAATCCATGACCTCATCAGGGCAAGTTAATGGACTTGAATCCATGACCTCATCAAGGCAAGTTAATGGCCTTGAACCCATGACCTCATTACATTAGATCAAAACAATACTGTTATCACAAAGAAATGGTACATGTTGCAAATGTCTATGACAGTAGAATGGTTTACTTTTGCCTATTCTCACATGGCTAATTCAGATTAAATTAAAACAAAATGAAGTACCACAATAACATATTTTTATTCTGATGAATCTTTTAAATGAAAACTCTGTCACAGCAAAATGTACTACTAAACCACTAGGGTTTGTGGTTGTGCTGTGAAAAGGGAGAATTTTGGGTAATTGTTAATCTGGAAACAACAAATGTTCTAGTTTTGACTATTTGTTTCCATGGTAACAGAACAAATATTGAATAGAAAAAACCAGCTCCTAGCAAAAGTCACTGTTAGATCACTTGTTTCACATGTGTGCAATTTAGTTTCATTAAGTTTCCTTGAATGTTTTTTGGAGTTGTGCTCCATAAATGTTCACGGATGCATACATGGAAACAATGTCATGCATAGACTATGCCCAATTCAACGCAATTTTATTACAACTGCTTTAAATGACTGATTGACTGGTAGAACAATTACTGATAGGTCATTGGCTAATCATAACAATTGTGGTATGAGGCAGGGCTTTGTGAACTATTGAAACAAAATGTCGAAACAATGGAGAAAGAAAGCTGCTTTTCTTTGATAATGACTGTTAAAGAAACCCACACCAAACGTCCAACAGAAATGACCAACCATATGTTAAGAAGAATGTATATCTGTTCCATGGCAGCTTGTATCAATATTCATAGAATCAACTGACATAAATCCCATCCTGTCAGAAGATATGCCTGAGTTGGATTAATTAAATAGAAAATGTCCATCTACAATATAGCAGAGATTGGTTTGATTTCCCTGCCAGGCTGTCTGGCGTCTGGTTTTACCATGGTGGCTGGGGAAAAATTTATATATACAATAATAAATCTGCATATAATGCAGATGGCATCACATTAAACTGAGCTTTTCATAATTTCATAATCAAAACTCATGTGACAACACTTGTATTGACTTGCAATGATTTTTGACCTCTGAGTTGAACCTTGACCCTGAAATATTAAAACAAATGGTTGTACCATTTGGAACACCTCAAACAATACGAGTCGTCTTAATGGAACTGTTTTGATTGTTTTAAAGTTTTATTGTAAATAAAGGTATTATAATATGAACTTTCATAGCATAATGGATAGGACTGTGGATTGCCACTGGGGCGATTCAGTTTGTATATAATGTGGAAGATTTACAGACTGTACTGGAAATGGGTTTCTTGACACTACCTAGTCCACATAACTACATGTTTCAAGATAATACAATACCTTTGATGTGGTGCTATTACCTGTTACCTCATTGTTTTTTCAGGTATTTCGATTTAATAATGAAGTTTGGATGTTGGCTGTCATCATTCTAAGCATCTTTGACATTCTGCAATTTCATTGCTTCTATAATTGAATGTGTCCCACCCTAAATATGTGTTATATAAACTCCTTTTTTAAAATGTAAATCAATTTATTTGCAACCATATACAAAGTTTATGAGGGTTGTTATATCTATAAGTTATAAGGTTCAATTTCACATCAAGTGTCTTAAGAAACTATGGAGGATTCTAAATGTTTGGATTGTAGTACATTCTTACAAAGAGATAGGGAAAAAGAGTCTCACTGAGCCATTACAAATAAAACGTAAACACATCTTCAGACAAAAGTGTTCTAAATATGCTTAAAGGCATTATATTGGCAAGTAACACAAACATGCTGTTAATCCAGACTTTTCCTGTATGCAGCGTGCACAAAATAATGCTTATGTATTGACGTATAACCTTTATTTACTTGAAAGTTATCAAATTAACAGTAATTGAATATTGGCCAAAACTTTAATGTGTCCCGCAATAAAGTTGGCAATGTTTACAAAGCCTCGAAAACGAGATCTGAAACGAGTCTTCACGATGTTATCCGATGATTGATCGGAAACCTGAAAGCGTTTCGTTGAAAATAGCAAATGTAAACAAAAACAAAAACATGGCTTCAGAAACCCGATGTTTGTTATAAAGAGGTTATGCAATTAGACACTTTAGATGCATATATCTCTAAGTTATAAGTGTGTCTTCATGTTGGGTGTGTGTATTTAGGACAGGGAATTGACAGTAATATGCCAATATAATCCCTTTAATGGAACTTTTCATTATCCACATCCCAAGCATGGCAATCTAAGAGTTATTAAAGCTTCAGATAAGGACACTATCCTTTAGGCTATAATATTTTCATTAAGGGGAAGATAATCAAGCTATAATTGTGGGGTGGGTGTGGGTGGGTGGGGTAGGGGTGGAGATGGGTGAAAATATTATGGCTATAATATAATATATGACCATGTATATCAAGAGATAGTGAAAATCATCCTTTTGCATAATCGCCAAGAAAAGCTGATTTCCATTTTTGTGTATTCTTGGGACTACCTACAATGCATAATACAAAAGAAGGCGCAATTGCTTGACTATGTACCATGGCAGGTTGTATATGATGTTTTTATCACAGTCAAGAAAAACTCCCCAACAATATTAGAATTCTGAGAAAGATACAGAATTCTTGTAATTGTGATGCCTTTGTGACACATGATAATCAAGACAAGTGGATTTTATTGTTTGTTTCTCAGATGTTAACAAGTAACATAGCAACGCTACTAGTCTAACTAAATAATCTGTATTCCACAGGGAAAACAGCTTTTCTTTCTTTCATCATTAAACAGTAATCCATGGTAATAGAAAACTTTATTTTTCGAAGTCTTTCTTTAAGGAAAACAATGTCAGCAACAAGAGAAACTCTTGAACAGAGTTCTCAGAAAACAAAATCCAAAGAAGAGAGAAATTCTTGAACAAAGTTCTATGTAATTCTTGAATGGGTTTCTCAGTGATGTTAGGGGAAAGAGATTTTCTTGAACAGAGTTCTAAGTAAACAATGTCAGGGATAAGAGAAATTCTTGAATGGAGTTCTCAGTGATGTCAGGGGAAAGATATTTTCTTGAACAGAGTTCTAAGTAAACAATGTCAGGGATAAGAAAAATTCTTGAATAGAGTTCTCAGTGATGTCAGGGGAAAGAGATTTTATTGAATAGAGTTCTAAGTTAACAATGCAAGAGACATGAGAAATTCTTGAACAGAGTTCTAAGTAAACAATGTCAAAAACAGAGTTCTAAGTAAACAATGTCAAAAACAGAGTTTATAGTAAACAATGTCAAGAACAGAGCTTTAAGTAAATAATGTCAAGAACAGAGCTTTAAGTAAATAATGTCAAGAACAGAGTTTATAGTAAACAATGTCAAGAACAGAGTTTTGAGTAAACAATGTCAAGAACAGAGTTTATAGTAAACAATTTCAAGAACAGAGCTTTAAGCTAACAATGTCAAGAACAGAGTTTATAGTAAACAATGTCAAGAACAGAGTTTTAAGTAAACAATGTCAAGAACAGAGTTTATAGTAAACAATGTCAAGAACAGAGTTTTTAAGTAAACAATGTCAAGAACAGAGTTTATAGTAAACAATGTCAAGAACAGTGTTCTAAGTAAACAATGTCAAGCACAGAGTTTATAGTAAACAATGTCAAGAACAGAGTTTATAGTAAACAATGTCAAGAACAGAGTTTTAAGTAAACAATGTCAAGAACAGAGTTTATAGAAAACAATGTCAAGAACAGAGTTCTAAGTAAACAATGTCAAGAACAGAGTTTTAAGTAAACAATGTCAAAAACAGAGTTCTAAGTAAACAATATCAAGAACAGAGTTTATAGTAAACAATATCAAGAACAGAGTTTATAGTAAACAATGTCAAGAACAGAATTTATAGTAAACAATGTCAAGAACAGAGTTTATAGTAAACAATGTCAAGAACAGAGTTCTAAGTAAACACTGTCAAGAACAGAGTTTATAGTAAACAATGTCAAGAACAGAGTTTATAGTAAACAATGTCAAGAAAAGAGTTTATAGTAAACAATGTTAAGAACAGAGTTTTAAGTAAACAATGTCAAGAACAGAGTTTATAGTAAACAATGTCAAGAACAGAGTTTTAAGTAAACAATGTCAAGAACAGAGTTTATAGTAAACAATGTCAAGAACAGAGTTCTAAGTAAACAATGTCAAGAAAAAAGTTTATAGTAAACAATGTCAAGAACAGAGTTTATAGTAAACAATGTCAAGAACAGAGTTTTAAGTAAACACTGTCAAGAACAGAATTTATAGTAAACAATGTCAAAAACAGAGTTCTAAGTAAAAAATGTAAAGAACAGAGTTTTAAGTAAACACTGTCAAGTACAGAATTTATAGTAAACAATGTCAAAAACAGAGTTCTAAGTAAACAATATCAAGAACAGAGTTTTAAGTAAACAATGTCAAGAACAGAGTTTTAAGTAAACATTGTCAAGAACAGAATTTATAGTAACCAATGTCAAAAACAGAGTTCTAAGTAAACAATGTCAAGAACAGAGTTTTAAGCTAACAATGTCAAGAACAGAGTTTATAGTAAATAATGTCAAGAACAGAGCTTTAAGTAAACAATGTCAAGAACAGAGTTTATAGTAAACAATGTCAAGAACAGAGTTTTTAAGTAAACAATGTCAAGAACAGAGTTTATAGTAAACAATGTCAAGAACAGTGTTCTAAGTAAACAATGTCAAGAACAGAGTTTATAGTAAACAATGTCAAGAACAGAGTTTATAGTAAACAATGTCAAGAACAGAGTTTTAAGTAAACAATGTCAAGAACAGAGTTTATAGTAAACAATGTCAAGAACAGAGTTTTTAAGTAAACAATGTCAAAAACAGAGTTTATAGTAAACAATGTCAAGAACAGTGTTCTAAGTAAACAATGTCAAGAACAGAGTTTATAGTAAACAATGTCAAAAACAGAGTTTATAGTAAACAATGTCAAGAACAGAGTTTTAAGTAAACAATGTCAAGAACAGAGTTTATAGTAAACAATGTCAAGAACAGAGTTTATAGTAAACAATGTCAAGAACAGAGTTCATAGTAAACAATATCAAGAACAGAGTTCATAGTAAACAATGTCAAGAACAGAGTTCTAAGTAAACACTGTCAAGAACAGAGTTTATAGTAAACAATGTCAAGAACAGAGTTTATAGTAAACAATGTCAAGAACAGAGTTTATAGTAAACAATGTCAAGAACAGAGTTCTAAGTTAACAATGTCAAGAACAGAGTTTATAGTAAACAATGTCAAGAACAGAGTTTATAGTAAACAATGTCAAGAACAGAGTTCTAAGTTAACAATGTCAAGAACAGAGTTTTAAGTTAACAATGTCAAGAATAAAGTTCATAGTAAACAATGCCAAATTTAGCAATATAATTATACTTGTTGATAAGCAAAGATCCAGCTTTGTTAAATTTACATTTAATGCTCTGTAAATTTTACTAACAAGTGTAAGTTATACTTTAGATGATTGGTTTTACATTTAACCCTTCATGTTCTTGTTACACTATAGACACTCCATGTCAGTGTTTTACCTTAACCTTGACATTTAACCCTTCATGTTCTTGTTACACTATAGACACTCCGTGTTAGTGTTTTACCTTAACCTTGACATTTAACCCTTCATGTTCTTGTTACACTATAGACACTCTGTGTTAGTGTTTTACCTTAACCTTGACATTTAACCCTTCATGTTCTTGTTACACTATAGACACTCCGTGTTAGTGTTTTACCTTAACCTTGACATTTAACCCTTCATGTTCTTGTTACACTATAGATACTCTGTGTTAGTGTTTTACCTTAACCTTGACATTTAACCCTTCATGTTCTTGTTACACTATAGACACTCTGTGTTAGTGTTTTACCTTAACCTTGACATTTAACCCTTCATGTTCTTGTTACACTATAGACACTCTGTGTTAGTGTTTTACCTTAACCTTGACATTTAACCCTTCATGTTCTTGTTACACTATAGATACTCTGTGTTAGTGTTTTACCTTAACCTTGACATTTAACCCTTCATGTTCTTGTTACACTATAGACACTCCGTGTTAGTGTTCTACCGTAACTATGACATTTAACCATTATGTTCTTGTTACACTATAGACACTCCCTGTTTGTGTTTTACTGTAACCTTTGCATTTAACCCTTCATGTTCTTGTTACACTATAGATACTCTGTGTTAGTGTTTTACCTTAACCTTGACATTTAACCCTTCATGTTCTTGTTACACTATAGACACTCCGTGTTAGTGTTTTACCGTAACTATGACATTTAACCCTTCATGTTCTTGTTACACTATAGACACTCCATGTTAGTGTTTTACCGTAACTATGACATTTAACCCTTCATGTTCTTGTTACACTATAGACACTCCGTGTTAGTGTTTTACCGTAACTATGACATTTAACCCTTCATGTTCTTGTTACACTATAGACACTCCATGTCAGTGTTTTACCTTAACCTTGACATTTAACCCATATGTTCTTGTTACACTATAGACACTTCATGTCAGGGTTTTACCTTAACCTTGACATTTAACCCATATATTCTTTTTACACTATAGACACTCCATGTCAGTGTTTTACCTTAACCTTGACATTTAACCCATATGTTCTTGTTACACAATAAACACTCCATGTCAGTGTTTGACCATAACCTTGACATTTAACCCTTTATGTTCTTGTTACACTATAGACACTCCATGTCAGTGTTTTACCTTAACCTTGACATTTAACCCATATATTCTTGTTACGCTATATACACTCTGTGTTAGTGTTTTACCTTAACCTTGACATTTAACCCATATGTTCTTATTACTCTATAGACACTCCATGTCAGTGTTTTACCTTAACCTTGACATTTAACCCATATTTTCTTTTTACACTATAGACACTCCGTGTTAGTGTTCTACCGTAACTATGACATTTAACCATTATGTTCTTGTTACACTATAGACACTCTGTGATAGTGTTTTACCGTAAACTGACATTTAACCATTATGTTCTTATTACACTATAGACACTCCCTGTTAGTGTTTTACTGTAACCTTTGCATTTAACCCTTATGCTCTTGTTTCATTATAGATACTCTGTGTTAGTGTTCTACCTTAGCTATGACATTTAACCATTATGTTCTTGTTAAACTATAGACACTCCATGTCAGTATTTTACCTTAACCTTGACATTTAACCCATATATTCTTTTTACACTATAGACACTCCGTGTTAGTGTTTTACCGTAACTATGACATTTAACCCTTTATGTTCTTATTACACTATAGACACTCCCTGTTAGTGTTTTACTGTAACCTTTGCATTTAACCCTTATGTTCTTGTTTCATTATAGATACTCTGTGTTAGTGTTCTACCGTAGCTATGACATTTAACCATTATGTTCTTATTACACTATAGACACTCCCTGTTAGTGTTTTACTGTAACCTTTGCAATTAACCCTTATGTTCTTGTTTCATTATAGATACTCTGTGTTAGTGTTCTACCGTAGCTATGACATTTAACCATTATGTTCTTGTTAAACTATAGACACTCCGTGATAGTGTTTTACTGTAAACTGACATTAAACCCTTATGTTCTTGTTACACAATAGACACTCTGTGTTAGTGTATTACCATAACCTTTGCATTTAAAGCAACACATCCACGTTTAAACTTTTTAAAAAAAAAATTCAATTGAGTTGTGAGCACATTTCCCATACATAAATATATGGTCAGTGAGCTGTATATGTGCTAACAAACACTTTCCAGAACGCTTTAGAATTATAAAAAAAGATGTTCAAATTATAAAGCGTGACAAACGCTTTATAAATTATTTTTAAATTGCCGAGGATTCCAACTTTGCTTCAAATTGAATTATGCGAGTCGTATTAAAAAACTTCATGTTTTAGTGCGTAGTGTACTTTACCTGCCTTGAAAGTCATTGTGACAATTTTTTTTTGACTCGGCTGAGACACACGCTTGTTTTATAAAGTGTTAGTCACGCATTATAATTTGGGCTTCATTTTGTTCGGGATTGTGTTTATATGCTCATATACAGCTAATTGATCATATGTTTGTATGGGATATGCTCAAAACTCAATTAAATTTTTTTTTTAAAAGTTCAAACGTGGATGTGTTGCTTTAACCCTTATGTTCTTGTTACACTATAGATACTTTGTGTTAGTTTATTACCATAATCTTTGCATTTAACCCTTATGTTCTTGTTACACTATAGATACTTTGTGTTAGTGTTTTATCGTAAACTGACATTTAACCCTTATGTTTTTGTTACACTATAGACACACAGTGTTACTGTTTTACCATAACTATGACATTTAACCCTTATGTTTTTGTTACACTATAGACACACAGTGTTACTGTTTTACCATAACCTTGACATTTAACCTTTATGTTCTTACTATACTTTAGACACTCCGTGTTAGTGTTTTACCATAACCTTGACATTTAACCCTTATGTTCTTACTACACTATAGACACTCCATGTTAGTGTCTACCATAACCTTGACATTTAACCTTTATGTGTTATTATTACACTATAGACAGTCCGTGTTAGTGTTTTACCATAACCTTAATCTGTAACCTTTATGTTCTTGTTACACTATTGACACTCTTCATTACTGTTTTACCATAACCTTGACATTTAACACTTATGTTCTTGTTACACTATTGACACTCTGTGTTAGAGTTTTACCATAATCTTGACATTTAACCTTTATGTTCTTATTACACTATAGACATTCTGTGTTACTGTTTTACCATAACCTTGACATTTAACCCTTTATGTTCTTGTACTCTAAACAAACCTTAACTGGAACTATTTTGTCCAGTCCCATCTGGTTCAAGCTATCGAAGTTCTACTGTATCTTCAATATTGCATTATTTGTACTTCTGAATAAAGACCTGTGCCCTCCATAATAAACAATTTAGACATAACCATTTTCTAAACCTTCCATTTATGAAAAAAAATCAATAACACATAGATTAGATGGATTTAAAAGTTCAGATGAAAATGCCAATAGAATCATAACTGAACCCAAAATGCGCCATCGCCATCGATTCAATACATCTTTATTACAGCAGCAGACACAGCATGTATTTCAGACATTACTGAGTAGTACATGGCAACTGGCACCAAGCCAGATTACTCCACACAAAGTAGTCCATACATATAAAACATTTACACAATAGCACTCTTGTGTCCACAAAAATGACTTAATTTGGGGTTAGATAATGGAAGCAGTGGAGAAATTAAAGAGCCAACATACAGTTATATGATGTTACATGTCAGGACTAAACTCATGAATAACAGCTATCACATTAAACAATGATTTTATCAAAGTTGACACAAATCTTATGCTATTTTTCTGTATGATCGACACATGGTAATTGCACCAAAAAACAAGGGAACAGAACTGATTATAAAGCATTGCAAAATTGGCAAGAGTTTCAGGATTTTACAAAAGATGACGTATTCAATGATGTTTTAGTCTTTATACATAGTCTTTATACATATAAGCACTGATTTGATCAAATACGTTATGCCAAGCGTGTAGGTTTCTTTATGTTGGCAAACTCCCCCCATAAATTGGACCAAGCCACAAATCGTGCCAATGGAACTCGACGCAATTGTTACCTTCTGCTCAATAATTATATGAAGGCATCATGACCATTATGTCAGTCAGAAATGTAAAAATATTGTATTTTTATAAATATAGAGTTTTTGTTAAAATCAACTATAAAACTTTAATGCAGTAATGCCATCTGTATGTATAAAGGTAGAAGATCCAAGATTTTTTTACACTTTTACAAAAGTACCAAATTGGACTGTTCCATGACTTTCAGCACGTGCAGTCTCCTAAAGTTTCATTACAGTTAAACAGTTGTAGTCCTTAGCGTTTCTTTCTGTTATAAACTTAAAGTCATTTTGTATTCCCTAAAAAACGTTTTGGTGATTGAATACTGGTAATTGACAGACATGATGACATAAACTGTTACAGGTAAGTGAAAATTTACTCATTGATTCAACTTGTCATGAAATCAGAAGAATCATTTTTGCAATCCATTCATTGTATATAGTTAATAGAATTAACTCAAATTCAGCCAAGAGACACTGTCTGTTCTGCTCCCTGTTTTTAATGTTGCACAAATTATAACCAAATTTTATCTGAAAAAAAAACATACCGGTAACGTAAACACATTAAGTAAGTAAGGTAAAGCAGATCAATTTTCATCTACAGCTGTAGCTGATGTCATTATTCTTACTATTTAAACAAGAGGTTGATGAACAGACCCAACTCATTTGCATGAAGCCCGTGTGGTTCCGGCTAAGAATAGAATCACTGTCGATCTCTGCAGAAGGGTAGGAATCCTCCGAATGGGTGTCATGTTCATTTTTTTATTTTTTGTCATGTTCACTATTGTGGTTAAACTATCAACCCCTGTGTGGTTCCAGGGAGCCATGAGTAATGGCAAGAATAGGATCACTGTGGCTTATGCATGTCATAGGAAGAGACAAATTGAGTAATATGATAGAATTTGCTGAAACTCTGCAGTTATCAAGGTTCTAGGTTCATTCTGCATATTCATTTGTTGATGTATTTTTTTTAACCTGTATGTTAATTTGTTGTTTTTGTACATGTAGAGTGAACCTGGAATCTTCCTTCCTGTTTGCGTCAAATAACCTATAATGTGTTGGTATGCCTTAAAACCCTATTCATTCTATTCATTCATTTGCATGACACATCATCTTGAGTTGGTTAGCATTTGTGCCAATTTATTTAAAAATCCAATCACAACTAAAAAAGATATGGTCTGCTTTTAAAAAGCATCCAATGTTTAGGTCTTATAAAACGATGTGGCAATTAAAGTGAATGAATGTGTAAGTTTGGTTTCTTGTACAGGGTACTCAATACATGGGTGATACCAAATCCCGACAAGGTTCCGGCTGACACAGTGAATTCCGAGCTGCAGGTGTTCCTGATAGTAACTTTGATGTTTAAATATACTGATCTCAATCAATATGTATTTCCATTTACATATCTAAAAAGAAATTTACCTTATAATATTGTCTAACATACTTACTTTTATGTTCTATAGAATTTACTACTGTGATCATAATATATTTTAAAATAATTCGTATCCATATTTTAAATTAATTTGTGGATATATTATTTTTAAAAACAACAGTTAAAAATTACTGTTTTCCAAAACTTGTGCATATTCAGCGATATATCTGATTCTAACGATGTGCTAAAAATATGTCACACTGGTAAACTATCTTTATAGTTCTGTCGTATCGAGTAAAATAAATAACTGGAGCTGTTTAATTTTGTTATTATTTCCATTGTTATGGGTTCAGCATATTATAATAATTGAGTACATTCATGGTTATTTGAAAAGTGTTTACATTAACTCGGTAGGAATCTGTCAGAAACGGCAATAAATTGTCAAAAAAGATAATTTTCAAGACCTCATTTAAGCAAGGAGTTTTAGAAAATTCCTTGATTGAAGGCATAATCATTTTTTTCCTGATTAAATATGCAAAAAACAATTCATAGTGATCTCAATTAGTGCATTAAAACATCACAATCCGCATTTGAATTTTCCTTTTAGCCGGAAAGTGCTCGAAACATGAGCAGGTTTTAATATCGATTGCGGTTTGTATATTCCCATGATGCACTGTTCAGAAAAACAATGGCAACCTCCATGTGGCGAATGCTGTGTTTTTAACACGTGATCGTGATGTTTCAATATGGCAGTGACTAGAGTCAATTTCTTAACTGGCCCTTATATAGGGTTAGGTCGCTCATGTGACCTAACCAAAAATGCAGGCCATTGGCCATAATAATTAATTTATTCGAAGTATAATAAAAGTCATCTTCACTTAATCAACGGCAGACTATATAAGCTACTCAGCAGACTATATTATCTAAACAGCAGACTATATTATCCAAACCCAATCAACAGCAGACTATATTATCTAAACAACAGACTATACTATCCAAACCCAGTCAACAGCAAACTATATTTTCTAAACAGCAGACTATATTTTCTAAACAGCAGAGTATATTATCTTAACCAAATCAACAGCAAACTATATTATCTAAACAGCAGACTATACTATCCAAACCCAATCAACAGCAGACTATATTAGCTAAACAGCAGACTATATTATCCAAACCAATTCAACATCAGACTAAATTAGCTAAACAGCAGAGTATATTATCTAAGCAGCAGACTATATTATCCAAACCCAATCAACAGCAGACTATGTTATCTAAACAACAGAATAAACTATCCAAACTCAATCAACAGCAGACTATATTATCTTAACAGCAGACTTTATTATCCAAACCCAATCAACAGCTAACTATATTATTTAAACAGTAGACTATATTATCTAAACAGCAGACAATATTATCTAAACAGCAGACTATAATTATCTAAACAGCAGACAATACTAACTAAACAGCAGACTATATTAGCCAAACCCAATCAGCAGCAGACTATATTATCTAAACCCAATCAACACCAGACTATATTATCTAAACAGCAGACTATAATTATCTAAACAGCTGACAATATTACCCAAAACCAATCAACAGCAGACTATATTATCTAAACAGCAGACTATATTATCCAAACCCAATCAAAGCAGACTATATTATCCAAACCCAATCAACAGCAGACTATATTATCCAAACCCAATCAGCAGCAGACTATATTATCTAAACCCAATCAACACCAGACTATATTATCTAAACAGCAGACTATAATTATCTAAACAGCTGACAATATTACCCAAAACCAATCAACAGCAGACTATATTATCTAAACAGCAGACTATATTATCCAAACCCAATCAAAGCAGACTATATTATCCAAACCCAATCAACAGCAGACTATATTATCCAAACCCAATCAACAGCAGACTATATTATCTTAACCCAATCAACAGCAGACTATATTATCCAAACCCAATCAACAGCAGACTATATTATCTTAACCCAATCAACAGCAGACTATATCATCCAAACCCAATCAACAGCAGACTATATTATCTTAACCCAATCAACACCAGACTATATTATCTTAACCCAATCAACAGCAGACTATATTATCCAAACCCAATCAACAGCAGACTATATCATCCAAACCAAATCAACAGCAGACTATATTATCTTAACCCAATCAACACCAGACTATATTATCTTAACCCAATCAACAGCAGACTATATTATCCAAACCCAATCAACAGCAGACTATATCATCCAAACCCAATCAACAGCAGACTATATTATCTTAACCCAATCAACACCAGACTATATTATCTTAACCCAATCAACACCAGACTATATTATCCAAACCCAATCAACACCAGACTATATTATCTTAACCCAATCAACACCAGACTATATTATCTAAACAGCAGACTATAATTATCTAATAAGCAGACAATATTATCTAAACATTCTTTTATAAAGTCATTAAGGTTGATTAACTCCAGTTTACTTCTTTAACTTTAAGATATTAAAGTCTATTTAAAAAGACAGTAATCCATCAAAGTATGGTACTGAAGTTCATATGTCCAACTCTTTCTGTGAGATCTAATTTTCTTTTAACCCAATTTTATTTTGTATGCTCAACATTGGTGCCTCTGGGAATTTAAATAATGTTGATTTGATTTTTTTCTTGTAATATTCTTTTGGTAAATATAGGCTAATGGTGGGTCAATACGGACTGTGGCCTTCAGCAGTGTCATAAAGTAAAACTAAATCAGATTTTTGCAAATTATTCTCCGAGTTGCCATACTTGCGACATTTCGGCTAAACTCCTCTCACATTATAATAGAAGCAGTCAAATAAAATACCCAAATGGGATTTTACCAACACATTCAATTCGAACATTACTGCCACATTAGGTTTATATTGTTATTTAGGACAACACTACCAGACAAATAAGCAACACATGAATTGTCTGACAATAATTTGTAAAAGGACAAAACAAAGCAGCAGATATGTATGGAGATTCATGTCTGCCATTACATTTTTTCAAAAGCCAAAAAAATATTCGTGGCCAAGATTTGTCTCTATTGTGCTCAGCTAAAATACGCTAAGTTAACCCTTTTGCTGCCAATGTCGCTGATCGAGGGAGGTAAATTAAAATGGTAATGTTTTATGTTAGTTCATCTGGCAAATGCAAAAAATACAAAAAAGGTACTTTTTTCTCGATTTTAGAGGTGTTTAAGAGAAGTTAAATCAAACATATGTACCCTGATTTAACATTTTACTAGAATTATATTTGGCATTGGAAGGCATATTTTCTTAAAAAATTAGCAAAAAAACAGTTTAAAACCCCATTATCATTGTATTTTTCAAGTATACACATGAAATACCAACTTCCAGTTTTGAATTTGGATTAAAATGTCTCCAACCTACCATAATAAATCAATAAATTTAACTTCACCGATCAAGCGATTAATTTGAATATCATGCAGACACATTTAATTTTAAGATTTCACTCAATATTTTAAATGTATTTCATCACTCTTCTTCCTGAAAGTATTGATATTTCGTCTACAAAATAATAGCGATTTTAAATACTCAACAAAAATTCAGGTGATATTTCCATTCATGAATTTAACCAGAATTCAGCAAGCTGTTTGGCAAATTTCATAATTATACAGCGTTACATTTTAAAGGAACATGACAAATTTCATAATTATACAGCGTTACACTTTAAAGGAACACATGACAAATTTCATAATTATACAGCATTACACATTAAAGGAACACATATATGACCGATTTCATAATTATACAGCGTTACACATTAAAGGAACACATGACAAATTGCATAATTATACAGTGATACATTTAAAGGAACATGACAAATTTCATAATTATACAGCGTTACACATTAAAGGAACACATGACCAATTTCATAATTATACAGCATTACACTTTAAAGGAATACATGACAAATTTCATAATTATACAGTGTTACACATTAAATGAACACATGACAAATTTCATAATTTTTCACTTACCTCTATCAAGGACTTATATAGAAGAATAGAAAACTTGCATCTTTCTACTAAATGTTGATAAAACAGCATGAGAAGAATTAATAATTAAGCAAACTAATCATTCAAATTTCACAGGCAACCGGCTTTTTTTTTTTTTTTTACATAAAATGTAAGGTGTTTGTAACCTTAGATGTTTTAAAATGTTTTAAACACAAAAATAATCTTGAATTTAAACATTTGCAGTTTAAATGTAAAATTTCAAGTACTTGATTTTTTATATATAAATAATGAAAGTATGTTTACCTGACGACACTTCCTTCACGCATTCCATTGCATAGTCTATCTTGATGTGAATGCCTAGAACACACGCAGACCTGTGTAGTTCACAGTGACTGGGATACAACAGTCCATCAGAGCCACAGACTGGTTTATGGTGACCTTCGCAGAAATCAGGTTGGCCACAGAGACACAGTCCAAACTTGCACATACGTCCAGCAGGGCAGTCTGTCTCATCACTGCACGCCTCTGTGACATATACAAAATTTTTACTATAAACAAAAGGTGAAAATAATATATACTCGTTATACTATACATTAAGATGAAATTAAATATTTACCAGATAGAAAAGCTAAAGTAAGAGATCTACTACATGTAAAAGATGTAAAAACATACTTATTAAATATAAGAGATGAAAATATATATTAACTAGATATTAAAAGAGAAATAAAACAATTTTCTCGATAGAAATAGGTAAGTTACTTCATATTTACTAGATATAAGAGATGAAAAAATATATTAACTAGAAATAAGAAATAAAAATAGATATTTACTAGATATAAGAGATGAAAATAGATATTAACTAGATAATTACAAAAGATGAAAATAGATATTTACTAGATATAAGAGATGAAAATAGGTATTAATTAGATAATTACAAAAGATGAAAATAGATATTTACTAGATATAAGAGAAGAAAATAGGTATTTACTAGATAATTACAAGAGATGATAAAAGATATTTACTAGATATAAGAGATGAAAATAAATATTTACTAGATATAAGAGATGAAAATAGGTATTTACTAGATAATTAAAAGAGATGAAAATAGATATTTACTAGATATAAGAGATGAAAATAGGTATTTACCAGATAACTACAACAGATGAAAATAGATATTTACTAGATATAAGAGATGAAAATAGGTATTTACTAGATAATTACAAGAGATGAAAATAGATATTTACTAGATAATTACAAGATATAAAAATAGATATTTACTAGATATAAGAGATGAAAATTGATATTTACTAGATATAAGAGATGAAAATAGATATTTACTAGATAATTACAAGAGATGAAAAAAGATATTTACTAGATATAAGAGATGAAAAAAGAGATGAAAAAAGATATTTACTATTCAATTATAAGAGATGAAAAAAGGTATTTACTACATACAAAAAGGAGAAATAAGAGGGTTAATGGTTCATGTTAAAGCGGAATACAACCTAGAAGAGGAGTTGATTTAGTATAAAAAAAGTTCTTTTAATAATCAAATATAAAAGGGGAATTAGTATGCTTATATACAAAAGGGTAACATGTTAGTTACATTTGTTTCAAAAGGTATATTTCTCATGACTTTGTGTACTAGAATTATAACTTCATGTTAACCATGCACAACATATTGATACACAAATTAATAATTTAAACATTGCTTGTATAATCAAGATTTCTAACATGGCCTGAGGACACTCTACTGGATTATAACTGGCCACAGCATATTTTGAAATTACCAAATATAAACCCATTTGAGGAATCGTCTTAACCCCTTATGGAAACGAAATGCTTTTTAAGTGTTTCAAATCTCAAATTAAAAAAATATTATTGAACAAGTGAATGAGAAAATGATAACTTTCCATTTTCCCATATTATTCCTATGAACAACTCAAACTCCCCTTTATAACACGGCCCCTTCACATACCCTAGACCCTTTATATACCATAGACCCTTGAATTGTTAAAACTTCCAACCCTATTCATAAGAATAATTTATACTTATTATGATTATATTTGATAGACTAACAGTTGAGAAAAACATTTCAAAACATCCCAATTTGAACCCTTTTGGGGCTCCTTATGGAAATCCAATTCTCCTTAATGAACTGAATCTAAATTGCTATTACTAGACAATGCTCCAAATTTCATATTGAACATTATTTCAAAATCAGTACTATCTTAAAGAAACGCTTGTTATTTACCATAATCACATGATTGTGTCCCCAAGGACTGAGTCAGATTATGCCCAGTCACACCATTTGAATAAATCTAATAGAACTATGTTTGGTGATAATTCTTTATTAAATATTTTCTAAATATAATTGGTAATTCATGAGAACATATATTTACTATTTTTTTTAATTTTAAATAAAATTTAGTCTTACATAATTATGAAGTTATGTGAAACATCCACGTGAAGTTCAAGTAAAACTACCTTAAGTGCGGTTTTACAGAAAAAATTACAAACTGGCGACAAACGGTCTTAAAAAGACATTAGGGGCATATTACGGAAACACTAAAAAGTTCTCCACCGATCAGACCATATGGCAAAGATTTTAAAAAAACAACCACTCCTCGCTTACCGTAGAGATCGGAACATTAATGACATTTTGATACATGGCAAAACAAAATAAGCCTTCAAAAATAAAATAAAAGCTTGTGACTGCAGAACCTGTCAAACAAAATATAGAGGGACCATATCCGACACTACAGGTAGAACCCAATATAAGTCGGTGAGTGACGTTAGTTGTATTGCAGGTAATGTAGTATATTGTCTCTTGTGTAGAAGATGTAAAGAGACTATATATGTTGGAGAAACAAAACGAACCATAAAAGAAGGACTTGATGAGCACCAAAGAGATGTTACGATGCAAACAGATAAGCCCATATCAACAACCATTTTGTAGGACACAACAATGATGACATCCAGAAAGCCATTTTAAAGAAAATATACAAAGAGGGGAAAACATACAGGCTTCTTGTGGAAGACATTTTGATGCAAAGGCTAAACACAAACACACCAAATGGATGTAACGTTAAATCAAATTTTACACACTAACTCTGTGAATGACTTACTTATAACCGGAACTATGTATGTATCTTAAAAGCTCGGGAAATTCTAACGCGACATTAATTAACATTGCTAACGTCACTTCATTTCCTTTTTAATGTTTTGACATTACATCATTTCCTGTCAGTTATTTAGTTAAACTTTACAAAATGGATGTGACATAGTTCTTAAAAGACTGCGATTTTCCTGAAGAAGGCGTATGACAAAAATTTGTGAAAAAAAAAGTTTAATATAGACATTGATTTTATATTTTTTTCCCTTCAAAAAATTGATAGTAAATTTTATAAAATAATACATAATTAGAAAATTTGAATACTTTTTGAAATATTATGTTTGTATCTCAAATAAGAGCTTCACTTTGTCATGAATTTGTTTTAAAGTTTACAAAAAAATTCTGCTTCTTTGCAATGATGATAGTTTACATGTTTTGATAGTTTACAGGTGTTAACAGTTTACATGTGTTGATAGTTGTGTCTTAAAACATTAGACATATCCAAGATGATTAGCATGATTTAATAGGGTGAGCAGTCGAAGTATCAAATAAGTTCTGGAACGATCCAGTTGTCAAAAATGTTAAAAATGCATGTTAATATTTAATATTTCATCTGATCTATTTTCAGCCAATGGTATGTAATAATAGGTCACATGGGGATACACAACACTAGGGATTATAATCACGGCACCATTTACACATCATCCATTGTCCAACTATAAAGGAGATTCTTATTTTATACAAGGCATAAAAAATGGCTTTGGTTGTCATATTGGAACTATGCAAATTTAAACATTAATATTTTCCCTTTCTATATCTTATATCTAACTTCTATATCTTGTCTGTGACTTATCTTACACGCTAATGCATTTCACAGCCTAGAAACACCCCAACCCGTTCTCCCCATCCCATTTATATCTAAAATTAAAAACTAATCTCTTAATTAACTCCATTTGTATTATTTCAAATTAAAAGTCATCAAGAACAAAAAATGCAGTATACTAGAAATACATTAGTAGTGTAATATCAACGCTATGAAATTTAAATTTTTGAAGAAAAAATTCTGGTAATGTGGTTTATGCAAAGAAAAGAATGAGAATTTTTTACATATTTATATATATATATATATATATATATTTAATTTAATACTTTGAAACCCACTTCCAACCCTGTAACTGCTTTGGAAGCGGGGGAGAAATGTATGACCTTCCTCCTGTGATCAATAGAAGAGCAATCTTGCCAACTTGCAATGTTTTCCGCTAAAAAGTTAGGTAGAGTAATGCAGATGGTACCTGTTCAGGGCACCATACATTAATGGACACACAATAATTAATCAAATCGTGATATGGATGGGTTGTCAACAAAATATCTCAAAAGTTCATCATTATTTTCCCTTTAGTAACACAGATCACCATACTAAGCATGCACCATCACCACCTACCTATTGGGTTAGATTCTATATAGTTCCATGTTTCTGTTCTACTTTTCCATTGAGGGTAGGCGGGTTGTGTTACTGTCGACCTCACATCCTTCTTCTGTGTTGGAGGATTGGGACTTGTGCTAGGCTCTATGTCGGTTTTTGGAATATTTTCTTCTTTTTTATCAATCTCAGGTTTATCATCATTTATATCAGTAGTTGAAGGACTGGCTGTGACTACTTCATCTAAATATTTTACTTTAACTGATGCAACTTGGTTCTTGTCCACTGATTTCTCATCACTGTCTTTAGCTGGTTGGTCGCCATACATTTTGTCATATTGTTTGAACCAATCATAAGGAGTGGAAAACTTCTCTTGAGCTTCTTTCTCTGCTTCCTGTTCACTGCTACTGTAACTGCTGTCTCCATCTTCATCATAATAATCATAGTAATCATCGAACATTTCGCTGCTCAAATCATGCGATTCACTCTCAGAGCCCTTTGATTTAATTTGTCCGATTTTGCTGGTGCTTTTATTATTCTCATCTTCATCAACTTCATCATTCTCATCCTCATCATCTGTTTCACTATCAACATCATCATCATCATCATCAATATCATAATCATCTTCATCTTTGTCATCGTCATCATCGTCTTCACTGAAATCATCATCCTTAAACATTTTGTTGTCTTCCTTTTCTGTTTCCTCATCAGCATCTTCATTACTATCATCTCCGACTTCAACATCATCATCACCAACATCATCATCATCATCATCATCATTATCATTATAAGAATCATTTTCTGAGCTGTCTGTTTTTTCATTGATATCCTTTTGAGCATTTGCTACAACATCGTCTGTTATTGTTGCAATATTTTTCTTAAAATCACGATGGTCCCGATAGAATTTCTCTAAGCTAAATCCACTTTCATCTAAATCCTCATATCCTAAAAACTTTTTATCATCATTTCCCATGATTTCCTTCTTATCATCATCAGTTCCTTGATTATTATTTTCCTTCTTGGATTTTTTCCCATGCCTACGTCCTGCACCATTATCCCTGTGTCTGTGACGCTTGTGATCAACTTTAACGTTAGTGTCCGCAGCAGTACTGACAGTTTGCCAATTTGTCATATCCTCTGTTCCGCCCTCCACCGGAAGGATACTTACATCAGTATCATCATCTTCATGTTTGGAATCATCAGTAACTTTGTTGACAGTATCACTTCCACCACCAACAACTCTACCGTGCTCTTTGTTATATTTGTCATACAATTGGTCATACTTATCATGCAGTTTAGTAGTGTCACTGTTACCTAGGTGATTCCATTTTTCTGCCTTGTCATCAGTCGATCCAGAGACATCCTGCTTGTCCACAAATGGAACTATTGGCTTCAAATCATCATACAGTCCTCTATGACTCTGGAAAATACAAAAAGTAATTGTTGTTATAAAAACTTTAATGTTTTCTGCTTTTGAACTTTCATCCAACTAGAAAGAATATAAGAGCAAATGTATAGAAAAGATAGATGAGAAACATTTTTATCACACAGGTGAATAACCATCAACTCATTCAATGACACTAATAATCAATTTAGAATAGAGGAAAAAACAGCGTAGGGTATATATGGAAAACCTGCAACGGTGCCATCTGACCACCTGGACTTATATGTGTATATATATAATATATATATATTTTTTTTTAATGGGATTTAACACCATTTTCAACACATTACAGGTTATATTATATTATGGCATATCTAGATTTATTGGTGGAGGATTGATGACCTCAGAATGAATCTGAGTAGAACCACCGTCCTTTAGCAAATTACTGGCAAACTTTCTCATATGAAGTTTTTGATGCGAGCATGACTCGAATCTACAACCTAAGCGGTAAGAGGTAAGTGATCTTAAGACAGTGCCTTAGACCTCTTGGCTACGGAGGACCCCACTGTTGTTGGGGACCCATGTTTCAGAAAGCGATTTATAGAAGAAAATATATGTATCAGTTGTTTTTTGAGGAAAATCAAAATACTTGAATTTTCCAAATATCAAAAAGAAGATTTTTGGTGGTCAAAATTTTAGTCAATGTAAATTTTGAAGAAAAAAAACAAATCAGAATATGACGTGTTAAATGCCTACTAGTATATTAAAGGGAGTATATCAGGAAAAAATGCTATAAATGTCTTAAAAAATAAAATAATTATTAAAATGGATAAAAAGCATCTTGTTATCATTAATAAATATAAACTGATGGTCTGATATGGCAAATCCACCAAAACGTGACAAAATCGAAATCTAAACTGGAGTGGTAAACTTGAAACAAAATTTCAATTCTAAAAATTGACAGCACTTAATACTGTTTGATGTCATTCAGACTCTTTTTAAGATGATCAAAGGTGGATCTACTCTTTAAACCCAGCTTATTCTCCTTCCCTCATAAACTCCTATATTTTATTAAAATCCACTATATTTCTACTGAAAAACATCTGTGCCCGTTCAGATTTTTTGTTGGGAAAAAGTGGGAAATCTAATTTAGTCTAACCTAGAGGGGTAGCCCAAGTTAGGAAATTCCTTTTTTATATATTATTTTGGGATGTTAAAATGTATATTATTTTGACAATATGGGATCAGAGAGTATATGTAGGCATGATATATTGGAAAAATATGTGTTTAGACAAGTTTGAAAAATCTTGATAAATTCCCTTAAAGAAATGCTGAAAGTTCTATCACAAATTATTTAATAAGTACCAGAGTAATTGAAAAATCTGTTTACCCAATATTAAATTATGTTACATAGATTATTCCCATTTAAATCATTGTATTGCTGTAAAATTTGTTTTACATGACATACTTTCAAATGTAAAACAATTCATTTACCACTAAAAGGATCTCCTGATCCGATATGACACTAATTCCATTATAACGCGATTTTTGCTTGGCTGCCTTTTTTCGGTTTGGGGGGGGGGGGGGGGGATGTCATGGTATAATGATCAAATGACAACCAAACAATATATCGTCGCCATGTTTTGATTTGATCATCGCTCATCAATTAGACTTGATTAAAACAAACTGTTATAACCTTTACCTCATGGTGGTATCAACAGTTCGTAATAATTCGAGTGATTCAATAAATGCTGACACCGCCAAACACGAAAGTCCTACTGTGTGCAAACTTTGTTATCATCGAGTGATCACAAGGCAACCAAGCAGTTGACAGGTATAAATAAACTGTGGGTTTATTATTTTATTGTTGTAAGTACTCTTGATATCATTTTTTAACACTAATGACAATGAGTTAAAATTGAAGCACAATTTTTTTTATATACACACCATTTTTTTTACTTCCGGGTCAAACAGAAAAGGCTGCCAATTTTAGTTTTATCAAAACACAAAAACGTTTTTTTTGTTTTTTTCAAAAAATTGGTTTCCGCTCGATATCTCTTTCTTGATTCATATTTGGTAGAAAGATGTATGGTGATAAACTACAGCTCAAGTTTGATTTCTGTCAAAATCCCTGCATATTAATAAGGTGTTCTGGGCTCTGATTGGCTGATAGTTTCCGACCTCTTAAGTCTTTATTTATCAACCGATTTTGATAAAAATTTATATTTGGCTTTATATAAACAAGACCTAGGTCAAGTTCAACAATGGATGGAATTAGCACATATTTATAAGGTGATCTGGACTCTGATTGGCTGATGGTTTCCGACCTCTAAAATCTTTTTTGATGGACCGATTTTGATGAAACTTGATAATTGGCTTTATATCAACAAGACCCAGGTCAAGTTTGACAATGGACGGAATCGGCACATATAAATAAGGTGATCTGGACTCTGACTGGCTGACGGTTTCTGACCTCTTGTGATAGTCAAACTTGCTGAAATTTGCGATAGCTGCCATCTAAAATGTAGTTACAAAGTGGGGGCATCTGTGTCCCATGGACACATTTCTAGTATACATACTTACATAAGTCTATCTGTTGTAACCTAATACACATTGTATCACATTACAATGCAAACAATACCAATCACTTATAGCCGAACAGCAAGATTGGTGTGAATAACCAACATCCATTTTTTTCAAGGTAATTATTGCTATAATGCGTTATAACAGGACCCAAGTGTATTTCATGTATGACTTTTATCTCCCTTTTTTTATTTTTGTCATCCTAATACTGATATTTAATATTTCATTTTGACTGTAAAATAAATTATTACAAATTACAACTTATATAAATCACACTCAAAGTCTTCCAGCAGGGTAGAACCAGTACTAAGCATATGCAGATAAAGGTAAGGATGCCACACATAGCAGTGGTGGATGACCAAACCAATGGCCCTCTGATCCTGAATTTGATGTTCTATCACTGGACCATGTGCTCCCCGCAAAAAGTAAAAGTAACGTAAGATTTTATAAAAAAAAATTTATGAGGATAACTATTTCTGATTTTAAAAGAAAAAATCAACCACCTTTTCCATAATTTTTTTGGGAGACTAAACTGTAAACCAAATAGAAAAAAAAAAATAACACTTACAAACCAACAAAATGCATGATCTTCTACAAGAGAAACCAGCGACCTTACAAAACCAACAAAACTTATTAACCAGGACGAAAAACAGAAGCCAGGTAAACAATCGCTACGGGCTGTAGTAGAGCTATTATGAGAGAATAAGCAATCATGATGAACTAGGATAAAAATAATTCGGAAAAGCAATCAGGTCCAGTATGGAGGAGAGCAATAAAGTATCAAAACTGTGAGCTTCCCTTACATCACTGATTGCCACATAATCAAATTCTCCAGTGTTCCAATATGAGCTTCTTATTCTATTATGGCCAGGGGGTTTATGCAATAAGCAATGATTTTTCATTTTCAATGTCTCCGTGGAATAGGTTAATCTGACAGTAAAATATTGAGGTTATAAAGACATGTGACTGAAACTCTGAAACACTGACAGTTATAACAATGATATTTGTATATGTGTTGCATGTAATTCCGTAGTTTATAAGTCATGGTCGACACCAAATTTATTGGTTTGGCAGAGGCCTTGATATCGTATCTATGGTTTGCATTGTAGCTAGGCGCACTCGCCGTAGTCTGGTCTGTACATTTATGTCTTGGTTATTCACAAATAATTATCTCCATATGTGTATCATGCATTGTGAATGAGCATCTGAAAAGATCCCAAAAATCGTAAATTCCGTTGTTGTAAATTTAATTATCTCCCTTTATGAAATTAAATATAAATGAATTCACTGTATCTATATAATCCAACGGTTTATAAATCTGTCCTTTATATAGCATGTGAGTAGTCTTGAATCCTTTACTGGATCATACTCGTATAAAGCTATCGCTTCATGTATGTAAATTTGTCCACCCTGTCCAGATGTGTTGCATGTAATAGTATATAAGTCATGGTCGACACCAAATTTATTGGTTTGGCAGAGGCCTTGATACTGTATCTATGGTTTGCAATTGTAGCTAGGCGCACTCGCCGTAGTCTGGTCTGTACATTTGTCTTAGTTACTCACAAATAATTATCTCCATATATATATATACATTAAACATTAGAACTTTGTTGGCTCATCAGGGTTTGAAATTTCTTAAAAGAGCTACTCATTCTCCCTTTCCAACATTTTTATTCAAATGCTTAATATCAAAGAAATATAAGTAAGTTTCTTAAACTTATTCATACTGACCAAATGTTCATTCGTCATGGCGAGTGGATGAGTGGAATTTTCCAGCACTGCTTGAACATGGACGGCTGAAACACCACATATATCTCGACCTACTTATTTGGTCCCGGACAAATTCCTAGCTCGATGTATGCACAAGTATATATATTGTAATACTATGATGTTGGATAATACTTGGCTCAAACAACCCTTAAAGACATTTCTTCGAGTTACTTCTAGTGTGGAGATTTTTTTAAAATTCTGCACATATTTCTGCAACAGCTGATCATAACAGGGGCACCGAGAATGTTCAAGATTCACTCATTAATTATTGATTTTATTAGTTTATAAATATTTTATAAATATTTGAGCCATTATATAATGATTATGTAGGATATTTCCTAGTCAGACAGGCTACACCAATTGTCAATAAGTCAGGCAGACTACACCAATTGTCAATATAGAATATGATAAGTCTGCACCTAGCTTAAGAGTCAAGCAGCTGATGATTAATAACCTGTCCAGAAAAGGTTGGTGACCAGGTTTATAGCAAATATATCAATTAAGTACAAAATGCCATTAGATAATTGTGACCTTTGTACATTAATGAGTGGTTGCTTTCTGATGACTGCTAAATTGGACATCTGGTTGATACAAGCTGGGAGTAACAGCACAGAAGAGGGTGGAGGTTCAGGGGTTTTAGGTTTAGTTGGAATCTGACGGTCTAAGCAAACAGTTGAGTTTTGAAGCATATATGTGTGTTTAATAGTTAAACAAAATGTTGTGTAAAGGTGATCTTAGCCTTAGTTTAGGTTTAGCACCGGGAGAGAAAGTTTGTATAATAATGTTTAGCACCGGGAGAGAGAGCTTGTACAATAATGTTTAGCACCGGGAGAGAGAGCTTGTATAATAATGTTTAGCACCGGGAGAGAGAGTTTGTACAATAATGTTTAGCACCGGGAAAGAGAGTTTGTACAATAATGTTTAACACCGGGAGAGAGAGCTTGTACAATAATGTTTAGCACCTGGAGAGAGAGCTAGCACCGGGAGAGAGAGATAGTACAATAATGTTTAGCACCGGGAGAGAGAGCTTGTACAATAATGTTTAGCACCGGGAGAGAGAGCTTTTATATTAATGTTTAGCACCGGGAGAGAGAGCTTGTACATTAATGTTTAGCACCAGGAGAGAAAACTTGTACAATAAAGTTTAGCACCGGGAGAGTACAATAATGTTTAGCACAGGGAGAGACAGCCTGTACAATAATGTTTAGCACCTGCAGAGAGAGCTTGTACAATAATGTTTAGCACAGGGAGAGACAGCCTGTACAATAATGTTTAACACCTACAGAGAGAGCTTGTACACTAATGTTTAGCACAGGGAGAGAGAGCTAGAACAATTATGTAGAAATAAGGATATATCGAAAAACATTGCGCTGTCTGAGTTAGTTTGTATTGATGTTGGAACAAATAACAGCATTTTCATTTTTCTCTGAAAAAGCTAAACTTTTTACTCCAAGATCAATGCCTAATTTACTGGTTAGTGCTAAGCATTTAGATTATTGAAAGATATATAGTTCTGCTTAATGTTTGTATCATGCGACTGGGTTGGGTATCATACATTAAGCATCTGAAGTGTTCTTTCTAATGTTTGTATAATACGACCAGAGTTGGGTATCATACAAGGCATCTGCAGCATTCTTTCTGACCCACCAAATGATTACATTTTCTATAGTTCTGTTGGTATGAAGAAACTGAGTCAAGCATTGATTGTAACCTATTGCATAAACTCTTCTAACATTTGACCATTTATATACAAATTTGTTTGAGACAAAAACCTTTTATATTGACTATTCATGTGTCGATCCAAATTTTTTCAGAAGGATCAAGCTTTTTTTCATTATTTTTGAAGATAGATTAAACACTGATATTTATTGTTTAAAAATGTAATCACATGTCAGACTTTCTTGGCAGAAATTAGACTAATTACAATTATAATCTGACTGTTAATTGTATTGCAGAATTTTATGATGTAATATACCACATTATCAGGATGTTTCAATTTCAGCATCGGGGAAATCACACTTCATTCCAGGAATAATGGGTGCGCGAGTGAGAAAGCTGTCTAATCAAGCTGCAGCAGTAGCCATAATAATGGGTTTGGGGCGGAAAAAAAAAACAACAACGAAAACTATCAACAACATTACCAGTGGTCATTAAAATAGTGGAAATAAATGGCATGTTGATTCCATGATAAAGTGACAAGAAAAATCAATTAAAACTGTTTCTGTCGTTAAGATACAACCAACAAGGGAATAATCACAGTGAGTGATTGGTTGAATCCTGTAATCGGAAACAGCTTCCAAAGATACTGATGAAGGTTACCGGGTAACTAGATGTCTAAGTTTGGTGATGAAGGTAAACATCTGATGCTGATTTGCTAGAATGTTAATAAGAACCTTACATGGGTTGGAGGTTTGGATAGAAATTTCCGTCCTGAGGGATAACTTTTTTGGCGGGAAAGAGGCTAGGTTGAATTCCCACAAAAAAATATCCCAAGGGACAGAATTTTCTATCTGAACCAAAAAAGGCCATGTAAGATTATTTTTCTTGCATACAAAACACAATGAAAATTTTAATTTAAATTATTATAAAATTTTAATGGCTTTTAAAAAGTCAAATTAAATATATTTCGTCTATATTTTAATAAGTCGCAGCAGGGTAGGATGAGCAGGTGGAGGGGAAATCCTTGTCCGGTATGCAAGAATAAAATATCTAAACCCCAATCAGCTGAAAACAATCCAAACATTTGAAATTGTTAAAAATATATATTTTAACTTTGATACAAAAGTAATATAAGCTTAACACATATTGACACACTAACACTTTATTGAAATTATTAAATGTGATTTAAATAAAATTGTTGTTTGATTATGCTTTAGTAAACTTTCATAAACCTTCATAACTTAGAATATAGACCATGTATGTCTGATCTGGCGATATTTGAAAATTTATCAAATATATCATTTCTTAGAATACGGTATATTATGTTAATTGGTATTAACCGCATTCATCTTTGAAAACTGTGAGACAGCATGAAAATCATTGCGCAAGTGTTATTACAATTAGATTAGCTATGATGCAGAAAACATGTGCTAGAAAAGAACATTGTGCGACAAAACACTTCAGCAGAATAATGGCATCACATAATTACAACGGTTTATTGGCAAAGATAATGACTGAACATAAATTGCGTTCTTGTTTAGGGAGACAATACTTTTTGTCAGTTTCCTGTTTCAATTTTACTCCAATTTTATTCAATCAACAGTTTTAGCAATTATGACAGAAGTTCCAAATACTGCTGGGCACCATAACTCAATTTTCTCACTCACTCCCAATTGTATCAATAAATGTAAATTTTCTGTTTCTAAATGCAAACTTGCATGTTCTCGCTGCTCTGCATTAATAAACTTTATTGATCCACTATCCATTTTCATACTTGGATGGAAAATATCAGCTTTCTATTACCATGAGTTTGAAAGGAGTATTCAGCAACAAAAATCATTAAGATAACAAGCATGTTAGATAAGGCTAGTAGTTACATAATAATTCTGGTTATGGCTTCATTTGTCAATTTAATAACTTCTCTGGTCTATCTAATGCCTTTACTGTCTATCTAATGGCTTCTTTGGTCTATCTAATGGCTTATCTGCTCTATCTAATGGCTTCTGTGGTCTATCTAATGGCTTTACTAGTCTATATAATGGCTTCTCTGGTCTATCTAACGGCTTTACTAGTCTATATTATGGCTTCTCTGGTCTATCTAACGGCTTTACTAGTCTATATTATGGCTTCTCTGGTCTATCTAATAGCTTCACTGGTCTATCTAATGGCTTCACCTGTCTATGTAATGGCTTCTCTGGTCTATTTTATGGCTTTACTGGTCTATCTAATGGCTTCTCTGGTCTATCTAATGGCTTCTCTGGTCTATCGTATGGCTTCTCTGATCTATCTAATGGCTTCACTGGTCTATCCAATGGCTTCACTGATCTATCCAATGGCTTCACTTGTCTATCTAATGGCTTTACTGATCTATCTTATTGCTTCTCTAGTCTATTTAATGGCTTCACTGGTCTATCTAATGGCTTCATTTTGTCTTCCTAATGGCTTATCTTGTCTATCTAACGGCTTCTCTAGTCTATCTTATGGTTTCACTGGTCTATCTAATAGCTTCTATGGTCTATCTAATGGCTTGACTTGTCTATCTTATGGCTTCTCTGGTCTATCTTATGGCTTCACTTGTCAACCTTATGACTTCACTGGTCTATCTGATGGCTTCACTGGCCTACCTTATGGCTTCACTAGTCTATATAATGGCTTTATGGTCTATCCAATGGCTTCACTGGTCTATTAAACGGCTTCTCTGGTCCATTTAATGGCTTCTCTGGTCTATTTTATGGCTTCACTGGTCTATCTTATGGCTTCACTGGTCTATCTAATGGCTTCACTGATCTATCCAATGGCTTCACTTGTCTATCTAATGGCTTTACTGATCTATCTTATTGCTTCTCTAGTCTATTTAATGGCTTCACTGGTCTATCTAATGGCTTCACTGATCTATCTTATTGCTTCTCTAGTCTATCTAATGGCTTCACTGGTCTATCTAATGGCTTCGCTGATCTTTCTTATGGCTTCACTGGTCTATCTTATGACTTCACTGGTCTATCTTTCTTACACTTGTTTATACTGAGGATAACCTCACTTGTGGTTTGTCTGCAAAGTTTGAAAACCATTTCTCTAATTTTGCCAGACTGACAGTCACAGTAGTTTATTCAAGTTTTGTTAAAACACTTCCAGAGAGTTTCTGTTCATTATCGTTAACTACATGATTGTATTGTCTAACAATTGTACAAAAACATGCCTCCTCAACCCCTATATGCAGCAAGGTTAGAAGTTATGGTAATGGTGTGTTTACTTGTGTTGTACACACATGGTAAAAAAACCTGCATCACCTTCCATATATAAAAAATATCCACACCCTACATGGCAATATCACTAGTAGAATTTTGATGGTGGCAACACTCATTCTACCCAGGAAACTGAGCCACGAGCCGTCCATATGACCTTTGTTGGCAATCAATCTCCAAGACATTAGTATAATTGTTATCATATTTGACTCAGAAGCTCCAGAACTGACAAAAGATAAACGCAGATTAGAGTCATGACATATTGAAATTTGGCTGCTTATCTAGCCGAACATCGCTTACATTACATGCAAATCAAGCTCTCAGTGATCAAGACAATGATCTTGATTGGCTGAATGCTCATCCAAATGGGTATCCAAATAATTTATGTTGGCTTTGGGACCTGTTGCTGCATGTAAAATGATCCAGACTCGAATCAATATTGAAGGAACATGTTAACTATTTCTCATAGCCACTGGAGATTACCATTTCTTAAGTATGCTTTCTCTGGCTACAATCATTCCTGACATCTTAGGATTGAAATAAAATACAACACAATCAATACCAACTGAAACAAATGCTTTTGATGTAATTAAAGATAGGGGATAAATCTTTCAGGGAGTGCATAATTTTTTTTATGGTTTTATGAAAGTGAATAAACGCTATTTGGTTTTGACTTGATTTGAATCAATTTTTTTGTGAAATTAAAACAATTTGAAAAAAAGAAAGGATGTGAGAGAGTACAAAAAGAGGTCCAACAGAACCTGAATCGCTTAACTGGCAATAGATGCTACATGTAAAATATCTAACGTCTTGGCCTTAAACTTTCAGAGAAAATGATTTACTTAAAATGTGCTTATGAGCACTGTGGCAGGGCATTTGTGGTCAAATCACACTGGTTCAAGAACTCGTCTGAGATCTTGTAGTTATATAACTGCTGTGCAAGTTTGGTTAAGATTCAATGAAAAAAAAAGGTGCTATCGCGTATACAAGAAAAAGGTTAACAGATGGATGGACGACAGACAATTTACCATGACATAAGCCCTGCTGGTCTTTGGCCACTAGATCATTATATATAGAGAGTGAAAACAAGAAGAGAGAGAGAGTTTTTAAGGGTTTCACACAGTTCCCCCCCCCCCCCCCCCCCCCCCCCCCCCCCCCCCCATCTCTGTTTCAATATGTCAGTATGTCTCTTCTTCTGATGGTATGTTAAAGACCGTATCATTTTGTTGTTGGATACCATTGACATTTTGAAACATTTCTGAAACCTACAATTTAGATACATTTTCTAACACAGTTGTCAGAACTGGTTCAAATAACATCCAGCTGATGTTCCTTTTATAGTGTAGCGTTAATCATTGTAACATGTTCAAACATATTTAAATTCTATGTGTATATAACATTTTGGATTTGAACCATTTCATTCTACCTACGTTTCACATGATGGTATGGTGCCTTTTTTAATATCCATGTTCAAAACATCTTCATAATAATTATATTCCAACATGAATATGTTGATAGGACAAACATGCCCAAAACAATTGTTAGTAAATTTTACCAAAAATTATGTTGAAAAGGGGTTTTAACTCGTGTAAAAATCTGAGGGATGTTGAAAAACATCAAACATGACATTATTGTACAATTATAAAGATAAACACAAATATTTCCGAAATATAAGGCCTCCTTTATAAGACATGGATTGGAAACTGTCCTTTTACCAAAAATTAGGTTTAAAAGGCACCCCAACTTGTGTAAAAATTGACCGATGTTGACCAATATTAAACTTGGCCTATAATTTGTGATTATACAGCTATAAATCAAATATAAATTTAATACAAAGACCCTTTCATTGAAAGTTATTCATTGGAAACAAATCTGATGCATGGAGACGACCAAACAAACTGACAGCTGGGCCAACACTTAAATGCCAATTCAGCTGTCTTCGTATTTCTTAACATGTTTTGATTATATAGTTTTTGGTCCGATAATTATTGGTTATAATGTAAAAAATTTACTCAAGTCAATATAGCCAAACAACTGCAACCAAACATTAATTATTGGTAATGGTGTACAAAATTTACCCAAGTCAATATCGCCAAACAACTGCAACCAAACACGTAACTGATAGTCCATTAAATAACAAATGTTATTTTTCCATGTTTTAGTGCCATTTTATTTGTTTATTTCAATATACTTTCTTTATACCCTCGCCGTCTCCGCAGAGGGCTGCGGGTGAAGCGTTTTCAGACGTACATTATCAGACATTAGTAACGATTCACTCTCATGAATAATTCAGGGAAACATTCCTGCAACTTTCCAATTTGATACTCTATTCCTTTCATCTGAATCTATTTATTGTAACTCCAGACCTGAGACAAGATATCTGCTAAATAATTAATTTTTTTGCGGACAGTCAGACAGACAAATGAAATAGTATGGAAATATTTCTAGAAATGAATGTTACTTGTTGAAAGCTCATGAGATATGAATTTAAATGGAAATCATGCTTAGTAAGTGGGCTCAAATGGGTTACTGTGATGTAACCTTTGCTAGTTATGTATAACCTTTCAACAAATGACATGCATTTCTTATATTGGTACTACCAATGACATTCATTATTTATATTTGTATTACTAATGACATTCATTATCTATATTTGTATTACTTATGACATTCATTTCTTATATTGGTATTAATAATGACATTCATTATTTATATTTGTATTACTACTTATGACATTCATTATTTACTTGGGTATTACTAATGACATTCATTATATATATTTGTATGTATATATGACAAATATTGTATATGACATTTATAATGTCATTCATTACTTATATTTGTATTACTACTAATGACATTCATTACATATATTGGTATTACAAATGACATTCATTATATATATGTGTATGTATATATGACAAATATTGTATATGACATTAAAAATGCCATTCATTACTTATATTTGTATTACTACTTATGACATTCATTACTTATATTTATATTACTAATGACATTCATTATTTACATTGGTATTACTAATGACGTTCATTACTTATGTTCATACTACTAATGACATTCATTATTTACATTGGTATTACTAATGACATTCATTACTTATATTTGTATTACTAATGACATACATTACTTATATTCATATAACTAATGACATTCATTATTTACATTGGTATTACTAATGACGTTCATTACTTATATTATATAAATAGAATGAATGAATAGGGTTTTATGGTGTACCAACACATTATAGGTTATTCGACGCCAACAGGAAGGAAGATTCCAGGTTCACTCTACATGTACAAAAAACAACAAATTAACATACAGATTAAAAAAATACATCAACAAATGAATATACAGAATGAATCTAGAACCTTGATACCTGCAGAACTGCAGAGTTTCAGCAAATTCTATCATATTACTCAATCTGTCGCTTCTTACAACATGCATAAGCCACAGTGATTCTATTCTTGCCATCACTCATGGCTCCCTGGAACCACACAGGGGTTGATAATTTAATCACAATAGTGAACTTGACAAAAAATTATAAAATGAACATGACACCTATTTGGAGGATTCCTACCCTTCTGCAGAGAGCGACAGTGATTCTATTCTTAGCCGGAACCACACGGGCTTCAAGGCAAATAGATGATGTCAGTAAAAACTGAGAATTTAGTAATATTCAACACAGATAACATGAAAAAAAAGTTGAACTGATAAAATGCATAGGTATATGCACAGTGGATGGTGATTTTTAGTAAAAATAAACCAACAAGTGATTTTTAGGGCAGTTAAAAACCTGGACCGATTTGCATTTTGGAATATTAGAAGCCCTTAATGGTACCATAGAAAATGACCATATTCAAAAAGCCCCAATATTGACCCTGTAAAATGCATTTCTTTTAAATATAGATTTTTCAGCAAATTTGAATGTGTTTGTTTCAAATATTCTCTACTCTTTCAAAATATGTATATTTTATACAAAATAAGGAAAATGCATTTTTAAAGAAGAAGAAACAAGGATTATTTATAACCCCCATTATGTGACTACCCCACGGAAGCACTTCCTTTTTCCAATGGTGGTACAATGCCTTATAAGCCACCTAGTGGGAAGATATATCATGCTAGATATATCCAGTGTATACAACAGGCTTCTTGCTGTTCCGTCACTGTTCATTCGCCAAAAACATTACAATTACTACCAATAAACAAGACTGACCGTTGTTTGTCCGCATAAATCAGTTAAAAGCAATGTTGTGCATAACCATAAATACAATATAGTTGTCATCATGTCAGTTTGGAGTAAATTATACTAAGACATGATCACTGTGGGAAAAAATGTAACTTTGTCTTTTTAGAACAGATTTTTCAATCAATTTATTAGTTGCTGTAATGTGAATTTTTGATGAATCTGGGTGAAAATATCAATTTAAACTTGGGAGCCATAGAAAAAACACATAATGAGTGTCACATTGTATCAGACTGCGCTATATCAACACTGCAGTGTTCTTCAGCATCTACTGAATTTATCATAATTTTTACTTTTTACAACAAAATCAATATGTGGCGTCTGATGCACTAAGGTTGTATAAACGTACAATACTGCAATACTTCGGCATTAATTGAATTCATAAATGGTGATCTTGACTTTCAACAACAAAATCAATAGATTTCTTTGCAATATAACAATTAATTCACTGTTAGCAAAGGACAAAATGCATATTGATTTATAAACAAAAGACAGTCGGGATGACCCCAAAATCACCTGTGGCATCAGAGACCATGCCAAATAATATGTTGTAGTATGGTGTTTAGCGTTGCTTTCAACAATTTTTCAGATATATTGCAGTAGTGTCTTTTTGAAAAAGTAGTCTAAGTGCTGCCACACTGGAGTATCAAGCTGCAGGCACATGGTATGATACCACACCCAGTCACATTATACTGACACTGAGCTGACCAGACCTAGAACTATCCTCTAAATGATGAGTGCCTTGCAAAAGAAGACAAATTCTGATAATGCAATGGCCATGATAATGATGATCTCTGACATTTAGATTTGGTCATTTTAATAACTCGTATAATGGTAACCTCTGACATTTAGATCTGGACATTTTAATAACTCCTATAATGGTAACCTCTGACATTTAGATCTGGGCATTTTAATAACTCCTATAATGGTGACCTCTGACATTTAGATCTGGGCATTTTAATAACTCGTATAATGGTGACCTCTGACATTTAGATCTGGGCATTTTAATAACTCCTATAATGGTAACCTCTGACATTTAGATTTGGTCATTTTAATAACTCCTATAATGGTAACCTCTGACATTTAGATCTGGGCATTTTAATAACTCCTATAATGGTAACCTCTGACATTTAGATCTGGGCATTTTAATAACTCCTATAATGGTAACCTCTCATATTTAGATTTGGTCATTTTAATAACTCGAATAATGGTGACCTCTGACATTTAGATCTGGGCATTTTAATAACTCCTATAATGGTAACCTCTCATATTTAGATTTGGTCATTTTAATAACTCGTTTAATGGTAACCTCTGACATTTAGATCTGGACATTTTAACAACTCCTTAGTAGTATAATGGTAACCTCTGACATTTAGATCTGGGTATTTTAATAACTCGTTTAATGGTAACCTCTGACATTTAGATCTGGGCATTTTAATAACTCCTATAATGGTAACCTCTGACATTTAGATCTGGGCATTTTAATAACTCGTTTAATGGTAACCTCTGACATTTAAATCTGGGCATTTCATTAACTCCTATAATGATAACCTCTGACATTTAGATCAGGGCATTTTAATAACTCATTTAATGGTAACCTCTGACATTTAGATTTGGTCATTTTAATAACTCATTTAATGGTAACCTCTGGCATTTAGAACTGGGCATTTTAATAACTGGTATAATGGTAACCTCTGGCATTTAGATCTGTGCATTTTAAAAACATTTTTGAGAGAATATATACTGAAACAAAAAAGAAACTTTTGCTAAGTTTGAATGTGAATATTTTGTTAACATTTTACTAAATTTGGCTGAAATTTTCTGTTTTGTTGTAGTCTTATCAATCTACTGAAATAGTTAAACTGGACAGAAATTATCCATTTTATTGTTTGATTTAAAATTTAAAACAGGAAGGGATGGATTTCAAAATTGGGTTATCAGTAGCATGTTTGGCCGCCGCGTGTGATGTTGACTGCTTGACAGCAGCGTCGTATTGAGAGCATAAGTTTGTTTATGTCAGCCTGTGGGATAATAAAAATAATAATATATAAGAGCCTTTAGTGTCCTAGCTGTCATTTTTTTTAAACCACACCAGGTATATTTCATAATCTTTCATTATTATTTGTTGTATGGCGTTAAATCCCATTAAAGAAAATCGCTACAGTGTCTGTCTGAAATAATATTCTAAACTCTGCCACACTGGAATATCAAGCTGTAGACATATGATATGATACAACATCCAGTAACATTATACTACCACGGTCCTGACTAGACCTAAAACTATCCCCTAAATGCTCAATGCCATGAAAGGAACCGTTTTTCAAGTCTTCAAGACATGTTTGACATTCTTTCACAAGATCCCAGGAGTGTATAAGTACAGAATCGTAAAATATAAAGTTTTATGCACCGAATAATCAAATGCAGCATGTCTTTATATGTGTAACATCGGATAGTCTGATCCATGTTTTTGAACCATTCTGTTATCATTCAGACAAGTTGTTTATGGACTCAACTGACAAATTTGTTACATACTGTCACATTATGCCACTGAATACACAAAATATGATACCTTTCAACCATTTAAAAGAGTTATGCATCTTTCCATAGAACCAAAATTATATGCACACCTACTGAAACATCCTAATTTCATATTTTTACCATGTAGGTGTATTATTTTCAGAAAAATATTGTGCAAAAATAATTAAAATTGCCATAGGTCCCATTATCAGTGAAGTACATTAGTATGTAAATCTATAATAATTCATTCATTGCAGTACATTAGTATGTAAATCTATAATAATTCATTCATTGTAGTACATTAGTATGAAAATCTATAATAATTCATTCATTGCAGTACATTAGTATGTAAATCTATAATAATTCATTCATTGCAGTACATTAGTATGTAAATCTATAATAATTCATCCATTGCAGTACATTAGTATGTAAATCTATAATAATTCATTCATTGCAGTACATTAGTATGTAAATCTATAATAATTCATCCATTGCAATACATTAGTATGTAAATCTATAATAATTCATTCATTGCAATACATTAGTATGTAAATCTATAATAATTCATCCATCTTTCGGTACAGAAATCAGACTGTAAGCATTCAGGTGCATTGTGAGGACATTGCGCAAAATTTTATATAAGTGCTGTCGAAATTTTCCAATATTGGATGATCAAGCAAAAGTGGCTTCTATCAGATAATGATATTCCCGAGTGTACAAACAATTTACATGGTGAATTCACCGTAATTTTATTTATTTGCACATCTTCCTTAGCAACCAGACTTTCTGGTAGACATGCTGTTCAAAGCTGTGACAAAAGTAAATAAATGCCAGTTACCATAAAATAAAATTTGTGCATAAAGGGAAGTTTTTTGAGTTACATTGTTTGAAAAGTATAATTCATGGATATAATTAAAGGTCGATTATTTACGTATTCCATTAATAATTGTTACTGCCTGTTACAAGGTTATACTGAGAAAAATAAATCCATTGTGTACTACATAACTTTATAGTACCAAAATAGCATCTACATTCAACAAAATTTAAATCAATTATCTGCCCCTTGATCAGATGTTAGATACTATTGACAAAATGAATGGACCCATTATGTTTATTTTCCTTATCTGATGAGGCTTCTGGGACATCATTATTCACTATTCTGATAGTGTTAATGTTGTTACATGCTGTATATGGTGTTTAGTCACTTATAACAATTTTTCAGTCAATTTGCGCTGGTGTCTTCTTGAGACAGTAATCTGAGCATTGCCACACTGGAGTATCATGACTTAGACACAAGGTATCAAAGGTATGATACCCCACCAAGTCACATTATATTGACACTGGCGGACTACACCTAGAATCATCCTCTTTTCCCAAGCACATAATGTCTTGTAGTACCATTTTTCATGTATTTGGTAAGACACGGCCGGGAATTGAATCCAGGATCTTCCAAATACAAAGTGGACGCCTGACAATGTTTATTTTCTAGTCAGACAAAATTAATGGGAAACCATGCTTTATTTTCTTATCTGACAAGCTATTTGACACAAAATCATTTTCTAACCTGACAACAAAACGATGCCGATCAGAGATTTTCAAGTGAGGGTTGAGCTGCAGAGGGCATTTTCGTGGAACATCTATAAGGGTGATGATGAGTAATTCAGATTTATTCTCTTGTCCGATAGTGTAAATGGGAAAGCCATGAATAATATCTTTATCTGGCAACATTATAACAACATAATAAAGTGAAATCAAATTTTATTTTTCTGATCTGCAAATATCAAAGAAGAAATGGAGTTTTATTTTCTAACGTATCAACATTGAAGAGATACCAACATTTCATTTTCTCATCTGATAATTTACACAAAGTCAAACCAGTGTAAGCAGTCACCTCTATTAAGCAGCCACTTGTCTTAAGCAGCCACATTTGCTATTTCACATTTCTAAGCCTTCAGAGCAAATACACCTGTATTAAGCAACAACCTGTCTTAAAAGGCCACTTTTGCTCCTTCCCTTGACTGACTGCTTAAAACAAGTTTAACTGTATTCTAAGTAATCATACTGAACATTATCAACTGAGTTACTGTCTTGTCTAATTATTGGCCAATATCCATCCCTAATAAAGCCATTTTTGTCTTGATTAGCTTGGTGCCAATTATTGTCTAAATTGATAATATATGACAGTGATCTTTAAATAAATTATGATATTAATTCCCCTGCCCCACTACACACCATTCTCTGATGTAAAACAAGTTGTTTTTCTACACAACATTTAAAACCTTGCCGGCAACCTATGTCATGTTTGGTTCCCTTCCAGGTGTCATTAAATATCACCCTGCTGGGCGGTCTGTAAACGTTAGCCAATACATCTTAATAATTGTGTTAAATCACCATTAAACCACAAATGCAGTCATCTTGTCTTACACGCAATTTTCAAAACTGGAAAACACAAGCAGCCTCATCAATTTGCAGAGAAGTGTGAATTTATGCGAAACTATTTCTATGCCGCCAATGTCACATTACTTTTGGTAAAAAATGCTCATTTACTTGTTAATCTGAGAAAACCGTCTCAGAGACAGAATGCAAGCTTCCAGATGACGATGATGAGTGGCAAAAATATACTACACTTTCTATATTTCAAGTCGCAATAAAATTTTTTGTTACTTTGGAGTTTGGTTAATTATGAGGACCCACCCCACCCCGGAGTGAAAGGGTTCAGGTTTGACTGCACATTTCTATCCCATATAAAAGTGAGATACATACATTACGATTTTCTGAACCCTTTGAAAAATTGTGGATTATTTCTAATTTGAAAAGGGGAATCATTATCAGAAACCAGGGAAAAGTTTGTCTGTGCTATAATCTAGTGTATTCAGGCTGTCCTTGAAAACTAGATTGTTTGCTGTGCTCCTACCTACTCTCTCAAAATTGCAGCTTAACCCAAACTTTTTTATTGACTTTCAAACAGCTCAGTCAGTTACGTGTCCGACTATCAATCCAGGGGTCGTGAGTTCAAATCCCTCTCTATTATGATTGACATTGTGTCTTATTGTCATTTGTCTCTCACTGCTGATTTAAGTAAGAAAGTTACTTTTGGAGATTGGGCGTGTTCGAGTACTGGTTAACCTTTCCCAGAAAAAATGGGTTAGGTTAACTAATTGTCTGTTAGTCCTCGATGGCATTAAAATGATGCTAAATATTCAATCAATCAATCAATGTTTCCTATCATGCTAAAATATAGGAATGTACCAGACAATTATACTCTGCAAGTCATTGATTTCTTCTCTTTTATATTATATCCAAAAATACTAGAGCAGATAAAGCACCATCAGTTATTTGATTAAAAATGTTTGAAAGGGAGGACGAGTAGCTTTTATAAGAAATTTCAAACCCTGGAGCTAAAATATCTATAAAAGTATGGGACTATTGGAGAAAGACAAATATTATATATAAATCTAGTCCATTATCAGAGTACACAGTTCTCTTTTATCTAGTATTGATGAAGCAGTATTGATGAAGCTTTTATTGATTGATATATCTGTTATAATTAGTAATCATATTCAACAATATCACATTCATCCATTCTCCATATGTAAATCGATGATAATATTGTGAAAATAGAACTCTGACTAAGGTGACCCGGACGCGACATCAATCAATAGAAACTAGACAATAATGTGTATGAATCATGCTGCTCCTCTCAGACCGATTCCGTGCATGCTGAAACAAGCTAAGCATGCATAATGTTCCATGTTTCCAATTCCCAATACTTGCCATTACGAATTACAAGGTTCGTTACAAAGAATCATTCGTATCTAATAATCAGGTTGTTTCCTACCAGCCGGGCCCAATTAGCTCAGTCGGTTACGTGTCTGACTATCAATCCAGGGGTCGCGAGTTCAAATCCCTCTCTGTTATGATTGATATATGACATTGTGTCTCATTGTCATTTATATCTCACCGCTGATTCAAGTAGGAAAGTTACTTGTGGAGATGGGGTGTGCTCAAGTATAATATTGTGAAATTTCAAAAAATATATATTCAGGGGTGAGAAACTCTTAGCCATAGCACAAAGTCATGACTTCTGGGCAATATGCTTTTGTCCATGTGTACAAATGACCACGGATCTTCTGGGCAAGATGCTTTTATCCATGTGTACTTATGACCACGGACCTTCTGGGCAAGATGCTTTTGTCCATGTGTACATGTAAATATAGACCTTCTGGGCAAGATGCTATTGTCTATGTGTACATATGACCGCAGACTTTCTGGGCAAGATGCTATTGTCTATGTGCACATTTGACTACAGACCTTCTTGGCAAGATGCTATTGTCCATGTGTACCTATGACCGCAGACTTTCTGGGCAAGATGCTATTGTCTATGTGTACATATGACCGCAGACTTTCTGGGCAAGATGCTATTGTCCATGTGCACATTTGACTACAGACCTTCCGGGCAAATGCTTTTGTCTATGTGCACATTTGAATACAGACCTTCCGGGCAATATGCTATTGTCTATGTGCACATTTGACTACAGACCTTCTGGGCAAGATGCTATTGTCTATGTGCACATTTGACAACAGACCTTCTGGGCAAGATGCTTTTATCTATGTGCACATTTGACTACATACCTTCTGGGCAAGATGCTATTGTCTATGTGCACATTTGACTACAGACCTTCTGGGCAAGATGCTATTGTCCATATGCACATTTGACTGCAGACCTTCTGGGCAAGATGCTTTTGTCTATGTGCACATTTGACTGCAGACCTTCTGGGCAAGATGCTATTGTCTATGTGCACATTTGACTGCTGACCTTCTTGGTAAGATGCTCTTGTCCATGTGCACATTTGACTGCAGACCTTCTGGGCAAGATGCTATTGTCCATGTGTACCTATGACCGCAGACTTTCTGGGCAAAATGCTATTGTCTATGTGTACATATGACTACAGACCTTCCGGGCAAAATGCTTTTGTCTATGTGCACATTTGACTACAGACCTTCCGGGCAATATGCTATTGTCTATGTGCACATTTGACTACAGACCTTCTGGGCAAAATGCTATTGTCTATGTGCACATTTGACTACAGACCTTCTGGGCAAGATGCTTTTGTCTATGTGCACATTTGACTACATACCTTCTGGGCAAGATGCTATTGTCTATGTGCACATTTGACTACAGACCTTCTGGGCAAGATGCTATTGTCCATATGCACATTTGACTACAGACGTTCTGGGCAAGATGCTTTTGTCTATGTGCACATTTGACTGCAGACCTTCTGGGCAAGATGCTATTGTCTATGTGCACATTTGACTGCTGAACTTCTTGGCAAGATGCTCTTGTCCATGTGCACATTTGACTGCAGACCTTCTGGGCAAGATGCTATTGTCTATGTGCACATTTGACTGCTGAACTTCTTGGCAAGATGCTCTTGTCCATGTGCACATTTGACTGCAGACCTTCTGGGCAAGATGCTATTGTCAATGTGCACATATGACCGCAGACCTTCTGGGCAAGATGCTATTGTCCATGTGCACATTTGACTACAGACCTTCTGGGCAAGATGCTATTGTCCATGTGCACATTTGACTACAGACCTTCTGGGCAAGATGCTTTTGTCTATGTACACATTTGACTGCAGACCTTCTGGGCAAGATGCTATTGTCCATGTGTACATTTGACTGCAGACCTTCTGGGCAAGATGCTATTGTCCATGTGTACATTCGACTGCTGACCTTCTAGGCAAGATGCTATTGTCCATGTGCACATTTGACTGCAGACCTTCTGGGCAAGATGCTATTGTCTATGTGCACATTTGACTGCAGACCTTCTGGGCAAGATGCTTTTATCCATGTGTACATATGATTACGGACCTTCCGGGCAAGATGCTATTGTCTATGTGCACATATGACTACAGACCTTCTGGGTAAGATGCTATTGTCTATGTGCACATTTGACTGCAGACCTTCTGGGCAAGATGCTATTGTCTATGTGCACATTTGACTGCAGACGTTCTGGGCAAGATGCTTTTATCCATGTGTACATATGACTACGGACCTTCTGGGCAAGATGCTATTGTCTATGTGCACATTTGACTACAGACCTTCTGGGCAATATGCTATTGTCTATGTGCACATTTGACTGCAGACCTTCTGGGCAAGATGCTATTGTCTATGTGCACATTTGACTGCAGACCTTCTGGGCAAGATGCTTTTATCCATGTGTATATATGACTACGGACCTTCTGGGCAAGATGCTATTGTCTATGTGCACATTTGACTGCAAACCTTCTGGGCAAGATGCTTTTGTCTATGTGCACATTTGACTGCAGACCTTCTGGGCAAGATGCTTTTGTCTATGTGCACATTTGTCTGCAGACCTTCTGGGCAAGATGCTATTGTCTATGTGCACATTTGACTACAGACCTTCAGGGCAAGATGCTATTGTCTATGTGCACATTTGACTGCAGACCTTCCGGGCAAGATGCTTTTGTCTATGTGCACATTTGACTGCAGACCTTCTGGGCAATATGGGCAAGATGCTATTGTCCATGTGTACATATGACCACAAAAGCATGTGGATCAGAAGATCTTTGGTCACCTCTACACATGGACAAAAGCATCTTGCCCAGAAGGTCTGTGGTCACACATACACATGGACAAAAGCATCTTGCTCCAGAAATTCATGGTAACATGTACACATGGACAAAAACATCTTGCTTAGAAGTTCCATGACCACACAGACAAAAGCATCTTGCCCGGAAGGTCCGTAGTCATATGTACACATGGACAAAAGCATCTGACTAGAAGGTCTGTCCATGTGTACAAGTGACCAAAGGTTTGATCCAGATGCTTTTGCCCATGTGTACATGTGGCCAAGGACCTTCTGGGTAAGATGCTTTTGTCCATGAGTAGAGGTGACCAAAGATCTTCTGATCCACATGCTTTTGTCCATGTGTGCAAGTGACCAAAAGTCTGATCCAGATGCTTTTGCCCATGTGTTCATGTGACCAAGGTCCTTCTGGGCAAGATGCTTTTGTCAATGTGTACATGTAACCAAAGAGCTTCTGATCCAGATGATTTTATCCATGTGTTCATGTGACCAAAGATCTTCTGATTCGATGCTTTTGTCCATGTGTAGATGTGACCATGGACCTACTGGGCAAGATGCTTTTTGTCAATGTGTACATGTGACCAAGGTCATTTTGAGTATATCAGGAAAATATGCTATAATTGCTTAAGAATGAAGATTAATTTTAAAATATAAATGGTTTGGTATGCCAAATCCACCAAAATGTGAATTGAAATCAGAGCTGTAAACTTGAAACAAAACTGTTTGATGACCTTCACATTGTCATTAAGACTTTTTCTAAGATGCAATAATTCTTATAACATGTAAACTTGTTTAACTGATCAAATTGAAATCATAATGAAATCACGCGACACATTTGATATGTCACAAAACAGGTTGCGATTTTAAATGGGAAAAACCTAAGCACTAAGTCCAACATTTTAATGTATTATTTTTGCATGTTTAAACTGATATCCTTTTGGCAATGCAGGGTCAATGAGTATATAATAAGCATTAAATATTGGGGAAATTGCTAGACACAAATTTTTTATATGTTCCCTTTAATTTGTTGTTTTTGTGTATGGAGAGTAAGTGTAGAATGTTCCCTATAACCTCAACATGCTGAACAACACAACTTTTCATTCATTTATTGATTCATTCATTCTATGACCACTCCATGCAATGGTCATCTGATAAAAATTTATTTTGAAATGTCACATGAAAAGACGAATAACAAACCAATCAAATCTCAGTCTATTTAATCCATCAATCCAGTATCAGAGATACAGAGTACAGAGACTACCTTTCCCAGTCTGTTCAATGTCAGAAACCTCATAATAAAAATTCACTTACTTATATAAAACAGCCCTTCTATCGATGAAAGTCACAAAGCAATATGCACAAAATAACTGTAACTGTATATAATCAGAGAATGAGATAGGACAGTTGTGAGATGAATTCTTGCAATCAAAGTAATTGATTTTGATTACGCAACTGATCAAGAATAACTCAACATCAAAAGAGTCTACTCTGCAAACCAATACAACATGACGTACAAGGACTATTATAGGCCCGCCACACACATCGGGAGCACTGATAGGTCTTGATGAGCACTAACCTTCAGTTGTTGTTGTGTAGTGTAACTTAGCTTTGCTGTCAACAATTTTTCAGTCATATCGCGATGATGTCTATTTGAGACAGAAGTCTCAGCACTGCCACACTGGAGTATTATGCCACAGACACATGGTACGATACCACACCTAGTCACATTATACTGACACTGGACCAACCAGGCACACAACTATTATTTGAATGCTGAGTACCAAGCGAGAATGCTAGACCCAGTCCATTTTAGGAGTAACTCACATGTCTAGACCCAGATCAATCTAAGAGTAACTCATATACATGTCTATACCAAGTCCTGTTTAGAAGTACTTGCATGTCTAGACCCAGTCAAGTTTGGAGGTTACTTGCATGTCTAGACACAGTCCAGTCTAGGAGTAACTGGCATGTCTAGACCCAGTTTAGTCTAGGAGTAACTGGCATGTCTAGACCCATTCCAGTCTAGGAGTAACTGGCATGTCTAGACACAGTCCAGTCTAGGAGTATCTTGCATGTCTAGACCCATTCCAGTCTTGGAGTATCTTGCATGTCTAGACCCAGTCTAGGAGTAACTTGCATTTCTAGACCCAGTTCAGTCTAGAGTAACTTGCATTCCTAAACCCAGTTCAGTCTAGAGTAACTTGCATGTCTACACCCAGTCTAGAAGTTACTTGCATGTCTAGATCCAGTCCCGCCTAGGAGTAACTTGCAAGTCTAGACCCATCCCAGTCTAGGAGTAACTTACATATCTAGACACAGTCAAGTCTAGGAGTATATTGCATGTCTAGACCCAGTCCAGTCCGGGAGTAACTTGCATGTCAAGACACAATCAAGTCTAGGAGTAATTTACATGTCTAGACACAGTCAAGTCAAGGAGTATCTTGCATGTCTAGACCCAGTCCAATCTAGGAGTAACTTACATGTATAGACCTAGTCCAGTCTAGGAGTAACTTGCATGTCTAAGCCCAGTCCAGTCTAGGAGTAACTTACATGTCTAGACCAAGTCCAGTCTGGGAGTAACTTGCATGTCTAAGCCCAGTCCAGTCTATGAGTAACTTACATGTCTAGACCCAATCCTGCCTACAAGACTTGCATGTCTAGACCAGTCAAGTCTAGGAGCAACATACATGTCTAGACCCAGTCCAATCTAGGAGTATCTTGCATGTCTAGACCCAGTCCAGTCTGGGAGAAACTTACATGTCTAGACCCAGTCCAGTCTAAAAGTAACTTGCATGTCATAGTTTGACTATCAGTCTGTAAATGACCACTTCTGAATGATAACAGAATAAACATAAAACAAGGACAAGAATAATCAAACATAGGAAGTTACTGATTCATGTACACAAAGCCAGACATATTGATGATTGAGCTGTGATTACCATCCAGTTGATGCAATGTTGTCCAAGGATGAATGTCTAAACTCTGCACAGTAGATATGGAGACTGAAACATGAATAATCAATGTGGAAATCAAGGTTTTCAGCCACCAAATGGAGCTATTGAACTCTATTCCGCATACTCATGAATTCTAAATGTATCTGTAACTAAATTACAGTGCTTCAGAGTCAAGATACCAGAAATTGGCAGGAGAAACTTTTATCGTTTATTACATTTTGGTTACAAAGAACAGGTCAAGAGAAGGTCCTGGTAGATAGTTAAATTTTATACAGCAACCACTGTTACTGGTGGAAGAAGATCCCAGATGCAGATATACAGTCCGTTTTTGGTTGCAAACATAATTGTTATTGCCCGATACAGGTAAGACAAGCATAGGTACTCAATTATGAATTGCTTGCATTAAAAATGGTAATTACCCAGTTACCCAGGCCATCTTTAAAAAAATATTTGTTTGCTGTATTTTTCATGTGGGTAGATAGGTAACTAATTTTTTTTCTTCCAAATTTTAATTTTGCACAGTCATTTTAAAGGGATTTTATCAGGGATAAAGAGCTATAAATGTCTAAAAAATAAAATTATTTTAAAAAAAAGATAAAGAGCATCTCATTATCATTGATAAATAAAATCCAATTGGTCTGGTATGTCAAATTCACCAAAACGTAACATTATCGATGTTTGAATTGGAGTGCAAAACTTGGAACGAAATCCCCATTCTAAAAATAGACAGCACTTAATTACCTTTATATCATCATTCAGACACATTCTAAGATGAAATAAATTGTATTACGTGTAAACCCTGTATACGGCATCATATTGAAATCAAAATGTAATCGCGTGACTCATTTAATACATCACAAAATATGTTGCAATTTTAAACAGGAAATCTATTATAATCTAACCTAGGTGCATAGCCCAAATTAGGAAATCCCTTTTCAATATTTTATTTTGTCATGTTTAAAAATATATCCTTTGGGCATTGCGTATCAGTGAGTATTTATATATATATATAAGGATGCTATATTTTAAATAAATATTTTAAGACAATTAAAATTTTTTGAAAAATCCTGATATATTCACTTTATAGAAAAAAGAACATAAATCATGAAAAAAAAAATCAAACGTCTTGAAAATCAAAAGAAGTTTGGGTAGCGGCAATTTTGAGTAAGAAGGTAGGAGTAAGGCAAACAATTTATTTTTAAAGGACGGCCAATCTTTACACCTATACCGTACAATGATGATCTTTAAACTTCGAATCAACTGTACAATTTTCCTACACAAAAGTTTTTTTACCAAGCTGGGCTCTACGAAGAGCTCAGTGGTGACAGGTAAGTGATCTTGAGACACTTCCTCAGACTACTGGGCCACAGAAAGCCTTTAAAACATACCATTATTGGAAAGACAACACTTGTCAACTATGGAGGTCTGCATTTTGTTTATAGTATGAGGAACAGAATTGCCCTCATTCCTGAATAGACAGACTGGTCTGCTCGAGTACTGGTTTACCTTTCAGGATCCCACGAAACAGTGGCTAGGTTAACTGATCATCTGTTAGCCCATAATGGCATTATAATGACGCTTAATATTTAATTAATCAATCAATCAATTAATCAATCATATGAAGTACTGGACCTTAATTCATCACTAATTTGCATCCAAGATTTAGACTCAGACTCAAAATGTAAAACTTTTAAGATTTACGTTACTTTTATTAAATAAGAAGATTACTATATTCATTTGCTGAAACAAGCAGTTTTAATGATTATATAACAGAAAATGTTACAGGATCATATTTATCACTAACAATTATTGTATATTTATTTGACTTTTTAAAAATGTAAGATTTGAGTCTAGGTCCGATTCTCTGACTCAAATTACTGATGAATTTAGGCCCAGTACTAACATTAGTCATACGCTTCAATACTAGTAATGTAGGAAACAAAAAACACATTTTTTTTTTCTACTATTTCAAACAGAATTAGATATAAGCCTGGTTGCATGATTGCATTCCTATTTTTTGTGATTGGCATTAGCTCTTCATATTTTCTACAGACAAAACCAAAACTTCGCAAGGTCATCCTTAGGTACAGTCAGCCAATCTAAACTGAAAATAAGGCAATCCATGGCTCTCCACAATTTCCTGTATATCTATTACAAAACATCTACTTTCATGTAATTTTGTGTGTGTTTTTTCAATACTGAGAGAGTGTGAGTCTGAAAGAAATATTCAATTTATCCCTTACATTTTCATTCTCTATGATTGCGAATAACAGTGTGTGTTTTTTTCCAATACCCTGACATTAGCATCACTGTCTTACACATCTATCATTTCTTTTTCCCCTACAGTAAACATCAACATCAGATCACACCAGCACACAATCTTCTTATTTAATCAATGGTCACCTGCCATCGCGCCGAACAGTAAATTAGGCAGTCGTCACCTCAACATTTGACTAGTGTTAAATCATCACGTCCGCAGTTTCAGCAAAACAAACATTTGTAGCCAATATTTATCTCACTTTTATAATGTGTGGTTCAAGTCGATCAATATACGATGTAGGAGCTGATGATCAATCAGCAGATGGAACTGTTTGCAGATATAAATACCAGTAATGTTGAAGATATAAATACCAGTAATGTTGATCTGTCAGCAGACGGAACTGTTTGCAGATATAAATACCAGTAATGTTGAAGATATAAATACCAGTAATGTTGATCTGTCAGCAGACGGAACTGTTTGCAGATATAAATACCAGTAATGTTGATCTGTCAGCAGATAAGACAGTTTGCAGATATAAATACCAGTAATGTTGATCTGTCAGCGGAAAGGACTGTTTGCAGATATGAACATCAGTAATGTTGATCTGTCAGCAGATAAGACAGTTTGCAGATATAAATACCAGTAATGCTGACCAGTCAGCAGATCAGACAGTTTGCAGATATAAATACCAGTAATGTTGATCTGTCAGCAGAAAGGACTGTTTGCAGATATAAATACCAGTAAAGTTGATCAGTCAGCAGATAGGACTGTTTGCAGATATAAATACCAGTAATGTTGATCTGTCAGCAGATAAGACAGTTTGCAGATATAAATACCAGTAAAGTTGATCTATTAGCAGATAGGACTGTTTGCAGATATAAATACCAGTAATGTTGATCAGTCAGCAGATCAGACTGTTGGCAGATATAAATACCTGTTATGTTGATCTGTCAGCAGAAAGGACTGTTTGCAGATATAAATACCAGTTATGTTGTTCTGTCAGCAGATAGGACAGTTTGCAGATATAAATACCAGTAATGTTGATCTGTTAGCAGATAGGACAGTTTGCAGATATAAATACCAATAAAGTTGATCTGTCAGCAGATCGGACTGTTTGCAGATATAAATACCAGTTGTGTTGATCTGTCAGCAGATAGGACAGTTTGCAGATATAAATACCAGTAAAGTTGATCAGTCAGCAGATAGGACAGTTTGCAGATATAAATACCAGTTGTGTTGATCTGTCAGCAGATAGGACAGTTTGTAGATATAAATACCAGTAAAGTTGATCAGTCAGCAGATCGGACTGTTTGTATATATAAATACCAGTAAAGTTTATCTGTTAGCAGATAGGACTGTTTGCAAATATAAATACCAGTTATGTTGATCTGTCAGCAGACAGGACAGTTTGCAGATATAAATACCAGTTATGTTGATCCAGTTATGTTGATCTGTCTGCAGACAGGACAGTTTGCAGAAATAAATACCAGTTATGTTGATCTGTCAGCAGACAGGACTGTTTGCAGATACAAATACCAGTAATGTTGATCTGTCAGCAGACAGAAAGGTTTGCAGATATAAATACCAGTAATGTTGATCTGTCAGCAGACAGGACAGTTTGCAGATACAAATACCAGTAATGTGGATCTGTCATTTGCAGATATAAATATCAGTAATGTTGTTCTGTCAGCAGATAGGACAGTTTGCAGATATAAATACCAGTAAAGTTTATCTGTTAGCAGACAGGACAGTTTGCAGATATAAATAATTATAGTTTTAAGTGTTTCCAACAATGAATATATTTCTTCATGGATGAGGCCTGTGCTTATACGGAAAATAACTATAAACTGCTCAAAATTGATGGAAATTTGCAAAAATGGGGATATAGGTACTATTTGGCTTCTCACAATCCTATTAGAGTAATGTTCTGTTGAAAATCGTACAAAAATTTGAAAATCTACACATATTTATGAAATAGCTATATTTTTAGGCCAATATCGTAGATTCATGGCTCCACCCTTTATGCAAACATATTTCTTTCTGTTTCTTTCAATATATTGTGTAACTTTTCATGAAATGACAGCTTAAATTCCTTTTCCTTCTATTCTGTTTTATATTTTTCTATGTATGTATCAATAATGCAGAGAATTGACCTTTGTTTTGAAATATCAACATTCTGGTTCCTTTATTTAACCCTTAACTCCATAGATACTAATCACAGAAGGCCTTTGAAACCAGTGCAGGAAGAGTGCAGATTGCTTGTAACGAGCAATCTGAACACTTCCTGCACTGTTTTCCACTGTCAGGTAATATAAACATAATTCATCAAATAATTCAAAAGCCTTTTATACTTTAGGTGTCCAAAGGCGTCTATATTAGAGGTGTCCAAAGGCGTCTATATTAGAGGTATCCAAAAGTGTCTATATAAGAGGTGTCCAAGGGCGTCTATATTAGAGGTATCAAAAGGCGTCTATATTAGAGGTGTCCAAAGGCGTCTAAATTAGAGGTGTCCAAAGGCGTCTATATAAGAGGTGTCCTAAGGCATCTATATTAGAGGTGTCCAAAGCCTTCTATATTAGAGGAGTCCAAAGGCGTCTATATAAGAGGTGTCCAAAGGTGTCTTTATTAGAGGTGTTCAAAGGCATCTATATAAGAGGTGTCAAAAGGTGTCTTTATTAGAGGTGTCCAAAGGCCTCTATATAAGAGGTGTCCAAAGGCGTCTATATTAGAGGTGTCAAAAGGCGTCTATATAACAGGTGTCCAAAGGCGTCTATATTAGAGGTGTCCAAAGGCGTCTATATTTAGTAAAGGGTTAAACTATAATTATGATCTCCAGGTGATTCATTTCTGAGAAAGCTATATAATATTATTATAGTCTGCCATTGGCAATACAGAAGGTATCTGGTAAAAGTATAAACAAATAACTTCTCGCGTGGTTTCAGTTTGAAAAAAAGAACACCAATGATTTCTTCAAAAATCGCAATTAATTAGGTTTAGCAAGCAATGCATCAATTGTTATCAATCGAGTTTGAGTTAGAAATAATCATTTTACATTTAAAATCACAGAATAAAGCATTATAATGACTTTCACATTGTACTGCCTAATAACAAGTCCACAGTTAAGTGGCATTATGCAGAATCAACTATATCTCAGATGCCACTCAAGCTTAAGTTATATATTTCCCCTCGACAACGACCAATCAGGCTTCTATTAATATGCATACAGACAGATGGTTAATGGGAAATGATGACCCCCAAGTTAACGCCACTCAATATAATGACTTCGGGGACCAACACTTCTATGATAGACATATATTCTATATCAACAATTTATATGTTTACATTACAGGAGCATGTTCATTTCATATCCATGGGAGTTGAACTTCATATCAGTTATAGAGCTTATTTACACATGAACAAAAAATACAAAGAAAAACTTTAAACACTGAACTGACAGGACCAGAGGTAGAGGTAGTTCTAAAATTGACCTGACCCGAAAAATGACTATCGCTCCACCCACTAGCCATGTGGCATTGTTTGTCCAAGTAAATGTTTACCTAGACATTGTCAGCTTGTCTAAGGAAAATGACAGTAGAGCAACCAATATCTATCGCTGATTGGATTATCCGCTTGTTAGATTGACAGCCCAAGTCTGGTCATTTAGAGCATCATGGTAAAAGATCAATCAAGGGTTGTGACTTCAACCTTTTGATTGCACCAGTGTTTCGATCACCGCATCTTTTTATTATGTGTTAATTTACAACATCAATAATTATAGACAAGATCACAACCAAGGATACTTTTACTGAAGGGTGTATTTTACAGCACTGAGTTGTATATACAAACGTTGCAACAATGAATGGAAACCAAAGCAATATAACAAAATACAGAATGTAAATAGTTTAGTTTAAAAGAAAGTTTTAAAAACAATGGTAGTGGCATTATGATCCAACAATGGTAGTGGCATTATGATCCAACAATGGTAGTGGCATTATGATCCAACAATACTATTAACAAGGTCTTTTCATCAAATTTTATATTTTCTAGCAATAATTTGAAGAAATCAACAGACATTTGATACATTGTGAACCTCAAGCCGAGTTATCACAGTAACACCGTATGAGGAATAACATGTATATTTTACATAGGTTCCCAATTGACTTTCCATAACTTTAATCCAGCACAAAACTGCGCAAAACAGTTCCTAGAGCTAGTAAAACCTCCTGAACCGAAAATCTTTTCTTAAATACACATGAAATGTTGTACTATATATTCACAGTGAAAATAAAACTTACAATGATTTACTGTTTATTTCTCTTTAGACTTAATGTACATGTATATCCTGAGCCATTACATATTTCAAATAAGATCAGTGTAACTGTGTTCGCACTTTGTCATCAAGATCACGTTACTTACCAAACTTTGCCTGGAGATATGGAATTTCAAGCTTTGACTCCAAGTTCATATTGATCAGTTCAAGAATACACAATGGAAACTCAGAAATACAACTAATAGTCTACTATAGAATCATAGAACTCAGAGACATAATTTATAGTATACTATAGAACTATAGAACTCAGAGACATAATTGATAGTATACTACAGAACCATAGAACTCAGAGACATAATTGATAGTATACTACAGAACCATAGAACTCAGAGACATAATTGATAGTATACTATAGAACTATAGAACTCAGAGACATAATTGATAGTATACTATAGAACTATAGAATTCAGAGACATAATTGATAGTATACTATAAAACTATAGAACTCAGAGACATAATTGATAGTATACTATAGAACTATAGAACTCAGAGACATAATTGATAGTATACTATAGAACTATAGAACTCAGAGACATAATTGATAGTATACTATAGAACTATAGAACTCAGAGACATAATTGATAGTATACTATAGAACCATAGAACTCAGAGACATAATTGATAGTATACTACAGAACCATAGAACTCAGAGACATAATTGATAGTATACAACAGAACCATAGAACTCAGAGACATAATTGATAGTATACTACAGAACCATAGAACTCAGAGACATAATTGATAGTATACAACAGAACCATAGAACTCAGAGACATAATTTATAGTATACTATAGAACTATAGAACTCAGAGACATAATTTATAGTATACTATAGAACCATAGAACTCAGACACATAATTGATAGTATACTACAGAACCATAGAACTCAGAGACATAATTGATAGTATACTACAGAACCATAGAACTCAGAGACATAATTGATAGTATACAACAGAACCATAGAACTCAGAGACATAATTGATAGTATACTACAGAACCATAGAACTCAGAGACATAATTGATAGTATACTATATAACCATAGAACTCAGAGACATAACTGATAGTATACAACAGAACCATAGAACTCAGAGACATAATTTATAGTATACTATAGAACCATAGAACTCTGAGACATAATTTATAGTATACTATAGAACTATAGAACTCAGAGACATAATTTATAGTATACTATAGAACCATAGAACTCAGAGACATAATTTATAGTATACTATAGAACCATAGAACTCAGAGACATAATTTATAGTATACTATAGAACCATAGAACTCAGAGACATAATTTATAGTATACTATAGAACCATAGCACTCAGAGACATAATTTATAGTATACTATAGAACTACAGAACTCAGAGACATAATTTATAGTATACTATAGAACCATAGAACTCAGAGACATAATTTATAGTATACTATAGAACTATAGAACTCAGAGACATAATTTATAGTATACTATAGAACCATAGAACTCAGAGACATAATTTATAGTATACTATAGAACTATAGAACTCAGAGACATAATTTATAGTATACTATAGAACCATAGAACTCAGAGACATAATTTATAGTATACTATAGAACCATAGAACTCAGAGACATAATTTATAGTATACTATAGAACTATAGAACTCAGAGACATAATTTATAGTATACTATAGAACCATAGAACTCAGAGACATAATTTATAGTATACTATAGAACTACAGAACTCAGAGACATAATTTATAGTATACTATAGAACCACAGAACTCAGAGACATAATTTATAGTATACTATAGAACTATAGAACTCACGAGACATAATTTATAGTATACTATAGAACCATAGAACTCAGAGACATAATTTATAGTATACTATAGAACCATAGAACTCAGAGACATAATTGATAGTATACTATAGAACTATAGAACTCAGAGACATAATTGATAGTATTCTATAGAACCATAGAACTCAGAGACATAAATGATAATATTCTATAAAACCATAGAACTCAGAGACATAATTGATAGTATACTATAGAACTATAGAACTCAGAGACATAATTGATAATATACTATAGAACCATATAACTCAGAGACATAATTGATAGTATGCTATAGAACCATAGAACTCAGAGACATAATTGATAGTATACTATAGAACCATAGAGCTCAGACATAATTGATAGTATACTATAGAACCATATACTTCAGAGACATAATTGATAGTATACTATAGAACTATAGAACTCAGAGACATAATTGATAATATACTATAGAACCATATAACTCAGAGACATAATTAATAGTATACTATAGAATCATAGAACTCAGAGACATAATTGATAGTATACTATAGAACCATAGAGGTCAGACATAATTGATAGTATACTATAGAACCATATACTTCAGAGACATAATTGATAGTATACTATAGAACCATAGAACTCAAGAGACATAATTGATAATATACTATAGAACCATAGAACTCAGAGACATAATTGATAGTATACTATAGAACCATAGAACTCAGAGACATAATTGATAGTATACTATAGAACCATATACCTCAGAGACATAATTGATAGTATACTATAGAACCGTAGAACTCAGAGACATAATTGATAGTATACTATAGAACCATAGAACTCAGAGCAATAATTGATAGTACTATAGAACCATATAACTCAGAGACATAATTGATAGTTTACCATAGAACCAGTATTAAGCACTTACTCAGGGACACAACTAATAGTCTACTAGTAGAACCTTTTTTAGCACTTACTTAATGGTACGGCTAATAGTCTACTAGTAGAACCATTTCTAGCACTTACTCAGGGACACAACTGATAGTCTACTAGTCTAACCATATTACTCAGGGACACATCTAACAGTCTACTAGTATAACCATATTATTCAGGGACACAACTAATAGCCTACTAGTAGAACCATATCACTCAGGGACACAACTAATAGTCTACTAATTGAGCCATAACTTAGCACCTATCCAGACGCACAATGGTTAATTTTATGATAAAACACCTGCTAGCAGGTCCCCCAATTCTACCACCAGGGCACTACAAGGGACAACACTATTTGGTAACAATTACGACAGAATGACTCAATGAAGAAAGCCCATAGATAATGGAAAGTTACACCAATCAATAGCACAAAATAAGAATTTACTTCGGTGCCAACACGTGTGCTGACACATGCTGATACTTAATGGTAGATTGCAGAATTATTGAGCTGATGTTTATTGATGTCTCCTTAATATATTGCCTCCCAGTTGGTACAATTATTGACTTTCTTTATTAATTAATATGTTGCGACTATAAATTCTGGCTTGAGCAATTATATTGTTTGCCCAGACAAATATCTGTCAGTTATAAGAAGGTTTTGGCCTGATAGGTTAATTCAAGCACTGTCATCTCCATATTTATATTTTCATTGTCTACACATCTCTATATCTATATGACTATTGTCTACACATCTCTATATCTATATGACCATTGTCTACACATCTCTATATCTATATGACCATTGTCTACCCATCTCTATATCTTTATTTTCACTGTCTGCTCATCACTATAGCTTTATTTTTATCATCTATAATTCTCTATATCTATATTTTCATTGTTTACCCATCTCCATATCTATATTTTCATTGTCTACCCATCTCTCTATATCTATATTTTCATTGTATACCCATCTCCATATCTATATTTTCATTGTCTACACCCATTTCTCTATATCTATATTTTCATTGCCAACCCATCTCTCGATATCTATATTTGCATTGTATACCCATCTCCATATCTATATTTTCATTGTCTACCCATCTCTCTATATCTTTATTTTCATTGTCTACCCATCTCTCTATATCTATATTTTCATTGCCTACCAATCTCTCTATATCTATATTTTCATTGTCTACCCATCTCTCTATATCTATATATCTATATTTTCAATGCCTACCCATCTCCATTTCTATATTTTCATTGTCTACCCATCTCTCTATATCTATATTTTCATTGTTTACCCATCTCTCTATATCTATATTTCCATTGCCTTGACATCTCTATATCTATATTTTAATTGTCTACCCATCTCAATATCTTTACTTCCACTGTCTACCCATACCCATCTTTTTCATTGTCTTCCCATCTCTATATCTATATTTTCATTGTTTACCCATCTCTATATCTATATTTTCATTGTTTACCCATCTCTATATCTATATTGTCATTGTCTACCCATCTCTATATCTACATTTTCATTGTTTTCCCATCTCTATATCTATACTTTAATTGTCTTCCCATTTCAATATATCTATATTTTCATTGTCTAGCCATACCCATATTTTCACTGTCTACCCATCTCTATATCTATATTTTCAGTGTCTACCCATCTCTATATCTATATTTTTATTGTCTACCTATCTCTGTATCTATATTTTTATTGTCTTCTTATCTCTGTATCTATATTTTCATTGTAGTGTTTTGTAGTGATAGACACTTGTTTTTTGCATACCGGATAAGGATATCTGCATTTTTACCGGGGTCAGATTTTTTTTCTCACCCTAGTGCCGAGATAAAATTCTTGCGCTGTAACACTGGAACAATCTAGATGACGTAAGTAATAAAATATAAGACATAAATCATATAACTTAAAGTCTTAAATGTGGTCGGTGTAAAATCTATAAAACAAATAAATTTAAAATAATTATTTAATATTTACTCTGTAAGGATTGGAACAAAAATCGAGCATATTTGTTTCCATGAGTCATTGCATGACGTAAAGTCTCAAAATAATGTCATTTAACTATGACAAATCAACATCATAATTATATATATAATCTCCCGCCCGGCAACAGTCTCCGTGATGATTGATATACGACATTGTGTCTAATTATCATTCGTCTCTCACCACTGATTCAAGTGGGAAAGTTATCAGTTACTAACAGAGACGGGGTGTGCTCGAGTACTGGTTTATCCCAGGAAACAGTGGTTAGGTGAACTGATCGTCTGTTAGCCCTCGATGGCATAAAAATGACGCTAAATATTCAATCAATATATATATATTCAGGCAAGTCCAAAAGTTCTTAACCAATATACGCACAAGAGCCAAGTTTTACAGAAAACATCAAGCGATGAATCTGAAGTGATATAACACTAGGTTAATATAAAAAATATGTCCTTTGTTTGTTAGACTCCTACACCATAAATTATGTGATAAACCTTTATATCACATAATTCACAGCGCAGGAGTGTAATATTGAAACATAATACATATTTTTATATTAACCTAGTGCAATATCACTACTGATTCATTGCTCAGCATTCTCTATATAACTTGCCCTCTCCTACTTGAAATGCTGATCGGCTTTTTGACTTTCCCTAACATAAAATTGACATTGACTTGACATGGTAAAATGACGTTTTTTTCAGTCATTACATCATAATTATAGAAACTTATATGCACGATTTTTTTTTATTCATATAGAGGTGATCTGAAAAATAAATGGTACATCTACCATTTTTCTTAGTTATATGACTTGTGATAAAATGAATCTTACATTCAACTCATTGGCAAAAAAATAAATGATGCTCTGTTTGTTTTGATATTAAGGTCTTATTTTCCACACATTACAGGTTATAAAAATTAAGGCATCCAATTACACTGGAGGAAGAATATGTCAGATTAAATCTGAATAAAACCACCATTCTTCAACAAATAAATGACATTCTCAAAAACATGTGCTGTGAAATTGACAAGAGTTTTCCGATTTCATGTTAAGGCGAAACAACAAAAGAAATTTTGTTTATCTGCTTATATCGTCATATCCATAGATTTTTATGACACCAACTGGCTTCGATACAACCTGACAATTATCAGTATACAACCTGACAATTATCAGTTTACAACCTGACAATTATCAGTATACAACCTGACAATTATCAGTTTACAACCTGAAAATTATCAGTATACATCTTGTTAATTATCAGTTTACAACCTGTCAATTATCAGTATACAACCTGTCAATTATCAGTATAAACCCTGTCAATTATCAGTATTCAATCACAGGACAGTTGATTAATTTTGTTTACATGAAAAACTTTACTCGCCCTTCATAATGAATAGACAAAAGACGTGGTAATTCCCCCAAAAAACATGTTTTTCAAACATTTCAGCTATTCTGTAACTATAACTCTATTTCATGCCAGAATTTTATGTACATTGAAGCAGAAAATAAAAAAGCACACAATTCAAATTTTGTTTCTTTATTTGTAAAACATTGATGCAATAGTTTTGTTAAAAAAGCATGAAATAAAGATTTTCTCTTGTTTCTGTGCTATTCGCTGGTTGTTTGGCTAAAATATTACTTCCGTAATTCACATTATGAAAGATGTAATGTGATTATACTCGAAAACAAATTTGCATATTCATAAAATAATACATCAATATTTTCACATTTTGCATTGAGGCTTAAGTGGTGGTATTGTTTCCAGTGCCCACCGATAGGAGGTAAGTCACACATGCTCAACTGATAGATACAATTTCTTAAACACGATGTTTGATTCTACAAATATATAACAAAATGCATCTAACATTATGAGAAATGTAATGCTGTTATAATTTTAAACGGACCTGTACATTTCTCTAATAAATCATTTGTATTTTTTATAATATTTTTTGCCTCATGGTTATCAACTGAGCAAGGGCACCGCAAACCATTTTCAAGATAAAAATGTGCATGTTAATGGAGTTTCATTTTAATATATATCAATACATCAATCCAAACTTTTTTAGTATATTCATCAAAATAACAAAATAAAAAGGTTTTTGACCAATTTAAGGGCCATAACTCTGAAGATAATGGTCTGTATTGGCTGGTTACCGGACCTGGCTCAGATTTTATAGAGATACACACTTTGTTTAAGTTGGCTTCAGTTCCGATAAAGAATAGTTATTGAGCGGAAACGTTAGCATTTTTGACTAATTAAAGGGCCATAACTCTAAAGATAATAGTCTGAATTGGTTGGTTATTGAACTTGGCCTAGATGTAGATTTATAAGAACTTCTGTGATAGTTATTCAATAAAGAACAAAGACTAAATACAACATAATAAGTTGGTCATACTAATTGAGAAATATTCACTTCTCCCTGAATTTCTCTCACTTCTACCTATCTTATTCAAACTCTAATACTTGTGATTTTACACATGCATAATGTAAAGGGGAGATAACCCTACATTTAAATAAACCACCAAAGAAAAAGTTTGACAATGAATATGCCAATCGCATGCAAACTTTGCTCCCTGCCCCTTTTTCTTGCTCCCTGCCCCTTTTCCTGGTCTCAAAAAAACACTACAACAATTCAAACACTACAACAATTCAATCAATATTATGTGAAGCAGCCAGTCTGGAAAATGTTGTCAAACCAAGAGAGACGCTTTGCTACTTTCTGCATGGAGAGTTTTGATTGATTGCCACAAAATACGAATGACAATAGTACCCAGCAGTATTTGTAGATGTGCTTCGCCAACAAATTGATGGGCTACCATGACTCCCAAAAGTCTTTGAAACAGTTAACTAAAACTTCTGTTGCATTGAACGATATAGCTATATGGAATTAAACTGCTGGTATTTTTGAAAAGTGAAGACATTCAGTCTTAAGTTTTGATAAGAAATTCAATACTTACTGAAGTAAAGTATAAATGGATTTAAACAACAGAAAAGTTTAACCGATATACAAATTATTTCATTCTCTTTTTCTAATCTTTTATCTTCCGTTATCGTTCAATGACATTAACATGGCTAATAGTGTTCAATCAAACTTTTAACAATCCAATTATTTTTCATTGTTACTTATTATTGTTACTCACTAACTATTTATAAATTGTTATATTTGAATAGAATCCCATCTTGGGGAAATTGGCTTCAAGGGAATACAATTTATCAGGTTTTTTCAAATTTTAAAATTGCCTGAAAACCAATATATCATGCTTATAAATTATACTCACTGACCTGGTATTGCCGAAGAATATCAATTTAAACATGCCAAAATAATATATTGATTTCTAACCTGGGCTACGCGCCTAGGTTAGACTAAAATATATTTCCTAGGGCTGTTCCGATAAACCGGTATACCAGTTTATTGCAGTTTGTTTCTGAGCAATCTGCATATTGTATTGGCAAGGCCCGTATAGGCATTGCCGTGATAAAGTCATAAGTTATGCATAATTCAATATCCTTTAATATAAAGCCGAAAAACAGCATCAAATCTATTCAAATGATCAAATATCAATAGATCAAACAAATAGTCTAACTTCTGTATTCTATTTATAAATCATAAATCTGCAGGGCTCACGCTGTCGGTTGCCAAAAGCACCAATTTGCAATAAAAAAAATAAATATATCAAGGACATTTCACAAGTAAATAAAACAAAGACTTCGGATAAAAGGTTGTCTCCATATCTTATCTTAGAAAACATCATCAAATAAACGATTGAAAACACAGTTAAAATAGTTTATTTATGTATTTCAAACCATTTCCTACTCTGTTTCATCACATTGCCAGGATGTTGACCTTCTTAATTGGTTGCATTAAAAGTCAGCACCTTTTTCGAAGTGTGACTCCGTTAATATTTCTTGTAGTAACGGGATCTTTTAGACTTTTTTCAGTCCTGCATGTAAATCTAGAATCAGTTCTATAGACCCGACTTCCGTATTTCAAATGTTCAATAATTATGTTTGTACAGATATAATTTAAGTAAATAAAATCTTTAAATTTCAATAAGCATTTAAAAAAAAACCTCAAGAATATTAGAACAAGTAGGCTGCTTTTAAAAAGCATCCAATAGTTAGGTCTTATAAACGATGTGGCAATTAAAGTGAATGAATGTGTAAGTTTGGTTCCTTGTACAGGGTTCTCAATACACGGTGATACCAAATCCCGACAATGTTCCGGTTGACACAGCGAATTCCTGGCTGCAGGTGTGACTGATAGTAACTTTGGTGTTTAAATGTACTGATCTCAATCATTATGTATTGCCATTTGCATATTTATAAAAAAAACTTATATTGTCTAACATATTTACTGCTATGTTCTATACAATTTACTACTGTGATAATAATATATTTTAAAATAATTTGTATCCATATTTTAAATTAATTTGTGGATATATCATTTTTAAAAACAACAATAAAAAATTACTGTTTTTCCAAAACTTGTGCATTCGGCTGATATATCTGATTTTGACGACCTGCTGAAAATATGTCACACCGGTAAACTATCTTTATACTTCTGTTGTGTCGAATAAAATAAACAACTGTAGCTGTTTAATTAATTATTTTCATTGTTATGGGTTCAGAATATTATAATAATTGAGTAAATACATCGTTATTTGAAAATTATTTACATCAACTCGGTAGGAATCTGTCAGAAACAGCAATAAATTGTCAAAAAAGATAAGTTTCAAGACCTCATTTACGCAAAGAATTTTAGAAAATTGCTTGATTTAAGGCATTACCATTTTTTTTCCCTGATTAAATTTGCAAAGAACAATTCATAGTTATCTCAATTAGTGCATTAAACGTCACAATCAATTATAACACACCGCATTTGAATATTCCTCTTGGCAAGAAAGTGTTTCGGAACATGATTAAGTTTTAATATCAATAGCGGTTTGTACATCCCCATGATGCACTGTTTAGAAAAATAATGGCGACCTCTGTGTGGCGAATGCCGTGTTTTTAACATGTGATTATGATGTTTCAATATGGCAGCACCAAGGGTCAATTTTTTAACTCGCCCTTATATAGGGCTCATGCGACCTAACCAAAAAATAAATCAGGTAGAGCTAGTGTCGGTTCTAGTCTCTGGAGCTCCAACTTTGCATTTCAATATGCGTATATGGATTCTAAATTAAGTTAATAGAACTCCATTTGGCATTCAACCTTTAATTTTAATTTGCATATGAAAATAAAAGGAAAATTGGGAACAAATAAAAACATATAAATCAAACAATAAACTGTTCCGCATAACCCACAAAATACGAAAGTATTTTTCACTTGATACTTGTGTATTTCAAATCAATGAGAACATGATTGTTTTCTAATATTAGCAGCGTATCGTATCGTATTTGGTCATTTATACAGTTTTATGCGTAGTAAAATTTGTTTCATTTAAGAAAGAGTTTGAATGACACGCAAAGGACAACAAGCAGTGTATATGCCTGCTGTCCCACCCATTCTCCCCACTAATTGGAAAAATAAACTTCATAGGTGCATAATGGCTCCTGTCAATCAGATCATTTTCTCCAATGGAAATGAAACTTTTTGCTTGTTGGAACCCTAAATACCCTAAATACCGTCTCAAGTTGAATATCCAGCAACAGTTTCAATAAACATAGTGGAGTCAGACGGACAGATATTAGATAAACTTCCACCACAAAAAAGAATACTGTCGGATATGTATCCGGAAGACTCTGTAGGTTATGTCTTTCTTTATCCATAAAGTCACTGACATACAACCATCACTGTTCTCTCATCAATTAAATAAATTAAATCAAGCATTCTCCTTACACTTTTTTTCTCATTAATTTTAGATGAATCATCTTGTTTTGAGAATCACTGGTGAGACAAGGTATTTTCATTTGTGTATTTTTTTAGTTATTTGTTCTCATAAATAAAACAGTGTTGACAACTCTGCATATGCACCCAATGCAAATGACACTTAATAAAACAGGAAAACAATTTCAATCAACTATTTTCAGTTTTGAATTAAAAAAGGATACTCAGAAATTATAAAACTGAATTTACCCACATTCCATTTACTCACATTTTATTTACTTATATTCTTTTTACTCATATTCAATTTATTCAAATTGATTTTGAAATTATGAGGTCAAAGTCACTTTCCAAAACATTTTATTTTAAACTTATTTTACTTCAATTAAGAAACAAAATTGAAATACAATCAACTAATCAACTCAAAGGGTCAGTTCATAATGTTTCAAGTTATAAATTATTTGTTTTTGTCATACTGTTACGATATTTAGATGAAATTAAGATGAATTTCACTTCTGACAGCTTACAAGATCTGCAAAGTTCTAGTTCCTGCATTCCACCAATGTACTGTTTACAAGGGTCTTAGTAATACTATACTGCTAATGAAACTTACCGTATCTCTGGGTCTGGACTGTATCAAATGAATATTACCCAGCAGTGGGAGGAGTATCAAGACCAGTAATGATGTCATTATGGTAAACCAGTCAACTCAGTTATAGTGCACACATAACATGTATCTGAAACTGAACAATAAATAACAAAATTAAATATGGGTACAAGTATTCAGTGACATGACACATTTTATAACGAATGTAATTAAGAGATTAGAGTCAAGTAATACATCCTGACCAAAAGTCAACATAAGTCAAGCAATACATTCTGAACATGTGTCAACATAAGCCAAGCAATAAATCCTGACCAGAAGTCAACACGAGTCAAGCAATATATTCTGAACATGTGTCAACATAAGTCAAGCAATAAATCCTGACCAGAAGTCAACACGAGTCAAGCAATACATCCTGACCATGTGTCAACATAAGTCAAGCAATACATCCTGACCAGAAGTCAACATGAGTCAAGCAATACATCCTGACCATGTGTCAACAAAAGTCAAGCAATACATCCTAACTAGAAGTCAACATGAGTCAAGCAATACATCCTGGCCAGAAGTCAACACGAGTCAAGCAATACATCCTGACCATGTGTCAACAAAAGTCAAGCAATACATCCTGACCATAAGTCAACACGAGCCAAGCAATACATCCTGACCAGAAGTCAACATGAGTCAAGCAATACATCCTGACAAGAAGTCAACACCAGTCAAGCAATACATCCTGACCAGAAGTCAACACAAGTCAAGCAATACATCCTGACAATAAGTCAACACTAGTCAAGCAATGCATGCTGACCATGTGTCAACACAATTGTCAAGCAATACTTTCTAACCATTTGTCAACACAAACCAAGCAATACATCCTGACCATGTGTCAAAGTGAGTCAAGCGATACATCCTGACCATGTGTCAATGCAAGTCAAGCAATACATCCTGGCCAGAAGTCAACACGAGTAAAGCAATACATCAAGACCATGTGTCAACAAAAGTCAAGCAATACATCCTGACCAGAAGTAAACATGAGTCAAGCAATACATCCTGACCAGAAGTCAACACAAGTCAAGCAATACATCCTGACCAGTCAACATGAGTCAAGCAATGCATCTTGACCATGTGTCAACACAAGTCAAGTAATATATCCTGGCCAGAAGTCAACACGAGTCAAGCAATACATCCAGACCATGTGTCAAAGTGAGTCGAGCGATACATCCTGACCATGTGGTGATGCAAGTCAAGCAATACATCCTGGCCAGAAGTCAACACGAGTAAAGCAATACATCCAGACCATGTGTCAACAAAAGTCAAGCAATACATCCTGACCAGAAGTAAACATGAGTCAAGCAATACATCCTGACCAAAAGTCAACACAAGTCAAGCAATACATCCTGACCAGTCAACATGAGTCAAGCAATGCATCCTGACCATGTGTCAACACAATTCAAGTAATATATCCTGGCCAGAAGTCAACACGAGTCAAGCAATACATCCAGACCATGTGTCAACAAAAGTCAAGCAATACATCCTGACCATAAGTTAACACAAGTCAAGCAATACATCCTCACCAGAAGTCAACACGAGTCAAGCAATATATACTGACCATGTGTCAACACAAGTCAAGCAGTACATCCTGGCCAGAAGTCAACACGAGTCAAGCAATACATCCAGACCATGTGTCAATAAAAGTCAAGCAATACATCCTGACCAGAAGTCAACACAAGTCAAGCAATACATCCTGACCAGAAGTAAACACGAGTCAAGCAATACATCCCGACCATGTGTCAATGCGAGTAGAGCAATACATCCTGACCAAAACTCAACATGAGTCAAGCAATAACATCCTGACCAGAAGTCAACACGAGTCAAGCAATACATCCTGACCAGAAGTCAACATGAGTCAAGCAATACATCCTGACCATGTGTCAACACAAGTCAACCAATACATTCTAACTAGAAGTCAACACGAGTCAAGCAATACATCCTGGCCAGAAGTCAACATGAGTCAAGCAATACATCCTAACCATTTCTCAACAAGTCATTCAATATAACCTGACCAAAGGTCGACACAAATCAAACAATACCTCCTGGCCAGAAGTCAACACATGTCAAGCAATACATCCTGACATAACTCAACACAAGTCAAGCAATACATCCTGACAAGAAGTGAACATGAGTCAAGCAATACATACTGACCATGTGTCAACACAAGTCAAGCAATACATTCTGATCATAGGTCAACTCAGTTAAGCAATACATCCTGACCAGAAGTCAACAAAAGTTAAGCAATACATCCTGATCAAAAGTAAACATGATTCAAGCAATACATCCTGACCATGTGTAAACACAAGTCAAGCAATACATTCTAACCATTTGTCAACACAAGTCAAGCAATACATCCTGACCATGTGTCAATGAGTCAAACAATACATTCTGACTATGTGTCAATGCAAGTCAAGCAATACATCTTGACCAGAAGTCAACATCAGTCAAGCAATACACCCTGACCAAAAATCAACATGAGCCAAGCAATACATCCTGACCATGTGTCAACATAAGTAAAGCAATACATCCTGACCAGAAGTCATCATGAGCAAGCAATACATCCTGACAGAGTCAAGATGAGTCAAGAAATACATCCTGACTAAAGTCAACATGAGTCAAGCTATAAATCCTGACAAAAAGTCAACACGAGTCAAGCAATACATCCTGACCAAAAGTCAACACGAGTCAACCAATACATTCTGACCAGAGGTCAACATGAGTCAAGCAATACATCCTGACAAAAAGTCAACACGAGTCAAGCAATACATCCTGACCAAAAGTCAACATGAGTCAAGCAATACATCCTGACCAGAGGTCAACACGAGTCAAGCAATACATCCTGACCAAAAGTCAACACGAGTCAAGCAATACATCCTGACCAGAGGTCAACATGAGTCAAGCAATACATCCTGACCAGAAGTTAACATGAGTCAAGCAATGCATCCTGACCAGAAGTCAAAATGAGTCAAGCAATACATCCTGACCTTGTGTCAACGCGAGTTAAGCAAAACATCCTGACCATAAGTCAACATAAGTCAAGCAATACATCATGACCATGTGTCATCATGAGTCAAGCAATAAATCCAGACCATGGTTCAACACAAGTCCAGGTATACATCCTGACCATGTGTCAACACAAGTCAAGCAATTCATCCTAACAAGAAGTCCACATGAGTCGAGCAATATATCCTGACTAGAATTCAACATGAGTCAAGCTATACATTCTGACCATCTGTCAACATGAGTTAAGCAATACATCCAGCCCATGTGTCAACATAAATCAAGTAATACATCCTGACCATGTGTCAATGCGAGTCAGGCAATACATCCTGACCGGAAGTCAACATGAGTCAAGCAATACATTCTAACCATTTGTCAACACAAGTCAAACAATACATCCTGACCATGTGTCAATGAGAGTCAAACAATACATTCTGACCATGTGTCAATGCGAGTCAAGCAATACATTCTGACCAGAAGTCAACATGAGTCAAGCAATGAATCCTGACCAGAGGTCAACATGAGTCAAACAATACATCCTGACCATGTGTCACTGTGAGTCAAGCAATACATCCTGACCAAAGTCAACATGAGTCAAGCAATACACCTGACCATGTGTCAATGCAAGCCAAGCAATACATCCTGACCATAGTCAACATGAGTCAAGCAATAACATCCTGACCAGAAGTCAACACGAGTCAAGCAATACATTCTGATAAAAAATCAACATGAGTCAAGCAATACATCCTGACCATGTGTCAACATAAGTCAAGCAATACATCCTGACCAGAAGTCATCATGAGTCAAGCAATACATCCTGACCAGAAGTCAACAAGAGTCAAGCAATACATCCTGACCAAAAGTCAACACGAGTCAAGCAATACATCCTAACCAGAAGTCAACATGAGTCAAGTAATACATCCTGACCAAAAGTCAACATGAGTCAAGCAAAACATCATAATGCATGACTACATGACTAAGCAATCTAACCCTGGAGCAAAGCTATACAAACTCACTTTGACTACATGACTAAGCAATCTAACCCTGGAGCAAAGCTATACAAACTCACTATGACTACATGACTAAGCAATCTAACCCTGGAGCAAAGCTATACAAACACACTATGACTACATGACTAAGCAATCTAACCCTGGAGCAAAGCTATACAAACTCACTTTGACTACATAACTAGGCAATCTAACCCTGGAGTAAAGCTATACAAACTCACTTTTGACTACATGACTAAGCAATCTAACCCTGGTGCAAAGCTATACAAACTCACTTTGACTACATGACTAAGCAATCCTATCCTGGAGCAAAGCTATACAAATTTACTTTTACTATATGATTAAGCAACCTACCCTGGAGCAAAGCTATACAAATTAACTACATGACTAAACAAACCTACCATGGAGCAATGCTATACAAATTGATTACATGACTAAGCAACCCTATCCTGGAGCAAAGCTTTACACATTTACTTTGACTACATGAGTAAGCAATCTGCCCTTGGAGCAAAGCTATACATGACTAAACAAACCTGCCCTGGAGCAATACTATACAAATTGACTACATGACTAAGCAATCCTATCCTGGAGCTAAGCTTTACACATTTACTTTGACTACATGACTAAGCAATCCTATCCTGGAGCAAAGCTATACAAATTTACTTTTACTATATGACTAAGCAACCTACCCTGGAGCAAAGCTATACAAATTTACTACATGACTAAGCAATCCTACCATGGAGCAATGCTATACAAATTGACTCCATGACTAAGCAATCCTACCCTGAAGCTAAGCTTTACACGTTTACTTTGACTACATGAGTAAGCAATCCACCCTTGGAGCTAAGCTTTACAAATTTACTTTGACAATACATGAGTAAGCAAACCTACCCTGGAGCAAAGCTATACAAACTCACTTTGACTACAAAACTAAGCAATCCTACCCTGGAGCAAAGCTATACAAAATCACCTTGGCTACATGACTAAGCAATCCAACCTTGGAGCTAAGCTTTACAAATTTCATTTCACAGAAAAACAATGACTCATAAGTTTGACTACATAACCAGGCAATATATATCCTGCCCCAGAGCTGAAGCACACTTTGCTTCACAGAAAAAATGACCCTTAACCAAAGTCAGACAGTGTGACTACTTACCTAATGCACCCAGAGCCAAGACTACATCCTCAGAGAAACATTCACACTTACTATTCCTGTTAAATACTATGTTCCATCGAATAAAAGAAAGAAAGAATAACTAAATTACCAACTGCCCCTATGGCCATCCTTTATATCAGTTTAATGAGAATTTCCTAAGAAAGTTGGTGTGAGCCTGCATGCAATTCCAAGGATTTTGGTCCCTCCCCCTCCGGTCATCAGAGGGGAAACCTCCCATGTTGGTATATTGTATAAAAATTATGTAATATAAGATTTTCTATGGCAGTACTAAGAAATTCCATGTTACTTGTAACAGGCTTAGATGTTGTTCTACTTTCTCATTCTTGAAGTGATTTCATTGGCTGAGGAAGTAGGTCAATATCTACTGATGGTCATAACATTCTAGGTAAAATAATCATTATGTTCTACTTTGAAAAATCTGAGCGATTCTATTGGCTGAGAAAGTAAGACATCTAAACAGTGTTTAACTAAAGTTTTTAATCCCTCTTCTGAATTCATCAGAGTGGAACACCCAAGAGTTGGAACAATACAGTGTGTAACTATGGATTTTATGCCCTTTTCCAAAATCATGTTAGAGGAAACCCTCAGACTTAGGAGAAATCCCCAAAGAGTTAGAGGAAATCTTAAGATTTGGTACAATACTGGGTGCAACTTCGGTAAGATGTGTTGTGAACATAATATATAATATTTGCTATGTCGCTAAGATCATTGTGACCTTCCTTTTATTAAAGTCTGAAATGCAATTTCTTAGTTAAGCAAGCTTTTTAGTGCATAAAATCCTGGATGAAGATTTTGGCTTGACTGACCTGAGAGAACAAATACAATGTACTTTACAGAAGCTGACAACATATTTATAAAGTAACAGTGACCTTGACATTTGACATTGCGTAAAACAATTCCAAACAAGCACAAGGCGGAATTAATGGCATTACAGGGAATATCTTGCAGGAAAGCAAGAACCATTAACTGTTATTATAAAGCAATTAGGATAAGGATTGTCACATAGAATTATTGGAGAATAACACTTGCAGATTTTGAGGCGGTACTGAGTGAATTTTCCACAATATTAAACAAGAGGGCCAGAGTGGCCCTAAATCACTCACCTATGACAGAGGAGACAATGCCAAAGGAGGCAATTTTTGCAGGTACTAGTGTGAACATAAATTCATATAATGCATTTTTTGTTGATTCAAGGAGCACAACACCCGACATTAATTATCCAAGGTCAAACAGTCCATTTTTTGTTTCAAGGGCCATAACTCTGACATTAATAATCTGATTTGGCCAGCTCAAGAACAATTTGAGATATTATGGTTGTATAACTACTACATAAGATCCAGTGAAAAACACAGGTGCACATAACGAAAAAGTTAACGAATGGACAGACAATAGATGATCAGAAAAGCTCACCTTGAGCTATGCTCAGGTAGGCTAAAAAGGGTACATTTCCATGAAATCTTATCAAAGTTTGGTATTTAGTTACTGATATTTTTTTCGCCTTCCCAAAAATGTAACAATATAATATAACCAAAGTACATGTAGAGGTTACATCAAAACAGACTGAAGGACAAGCAGCTTTAACAGATATCTGACATTTTTATCTTACCAAAAACATCTTTAAAATGTTCGATAGATCTATCAGTTCTGTCCAACTTGAAATGTGAGTTTATCACAGAAATTTAAGACAACATTGTATTTTTACTACATAATTCTACCACAGAAACGTCAGGCAGCATTGAATTTTTTTCATCGTTTGTGGAAGCAGGAATAATCAATCAAGAAAGGCTAGAAAAAAAACACCTGAGTTTAGGGTTATTTGACCAGAATAAAATAAGGTAAGTAGGTAGGCTATTTTTTCTTTTTTAATTTACTTTTCTAATTTTCAGTTCACAATGGAGAAAATGTCATAGTAATGAACTATTATAAACAAATTGATTTTAACTTGTTTTTTTACACTATATTCAGAGGTGGAAGATTAACGGTCACAGAACAAAGTTCATAATCAATCATCATAACAGAGACTTTGACTGGGCAGGCTGAACCCATGGCAGTCAGACATATAAATGAGTGGGCCCAGTGGACTCGGAGCTATTAATAGAGTTCAGCAGGATAAATTTAGGCCGCTACAACTTTCATAAATTTAATAAATAGTTGGGTTTTTTTTCTCACATGTATTCGTAGCTGATCTGACCAGGTTCAATCTGACCAGGTTCGTTCTGACCAGAGTTGATCTGATCAGGTTTGATCTGACCAAGTTCTGTTCGATCTGACCAGGTTGGATCTGGCCAGGTTCTGTTCAATCTGACCAGGTTTGATCTCACCAGGTTCTGTTCGATCTGATCAGGTTTGATATGACCAGGTTCTGTTCGATCTGACCAGGTTGGATCTGACCAGGTTCTGTTCAATCTGACCAGGTTTGATCTGACCAGGTTCTGTTCGATCTGACCAGGTTTGATCTGACCAGGTTCTGTTCAACCTGACCAGGTTTGATCTGACCAGGTTCTGTTCAACCTGACCAGGTTCTGTTCAATCTGATCAGGTTGGATCTGACCAGGTTCTGTTCAATCTGATCAGGTTTGATCTGACCAGGTTCTGTTCGATCTGACCAGGTTTGATCTGACCAGATTCTGTTCAATCTAACCATGTTCGATCTGACCTGGTTCAATATGACCAGGTTCGATCTGACCTGGTTTGATATGATCTGGTTCAATCTGACCAGGTTTGATATGACCAGGTTCAATCTTACCTGGTTTGATATGACTAGGTTCAATCTGACCAGGCTCGATATGACCAGTTTAATCTGACCAGGTTCAATATGACCAGTATTTTTTCAGCTTAGATACAAAATGATATGTCACATGACTTAACGTAAATAATTTGTGTAGAAAACAAATTTTATTTTCCAAGCTGACATGCCATGATAGGATTATAGCAACACAAGTTGTTTAATATTATGTACCGTACCTACATGATTTAAGCACCTATATTTAAGTACCCACATCCAAGTACTTACATGTAAATAATGGGGGAAACCCATTCTGGACAAAGTATATTTTACAATGGCAGTTGAACCATTTACTTCAATTTACATAATACCCAATATATTCGTTCAACAGTATTCTAGAATCACTTGCTTAATTTATGTTGCTATTTTCTAATAGAAAATATGATATTATGAATTATCATTTTATGTTTGATTATGTCTTGTTACAAACTGTAACAATCAGAATCTACCATAACTATTTCAACATGTTAAACTATGAGAAGACAGACTACCTCATACAATAACATTATTTTTCTTTTTTTGTTACACTTGAAAGGCCTCAAACTGAATTTTATGTCCAATGTCGTTAAACTGACTGAAAATCTGCCATTTGAGCTGGCTTACATCATTACATTATGGACCAAAATATGCCAGCCATCAAAAATGTAATTCTTAAACAACACCTTTACATATTTAAAAGCATTAATAATGATTTTGTAATTATAAATTAATTTTTATTTTATAAATTCTGGTACAAAAAAATGAAATCCTGTTTTACATCTACAGGTGTTGGTTTGCTCTTACACACGCTTTTAACATATTTTTTTAATTTAAAGAGTAACCAAAATACTAATTTTTAAAATAAAATCAGGATGAGGTTCATAAAAAATGTTTTTCATTATGTTGCATATTTCAGCAAAAAATATTAACCTGTTTATCTATAATTATTTTAGGATGGTGTTTGCAAATACACAAATTGTCAATGCTGAATGTATTTATAAAACAGCTGTGGTATGGAGATTGTATGGTGAGCAATGGCAGATGGCATGTGCCCCCACCGACATAAAATCAATATTAAACAAAGTAATTAGATTATGAAAAGTGAAACTAGACATTATCTGCCCTGGGTGAAACTGTAGTTTACAACATCAGCTACTTATTTGACAACATGCAATATAAATTATAAATTATTTTATGTCAATATATTCAGTTTGCCTTTACGTGATCATTATGCTGTATCCATTACACAGTTATCGATATCCATTTAAATATTACAAATTTCACAATGACGTTTGTTATCTTTTCAATGACTCATAAAAATCTATAAATTCTCCCAGCTCCATTAATAATGCAATATTCAAACGGGTACATTGTTACCTTAACACCGCCGCAACAGTTCAAACTAAAAATGTTAATTGCTTAGACAAACGACACCTCCGCAGCGCGGTTGATTTTGTTTGTATTCTTCAATATAACAAGTTATGTTATTTTGAAAAGTGATATTCCATTGTATGTAGAATGTAGAAACATTTAATAAATCGAGAAAGACACTTGAGCGCATATCTTACCTGCTGTCCGATGTATCCAATAATATTACGGAATATTATGCCTGGTAAAGGGAGACAGAGACTGTGGACTATTCCCATTATTGGAGTAGGGGTGTTTCAGCTTCAGCAGTAAAATCCAATATCGGGGGATAACTCTGAAGTTAAAATATTATGTTTTGCAGACGTTGGACTTTTTTTTTATACCTTTGTTAGTTGATAATCATAGTTTATTGTCTAGTTTTGCGTTTATTTGAGTGATTTAAAAGCTCATACGCCCATGATTTAATTGATATACAGATCTACAATATATATCTATTGGTTTGTTGTTAATTCAATATGTTTTAACAAGGAGCTATATATTCACCCTGTCCAACATATACGTTAAATAAACGGCTACTACGCCGCATTTCGGTGATAACTACACACAAGTATTTCTGGGACTTTTTTATGTGTTTTACATTTGTTTTATGTATCAATATACCAAAATATATCAGTAAAAAATACAAGTTGTTATGCCAAATAATATCCAAACAAAACATGGTTCTAAAATCTTTCTTTTAGCTGTTAAGAGTCGAAGTGTTAAAATCAAACTTTATTTTTGCAAACATTTAATGAATTAATAAATGTCGACATATTTACACCATTTACATTAAAACAAAAATTTATAAAGAAAGAAAAAGCTGCATTCAACATACAAATGAAATAATCATAATTAACGGGCTCGTTGCACGGGACATTATGAGTATTGTTTAAATATACACTACAAATTTCAATGAACAATTACGCTACTGTTTATATACGCAAGCTGATGAGCGCAGTAATAAGTATATGGCAATGAATACAAAACAATGAGTGTTGCATCAAACAAGCACTGTTGCAAGGGTATATCACTCTGGTAAAACATTAAATTTCACAACCGAAGTTATATTCCGCAACGTTGACACCAACGCTAAATGTCGCTAAACCATCTGCCGCAAAATGTCGCACATTTAACGCGTTAATCCGCAAGACTTGTACAACCGGTATATGTCGTAACTGTGGTGATCGCTGGTTATTCGGTTAGCCTGATTAAATAAGGCGTGAATGGACAGCTATTTTTATTATTTTGATATCATACCTAAAAATCTTTAAAACGCTCCATAGAGACGTGCACTACATATTCGGCGTACTGAATCACTGCATGTCTTACAAATCCAAACTGGTTTACACAGGTACATACGTTTATTGTTGACATGCCTACGGCATATTCAACAGCAGATGTGTTCGTAATTGTTTATCCATTTAAATCAATGCGTATTATAAGAAAGCTTCCTAAAGAAAAGAGCTAAGTACCGCGCCGCACCAGACAAGACTAGACTTCGTCACAGCAGATGTGCAACCGTGACTCAAAACTCACAAATCATTTGTCTTCTCAACTTCATCATTGATGATACGTCTATAATAATCGATACAAGTTAACTATATTTTCGGCTGTGTTGATAAACCATGTGCAACATTTAGCGTCGGAATTGCGACATATACCAGTGGCACGAATTTTTCGAAATATAGTGTCTGGTGACAATGCGTCAATGCGACATTTAACGTTGCCACACACTCCAATATCAATTTCCATTGAAATATTTCTTTCGTCACTTTTAACAATACTTCATTTATATTACGGCGGTGCCGGCTCCAGACAGTATTCTAAGCGATGTCACACTGGGGTATCATGCCGCAGGCACATTGTATGTTGCCCAACACAGACACATTATACAGACACTGGAGTACCGTGCCGCAGGCACATTGTATATTGCCCCACACAGACACATTATACAGACACTGGAGTACCGTGCCTCAGGCACATTGTATGTTGCCCCACACAGACACATTATACAGACACTGGAGTAACGTGCAGCAGGCACATTGTATGTTGCCCCACACAGACACATTATACAGACACTGGAGTAACGTGCAGCAGGCACATTGTATGTTGCCCCACACAGACACATTATACAGACACTGGAGTACCGTGCCGCAGGCACATTGTATGTTGCCCCACACAGACACATTATACAGACACTGGAGTTCCGTGCCGCAGGCACATTGTATGTTGCCCCACACAGACACATTATACAGACACTGGAGTACCGTGCCGCAGGCACATTGTATGTTGCCCCATACAGACACATTATACAGACACTGGAGCAACGTGCAGCAGGCACATTGTATGTTGCCCCACACAGACACAGTAAGCAGACACTGGAGTACCGTGCCGCAGGTACATTGTATGTTGCCCCACACAGACACATTATACAGACACTGGAGTACCGTGCCGCAGGCACATTGTATGTTGCCCCACATAGACACATTATACAGACACTGGAGTAACATGCAGCAGGCACATTGTATGTTGCCCCACACAGACACATTATACAGTCACTGGAGTACCGTGCCGCAGGCACATTGTATGTTGCTCCACACAGACACATTATACAGACACTTGAGTTCCGTGCCTCAGGCACATTGTATGTTGCCCCACACAGACACATTAAACAGACACTGGAGTACCGTGCCACAGGCACATTGTATGTTGCCCCATACAGACACATTATACAGACACTGGAGTAACGTGCAGCAGGCACATTGTATGTTGCCCCACACAGACACATTATACAGACACTGGAGTACCGTGCCACAGGCACATTGTATGTTGCTCCACACAGACACATTATACAGACACTGGAATAAAGTGCAGCAGGCACATTTTATGTTGCCCCACACAGACACATTATACAGACACTGGAGTAACGTGCAGCAGGCACATTGTATGTTGCCCCACACAGACACATTATACAGACACTGGAGTACTGTGCCGCAGGCACATTGTATGTTGCCCCATACAGACACATTATACAGACACTGGAGTAACGTGCCTCAGGCACATTGTATGTTGCCCCACACAGACACATTAAACAGACACTGGAGTACCGTGCCGCAGGTACATTGTATGTTGCCCCACACAGACACATTATACATACACTGGAGTACCGTGCCTCAGGCACATTGTATGTTGCCCCACACAGACACATTATACAGACACTGGAGTAACATGCAGCAGGCACATTGTATGTTGCCCCACACAGACACATTATACAGACACTGGAGTACCGTGCCACAGGCACATCGTATATTGCCCCACACAGACACATTATACAGACACTGGAGTTTCGTGCCGCAGGCACATTGTATGTTGCCCCACACAGACACATTATACAGACACTGGAGTACCTTGCCGCAGGCACATTGTATGTTGCCCCACATAGACACATTATACAGACACTGGAGTACCGTGCCGCAGGCACATTGTATGTTGCTCCATACAGACACATTATACAGACACTGGAGTAACATGCAGCAGGCACATTGTATGTTGCCCCACACAGACACATTATACAGACACTGGAGTACCGTGCCGCAGGCACATTGTATGTTGCTCCACACAGACACATTATACAGACACTTGAGTTCCGTGCCTCAGGCACATTGTATGTTGCCCCACACAGACACATTAAACAGACACTGGAGTACCGTGCCACAGGCACATTGTATGTTGCCCCATACAGACACATTATACAGACACTGGAGTAACGTGCAGCAGGCACATTGTATGTTGCCCAACACAGACACATTATACAGACACTGGAGTACCGTGCCACAGGCACATTGTATGTTGCTCCACACAGACATATTATACAGACACTGGAATAAAGTGCAGCAGGCACATTGTATATTGCCCCACACAGACACATTATACAGACACTGGAGTAACGTGCAGCAGGCACATTGTATGTTGCCCCACACAGACACATTATACAGACACTGGAGTACCGTGCCGCAGGCACATTGTATGTTGCCCCATACAGACACTTTATACAGACACTGGAGTAACGTGCCTCAGGCACATTGTATGTTGCCCCACATAGACACATTAAACAGACACTGGAGTACCGTGCCGCAGGTACATTGTATGTTGCCCCACACAGACACATTATACAGACACTGGAGTACCGTGCCTCAGGCACATTGTATGTTGCCCCACACAGACACATTATACAGACACTGGAGTAACATGCCGCAGGCACATTGTATGTTGCCCCACACAGACACATTATACAGACACTGGAGTACCGTGCCCCAGGCACATTGTATGTTGCTCCACACAGACACATTATACAGACACTTGAGTACCGTGCCGCTGGCACATAGTATGTTGCCCCACACAGACACATTATACATACACTGGAGTACCATGCCGCAGGCACATTGTATATTGCTCCACACAGACACATTATACAGACACTGGAGTACCGTGCCCCAGGCACATTGTATGTTGCCCCACACAGACACATTATACAGACACTGGAGTACCGTGCCGCAGGCATATTGTATATTGCCCCACACAGACACAATATTCAGACACTGGAGTTCCGTGCCGCAGGCACATTGTATGTTGCCCCACACAGACACATTATACAGACACTGGAGTACCGTGCCGCAGGCACATTGTATGTTGCCCCACACAGACACATTAAACAGACACTGGAGTACCGGGCCGCATATACATTGTATGTTGCCCCACACAGACACATTATACAGACACTGGAGTACCGTGCCCCAGGTACATTGTATATTGCCCCACACAGACACATTATACAGACACTTGAGTACGGTGCCGAAGGAACATTGTTTGTTGCCCCACACAGACACATTATACAGGCACTGGAGTACGTGCCCCAGGCACATTGTATGTTGCCCCACACAGACTCATTATACAGACACTGGAGTACCGTGCCCAAGGCACATTGTATGTTGCCCCACACAGACACATTATACAGACACTGGAGTTCCGTGCCCCAGGCACATTGTATGTTGCCCCACACAGACACATTATACAGACACTAGAGTACCGTGCCCCAGGCACATTGTATCTTGCCCCACGCAGACACATTATACAGACACTGGAGTACCGTGCCGCAGGCACAATGTATATTGCCCCACACAGACACATTATACAGACACTGGAGTACCGTGCCGCATGCACATTGTATGTTGCCCAACACAGACACATTATACAGACAATGGAGTACCGTGCCGCAGGCACATTGTATGTTGCCCCACACTGACACATTAAACAGACACTGGAGTACCGTGCCTCAGGCACATTGTATGTTGCCCCACACAGACACATTATACAGACACTGGAGTTCCGTGCCTCAGGCACATTGTATGTTGCCCCACACAGACACATTACACAGACACTGGAGTACCATGCCGCAGGCACATTGTATGTTGCCCCACACAGACACATTATACAGACATTGGAGTAACGTGCAGCAGGCACATTGTATGTTGCCCCACACAGACACTTTATACAGACACTGGAGTAACGTGCCGCAGGCACATTGTATGTTGCCCCACACAGACACATTATACAGACACTGGAGTAACGTGCCGCAGGCACATTGTATGTTGCCCCACACAGACACATTATACAGACACTGGAGTTCCGTGCCTCAGGCACATTGTATGTTGCCCCACACAGACACATTATACAGACACTGGAGTACCGTGCCTCAGGCACATTGTATGTTGCCCCACACAGACACATTATACAGACACTGGAGTACCATGCCGCAGGCACATTGTATGTTGCCCCACACAGACTCATTATACAGACACTGGAGTTCCGTGCCTCAGGCACATTGTATGCTGCCCCACACAGACACATTATACAGACACTGGAGTACCATGCCGCAGGCACATTGTATGTTGCCCCACGCAGACACATTATACAGACACTGGAGTAACGTGCCTCAGGCACATTGTATGTTGCCCCACACAGACACATTACACAGACACTGGGGTACCGTGCCCCAGGCACATTGTATGTTGCCCCACACAGACACATTATACAGACACTGGAATACCATGCCGCAGGCACATTGTATGTTGCCCAACACAGACACATTATACAGACACTGGAGTACCATGCCCCAGGCACATTGTATGTTGCCCCACACAGACACATTATACAGACACTGGAGTACCATGCCGCAGGCACATTGTATGTTGCCCAACACAGACACATTATACAGACAACGGGCCGAACAGATATACGGGTAACTATCCTCTAAATACTGAGCACCAGGAGAGCATGATTATGGACAATCCTAAAATTCAAAGTTTTCTGGTGTTCTTGTGCGATGCTATAAACCATATTACACGTTTGTGTACCATCTTTATATTTGTAAACATGAAAAAATGATGGTGATTTCGACATGTGAAACTTAGTATATTAGCTTAATACATTTACATTCCAAATATTGTATTGTTTTTCAATAAAACTGCCAAGAAAACTGTTTATCCAAAGACCAACTTGATTGAATTCTGAGAGTATGAGCAGATAATCTAATTCTAGTAACAAACGATCTTAAATCATTTTGGAGAATATGTAAATAATGCTCACATGCAACATAATTTTTAAAATTCTTATACTCTTCAATAACATGACTATTGCTAACTGTACCATATCATTCTTGAATAAAACAATCATTAACACGTTTTGTGAATATACATGGATTTTTTTAACAAGCAAAGCATTATCTGTAAATAAGTATGAAACCCCATAACCATTTTAATAACGTCTTATCATTAGAAACCCAATTTTACATTCTTTTGCACAATCAACTAAACCATGTTGATATAATTTGTGTATAATGATCGTTCGTATTAATTATTAATTACATGTTTACAAGTACGTTCTTGTAATAGCATACTGTACAGGTACCAGGTACATCCCCAATACAACATATTTTACAGGAGCATGCCTCTTGTATTACAGGTACGCACCTTTAACAGCATATTTGACGGGTTTGTATCTCTAATAGCTTGTATTACAAGTACGCACCTCAAACAGTATGTTTTACATGTGCGTATCTCTTGCAGCATATTTGGCATGTACGTACCTCTAATAGCATGTTTTTTTAAGTACGTATCGCTAACTGCAAGTATAAATGCTTTAAAAATATAATTGAATCGTTGGAAACAGGACAATATAATAAAATAACAACTTCAACATGTCCGATACATTAGCATAATAACATCGCTTTTCATACAAACACAATATACTTACTTCTAAATCATAGCATTGCGGGAGAGATTGCGATTCTGTCGTTGCCGCTTTCAGTTGACATATTTTTCAAGTGTGTTAGTTGAATACAGTTAACATTTTCAATAAAAAAAGAGAGAAAAAAAGAGAATAAAATAAATGTATTGTTATTTTTTTAGCCTTGAATGCGGTTTGAACATAGTATTACGACATCCTGAGTGACAGTCAAAGGCGTACACCACTGGACCACTTTAGAGCCTAATGATAGTGTAAGAGTTAACACCTTTCAAAGCTGTTAGGTCTTGAAGGGGAGTCATTCTATTTCGCCGGAATTAGAATTAATTCATACGTTTGATATACATTTTGTGTTATGCAAATCGTTGTAATCGACTAAAAGTTTTTGCAGGTGAATGTAAAATACCTCGAAATGTGTACGGTGCATCCATACGTTTTAGCGGTTTGCTAGTACCGCGAATAACCTTATTTTGAAATCCGCATTAATTTGAGGTCAACCCATCCAGTGCGATGTGGTTGTCCTACAATTGCTTCAATCACCGGTCGTGGAAGATTGAGTACCTTTAACTTCTTCTCTCTATCTTTCTTATGTCAAATAAGACAACATTCTTTTCTTGTGATTGAACTGATCGGTTATATATTTAATAAATATTTCATATATTTTGCTGCTTTTTCAAACACTATAACTAACTTTAGATAATTTGCTAAAACTTTCTTTCTTCATCCTTAATAATAATATTAGGGGTAATAATAGAAGCCCAATTAAAGATATGAATGTAAAAAGGAATTATTATGAATATGAAATCGTGCAAATATGAATATTAAGCTGAAGCTTGTAAAAAGATATGGATATAAAAAATGAATATAAAAGGCATATTTACTAGTTATAAAACGGTATGAAACTAATAATCTTTTAAAAGGCTGTTTGTATGCTCACAAATATAATGTTTATTCCTTTAATTAACGTTTTGATGTATAGTTTAACTTATCATTGGCACTTTAGCAACGTATTATATTTTACAGCATTTATTTTCACTCAGGACTACTTATGAATGTCCATAACCTACATAATTATTAATAGGCCTATATTGCAAAAGAAAAATGAAGTTATTGTCAATTAAAATAAGTTTTCTGTTACTTGCGGAGATGGGGTGTGCTCGAGTACTGTTTAACCTTCCAGGATCCCAAGAAACAGTGGTTACATTAACTGATCGTCTGTTAGCTCTCGATGGCATAACAATGACGCTTACTATTCAATCAAAATGCACCAATGTCACGTGGACTAACGTGGCGGCAAACGGCAACGTTGTTTATTGCCAACCAGATATTAACGACGTTGAAAATGGAAACGAAAACAAATATGGATTTCAATTTAGAAGGTAAGTTCCATTTTTTTAAAAAAAATGAAAATCTTAGGATCGCGCAATTTCCCCTGGGGATGGGGGACGGTACCAGGTATATGTTTTTTCACCATTTTCATTACCAATTTTTTACACGAAAGCAATACACTGTTTCAGTTTCTACGAATTTTAATTACATTGCACTAGACCAGATTACTGTGCTGATAAGTAACTTTGTTTTAAACTTATTTATTTTGCATCGATGAGTGAAACAAGTTTTCACATCATGGACAAATCACGCTCGAAGTCTTCCTTGGTATACATATATATCCGCTCCACGACGGACACTTCACATAGCCGTGGCAATATACCGATGCTATAGGCCTGCCACCACTGGACTCATCCTGAAGTAGGTTACAATGTTGGCTGCAGATCAAACTGTTCAGCCACAGTAGGATGTCATCTCCTTAGAAAAATCTAGTCTAAATCAATGAACACTAGTTAGATATATTGTATACAAGCACAATTTGTAATAAAGCTGGAATGTCGTAGTTATTCCACACACAGATCTAAATCTATATTGGTGTAGATTTTATTGGCAGAAGCTACCAAATCAAACTATTTACCCCCAGTTTTCATGATGTAAATTCCTTTATCTGTCATATTTTTTAACTCAGTCGATTTTCAGAATTTTAAAAGTGATGGTACTAAACATGACCTTATAAAATCACAGTAGCGAACCCATGTGACTCTATGCTATGGAGTGGTGCAAAAAGAATTGGAGGAAAAGAGCTTGCTTCAGGTAACATTTTTGCTGATAACTTCCTTAATATTTCATAAAAATAACGGGGCCCAGTTGTTCAAAGACGAACGCCATATCTGTATAGAAACAAACCACCGGTAAAGACGAACGCCATCTCTGTATAGAGACAAACCACCGGGGCCCAGTTGTTCAAAGACGAACGCCGTCTCTGTATAGAGACAAACCGCCGGTAAAGACGAACGCCATCTCTGTATAGAGACAAACCACCGGGGCTCAGTTGTTCAAAGACGAACGCCGTCTCTGTATAGAGACAAACCACCGGTAAAGACGAACGCCATCTCTGTATAGAGACAAACCGCCGGTAAAGACAAACGCCACCTCTGTATAGAGACAAACCATAGGGCCCAGTTGTTCAAAGACGAACGCCGTCTCTGTATAGAGACAAACCACCGGTAAAGACGAACGCCGTCTCTGTATAGAGACAAACCACCAAGGCCCAGTTGTTCAAAGACGAACGCCGTCTCTGTATAGAGACAAACCACCAAGGCCCAGTTGTTCAAAGACGAACGCCGTCTCTGTATAGAGACAAATCACCGGGGCCCAGTTGTTCAAAAACGAACGCCGTCTCTGTATAGAGACAAACCGCCGGTAAAGACGAACGCCACCTCTGTATAGAGACAAACCATAGGGGCCCAGTTGTTCAAAGACGAACGCCGTCTCTGTATAGAGACAAACCACCGGTTAAGACGAACGCCACCTCTGTATAGAGACAAACCACCGGTAAAGACGAACGCCGTCTCTGTATATAGACAAACCACAAAGGCCCAGTTGTTCAAAGACGAACGCCGTCTCTGTATAGAGACAAACCACCGGGGCCCAGTTGTTCAAAGACGAACGCCATCTCTGTGTAGAGACAAACCTCCGGTAAAGACGAACACCACCTCTGTATAGAGACAAACCATAGGGACCCAGTTGTTCAAACACGAACGCCATCTCTGTGTAGAGACAAACCACCGGTAAAGACGAGCGCCACCTCTGTATAGAGACAAACCACCGGGGCCCAGTTGTTCAAAGACGAACGCCATCTCTGTGTAGAGACAAACCACCGGTAAAGACGAACGCCACCTCTGTATAGAGACAAACCATAGGGGCCCAGTTGTTCAAAGACGAACGCCATCTCTGTATAGAGACAAACCACCGGGGCCCAGTTGTTCAAAGACGAACGCCACCTCTGTATAGAGACAAACCACAGGTAAAGACGAACGCCACCTCTGTATAGAGACAAACCACCGGGGCCCAGTTGTTCAAAGACGAACGCCATCTCTGTATAGAGACAAACCACAGGTAAAGACGAACGCCGTCTCTGTATAGAGACAAACCACAGGTAAAGACGAACGCCACCTCTGTATAGAGACAAACCACCGGGGCCCAGTTGTTCAAAGACGAACGCCGTCTCTGTATAGAGACAAACCGCCGGTAAAGACGAACGTCACCTCTGTATAGAGATAAACCATAGGGGCCCAGTTGTTCAAAGACGAAGGTCGTCTATGTATAGAGACAAACAACCGGGGCCCAGAACGCCGTCTTTGAATAGAGACAAACCACCGGGGACCAGTTCCGGGGCCCAGTTGTTCAAAGATGAACGCCGTCTCTGTATAGAGACAAACCACCGGGGCCCAGAACGCCGTCTCTGTATAGAGACAAACTACCGGGGCCAAGTTCCGGGGCCCAGTTGTTCAAAGACGAACGCCGTCTATGTATAGAGACAAACCACCGGGGCCCAGAACACCGTCTCTGTATAGAGACAAATCACCGGGGACCAGTTCCGGGGCCCAGTTGTTCAAAGACGAACGCCGTCTCTGTATTGAGACAAACCACCGGGGCCCAGAACGCCGTCTCTGTATAGAGACAAACAACCGGGGCCCAGTTCCGGGGCCCAGTTGTTCAAAGCTTGGTTAGAATAACCACTAGTTAAGTGGAATTTTGTAACTTCAGTAGTTTCTGTTCTTAATGATTTATGGCAATTTAAATGCTTTTTAAGGAGCAAAATATCATATTTTCATATATTTTTTTATAAAATAAAAACTTAAAATGATATAACTCACTAAATATCGTGATTTGAAAATGTCACTTTAAGATGACCATGCAAAACTGTATAGAGATGAAACACCGGTTGTATCAACTGGGCATAAAAAAACAACGTATTTTTGGCAATAATGAATCGGCTTTTTGTGCTCAGTTGAGACAATTATGGTATGGAGTGGTGTAATTTACAAAAAACGTCGTTGTACTATTTTGCAAATAATACAGGATTTTACATGCCCACTTGATATCACCGGTGGTTCATCTTTATACAGAGACGGCGTTCGTTTTCAAGTTGTTTCGTGAATTTTTATGAAATATTAAGAAAGTTATCTGCAAAAATGTAACCTGAAGCAAGCATTTTTCCTACGATTTTTGCACCAATCCATAGCATACAGTCATATGGGCTCGCCACCGTGATAGTATATATCGTGAAGTCAGTAACATGGCACGTATGTAGTTTGTCTAAACATTCACATCCAACATAGATAAGTTCATTCCTATTCAATCTTTTCCATAGATGGCATTTCAATGGTTAAATCTCTGACGGACAAAGTTATGGTTCTGTTTGACAAAATTTCCAAAGATACCGAGGAAAGAGGTGCCACTGACAGTCGAACTCAGTTCACGACATCTCTCAAAGAGGATCTGAGCAACGAATTCAAACAGGATACCAATTATTATGAATCGATATATTGTACGCCATGCCGGCGACAAAAACATTCGCCCCCAATAAACATTCACGCACGAAGAAAGTTTTGTTTAGGGGCAAGCCTGGATGACATTTCTAAGATAAGCAAGTTTGGTCCGTCCTGTGAACCATTACAACATGTGTCACATCCGATGAGTGGGGAGGAAGAAAGCCAACTTAACAAGAACCTTACAAGAGACGATATCTCCATTCCCACTTATAGTAATATAATCAATGTACTAAATATGTCGACTTCTAAGAGAAACTGCAAACCGTCGATGGACTGCAGCAAAAGAACCTGTGATAAGACCGACGAACCATCTTTGATAGAACTTGATACCGAGTTGTTAGATAATACCATCTTACACGATGGATCCGGAATACTTAGCAAAGACTTCACATCGGAATTTGAGAACGATATAAAATTTCTTTCCACTTGTACAAACAAAACATCAACACCGGATGGTCACCATTTCAAGAAACAATATGTTCACCAGAATATTTCGAGGACAATATCGAATAGCGTGCCCTTCATTTGTGACGCGAATATATCGCTGTATTCAAATACAGCGTCGCAGTTATCAAACGGAAAAACATCGAGACCAATGGTATCATTATTAAACCGATCGTTCACCATTGGACCCGGAACATCAGCGAGAACACCCGTGCGCCGGTGTTTACCGTTTACAATTCCAGAATTTAAAGCAATCACAGAAAAACAGAAATCGCTGTCGGAAACAAAACCTTTCAGAAATGAAGACGAGGAAGCGGTGTACTACTTAATCACAAAATATTTAAACAACAAAGACATGAAATGGTAGTATTGGCACGCACGCACAAACAAACACTCGCACACACAGCACACGTTGTCGTGGATTTATTTCAGTATTTACGATGAGTGTAAATAAACAAAAATGAAATTATGAATAAAAATCTAATAAAACAAACATAAAGATATGTTTATATAAATTATTTCCAGAAGATCTGAGACACTTGAGAAATTACCATTCATTTATATGAATATAAATAAGGCGACAGAAGGGTATCTAATAATCTTCATATAACATACAGGGTCGTAGCCAAAATTTGATTTAACAGGAGGCACAATCCCAACCTTGCTTATGTGTCCGGCAACCTTTTTTAGCTCTTAGAATACACTTTCTACGGTTTTCTGATATCCTTGATTCGCGCTTCAAATCGATAAGACTCATTGCATTTTATACAGTTGTCCGACATGTTTTACACCAATATGTTGAATATACATTTGTAGTTTTTTTTACCTGAGATTTCAGTTATATCAGCTCCCTTAGTAATAAAACTATTGGCTTTGTACTATGAGGTATATTTATACTGGAAATATAATGCATACAGAAAATGTCATTTTATTGTAAGAATAATTGTTATTTTGGGGATAATGCATTTTTTTTTTACATAAATACCAATTAAAACATTTGAATATCCACACATTCTACAGAAGGCAAGTGCATCCGTTTGTCTCAGTGTGACTACGCCCCTGAAATAGTTACATACGATATCATAAAACAATTAATGTTCCAACATCACACACAAACTAACGGAAAGCGCGGTTCCTTTTCGACTTATATTTATTCAATATTATTACATCTATCGTTTAAAGTTTAATGAATTATTTTAACACATGTGCACGCTTCAAAACATAGTTCAAACAAGAATCCCATCTTAGACCCTAACTGTTCTGCCTCTCCCATCCAAAACTGTTCCTACTAAAAAAAACACTACTCTCAGCTAATTCATATACAAGTCACGTTTTTCACAGACATGCTTGGCAGATATTGGGTATATAAAATTGGATACACGTTATCCTGTTGACAGCCCATCACTCCTCAGAAGAGTGACCTTTAAACTCCCATGATTTGCCCAGTACAGATTTACCGTATTCAAATGGCTACTTGCTGTCTCGCCTTAACTAGGATATATCCCACATAAGTATTATATCATGGCTTTAAAATATTACATTATTAAACTAATAAAATCAATCAATTATTGAGTGACTATAAATAAAATAATTCTATGATTATTTTAGATAATATCCTACTTTCTCAGCCAATAGAATCGCTCATTTTTTTCCAAAATAGAACAGTATTTTACATAGAACGTATTGACCGTCAGTAGATGTTGACATACTTCCTACGCCAATGAAATCTTCCAGGAACTGGAAATGGAGAATACCATGTTAGTGTCTGATGTTATAAACTGTATCAGATGAGGCTTAGAACAAAACCCAGGACGAGGCTTTTTATCATGTCAATATTTCTAATTCTTCTTTTTTATGTAAAAAAAAAGTATAATTATACATAATGACGTCATGTGCCTGATAAACTTGTTTTGTCGTGATAAACAAATGTTGCTTAGCAAGAGTAATTGAGTATGCCACGCTACTCACACAACAATATTTTAAACATTTAGTTGGAGAGCTTAGTGTGCCGAAATGGCTTTGGAATCCTGAAAGGTATGCCTTGTCCGATTTCAGGTGGGGTGTGTGTTGGGGGTAGATTTAATGTGGTGTGTGTTGGTGGGAGAGGATGCGCATATCGGGTCCCCTCTTGGATGAGCCTGTTCTGCGAAAAGTCACAACAAAAGCCAAAACAAGGGACACTACAAAGTGATAAACATTTTTTTGTATGGCGACTGAGTTATTTCCCTTTGTCGTTTTATGCGCAAGAAAGTATAAAAAGTTACTGCTAAAGTGTGTGTTTTTTATCATTTTTTCTCCTTTGCATAAAATTTAAAGATTTTTTAGACAATATCAGAACAAAGTTATCGCACAGTTTCTTTTGTTAATAAGTTTAAATTTATTTATTATATTTCGAGTGTGAAACAAGCTCTAACAACTTAGGTAAATCACGCTCAAAGTATTCCTGGGTAGAACCAGTACTATGCATATACAGAAAAGTGTCTTGCTCAAGGACACCACACATAGCCGTGGCAGAGTATCGAACCCACGACCATCCGATCACGGGTTCGGTGCTTTACCACCATATTGCGATTATGAGATATTACATTTTTAAGGTGTTGTCAGCCAACATTATTTAAAAGAAATAATTGAAACGTATTTGATTAATTTGATTATTTTAGAAAAAAATCGCCAACATATAAATTTTAAAATCATATAATACTTAAGTAAATGTTCAGTGCAACATGCTTATGTGGAATGAAATATATATAGACTCTGCTCTGAATGGTAAAGATTTTATATTTAAAATGTCCTCTATGATATGCCGCCCCTTAGTATTTTTACCAAAAAAAAAACGTCTGTCCTCAAATTTTGACCATGTTTACCATACTTGTATTTTTAATGCAGAATATTGATTTTTATTATATTATCGAGTACATTTAGTTTATGTGAGTGTCCAAAAATATTGAAAAAAAAATGGAAAGTCATATATACCTCGTATCAAGCATTTCCAATGTCCTCTATCAAATATTTACAACGTCAGTTTGACGTTCTTTTAATACGGCGCTAGTTATGTACATGGTATATTGTATTCTCATAGTTAACGTAGGTAAGTAATATCATTAGTTTTGGTCCATTTAATATCCGCAGAAAATCATTACTCCATTGCAGTAATTGATATTCCAATATTCCAAACTTATATTTTTCGATTAAAAATACTGTCATTTCAGCAATATTTCGCAATTCCAGAGGGAACAGGGAGTGGGTCCGGTGGCCTGCAGTCATCAATTTAGGTCCATAAGTGTGTAATGAGTAGATTTACTATTAACCATGCAGTATAATCGCGGATGACTTGACCAATACAAATAACTTATAGTCGACAAACTACCTGGCCACTATCTCGAACTGGGGGTACCGTCACCAGATACAAACGTTCATGATCAAAATATAAGGAATTTTATCGATACCTTCTCTTTTAAATTATGATATATCATTATAATAGTATTTAGTTTTGTCATACTTATTACGAAACTAGTTTATAGGCTTACTTCATTCATCTGAGAAATATACATTCCAACTAAAGAGAAAATGTAACAAAAGATCAAAACAATCACTAATCTTTAGTCATGTTTGATTACCCCACAAAATGCTTTCTTTTTTTACAGGTTGTTCAATATTAAAACTTGACTCATGTATATATAATGTATAACTATAACTTAAACTGCTTGCTATTAATTGTGTTCGTTTAAAAAAAAGATGAAAAAATAGTGTTATAACTTAAGGTACCCTACTTGTTTAAATTATGTGCTCATGTTGTTGCACGTGTATGTATATTGCCATGCCTGTTTGTAACCTGAGATGTCAATAAAGAATATGTTCTGTTTAAGAAAGTAGGAATAAAAGATTAAATTAAAAAAAAACCCTGTAAGTCTTTAACGGATTATTATTACAAAATTTAATACACTGATTGTTTTATACAAGTCGAACTCAACTGATTGATAATTTGCTGACATGTTTGTGGTTTATGCTCCTCTATTCGACTTTCCACTACGAGGGGCATTCGATACATTCTGTCACTAAATTCCCTCCCGTAGAAACAATGTCCCGTAAGAACATGAAAAACACGTACAATTGTTTGGGGATGTTTATTCAATACACCTGCGAAATCTCAATTTAATCCGATTATAACTAACCAAGATGTTCGTTGTTGAATTATACACACTCATGTACAGTGGCTATATTTCAATGTCATATTGAAACCGGAAGTAAAATAAGAAATAAGGACTTACATTAAAGTCCGAGTTTCTTTGCAGTTATCGCCAAAAGATTTTTTTCTGAATTGTGCCGATACATGATAGATCTCTGGTAACATTAAGAACAGATTTTCGTTGGGTTAAGAAATTTAAGTGGGGTCAGCATAGCCTGCAAAAAGATAACCGCCCAGGTAAGCCAGTTGTTGCAGCAACAAACGGAAACATTGGTGCTGTTATAGCTATGGTAGAAGATGGACGGTATACTGTTTCCCAGAAGGCATTTTAGAAGGCACCGTATATCATATTCTGACTGACTGTTTGAAATTAAAGAAGTTTTGTACTAGATGGATCCCTTAATGCTGACACCTGATCAAAAGGCCAAGCGTTAAGATTGTGCTTTAAAACTTCTGAAAAAATATAAACATTGTAATCCTTGGGTTAATGTCTGACTTGCTCCCTGGAGATAAAACTTGGGTGTATTATTTTGAACCCCAACGGCACATCAATAACAAACAATGGCTTTATAAGGTTTCATATGCCATTTTCTTTAATTCTAATGGTCCTGTCGTACAAATTCCTTGCAAAGAGGGTAGAGAATTTACAGGCAAGTTTTACAAAGATAAAGTACTTAAACCTGTCAAAACGTTTTATCAAAATAAACGCCCAAGTAAAGGTTTGGAAGGAATACAGCTTATTCATGACAATGCTTCTGCCCACAAAAATAAAAGTGTAGAATATTTCTTAGAACAAGAAAAATGTTATTCCCCTAACTTAAGCCCCTGTTACTTTTTCCTGTTTCCCATGCTAAAAAATGCTCGCAGGTAAACACTATGCTACTCGAAGTGCCATTGGGTCTGCAATGTTTCAGTGTCTGAACAGTATACCAAGGGGATTGATTGAATATTTAACATCATTTTTAATGCCATCGAGGGCTAACAGACGATCAGTTAACCTAACTTCTGTTTCCTGGGATTAACCAGTACTCAAGCACACCCCGTTTCCGAAAGTAATAACTTTCCCACTTGAATCAGTGGTGAGAGACGAATGATAATGAGACACAATGTCGTATATCAATCATCACAGAGACTGTTGCCGGGCGGGGGATTCGAATTCACGACCCCTATATTGATAGTCAGACGCGTAACCAACTGAGCTAATCGGGCCCGGCATACCAAGGGGAGATTACTTTGCGGCATTTAGGTCGTGGACAGCAATTTTTTAAACTTAGATTTATTAGAACAATCTTCTTTTATTCCTAGTCAGTGGTTTTAGCTATTGCTTATGACTATTGTCCCTTAGATATAAACGCGTACATGTATTAATTACATTGTTTTCCGAAAACATGTGGGAAACACTGAGGGCATTCCCTCTACAGTATACAGCCATAGAACTATAAAAGATACACACGAAACTATGCATACTATATTTCTTTACTAATTAATACCACGTTATGAAGTTGCTTTATTAATTGGTGACAAGTATTTCAATGGGCTATGTGTTTGTATTAGATGGAGCTATGCATGGTGTTGCTTTATTAATTGGTGACACGTATTTCAATGGACTATGTGTTTGTGTTAGATGGAGCTATGAATGGCGTTGCTTTATTAATTGGTGACAAGTTTTTCAATGGACTATGTGTTTGTGTTAGATGGAGCTATGCATGGTGTTGCTTTATTAATTGGTGACACGTTTTTCAATGGACTATGTGTTCGTGTTAGATGGAGCTATGCATGGTGTTGCTTTATAAATTGGTAACACGTATTTCAATGGACTATGTGTTTGTGTTAGATGGAGCTATGCATGGTGTTGCTTTATTAATTGGTGACACATTTTTCAATGGACTATGTTTGTATTAGATGGAACTATGCATGGTGTTGCTTTATTATTTGGTGACAAGTTTTTCAATGGACTATGTGTTTTTGTTAGATGGAGTTATGCATGGCGTTGCTTTATTAATTGGTGACACGTATTTCAATGGACTATGTGTTTGTGGTAGATGGAGCTATGCATGGTGTTGCTTTATTAATTGGTGACACGTTTTTCAATGGACTATGTTTGTATTAGATGGAACTATGCATGGTGTTGCTTTATTATTTGGTGACAAGTTTTTCAATGGACTATGTGTTTTTGCTAGATGGAGCTATGCATGGCGTTGCTTTATTAATTGGTGACACGTATTTCAATGGACTATGTGTTTGTGGTAGATGGAGCTATGCATGGCGTTGCTTTATTAATTAGTGACAAGTTTTTCAATGGTTTATGTGTTTGTGTTAGATGGAGCTATGCAAGGTGTTGCTTTATTAATTGGTGACACGTATTTCAATGGACTATGTGTTTGTATTAGATGGAGCTATGCATGGCGTTGCTTTATTAATTGGTGACACGTATTTCAATGGACTATGTGTTTGTGTTAGATGGAGCTATGCATGGTGTTGCTTTATTTATTGGTGACACGTTTTTCAATGGACTATGTGTTTGTGTTAGATGGAGCTATGCATGGTGTTGCTTTATTAATTGGTGACACGTTTTTCAATGGACTATGTGTTTGTGTTAGATAGAGCTATACATGGCGTTGCTTTATTAATTGGTGACACGTATTTCAATTGACTATGTGTTTGTGTTAGATGGAGCTTTGCATGGTGTTGCTTTATTAATTGGTGACAAGTGTTTCAATGGACTTTGTGTTTTTGTTAGATGGAGCTATGCATGGCGTTGCTTTATTAATTGGTGACACGTATTTCAATGGACTATGTGTTTGTGTTAGATGGAGCTATGCATGGTGTTGCTTATTAATTGGTGACACGTATTTCAATTGACTATGTGTTTGTGTTAGATGGAGCTATGCATGGTGTTGCTTTATTAATTGGTGACAGGTATTTCAATAGACTATGTGTTTGTGTGAGATGGAGCTATGCATGGTGTTGCTTTATGAATTGGTGACACGTATTTCAATGGACTATGTGTTTGTGTTAGATGGAGCTATGCATGGTGTTGCTTTATGAATTGGTGACAAGTTTTTCAATGGACTATGTGTTTTTGTTAGATGGAGCTATGCATGGTGTTGCTTTATTAATTTGTGACACGTATTTCAATGGACTATGTGTTTGTGGTAGATGGAGCTATGCATGGTGTTGCTTTATGAATTGGTGACAAGTTTTTTAATTGACTATGTGTTTTTTGTTAGATGGAGCTATGCATGGCGTTGCTTTATTAATTGGTGACACGTTTTTCAATGGACTATGTGTTTGTGTTAGATGGAGCTATGCATGGTGTTGCTTATTAACTGGTGACACGTATTTCAATGGACTATGTGTTTGTGTTAGATAGAGCTATACATGGTGTTGCTTTATTAATTGGTGACAGGTATTTCAATGGACTATGTGTTTGTGTTAGATGGAGCTATGCATGGTGTTGCTTTATTAATTGGTGACACGTATTTCAATGGACTTTGTGTTTTTGTTAGATGGAGCTATGCATGGTGTTGCTTTATTAATTGGTGACACATTTTTCAATGGACTATGTTTGTATTAGATGGAACTATGCATGGTGTTGCTTTATTATTTGGTGACAAGTTTTTCAATGGACTATGTGTTTTTGTTAGATGGAGCTATGCATGGCGTTGCTTTATTAATTGGTGACACGTATTTCAATGGACTATGTGTTTGTGTTAGATGGAGCTATGCATGGCGTTGCTTTATTAATTGGTGACACGTATTTCAATGGACTATGTGTTTGTGTTAGATGGAGCTATGCATGGTGTTGCTTATTAATTGGTGACAGGTATTTCAATGGACTATGTGTTTGTGTTAGATGGAGCTATGCATGGTGTTGCTTTATTAATTGGTGACAGGTATTTCAATAGACTATGTGTTTGTGTTAGATGGAGCTATGCATGGTGTTGCTTTATGAATTGGTGACACGTATTTCAATGGACTATGTGTTTGTGTTAGATGGAGCTATGCATGGTGTTGCTTTATGAATTGGTGACAAGTTTTTCAATGGACTATGTGTTTTTGTTAGATGGAGCTATGCATGGTGTTGCTTTATTAATTTGTGACACGTATTTCAATGGACTATGTGTTTGTGGTAGATGGAGCTATGCATGGTGTTGCTTTATGAATTGGTGACAAGTGTTTTAATGGACTATGTGTTTTTTGTTAGATGGAGCTATGCATGGCGTTGCTTTATGAATTGGTGACACGTTTTTCAATGGACTATGTGTTTGTGTTAGATGGAGCTATGCATGGTGTTGCTTATTAATTGGTGACACGTATTTCAATGGACTATGTGTTTGTGTTAGATGGAGCTATACATGGCGTTGCTTTATTAATTGGTGACAGGTATTTCAATGGACTATGTGTTTGTGTTAGATGGAGCTATGCATGGTGTTGCTTTATTAATTGGTGACACGTATTTCAATGGACTATGTGTTTTTGTTAGATGGAGCTATGCATGGTGTTGCTTTATTAATTGGTGACACATTTTTCAATGGAATATGTTTGTATTAGATGGAACTATGCATGCTGTTGCTTTATTATTTGGTGACAAGTTTTTCAATGGACTATGTGTTTTTGTTATATGGAGATATGCATGGCGTTGCTTTATTAATTGGTGACACGTATTTCAATGGACTATGTGTTTGTGGTAGATGGAGCTATGCATGGTGTTGCTTTATTAATTGGTGACACGTTTTTCAATGGACTATGTTTGTATTAGATGGAACTATGCATGGTGTTGCTTTATTATTTGGTGACAAGTTTTTCAATGGACTATGTGTTTTTTTTAGATGGAGCTATGCATGGCGTTGCTTTATTAATTGGTGACACGTATTTCAATGGACTATGTGTTTGTGGTAGATGGAGCTATGCATGGCGTTGCTTCATTAATTAGTGACAAGTTTTTCAATGGACTATGTGTTTGTGTTAGATGGAGCTATGCATGGTGTTGCTTTATTAATTGGTGACAGGTATTTCAATGGACTATGTGTTTATATTAGATGGAGCTATGCATTGCGTTGCTTTATTAATTGGTGACACGTATTTCAATGGACTATGTGTTTGTGTTAGATGGAGCTATGCATGGTGTTGCTTTATTAATTGGTGACACGTTTTTCAATGGACTATGTGTTTGTGTTAGATGGAGCAATGCATGGTGTTGCTTTATTAATTGGTGACAAGTTTTTCAATGGACTATGTCTGTATTAGATGGAACTATGCATGGTGTTGCTTTATTAATTGCTGACAAGTTTTTCAATGGACTATGTGTTTTTGTTAGATGGAGCTATGCATGGCGTTGTTTTATTAATTGGTGATACGTATTTCAATGGACTATGTGTTTTTGTTAGATGGAGCTATGCATGGTGTTGCTTTATTAATTGGTGACACGTATTTCAATGGACTATGTGTTTGTGTTAGATAGAGCTATACATGGCGTTGCTTTATTAATTGGTGACACGTATTTCAATGGACTATGTGTTTGTGTTAGATGGAGCTATGCATGGTGTTGCTTTATGAATTGGTGACAAGTTTTTCAATGGACTATGTGTTTTTGTTAGATGGAGCTATGCATGGTGTTGCTTTATTAATTTGTGACACGTATTTCAATGGACTATGTGTTTGTGGTAGATGGAGCTATGCATGGTGTTGCTTTATTAATTGGTGACACGTATTTCAATGGACTATGTGTTTGTGTTAGATGGAGCTATGCATGGTGTTGCTTTATGAATTGGTGACACGTATTTCAATGGACTATGTGTTTGTGTTAGATGGAGCTATGCATGGGGTTGCTTTATGAATTGGTGACAAGTTTTTCAATGGACTATGTGTTTTTGTTAGATGGAGCTATGCATGGTGTTTCTTTATTAATTTGTGACACGTATTTCAATGGACTATGTGTTTGTGTTAGATGGAGCTATGCATGGTGTTGCTTTATGAATTGGTGACAAGTTTTTCAATGGACTATGTGTTTTTTGTTAGATGGAGCTATGCATGGCGTTGCTTTATTAATTGTGACACGTATTTCAATGGACTATGTGTTTGTGTTAGATGGAGCTATGCATGGTGTTGCTTTATTAATTGGTGACACGTATTTCAATGGACTATGTGTTTGTGTTAGATAGAGCTATACATGGCGTTGCTTTATTAATTGGTGACAAGTATTTCAATGGACTACGTGTTTGTGTTAGATGGAGCTATGCATGGTGTTGCTTTATTAATTGGTGACACGTATTTCAATGGACTATGTGTTTTTGTTAGATGGAGCTATACATGGCGTTGCTTTATTAATTGGTGACACGTATTTCAATGGACTGTGTGTTTTTGTTAGATGGAGCTATACATGGTGTTGCTTTATTGATTGGTGACACGTATTTCAATGGACAATGTGTTTGTGTTAGATGGAGCTATACATGGCGTTGCTTTATTAATTGGTGACACGTATTTCAATGGACTATGTGTTTTTGTTAGATGGAGCTATACATGGCGTTGCTTTATAAATTGGTGACACGTAATTCAATGGACTATGTGTTTTTGTTAGATGGAGCTATACATGATGTTGCTTTATTAATTGGTGACACGTATTTCAATGGACTATGTGTTTGTGTTAGATGGAGCTATGCATGCTGTTGCTTTATTAATTTGTGACACGTATTTCAATGGACTATGTGTTTTTGTTAGATGGAGCTATACATGGCGTTGCTTTATTAATTGGTGACACGTATTTCAATGGACTATGTGTTTTTGTTAGATGGAGTTAAACATGGCGTTGCTTTATTAATTGGTGACAGGTATTTCAATGAACTATGTGTTTGTGTTAGATGGAGTTATGCAGGGCGTTGCTTTATTAATTGGTGACAGGTATTTCAATGGACTATGTGTTTGTGTTAGATAGAGCTATACATGGCGTTGCTTTATTAATTGGTGACACGTATTTCAATGGACTATGTGTTTGTGTTAGATGGAGCTATGCATGGCGTTGCTTTATTAATTAGTGACAGGTATTTTAATGGACTATGTGTTTGTGTTACATAGAGCTATACATGGCGTTGCTTTATTAATTGGTGACACGTATTTCAATGGACTATGTGTTTTTGTTAGATGGAGCTATACATGGCATTGCTTTATTAATTGGTGACACGTATTTCAATGGACTATGTGTTTTTGTTAGATGGAGCTATACATGGCGTTGCTTTATTAATTGGTGACAGATATTTCAATGGACTATGTGTTTTTGTTAGATGGAGCTATGCATGGTGTTGCTTTATAAATTGGTGACACGTATTTCAATGGACTATGTGTTTGTGTTAGATGGAGCTATGCATGGTGTTGCTTATTAATTGGTGACACGTATTTCAATGGACTATGTGTTTGTGTTAGATAGAGCTATACATGGCGTTGCTTTATTAATTGGTGACAGGTATTTCAATGGACTATGTGTTTGTGTTAGATGGAGCTATGCATGGTGTTGCTTTATTAATTGGTGACACGTATTTCAATGGACTATGTGTTTTTGTTAGATGGAGCTATGCATGGTGTTGCTTTATTAATTGGTGACACATTTTTCAATGGAATATGTTTGTATTAGATGGAACTATGCATGGTGTTGCTTTATTATTTGGTGACAAGTTTTTCAATGGACTATGTGTTTTTGTTATATGGAGATATGCATGGCGTTGCTTTATTAATTGGTGACACGTATTTCAATGGACTATGTGTTTGTGGTAGATGGAGCTATGCATGGTGTTGCTTTATTAATTGGTGACACGTTTTTCAATGGACTATGTTTGTATTAGATGGAACTATGCATGGTGTTGCTTTATTATTTGGTGACAAGTTTTTCAATGGACTATGTGTTTTTGTTAGATGGAGCTATGCATGGCGTTGCTTTATTAATTGGTGACACGTATTTCAATGGACTATGTGTTTGTGGTAGATGGAGCTATGCATGGCGTTGCTTCATTAATTAGTGACAAGTTTTTCAATGGACTATGTGTTTGTGTTAGATGGAGCTATGCATGGTGTTGCTTTATTAATTGGTGACAGGTATTTCAATGGACTATGTGTTTATATTAGATGGAGCTATGCATGGCGTTGCTTTATTAATTGGTGACACGTATTTCAATGGACTATGTGTTTGTGTTAGATGGAGCTATGCATGGTGTTGCTTTATTAATTGGTGACACGTTTTTCAATGGACTATGTGTTTGTGTTAGATGGAGCAATGCATGGTGTTGCTTTATTAATTGGTGACAAGTTTTTCAATGGACTATGTCTGTATTAGATGGAACTATGCATGGTGTTGCTTTATTAATTGGTGACAAGTTTTTCAATGGACTATGTGTTTTTGTTAGATGGAGCTATGCATGGCGTTGTTTTATTAATTGGTGATACGTATTTCAATGGACTATGTGTTTTTGTTAGATGGAGCTATGCATGGTGTTGCTTTATTAATTGGTGACACGTATTTCAATGGACTATGTGTTTGTGTTAGATAGAGCTATACATGGCGTTGCTTTATTAATTGGTGACACGTATTTCAATGGACTATGTGTTTGTGTTAGATGGAGATTTGCATGGTGTTGCTTTATTAATTGGTGTCAAGTATTTCAATGGACTATGTGTTTGTGTTATATAGAGCTATACATGGCGTTGCTTTATTAATTGGTGACACGTATTTCAATGGACTATGTGTTTGTGTTAGATGGAGCTATGCATGGTGTTGCTTTATTAATTGGTGACACGTATTTCAATGGACTATGTGTTTGTGTTAGATGGAGCTATGCATGGTGTTGCTTTATTAATTGGTGACAAGTTTTTCAATGGACTATGTGTTTTTGTTAGATGGAGCTATGCATGGTGTTGCTTTATTAATTTGTGACACGTATTTCAATGGACTATGTGTTTGTGGTAGATGGAGCTATGCATGGTGTTGCTTTATTAATTGGTGACACGTATTTCAATGGACTATGTGTTTGTGTTAGATGGAGCTATGCATGGTGTTGCTTTATGAATTGGTGACACGTATTTCAATGGACTATGTGTTTGTGTTAGATGGAGCTATGCATGGGGTTGCTTTATGAATTGGTGACACGTTTTTCAATGGACTATGTGTTTTTGTTAGATGGAGCTATGCATGGCGTTTCTTTATTAATTTGTGACACGTATTTCAATGGACTATGTGTTTGTGGTAGATGGAGCTATGCATGGTGTTGCTTTATGAATTGGTGACAAGTTTTTCAATGGACTATGTGTTTTTTGTTAGATGGAGCTATGCATGGCGTTGCTTTATTAATTGTGACACGTATTTCAATGGACTATGTGTTTGTGTTAGATGGAGCTATGCATGGTGTTGCTTTATTAATTGGTGACAAGTATTTCAATGGACTATGTGTTTGTGTTAGATAGAGCTATACATGGCGTTGCTTTATTAATTGGTGACAAGTATTTCAATGGACTATGTGTTTGTGTTAGATGGAGCTATGCATGGTGTTGCTTTATTAATTGGTGACACGTATTTCAATGGACTATGTGTTTTTGTTAGATGGAGCTATACATGGCGTTGCTTTATTAATTGGTGACACGTATTTCAATGGACTGTGTGTTTTTGTTAGATGGAGCTATACATGGTGTTGCTTTATTGATTGGTGACACGTATTTCAATGGACAATGTGTTTGTGTTAGATGGAGCTATACATGGCGTTGCTTTATTAATTGGTGACACGTATTTCAATGGACTATGTGTTTTTGTTAGATGGAGCTATACATGGCGTTGCTTTATAAATTGGTGACACGTAATTCAATGGACTATGTGTTTTTGTTAGATGGAGCTATACATGATGTTGCTTTATTAATTGGTGACACGTATTTCAATGGACTATGTGTTTGTGTTAGATGGAGCTATGCATGCTGTTGCTTTATTAATTTGTGACACGTATTTCAATGGACTATGTGTTTTTGTTAGATGGAGCTATACATGGCGTTGCTTTATTAATTGGTGACACGTATTTCAATGGACTATGCGTTTTTGTTAGATGGAGCTAAACATGGCGTTGCTTTATTAATTGGTGACACGTATTTCAATGAACTATGTGTTTGTGTTAGATGGAGCTATGCAGGGCGTTGCTTTATTAATTGGTGACAGGTATTTCAATGGACTATGTGTTTGTGTTAGATAGAGCTATACATGGCGTTGCTTTATTAATTGGTGACACGTATTTCAATGGACTATGTGTTTGTGTTAGATGGAGCTATGCATGGCGTTGCTTTATTAATTAGTGACAGGTATTTTAATGGACTATGTGTTTGTGTTACATAGAGCTATACATGGCATTGCTTTATTAATTGGTGACACGTATTTCAATGGACTATGTGTTTTTGTTAGATGGAGCTATACATGGCATTGCTTTATTAATTGGTGACACGTATTTCAATGGACTATGTGTTTTTGTTAGATGGAGCTATGCATGGTGTTGCTTTATAAATTGGTGACACGTATTTCAATGGACTATGTGTTTGTGTTAGGTGGAGCTATGCATGGTGTTGCTTTATTAATTGGTGACACGTATTTCAATGGACTATGTGTTTTTGTTAGATGGAGCTATACATGGCGTTGCTTTATTAATTGGTGACACGTATTTCAATGGACTATGTGTTTTTGTTAGATGGAGCTATACATGGCGTTGCTTTATTAATTGGTGAAAGGTATTTCAATGGACTATGTGTTTGTGTTAGATGAAGCTATGCAGGGCGTTGCTTTATTAATTGGTGACAGGTATTTCAATGGACTATGTGTTTGTGTTAGATAGAGCTATACATGGCGTTGCTTTATAAATTGGTGACACGTATTTCAATGGACTATGTGTTTTTGTTAGATGGAGCTATGCAGGGCGTTGCTTTATTAATTGGTGACACGTATTTCAATGGGCTATGTGTTTGTATTAGATAAAGCTATACATGGCGTTGCTTTATTAATTGGTGACACGTATTTCAATGGACTATGTGTTTGTGTTAGATGGAGCTATGTATGGTGTTGCTTTATTAATTGCTGACACGTATTTCAATGGACTATGTGTTTTTGTTAGATGGAGCTATACATGGCGTTGCTTTATTAATTGGTGACACGTATTTTAATGGACTATGTGTTTGTGTTAGATAGAGCTATACATGGCGTTTCTTTATTAATTGGTGACACGTATTTCAATGGACTATGTGTTTTTGTTAGATGGAGCTATGCAGGGCGTTGCTTTATTAATTGGTGACACGTATTTCAATGGGCTATGTGTTTGTATTAGATAGAGCTATACATGGCGTTGCTTTATTAATTGGTGACACGTATTTCAATGGACTATGTGTTTGTGTTAGATGGAGCTATGTATGGTGTTGCTTTATTAATTGCTGACACGTATTTCAATGGACTCTGTGTTTTTGTTAGATGGAGCTATACATGGCGTTGCTTTATTAATTGGTGACACGTATTTCAATGGACTATGTGTTTTTGGTATATGGAGCTATACATGGTGTTGCTTTATTAATTGGTGACACGTATTTCAATGGACTATGTGTTTTTGTTAGATGGAGCTATACATGATGTTGCTTTATTAATTGGTGACACGTATTTCAATGGACTATGTGTTTGTGTTAGATGGAGCTATGCATGCTGTTGCTTTATTAATTGGTGACATGTATTTCAATGGACTATGTGTTTTTGTTAGATGGAGCTATACATGGTGTTGCTTTATTAAATGGTGACACGTATTTCAATGGATTATGTGTTTTTGTTAGATGGAGATATACATGGCGTTTCTTTATTAATTGGTGACAAGTATCTTCAATAGACTATGTGTTTGTGTTAGATGAAGCTATGCAGGGCGTTGCTTTATTAATTGGTGACAGGTATTTCAATGGACTATGTGTTTGTGTTAGATAGAGCTATACATGGCGTTGCTTTATTAATTGGTGACACGTATTTCAATGGACTATGTGTTTGTGTTAGATGAAGCTATGCAGGGCGTTGCTTTATTAATTGGTGACACGTTTTTCAATGGACTATGTTTTTGTGTTAGATAGAGCTATACATGGCGTTGCTTTATTAATTGGTGACACGTATTTCAATGGACTATGTGTTTGTGTTAGATGGAGCTATGCATGGTGTTGCTTTATTAATTGGCGACACGTATTTCAATGGACTATGTGTTTGTGTTAGATGAAGCTATGCAGGGCGTTGCTTTATTAATTGGTTACACGTATTTCAATGGGCTATGTGTTTGTATTAGATAGAGCTATACATGGCGTTGCTGTATTAATTGGTGACACGTATTTCAATGGACTATGTGTTTTTGTTAGATGGAGCTATGCAGAGCGTTGCTTTATTAATTGGTGACACGTATTTCAATGGGCTATGTGTTTGTATTAGATAGAGCTTTACATGGCGTTGCTTTATTAATTGGTGACACGTATTTCAATGGACTATGTGTTTGTGTTAGATGGAGCTATGCATGGTGTTGCTTTATTAATTTCTGACCGGTAATTCTCTGAATGCTATTCTTATGTTTTGTTGCTCTTACTTGTTTAACGAGTTAATTATTAAGTTCGTTCTTAATATTTAAGAAGTTCGTCATCAATGCTCAAGCGTGATTGTCATTGCACAGACTCCGCCTTTGATTCATGTACAAACTACAAAGCCCGCGCGAGCTATGCCTAGAAACGGCATTAACAATAGATGAACTTTCAAGCATCAGTCATCTCAGCTTTCATCGTAGCTCCACCCAGAGTTACATAAACTGTCAGTCAAATTACGTTTAACACTTAGCCAGTCAGTGAAGCTATGCATCACATCGTTAATATATGTAGATACATAAATGGCGCTCGTGTGATACTATGACTATGGGGAGTAATAAACTGAAACCAGTCAGTCGCGTAGCTGACCCGAAAAAGATGTGCATACCCAGGTTATATGGGGTCTGTAACCCCCACCCCCGCCCCGAAAGAAATGGATGCATTTCCTACGTTCTTGGGGGCTTATTCGGTATATGAAAAAAAAAAGAGTCACGAAGAAATGTGCAAACTCGGCAATGTGGCGTGCAGACAACTACTCCACTGCCACCGATGAATTCCTCCGATACGAAAATTTAAATTTTGATTGTTTTATAATGACCTGTACAATGTACAAGAAAGAAATTCAATGAAAAATCGGTCCAAAAACCCGAAAGCAATTTCACGATGAACCCGAGCATGTGTGGTAATTGTCCGATCTAAACAGGTTTCTGATTTATTCCAATGATCATAAAATTATTAATCACAATAATGGTACTGGTATTTTGATCATTTTTAAATATCTCACTCCTGAGTTTTAATGGTTCGTTTGATTGACAGTTAACAGACATGTCCAATTGAGAAAATGAAGTAATTCAAGAACATATTATGTACATATCTGGGTTAATCGATATACTAGTATTACAGCAATTTTCAATGTCATTCTTTCTTCAGAATGTCGATATGCATTACTTAAAATATAATTTCTAACCTTCTATATGTGTTTCTGCCGTTTTTTTTGTGAAAAAGTAATTTTAATAAAGATATATATATGTAGATATACATTCAGAAATACAAACGCTGTAGAATTTATAAATACACTTATAATCGTTAATGTGCGAGATGCTGTTTTTTTATTCGTTTTTTTTTTTGTTTTTTTTTTTGGAGGAGAGGGATCTGTCCAGATACTCCCTATACACATTTTTCATTTTTATTTATGTCAAAAAAATGCCGGTTATCCAAGAAATTGTTCAGTAATCCTTTTCATACTTTATTATAAAATTAATCTCATGAACTTAAAACATGTAATAAAAAGTGCAACGCTGTGTTTGTTATAGCAGATACACTTTTTACGATATAATAAAGTAAAACATGTATAACTTGATAATATATTATTATATAAGACATAACAGAACACTTCCAACAGAAATTCTGCCAACTTTGGATGATAAAATAATGCTTTGTTCATTATGTCTAAATAAAGGTATTTTATAACATAAGCCGCCAAAGAGTTTGTTTTGTGAAATGTACAAATTATATTTTTATGTTTTAGTTAGTATTTCAACAATTATTATTGCAATATTAAATAACATGTTAGCCATACTTGTTGAAATGTAAATATTAATCTTTAATTTTTATATCATATGTTACAGGGAAGCACATGAAATGTTTATTAGTTTAATTTGTGCCTTAAGGACAATCAAACCAAAATCAAATAATTGCAATGACAAAAAATTAAACAGGCTCCTGTAATTGTATCCTGAAAGAGTTGTATATATATGTATAAAGATTGGTCTCGCAGTTCAGATATACACACTCTTCGGGATATATTTTATTGCAGTTATCACTTGCTCTCCGACGACGACGACGACGACGACGACGACGACAACAACAACAATAACAACAACAACAAGAACAACAACAACAACAACAACAACAACAACAACAACAACAACAACAATAACTACAACTACAACAACAACAAATCCAGAACATAATAACACAAGTTCAGAACGAGGTAAAAACCGACCCGTCTGAAAGTATGTACAGCATCATGATACTATAGACTGTGTTTACGTAACTAAATCAACATTTTTTTTATATTTTTTTTTTGAATGGGGTTTAGCACCATTTTCAACACATTTCAGGTAATATATACCATATCCAGTTTTACTGGTGGATGAAAACCTCAGACTGAGTAGAACCACCGTCCTCCCGCAAGTAACTGGAAACTTTCTCACATAAATATTTTGGAGCGAGCGGGACTCGAACCTACGACCTTAACGGTGAGGGGTAAGTGATCTTGAGACGGCGCCTTAGACCACTCGGCCACCGAGGACCCCTTTAAATCAACAAGACATGAACACAAACAGAACACAGTTTAAATGTTCATGTATCCTGGCTCCTGTTCCACCAACATATACTTAAATACTTAAAAACTTAAATCTAAGAAAAGCAGCCAGGTGATCATGATTTTAGACTGGATTCAGTAAAACTGCATATGGTTTCTTTATATTTGTTTTATTATTAATAAATAACCAGTCAAAACTTAGTTAAGTTATTAAGTATTTAAGTAAAATGTTGGTGAAACAGAACCCTGGTCAGCGATTAAAAAGAGGTTTTAAAAGTCTCTCTTAAATAATTTACCAACATTTATATAAAGTTCTTCTATAACACCTTCCTAAGTGTGCAGAAGTTCATGGAGACCTCACGAAGATACAATACAGATTCTAGACTTATTATACATACTCATTTGTTGATAAGGTTTCTTCTCAATTTGTACATTTGCGGAAATGTATCGGGGAAATCAACACGTTATAAGTGTCTTGAAAATATATATATATATTTTTTTAAATGGATAAAAGGCACCTTGTTATCATTAATAAATAAAATCCGAATGGTTTGGTATATCAAATCCACCAAAACGTGAATTAAAATAAGATGTGTAAACTTGAAACAAAACCCACTTCTTAAAATAGGCAGCACTTTAATACTGCTTGACCACCTTCACGTCGTCATTCGGACTCTTTCTAAGATGTAACAAGATTTTCTATGTCAAATCAACCGCAACATGACAAAATCGATTTTTAGATGGGATTGGTAAACTTAAAACGAGATCCCCATTCTAAAATATGTTTTCGGGGATTTGACATACCAAAACATTCGGATTTTATTTATTAATGATAATGAGATGCTTTTTATCAATTTTAATAATTATTTTAATTTTAAAGACATTTTAGCGTGTATTCCGTGGCCGAGTGATCTAAGGCGTCATTTCAAGATCCTATGCCTCATACCGTTATGGTCGTAGGTTCGAGTCCTGCTCGCTACAAAAATTTTAGCCAGATAGTTTCAGAATGATTCAAATTCATTCTAATGTCTTACTCAACCAATAAAACTGGATCGACATGCTAAAATACTTCATCAATTATTATCGAATATGATTCAATAACTCATTAAATTAATTCAAAATTTTCCCAACAGGCGGTATGGGCCAAGGCCATTGCACAGTATTTAGAGTAATTACCGCATAAATCTACATCTGATTTAATCGAGCAAATTTTGGACTATAACCGCGATTATCAATGATATAAAGACTTTTTTCACAAAAGCGAATATCAAATTTCAATGTTTAAATAGTGGCTGAGTGCAAAACCCTTGAATTTCTATATTAGCTGGTAAAACTGAATAGCCATGTATGCTCCAGAGCACCAGACAGGAATAGATTGCCTTAGTTTTAAACTGGGTCTATGGTGAATCAATTGGCCTTCTTTCCGTACAATCGATACAAAATTGTAATGAAATGGTCTGCTTATATTCGAAATCGTGACAAAACGTCAGGAATTATTAAATCCGTAGCAACGAGTTCATCTCTGTGTCACGTTATATGTGACGTTATATATAGATCTACACGAATTAAATCATCTCTGTCACGTTATATGTGACATTATAGATTTGTAGGAATAACTTCAACTCTGTGTCACGTTATATGTGACGTTATAGATCTGCAGCAATGAGTTCATTTCTGTGTCACGTTATATGTGACGTTAAAGATCTGTTGGAATGCAGTCATTTCTGTGTCACGTTATATGTGACGTTGTAGATTTGTAGGAATTACTTCAACTCTGTGTCACGTTATACCTGACGTTATATATAGATCTGCACGAATTAAATCATTTCTGTCACGTTATATGTGACATTATAGATTTGTAGGAATTACTTCAACTCTGTGTCACGTTATATGTGACGTTATATATAGATCTACACGAATTAAATAATCTCTGTCACGTTAAATATGACGTTATAGATCTGTGGGAATGCGGTCATTTCTGTGTTACGTTATATGTGACGTTAAAGATCTGCAGGAAATACTTCATCTCTGTGTCACGTTATATGTGACGTTATATATAGATCTGCATGAATTAAATCATCTCTGTCACGTTATATGTGACATTATAGATATGAAGGAATGAGTTCATCACTGTGTCACGTTATATATGACGTTATAGATCTGCAGGAATGACTTCATCTTTGTGTCACGTTATATGTGACGTTATTGATCTGTAGCAATGAGTTCATTTCTGTGTCACATTATATGTGGTGTTATAGATCTGCAGGAATGTCTTGATTTCTGTGTCACGTTATATGTGACATTATAGACCTGCAAAAATGCATTAATCCTGTGTCACGTTATATGTGACGTTGAAGGAATGAATTTATCCCTGTGTCACGTTATATTTGACGTTTTAGATCTTAGGAATTACGTTCATCTCTGTGTCACGTTATAAACGACGTTATAGATCAGTTGGAATGCGTTCATCTCTGTGTCACATTATAAATTACGTTATAGATCTGCAGGAGTTAGTTCTTCTCTGTACCACGTTATATATGACCTTATAGATCTGTGAGAATGCGTCCATCTCTCTGTTACGTTATAAATGGCGTTATAGATCTGTAGGATTGAGTTCATATCTGTGTCACATTATATTCGACGTTGTAGATCTGCAGGAATGAGTTCATATCTGTGTCACGTTATATGTGACGTTTTATATCAGTGAGAATGATTTATCTCTGTGTCACGTTATATGTGACGTTTTAGATCAGTTGAAATGCGTTCATTTCTGTGTAGCGTTATATGTGACTTTTTAGATCAGTGAGAATGCGTTCATCTCTGTGTCACGTTATATGTGACGTTTTAGATCAGTGAGAATGCGTTCATCTCTGTATAACGTTATATGTGACATTTTAGGTCAGTGAGACTGAGTCTATAATTTTATATGTGTGACGTTATAGCTCTACAGGAACGTTATATGTGACAGAAAAGTAATACAAATATAGTTAATTAATAATATATAATAATTGTTTTATCAATAACTCTGCGTCTTTCAATCTAGTACACAGCTTCATGACTCTACATCAAATACAGCGACGTGATTCGTTACTTCCACTGTTCCATATCCAGTACAATATGATGCCATTTATAGCGCCACCTGTCTTTATCTAGTATGAAGACTTAATTTATTGCTAAATATATGTTATAAAGACGCATGCTCTTATCTAATAGTTGACATTTGTCATTAAAGATGTGATTGTAGCAATGTAGATAATCGACATATGCCATAAACAACGTGGCTGTAGCATTAATTTTAATCTAAAATGTCGACATATGTCATAAACAATCTGGTTGTAGCATGCGTTTTATCTAAATAGTCGACATATGTAATAATCGATGTGTTGTTAGCATGCATTTTGTCTAAATAGTCGACGTATTTCATAAACGATGTAACTGTAACATGTATTATATCTAAATAATCGTCATATGCCATAAACAATCTGGTTGTAGCATGCGTTTTATCTAAATAATCGACATATGTCATAAACGATGTGATTGTAGCATGTATTTTATCTGAATAGTCGACATTATTCATAAACGATGTGATTGTAGCATGTATTTTATCTAAATAGTCGACATAATTCATAAACGATGTTATAGCAGCATGTATTTTATCTAAATAGTCGACATAATTCATAAACGATGTGATTGTAGCATGCATTTTATCTAAATAGTCGACATAATTCATAAATGACGTCATTGCAGCATGTATAATATCTTCATAATTGGCACATGTCATAAACGACGTGATTGTAGTGTGAATTTTTCATTAATGGTAGACATATATCATAAACAACATCATATATTATTTTTCGGAAAAAAAGACTAAAAGTAATAATCGTCTTTAATAAAATACCTGAGAAGTTTAAAACTAAAATTGAAAACTAAGGAGATATAAAACTAATGAAATATTTATATATTATTTCACATCGATGTAAAATGAATGAATTAAAACTAAAAATAATTGAAAAATGTATATATATATTCCCTAGAATTAAACTACAACAAGACTGTAGAAAGTAACTTTTTAAGGATTTGTTTTGGTAAAGCTGATCCATTTGAGTTCATGAACCTAAAATTGACTTAATTTCTACATTCTTTACTGTGTGTCACAAAGACTAATGTCAGTGAAAACAACAATAATGTGTGATAACAATGTACGTTCAATATATAGGAGAAATATATGGTAATATTTACAGAAAAAACTGGATCCGTCATTTTAAATCTTTCTCTATTTTCGTCTTTTATCATTGTTATTTTTCAAAAGCGTTTTTTTATTATGAAACGTATTAAATAAATATAACACTTTCAGTGTCAAAATCAGTGTATTGACGAAGAGTATTAAACGGAAATTTTATTTACGTACACAATTTAGCATTTGTACAGTGAATGTCAACATGACCTCTATTTTACATGCGATATAATAGTCGGTCGCATTTCTTATGGACTCGATTAAAGTCAGTAAATATTTCAGTTTAAAAAAAAGTAAGACCTGCAGATCTACAGTAAAATTGGCAATGTGCCGGAGTCATCCCAACGATGTATTAACTTTTAGCGATGTATGTCATAAACGGCGTGAGTGTAGATTGTATTTTATCTAAATATTCGACGTATGTCATAAACGATGTGATTGTAGCATATATGATATATTAATAGTCGACGTATGTCATAATCGACGCATGTATTTTTTCCAAATAATCGACATATGTCATTAACAATGTGACCGTTCCGTGTTTTTTTTATCTTACTAGTCGGCATATACCATAAACGACGTGATTGTAATTTGTATTTAATCCAAATAATTGGCATATGTCATAAGTGATGTGATTGTAGCATGTATGTTATCCAAATAATTGGCATTTGTCATAAGTGTCGTGATTGTTGGCATATGTCATAAGTGACGTGACTGTAGCATGTATGTTATCCAAATAATTGTCATATGCCATAAGTGACGTGATTGTAGCATGTATGTTATCCAAATAATTGGCATATGTCATAAGTAATGCGATTGTAGCATGTGTTTTATCTAAATAATTGAAATATGTCATAAACGATGTGACTGTAGCATGTTTTTCCCTTAAAAGTCGATATACGTCATAAACGACTGATCATAGTATTTAGTTTATACTAATTTATTTTAGCTCGATTGCGATGAAAGCTCAGAGCTTATATGAACCGCTCTCGAGTCTGCTTCCTGGGTAGAACCAGCACTGAGTGTTGTTTTATGAGAGACATCGGGTCGAGCTGAGGATCGAACACGCAACCTCTGGCGTGAGCGGCCAATACTCTATCCATTAAACTAGCACCCCGTAGTATTTATCTTATCCAAATAGTTGATATATGTCATAAACGATGTGATTGTAACATGTTTATTATCTAAATAACCTAAATATGTCATAAAATACATACATGTAGCATGTATTTATCTAAACGACCCGCATCTGTTATATCACATCTGTCTCATTGTAGTCCGTCTGAAATCTACATGAGTAATATACGACATAAACGGCCTGATTGGTAAATGTTCGGTCAAAAAAAGTCCCTTTGTAGCATGTGTTTTTGTTCATGGAAGATATGTGGTCTCTCAGAAACAATCTGCTTGTAGTCTGTATTCCATCTAGATGTTCGACATCGCTACCATTGTCATCTGATAATTGCCTGTATGATACATTTATCGGAACATGACGTATACGTTTTGACGTACTGTCTGACTATATCTAAATTATTGACATCTGCCATCATTGTCTGATTGTAGCCTGCATGATACATTTATCGGAACATGACGTATACGTTTTGACGTACTGTCTGACTATATCTAAATTATTGACATCTGCAATCATTGTCTGATTGTAGCCTGCATGATACATTTATCGGAACATGACGTATACGTTTTGACGTACTGTCTGACTATATCTAAATTATCGACATCTTTCATTATAGTCTGATTGTAGTCTGCATGATACATTTATCGGAACATGACGTATACGTTTTGACGGACTGTCTGGCTATATCTAAATTATCGACATCTTTCATCATTGTCTGATTGTAGCCTGTATGATACATTTATCGGAACATGACGTATACGTTTTGACGGACTGTCTGGCTATATCTAAATTATCGACATCTTTTATCATCGTCTGATTGTAGCCTGCATGATACATTTTTCGGAACATGACGTATACGTTTTGACGGACTGTCTGGCTATATCTAAATTATCGACATCTTCCATTATAGTCTGATTGTAGCCTGTATGATACATTTTTCGGAACATGTCGTATACGTTTTGACGGACTGTCTGACTATATCTAAATTATCGACATCTTCCATTATAGTCTGATTGTAGCCTGTATGATACATTTTTCGGAACATGTCGTATACGTTTTGACGTACTGTCTGACTATATCTAAATTATCGACATCTTTCATCATTGTCTGATTGTAGCCTGCATGATACATTTATCAGAACATGACGTATACGTTTTGACGTACTGTCTGACTATATCTAAATTATCGACATCTTTCATCATTGTCTGATTGTAGCCTGTATGATACATTTATCGGAACATGACGTATACGTTTTGATGGACTGTCTGACTATATCTAAATTATCGACATCTGCCATCATTGTCTGATTGTAACCTGCATGATACATTTATCGGAACATGACGTAAACGTTTTGACGTACTGTCTGACTATATCTAAATTATCGACATCTGCCATCATCGTCTGATTGTAGCCTGCATGATACATTTATCAGAACATGACGTATACGTTTTGACGTACTGTCTGACTATATCTAAATTATCGACATCTGCCATCATTGTCTGATTGTAGAGTGTATGATACATTTATCGGAACATGACGTATACGTTTTAACGTACTGTCTGACTATATCTAAATTATCGACATCTTTCATCATTGTCTGATTGTAGCCTGTATGATACATTTATCGGAACATGACGTATACGTTTTGACGTACTGTCTGACTATATCTAAATTATCGACATCTTTCATCATTGTCTGATTGTAGCCTGCATGATACATTTATCGGAACTTGACGTATACGTTTTGATGGACTGTCTGACTATATCTAAATTATCAACATCTTCCATCACCGTCTGATTGTAGCCTGTATGATACATTTATCGGAACATGACGTATACGTTGTGACTAACTGTCTGACTATATCTAAATTATCGACATCTGCCATCATCGTCAGATTGTAGCCTGCATGATACATTTATCGGAACATGACGTATACGCTTTGACGTACTGTTTGACTATATCTTAATTATCAACATCTGCCATCATTGTCTGATTGTTGCCTGCATGATACATTTATCGGAACATGACGTATACGTTTTGACGGACTGTCTGACTATATCTAAATTATCGACATCTTTCATCATTGTCTGATTGTAGTCTGTATGATACATTTATCGGAACATGACGTATACGTTTTGACGTACTGTCTGACTATATCTAAATTATCAACATCTGCCATTATCGTCTGATTGTAGCCTGCATGATACATTTATCGGAACATGTTGTATACGTTTTGACGTACTGTCTGACTAAATCTAAATTATCGACATCTTCCATTATAGTCTGATTGTAACCTGTATGATATATTTACCGGAACATGTCGTATATGTTCGGACGGACTGTCTTACTATATTTAAATTATCGACATCTTCCATTATAGTCTGATTGTAACCTGTATGATATATTTATCGGAACATGACGTATACGTTTTGACGGACTGTCTGACTATATCTAAATTATCGACATCTGCCATCATCGTCTGATTGTAGCCTGCATGATACATTTATCAGAACATGACGTATACGTTTTGGCGTACTGTTTGACTATATCTTAATTATCGACATCTTTCATCATTGTCTGATTGTAGCCTGCATGATACATTTATCGGAACATGACGTATACGTTTTGACGGACTGTCTGACTATATCTAAATTATCGACATTTGTCATCATTGTCTGATTGTAACCTGTATGATACATTTATCGGAACATGACGTATACGTTTTGACGTACTGTCTGACTATATCTAAATTATCGACATCTTCCATTATAGTCTGATTGTAGCCTGTATGATACATTTATCGGAACATGTTGTATACGTTTTGACTTACTGTCTGACTATATCTAAATTATTGACATCTGCCATCATTGTCTGATTGTAGCCTGTATGATACATTTCTCGGAACATGACGTATACGTTTTGACGGACTGTCTGACTATATCTAAATTATCGACATCTTTCATCATTGTCTGATTGTAGCCTGCATGATACATTTATCGAAACATGTCGTATATGTTTTGACGGACTGTCTGACTATATCTAAATTATCAACATCTTCCATTATAGTCTGATTGTAGGCTGTACGATACATTTATCGAAACATGTCGTTTACGTTTTGACGGACTGTCTGGCTATATCTAAATTATCGACATCTTCCATCATCGTCTGATTGTAGCCTGTATGATACATTTATCGGAACATGACGTATACGTTTTGACGTACTGTCTGACTATATCTAAATTATCGACATCTTTCATCATTGTCTGATTGTAGCCTGCATGATACATTTATCGAAACATGTCGTATATGTTTTGACGGACTGTCTGACTATATCTAAATTATCAACATCTTCCATTATAGTCTGATTGTAGGCTGTACGATACATTTATCGGAACATGACTTATATATTTTGACGTACTGTCTTACTATATCTTAATTATCGCCACCCTCTATCATCGCCTCATTGTAATTTGTTCATGATAACGTTTTTTGAATATTTGAATTTTGATAGACTTATGATTATTATTATCATTGTAGCCTATACATGATATAGTTTTTGCAATATGTATAATTGTTATGTTTTGGAAGACAGTATTATGTCTAAATTATCGACATCTTTCAACATTGTCTGATTGTAACCTAGACATGTTCGTCACGTTGAAACATGTCTAATACTTTCTGAAATACTGTAGTCTTTATTATATCTAAATAGATGATATCTGTCATTAACGGTCCGTATGGATAGTTATTGAAATATGTCTAATACTTACAGACAGACTGTAACCTTTATATAATATAGGCTACATAAATGATATGCACATTTGTAGCGTTAATAATGAAATGAAAAATATCGATTAATATGTACTATATTGTATGCCCCACGCCATTAATGTGAATAGAGTTACATACTTCCTTCAGCCCGGACGTCACATATTCTTTTCAACCCTACTCCTAAATTGCTCAACGGATGTTCATCGAACTTGCCTCGAAGAATTATTATAATGTCTAGTAAATCTCCATTGCGTTTCGGTCCATCGACTTTTACCGTAGTTATGTCCCTTTATGTGTTATAATAGCAAAGCTCACATTTGCTTGTCAGTCCCATTCCTGAACTTGCCTATCGATTTTGGCAAAATTTGCTCGTGAGCATCAGAATAACGTCCAGTCTCGCATAATTATAACTATAGTCGTCATGTTCCGGTCTATTGACTTTTGGTGGAGTTATGGCCCTGTGATTATCTTTTAATATTTCCAGTACTTTTCCTAAACTTTGCCACAATTTTGACCAAACATACTAATGAGTTTCAGTATGGAGTTCAGTTGTACATATTGTTGACGCGATTTTCGATTTTTAGCGGAGTTATGTGCCTTTGATAAAAAAGATAATTGTAAATCTTGTCAGCACTACTCCGCCTAAACTTTTAAATTGAGTTGTAGTCGAGCTATTTCGTGAAAAAAATTGTGCCATTTTTGAGAAAAGCACCAAATTTGGCACACACGTAGAACAAGATTAACTGATTATTTTAACACCGAGACCCACTTTCAAATTTGCGATACAGATGATGGATGCAATAAACATTTTTCTTGTTTGCATCACCGCAGAATTTTTAACTGATCTGTTACCTTGAAGTTCCGCCTGGTCGCTGTAAGAAGGCAACTTCAGTTTAGCAAATGTTTCTTGTTGAACTTTTACTTTGGTTTCTTGTTGATATTTATAACATAAGTTTGGTGGACGAGCTAGCAAAACAGTTTGCATATGGCAAATTGTAGTGAATATTAAATACATCGATATTTTCTTGAGTACCAACAGACCAAACACATGAATACACTAACACGCTTGTAAAATGTGATGGAGGGATGTTGACCTAACTTCTTATATGGATGGTATGGTGAGATGGGGAAAGTAGTTAATGAATTTTAGATGTCGCTGGAAAATAAATAAAAAAAACATAGATAAAAGGAGCAAATGGTCAACATCACAAACACGTCAACATTTTAATGTGTTAAAGTAAGGTCTGAAGTAAATGACCGCTGTGTGACTATGGGAGCGATGGGTAATCTATTTGTAAAACTGGCTGGAGATATGTTGGTATTTGACACAGGCAATGATATATGTTAAGTTTATAGCAATTTATATAGTTAGACTACAAGTAAGTTCAGACTTTATATGAATCACTCTGAAGTCCCTTTTCTAGGTAGAACCAGAGTTGATTTTGAGAGACCATAGGATCGAGTTCGCATTCGAACTCTGGCATGAGTGGCCAATCAAGGCACTACTACCCCGCTTGTCAAGTCAGGTCCGAAAGGCAGATCTTGCCTTGTTTTGAAGACAAAAACAGCAGTTCTTCTCCATCCAGTGAAATATGCGCATTGGATCAAAGCTGACCTACAAACCAAACCCAGTGTACAACTAAGAAAACACAATAACTATGTGATTCTTGGTGACACAATCTAAGTGAAATCCAAAACATGGAAGACATCCCAATATTTCGGTTAAAATGTGTTAAAACTAAGCATAAGAAGAGAATTCTCCGATGTTAGCAGATTGGCAGGGATGAGTATGTGCATGATAATCTTTAACAGGATTCACGATAGGAAATGGGATACGTAGAAAGTCATGTGAAACTCCAAACTTTACACATTTCTTGAGGTAAATGACAACAAGAAAGAATGTTCAATACTATGTAGTATATGTGTTTCAAACAAGCACAGATATGATCTGCCACTAAATGTATATGGATGGTCATGATAGAAAGCAGTTGATACATATGTCATAGATTTGGCCATTGATTTAGTGTGAATTGGGTTGGATTTAGGATTTGGAAGATACTTCTAGTATGCATACCGTTTCATATCAACTTGATAAGGAGAGGACGAGGTCTCTGCCAGCATTTCATTCGTTCACGGTGTGTGATCAAACCTCATCATTATTTAGTGGAAAAGGAAAACTATAGAGATGGGGAAACCGGAAACAATAAGGCATTTGAAACTATATTCACTACTTTCTGTAAAAAATACATAAAAGTGTTATGTCATTTATAGAGTGATTTGTAGTTTAAGCTTAGTTTACACTTACTTGTTTTACTTCGATTGTGAAACAAGTTCTTATACAAATAACGTTCGAAGTCTTCCTGTGTATAACCAGTACTAAGCATATGCGAAAAATGGTGTCTTGCTCGAGGTTACCATACATGGTCGTGGTGGAGGATCAAGCCCACGACCCTGCGACCATGGGTTCAGTGCTCTACCACTGAATCATACGCTCAACAAGTGATTTGTATTCGTCCCAACAAGTACTTCATCAAATGTAAATGAGTCCTTGTTGAATTGTTCACACATAAAATTGACCAATCTTTATATCGTCAGCTAAGCTATACAAAACGAACAGCTTATCAGGTATTTTCCTATCACCATTCCGAACAAAAAAAAACAGATTGGGAAAAAGTATGGGAACCAATTTGTTCGTCTCTCTACATGCTGACAAAGTGTATTTCAAAATATGTAAATGTACAAAGGCTAAAGTATTGTGTACATCATAATAATAAACCAGTAGCTATTGGATAGTTCTAAAATTTAATCTTTAATTTATTCTACCATTGATGCTGGTACATAATGTCATATTGATTTACCCCACCCACTTTAAGTTACCTATATATACAAACATGTTCTATGCATTAATTTAGCAATTTTGTATCTTACATGTCCAAGCATGTCTTTTTGTAAAATTTGATGAAAACGTTGTGCAAAAGTATAAAATAATATCTAAATAATAGAAATGTTTGCCAGTTTTATACGATCTTAGAAATAAGTTTGATTTTTTTCTCTCTTAGAATAATTTGTCGCAATAAAACCATTGAACTTATTAAATATAAGTATAATTTGATAACATTAGTCATAAAGAGTTATAAGATTTCATAAAATACTGTAAATATAAGGACAAACGTGAAATTTGTAAAATTTGGCGGCCATTTTGGCGGCCGTCTTGGATTTTCCGCCATTTTGAAAGTGGGTCTCTGTATTAAAATAATCAGTTAACCTTGTTCTATGTATGTGCCAAGTTTTGTGCTTTTCTCAAAAAAGGCACAATTCTCTCAATATGCAGCACCATATTGCCCCACTATTGGACCAAATTTATAAGGGAATATAAGTATTAAGTTAAGTTGCTTTTGTATCGTCGTGACGTTGTGCGCCATCTTTGCACTCACAAAATGATCTACTGATGTGTCGACGTGCCGTAAAGCACAACTCATGCAGTTAGTTGTGCTCTATCGACTTCAAATGGAATTATGACCTTTTATTTTGTAATTGCTGTTCTTCTTGTCAGCATTTCTCCACTGGTCATACTTATCAACAAGTGCAGGGCCTGATTAGCTCAGTCGGTAACTCGTCTGACTATCAGTCGAGGGGTCGTGAGTTCGAATCCCGCCCGGCAACAGTTTCAGTGATGATTGACATACGACATTGCGTCTTATCATCATTCGTCTCTCACCGCTGATTCAAGTGGGACAGTTATCAGTTACTCGCGGAGATGGGGTGTGCTCGAGTACTGGTTAACCTTCCAGGATCCCAGGAAACAGTGGTTTGTTTAACGGATCGTCTGTTAACCCTCGATGGCATTAAAATAACACTTAATATTCAATCAATCAATCATTATTAACAAGTATCTGATTACGCAGTTCATGTAGTACGTAAACCGACACCTTTCACACATCAGGAACATTACATATACCTTCCGTATAAGGTCGATTTACAAATGATGTGTAGCGTGTATCATAATGGTCGATATACGTCTTTGAACGACAGATAATGATCATTATATCGACCATTTATTTTACATACAGACCGCGGCTCTGTCAGATTCTTTACCAATTTGACATAGAATTTGGACTGCATTAATGAGAGGTCAACGTTGTTTCACCCTTGCTGTAAATTATAATTCCATATATTCAACAAGGTATGTGTCACTTACACGAAAATATAAATGCGTTAAATAAAATCTTTTCAATTTTGTTTACTTATTTAAACATGACAAGCCAACGTGTTCCTTGGTCCAGTTTAGCGGTAAGTACCAACCTGTATTATCGCCATTACCAGTTGAACTTATTCGATAAAACCCCACCGTTTAGTCCTTCGTGTTAAATGTATGACTTAGAGTGGCTCCAACAGATTTCTATGCGATTAACTTTCGCTTACAATAAATAAATATGACGATCATTAAACTACGATAATTTAAATTTGTTTTGTAAATTATTTTTCCCCTGTTGTGTAAATCCTCTGCACACAGCTGATTGAATTTTGAATATTTAACATTTTCTTAATCCTCAAGATATTTAGCTACGTTAATATAATATCGTTTATAAATAATCATCAACAGTACCAAGCTATGAACAATGGCAACAGCATTCGCTGTTTCGCCCATAAATAATGGCAACAACATTCACTGTTTCGCCCACGAACAATGGCAACAGCATTCACTGTTTCGCCCATGAACAATGGCAACAGCATTTACGGTTTTGCCTACGAATAATGTTTCGCCCACGAACAATGGCAACAGCATTCACTGTTTCGCCCATGAACAATGGCAACAGCATTCACTGTTTCGCCTACGAACAATGGCAACAACATCCACTGTTTCGCCCACGAACAATGGCAACAGCATTCACTGTTTCGCCCACGAACAATGGCAACATTCTCTGTTTTACTCACGAACAACGACAACAACATTCACTGTTTCGCCCACGAACAACGGCAACAACATTCACTGTTTCGCCTACGAACGACAACAACATTCACTGTTTCGTCTACGAACAATGGCAACAACATTCACTGTTTCGCCTACGAACAACGACAACAACATTCTCGGTTTTACCCACGAATAACGACAACAACATTCTCTGTTTTGCCTAAGAACAACGACAACGGCAACGACATTCTCTGTTTTGCCTAAGAACAACGACAACAACATTCTCTATTTGCCTATGAACAACGACAACAACATTCTCTGTTTTGCCTAACATCAACGACAACAACATTCTCTGTTTTGCCTACGAACAATGGCAACAATATTCTCCGGTTGTGTCTGTTATTGGTAAACAACTACTAGTATGTGTTTTTCGCCGGCCAATGGCAACACTTCTCTGATCTTGCCGAGCAGCTAGATGTTTTACTTACTTATCAATGTCAGGCGCATTTTCTGATATGATTGCTCTAGTTGCTAACATATGTAGTTATTACCTAAGGTGTTGAACCATATCATTGTACACTGTATACGAAAAAAAAAGATATAAGTTGTTGGCTGCATTAGGGTTTTATTCATGGCTGCAGTCAGAAATGTTGCATATGCTTAATGTAGTATATACAGTAATATTGCTCAACTGAGCGAGTACCAAACGAAATCAGACTACCTCCGAGCAGTTTCTCCATTTAACTTGAATGCATGTGATGAACACATGGAAAGGCTCTTAAATGTAGTTTTGATTGTGTTAGCAAACTTTTGCAGCTAACACGTAGTTCAGTTGACCATGATGTGCTGTTCAAATTAAGCTGATGCATTTTTTTAAATATATTTTCAACCCATGGCGAGTTACATATTGCATATCCAGTTTTACTGTTGGGGTTGGGTGTGGGGAGACAGCAGCATGAATCTGAGTAGAACCACCGTCCTTCAGTTTGAAACTGGCAAATGTTCTCACATAAAATATTTGGAGATAGCTGGGCACGAACCCAAGACCTCAGCGGTGAAAGGTAAGTGATCATTTGGTGTCCTCGCCTTGGACCACTCAGCCACGGATAGCTAACATAATAAATATTTAATATTACTAGAACTAGTCCAGTTGGCTATGGAAAATAATCGCATATAAGTTTCACAAATCATATAGAGCGGCAAGGTAATGCAGATAAACGGTTCGATTATTACTGGAAAAATCAAACAGACATTCTATGGTCCTTTTATATAAGGAATTGAAAACGAAAGATTGAAACAAATCAAAACCTTTCACAGATCTAAGTGTGTGTGCAATGATATATTCGGTGAAGTGAGGAGTGTTTAGTCATCTTTAAAAAGTGATTTATTTTGATAGCGCTTGTCCGGATATTGTTTTTATGTTGTTTTTCCGAATATCAAAAAAAAAACATTGTCTTAGATGGTACGTATTAAAATATTTGTATTACATTTGACAGGCAGTCAATCCTGAATTTATTTTTACCCACTATCCGAGCCCTCTACTGTATCTATTTTAAATGTTTGTATATGTGGACTGAACGCGGAAATGTTAAGTTCCTCCATCACTGTGTCCATTTTCTTCATAATTATTTAGTTTAAACTAATTTATTTTAGCTCGATTGCGGTGAAAGTTCAGAGCTTATATTAATGGCTTTCTGAGTAGAACCTGTACTGGGTGTTGTTTTATGAGAGTTATCGGGTCGAGCTTAGGATCGAACCCACAACCTCTGGCGTGAGCGGTCAACACTCAATCCATTACAATTATTTTCAATATTTTTTTCATATTTACCGTGTGTATTTCTAAAAATGGTGACAAATGTACATCGACACTTTTTAAAAATATATAAAAGTATACCCTTAACACTCAGAGATAACATTATTCTAGTGTTGTAATTTTCATTCATTTAAGAATTATCTTTTTTAATTTATGGTTGGAATAGAAACATAATATTTAATCAGTCTCTCATAGTTTATACAATCATGTTTAATCGACTCCGAAAAACGGTCGTGATATCTAAGCAAAACTCAGTTTTAGGTAATCGTTTGTATACTTGAATTTGAACTTTTTCATAATATATATCTCGCATCTTTACCGTTTGTTTTTTTTTAAATATATGGAATATCGAAAACGAATTGCTTATTTATATTTATTTAAACTAAATAAAGACATCCATAGGGACATCACTCAATAATAAATGTGCGTACATTTTAAAAAAAATAATTGGTATATACATGTATTATATTTTATGATATACACGTTAATTAAAATGTTTGTGTTTTCTTGTTATCTCAAATAAAATAATATTGAACAATTTAAAAGAAACATATTTACCCATGATACGTATGCTAAAATAGGATTTTTTTGAATGGGGTTTAACGCCGTTTTCAACACATTTCAGGTTATATATTGCATATCCAATTTTACTGGTGGATGAAGACCTCAGACTGAGTAGAATCACCGCTCTTCCGCAAGTAACTGGAATAAATAGAAATACACCGCTTGTTTAGTCTTTATCAATTATGTTTTATTTTATTTAAAACGATAAAAAAAATGTAAGCGCTATTTCCTGTGTTTTCTGGACATTTTATGGGCATTTTAGGACTGATTACCTTTGCATAAAATGATAATCTGTAAAATTGAATGAAATTTAAAAACAAACGTAGATTTCAATTTGTTACCATGACAATTTTACGCATGTCCAATCAGTGTACTGGAAATTTCGAGTTTTGTACATCTCACTCTTATTCAGTTAACGGTCGTTTGTGTTGATGTTTGCAGCGAGTACCTCCGGTTTAACCAAAAATGAAATACAGATTTACCATTATTATTTTACCATGTTGTTGTGATATCGGGTCCATTATTATATGAGGTTTAAAAGTCATCTCCACTGCAAAAATCAAAATCCTCATAATCACAGAATTGTACCCCGTTTTGCATTTGTAATTTCAAAACGTCGGTTCACAGTGCTGAAAATGATATTGCGTCCCCAATCCACTTTTGAACAAAATGCAAAATAAGCAATATACGTTTATCGAACAATTCGCCAAAAAACACTCTGAATATTCTTCCCAAACAGCAGTTGTTATTTTGTTGTTTTTTGTTGTTTTGTTGTCATTGTCGAACGCTAATGCTATTGTAACATGTACACATCCCACATTTTAGTATACCTAATGAATTTAACGGATGGTTTTCTCGGTGAACACGTAACGGAGCCTAACCATTTTTCATGGGCGTTCTTAACTAATCTATCCATCTTCTTTAAACACTTCTTCGCTGACATGCCAACCAAAAGTGAACCAACAGTTTAGAAATAGCATTAATATTAGAGTAGACATTTTCCTTTATTACATGTGACAATTTTATCTTCTTGATTATGCCGTTTATTTTAACCGCTCATTAGTGTATAATACTATAAACAAACATAATATTTCATAAACAAACATTATTTCATAAACAAACATAATATTTCATAAACAAACATAACATAATAGTTCATAAACAAACATAAAATTTCATAAACAAACATAATATTTCATAAACAAACATAATATTTCATAAACAAACATAACATAATATTTAATAAACAAACATAATATTTCATAATCAAACATAACATAATATTTTATAAACAAACATAAAATTTCATATACAAACATAATATTTCATAAACAAACATAATTTTTCATAAACAAACATATTATTTCAAAAATACAAGTTTTGCATGGTTACATGGTTACATGGTAACCGGTGTTTCGTCTCTAAGCAGAGATGGCGTTCGTCTTTGTTTCGTGAATTTTCATGAAATATTAAGGAAGTGATCTGCATAAATAGTACCTGAAGCGGACACTTTTCCTCCGATTATTTGCACCATTCCACAGCATAAAGTCACGTGGGTTATCCACCGTGCAAAACATAGAGCAAACAAATCAGTGTAGTTAAAATACAAGCAGACGATAAAAGTGGCAACAGGTGTCATCGCCTGGGAAAGATCAGAAGCAAAACCGATTCTTTGTGGTTAAATTTAATCAACAGATGCACCCAATCTTCCCCTTATCGTCACAAATGAGTTTTCTCTCTTTTATTGTATAAAAATACAGTCGTATTGAACCGTTATATTTATATTCGGCTTTTATTCCACGCAATAACAAATGATAACGAATGCGTGGTTGCATGGTATTTTCAATTGATTTCTCTCATGTTATTGTTCTTTATCAAGCAATGCCGACTTTGATGTGTGTAAGTGCATGCTTGCTTAATATGTGTATAAAAATCGTAGTTCCGATTTATTTCAACTCTATACCATTTGTATTTAAAATCAATTAAATTAGAAATGACAAAATAGGGGACAACCAGTAACCGTTAAATGAAGATGTCCATTGTCCATTCATACAGATATTGATGATATATACCAACCACAATAATGAATAATTAAACGTAGTTGGGTTTCTAAAACAAGATCATATCATTTTGTATTACTAGTATTCTACATGACAATGACAATGACAATTGGTTTATTAAGCAATCTAGGCCTCCGGCCCATAATACATAATTACATTTAAATCATATATAGTGAAAAGTGACAACAGTGTTACAAATATAAAACGTATATTAATAGATAGATAACCATTGATTTGCATTTGCTTACATGTTAAGTGATTTGAAATATAAATTTCTTTTATTAAATACTTCAAAAATAAAATTTACATAGTGTTTTAAGTTTTTGTTCATTTGTTATACTCATTAATCTGTAAAATGAATTTAAAGTTTATGTTAGTAACATTCAAAATATTGAGAAAGTATTCACTGCGTAAATAATAAAATGTTGGTAAGGTAAACTTTTGTTTTATCTATCGTGCAACTACACACAAATTGATGACATCATTGTTTTTGTGTCGTGTTAAACCAGCATTAAACACTTTTTCGACCGTTAATAAACTGTTAATTGTGTAATTAAATATAAATAGATAATTGTAACTGAATCGAACAGATTCATAAAAAAATACATGTACATCTGTTTTGTTTTAATTTTATCATTTGGAACTATATTCATGTGCACACCCACGTACGTTTGTTTGCTAAATCAGTTGATTTTGCTTTCAATAAAAATAGATAAAATACACAATAATGACATGATAAATGCAATACCATGTAAGTGCTTGATAGACTAAATATTTATCAGGTCCTGATAAAAAAATATAAGCACTCGCCAAGGATCTGGTCTAATTGTTTACTGTACGTCACCTGATAAATTTCAGACTACCAGGTACTAGCATCGTACTCTCTCTCTGATCTTTTTTCTCTCTCTCTCACCCTCACTCCCTCCCTCCCTCCCTCCCTCCCCCCCCTCTCTCTCTCTCTCTCTCTCTCTCTCTCTCTCTCTCTCTCTCTCTCTCTCTCTCTCTCTCTCTCTCTCTCTCTCTCTCTCTCTCTCTCTCTCTCTCTCTCTCTCATTCTCTCTCTCTCTCTCTCTTTTGTAGTTTTGTGTGTAGCATTTAAAAATGTCATGTCATACAATTTAATTTAAAAATATGTATTGAATAACCGTACACATACAATAAACTATCGTTTTTTTATATTTTGTTCTTTGCTTTTGCTATTTAAAGCAGTTTTCTTTTCTGATCTCAGAGTATGATCCGCGTATTCTTTTGAAGCTATGGATCATTAAATACCGATAAACTATCTTTTGCATTGGTTGTTTGATTGATTGATTGATTGATTGATTGATTGATTGATTGATTGATTGATTGATTGAATATTGAGTGTCATTATAATGCCAACGAGGGCTAACACACGATAAGTTAACCTTACCACTCTTTCCTTGGATCCTTGAAGGTTAACCAGTACTCGAACACGCCCATCTCTTTAAGCAGTGGTTATACTTCAATTTGACATTAATTTGCTGCTTTTTCAATTTCTTTTTTCAATTTCTGCCAAGCTACTTCGCAATATGTATGGTTTACAAAAATATCTAGATTAAAAATGGAAAATATAATTAACCCCTTTAAAGACGCCTGTTTTTGATTATTAATACTATATTTTTACCCCACGAAAAAAGGTGCTATAAGAAATATAGCTTTGAATATATAAGAACTGAAGTCTGAGCAACAATCATATAAGTACAATCCAACAGAGGGCGTAGCAGCCTAGCAACAATCATATAAGTACAATCCAACAGAGGGCGTAGCAGTCTTAGCAACAATCATATAAGTACAATCCAACAGAGGGCGTAGCAGCCCTAGCAACAATCATATAAGTACAATCCAACAGAGGGCGTAGCAGTCTTAGCAAAAATCATATAAGTACAATCCAACAGAGGGCGTAGCAGCCCTAGCAACAATTATATAAGTACAATCCAACAGAGGGCATAGCAGTCTTAGCAACAATCATATACGTCAAATCCAACAGAGGCGTAGCAGTCTTAACAACAATCATATAAGTACAATCCAACAGAGGGCGTAGCAGACCTAGCAACAATCATATAAGTACAATCCAACAGAAGCGTAGCAGTCTTAGCAAGAATCATATAAGTACAATCCAACAGAGGGCGTAGCAGCCCTAGCAACAATCATATCAGTACAATCCAACAGAGGGCGTAGCAGTCTGAGCAACAATCATATAAGTACAATCCAACAGAGGGCGTAGCAGTCTTAACAACAGTCATATACGTCCAATCCAACAGAGGCGTAGCAGTCTTAGCAACAATCATATAAGTACAATCCAACAGAGGGCGTAGCAGTCTTAGCAACAATCATATACGTCCAATCCAACAGAGGCGTAGCAGTCTTAGCAACAATCATATAAGTACAATCCAGCAGAGGGCGTAGCAGCCCTAGCAACAATCATATAAGTACAATCCAACAGAGGACGTAGCAGTCTTAGCAACAATCATATACGTCCAATCCAACAGAGGGCGTAGCAGCCTAGCAACAATCATATAAGTACAATCCAACAGAGGGCGTAGCAGTCTTAGCAACAATCAATATAAGTACAATCCAACAGAAGGCGTAGCAGCCCTAGCAACAATCATATAAGTACAATCCAACGGAGGGTGTAGCAGTCTTAGCAACAATCATATAAGCACAATCCAATAGAGGGCGTAGCAGCCCTAGCAACAATCATATAAGTACAATCCAACAGAGGCGTAGCAGTCTTAGCAAGAATCATATACGTCCAATCAAACAGAGGCGTAGCAGTCTTAGCAACAATCATATAAGTACAATCCAACGGAGGGTGTAGCAGTCTTAGCAACAATCATATAAGCACAATCCAACAGAGGGCGTAGCAGCCCTAGCAACAATCATATAAGTACAATCCAACAGAGGCGTAGCAGTCTTAGCAAGAATCATATACGTCCAATCAAACAGAGGGCGTAGCAGTCCTAGCAACAATCATATAAGTACAATCCAACAGAGGCGTAGCAGTCTTAGCAACAATCATATAAGTACAATCCAACTGAGGGCGTAGCAGCCCTAGCAACAATTATATAAGTACAATCCAACAGAGGGCGTAGCAGTCTTAGCAACAATTATATAAGTACAATCCAACAGAGGGCGTAGCAGTTTTAGCAACAGTCATATACGTCCAATCCAACAGAGGCGTAGCAGTCTTAGCAACAATCATATAAATACAATCCAACAGAGGGCGTAGCAGTCTTAGCAACAATCATATACGTCCAATCCAACAGAGGCGTAGCAGTCTTAGCAACAATCATATAAGTACAATCCAGCAGAGGGCGTAGCAGCCCTAGCAACAATCATATAAGTACAATCCAAAAGAGGGCGTAGCAGTCTTAGCAACAATCATATACGTCCAATCAAACAGAGGCGTAGCAGTCCTAGCATCAATCATATACGTCCAATCCAACAGAGGGCGTAGCAGCCCTAGCAACAATCATATAAGTACAATCCAACAGAGGGCGTAGCAGTCTTAGCAACAATCAATATAAGTACAATCCAACAGAGGGCGTAGCAGCCCTAGCAACAATCATATAAGTACAATCCAACGGAGGGTGTAGCAGTCTTAGCAACAATCATATAAGCACAATCCAACAGAGGGCATAGCAGTCTTAGCAACAATCATATACGTCCAATCCAACAGAGGGCGTAGCAGCCCTAGCAACAATCATATAAGTACAATCCAACAAAGGACGTAGCAGTCTGAGCAACAATCAATATAAGTACAATCCAACAGAGGGCGCAGCAGCCCTAGCAACAATCATATAAGTACAATCCAACGGAGGGTGTAGCAGTCTTAGCAACAATCATATAAGCACAATCCAACAGAGGGCGTAGCAGTCTTAGCAACAATCATATACGTCCAATCCAACAGAGGGCGTAGCAGTCTTAGCAACAATCATATAAGTACAATCCAACAGAGGGTGTAGCAGCCCTAGCAACAATCTTATAAGTACAATCCAACAAAGGACGTAGCAGTCTGAGCAACAATCATATAAGTACAATCCAATAGAGGGCGTAGCAGTCTTAGTAACAATCATATAAGTACAATCAAACAGAGGGCGTAGCAGTCTTAGCAACAATCATATATGTCCAATCCAACAGAGGGAGTAGAAGTCTTAGCAACAATCATATAAGTACAATCCAACAGAGGGCGTAGCAGCCCTAGCAACAATAATATAAGTACAATTCAACGGAGGGCGTAGCAGTCTGAGCAACAATCATAGAAGTCCAATCCAACAGAGGACGTAGCAATATATTTTTCCTAAACCAAGCCTATTAACATCACATATTAAAAATATTATCCAAAGTTATATTTTTACCGGCCCTGTAAACAGTTTACCAAATAAGTGCTTGAGAAAAACTTACTAAAAATACTAAAAAAGAACTAAAAAGGTAAGACTATGTCTTTGGATATTCTGCTTCGCTTTCAGAACGAAATAAGAAAAGAGGAACAAATTTGACATTGGTCTGATCAGATTTCATATCTTTGATGTTTGGTCTAAAAAACAATTATGAATAACAGTTGACCATTCGTAAATGATTCACTAAAAAAGATTCAGTCTAAGTAACGATCGTGTTATAATAAACGAGTACATGTATATGTCTATATACCATATTTTTTTCATTTAATTTTTCATCATTTTGGAATTAACCTGTTATTTGTTGACAAATGGCGAGATCGATCATTTTTGGTAATAGATTGCTCGCAGTATTAATTTGTTTAGTAGACTGTCATATCTAACTAACTCCCCAAAAACAATATCTTTTACAGACCATTTTCGCTGACCGTTTGTATTTTTGTATTTCAAAGCAAAATGTTATAGCATATTCACACTCCAAAATAAGATGTGTAATGTTTTCTATATGCTATTACAAAGAGAGCAAGAATTATCGTTTTTGCCACTAAACAATATGAAACGGTAATTCTGTGATTCAGTTTGACCTTCACCCGTGTAGATAGCTTGGTGTCGGTGTTTTGAGTAACTTGCTCCGTTCCCTTTCTGTATTTAATCCGTATTGATCCCATTTAGAAACTGATGTTGGTAATACACAGGACATCATAAACAACAGGACAACCATCATTTTGTACTTGTTCCATAAACTATTAGTGAGCAGACCGTGTTTTCTAAGTTAATCCCAGGAAACAGTGGTTAGGTTAACTGATCGTCTGTTAGCCCTCGATGGCATAAAAATGACGCTTAATATTCAACCAACTAACTGACGGAGGCTGATTTAAAAAGTGTTTCATAGCAGTTAATAATAAGTTTAAACTCTTAAAATCAGTTTTCCAGAATGGATTGCCTATTTCAAAATGAAAATTGTTACAGTATAAAATAAATACAGTGATGCATTTATGGAAAATATAAGATGTTTTTAATTAAAACATTGATACAGCAAATTTTAGTCTTGAATTTTGAACTCAAACATTTGATTAATTTAGACCCTTATGGACAATACTATCAAAAGAGTCCCAGAAGAGGTTTAGTATTATGTTTGATAAGAAACGGGTGCTTGGCATCCATTGACTTTGTAAATATGTTGAGGGCCTCGTGGAACATTGAATTTATTCAAATGAGTTTTCTCGTTAATAAAAGTATGTATGTATTATTATTATTATTATTATTGTTATTATTATTATCATTATTGTTATTATTATTATTATTATTATTATTATTATTATTATTATTATTATTATTATTATTATTGTTATTATTATTATTATTGAATGACAACGTCAGAAAGCGAGGAAATATTACTATACCATATTCTAGAGAGAAAAAATCATGTTACTATTTGCATCGGTAATAAATAACTATATACTATTATCTACTAGAGGGTCCCTTAAAAGCAAAACAAAAACATAACAGATTCATGAGGGGGTAACGACTGCTACAAGGGAAAGTATTAGTATAGAATCATTGGTAGACTTAACCGAAATAAAAATAATTTTGAAAAGGTCATCGTTCTGGCTACCTTGCTTAATAATGCATATTTCCCTATGTGACTTTCGATGCGAACTGATAGCAGATTCGTCTATTATTGATTCCTTTCCATATGTTTGCAATTGCGGGCATTTTGAAGTATTGCTAATTTTATAACAATAGTGCAGCAAACACAGAAACTTCAAAGCAACTTAAATCAATACTAAAATACGTCAACGGATCCTTTATTATAATTGAGATATTTAGAAACTGTTTGTGTATGTTATTTTTGAACTTTTGCAAGAGTTTGTGTTATTTTCTAATAAAGTGCACTTTTGTTGATGTTTTTGTAAGCCAGTCACGTTGTTATAATTATAACCAAGATTTGGAAAAATAACAAACCGAACTAATAATACACAAGAACGATACAAATACTATTATTAATGTCCTACAAGCATTAACTCTTACTGGGTGTACTTTTATTTTATAATCCATTCTGTTTTCGGCAGACTGAAGTTGGTTTGATATTCGTCTTTCGATATTCATCATGAATCTAACGCTAATCCTAACCCTAACCCTAATCTCCACTTTGAAGTGTCATGCTTTTAAATATCAAAAGACGAAAAACGAATATCAAACTAACTTCAAACTGCTTTAAACAGTCTCCGTGATGATTGATATACGTCATTGTGTCCCATTGTCATTCGTCTCTCACCGCTGATTCAAGTGGGAAAGTTATTAGTTACTTGCGGAGATTCCAGGAAACAGTGGTTAGGTTAACTGATCGTCTGTTAGCTTTCGATGGCATAATAATGACTCTAAATATCCGATCAATCAATCAATCAATCAATCAATCAATCAATCAATCAATCAATCAATCAATCAATCAATCAATCAATCAATCAATCAATCATTCAATCAATAAATCAATAAATCAATCAATCAATCAATCAATCAATTAATCAATCAATCTAACTGCTTCTGTTTTCTCTCTTTCAATTCTCCACCAATGTGACGTTAACTTTACACACACACACATATATTAAATTCAAATTGTATTTTTTATGTCTATCTTGAATTAGTTATAGTAAACATTAACGGTATACATTATTGACTTTGACAATGACATACTACGATCTAGGTGGTTGCCGTAAATATATGACGCTCTGTGCTTGAGCTTATATAGCTCATTCAGTTATAGTCCCAACTGCCGTATAAAAGTCGCAAGAGTGCTCTGAGGCAGGTTTGATAAAACTTGTTTAGTTTATTACAGTGGTACATTTAAAAGCTACAATAATAGTCATATATAAAATACAATTAAACATTCATACCCGGCCGTAATTACATGTGTGACACTTAAAAACAATTTTTATTCATAACGTAAAACGCACATACACTTATACATATATATGCTTACATATATACATACAAGTAAACATATAGGTACATAATATGCACATACACATAGTACACACATATAATAGTGAATGCATTATATAACTAAGATAAATAAATGCAATTATTTCATGCGATGATTAAATAGTTATATTTTTATAAATTATATACATTCATTTTCAATGTGTTTGTAATATGCAGTTTGAAAAAAAGTTTAACTTCAACTGCCGAAAATTTGAAATACGAGGTAGATTCACTCTATATACATGGATCTGTGTTCATTTACCATTAGCAGATAGCCTAGTTTAGCGTTGTAATTTGATAGTCTCCTCTTACAAATATTTACTACGCGGGCAGTAAAAGTTGGGGGATAGAATTCTACTTCAACAGGGTGCTGGGGGCATGAGGAGTGTGACACACTTCAATATACATCATGATCAAACTCAAACTCAAAATCTGAGTCTGCTGTTTTCTTTTGTTTGCTTTTGTTGCGCTCTTTGCTTCCAAATACATATTTATCTGTTTATTATTCTATTGTCTTTCCGACTTTTAATAATTAATATTATCAAATTCGTTTTTCTCAAACTTCGCTATACCACGAGTACCAGTATATACATTTATGAAAACAACCAATTGAAATTATCACGACAAATAGAAACTCATTTTAGCAGATGACCCAGCACTGTGTCAGAACGTTGTTTTTAAATGAATAAAAACAAGCACTTATTCTGCTGTTATTATAAGTGACTTAAACACGCGACCCTCTAGAGACTGACTGACATGTTTATTTAGGTTGAAGTTAAAACGCCCCCACTGTATTGTGTTTACAAATGACAGTCTTGCCGTTACAGTGCTATATTTATACAATGTTTTTTTTTTATTATATGTACCAAGAGGTACCAACTGCATTTTAATTGCATATATACATGGTACCATATTGCTGCTCTAATGGGACGATATATAACTACTAAAATTGTATCCTATTGAACACATGCCGGGGTGGAATAGCTCAGTCGTTAGCGCGTCTGACTATAAATCCAGGGGCCGTGAATTCGAATCCCCGCTTGGCCACAATCTCTACAATATACGAAATTGCATCTCATTATCATTCTATTCTTACCGCTGATTCAAGTGAGAAAGTATCAGTTTCTTGCAGAGATGGGCTGTGCTAGAGTACTGGTTAACCTTCCAGGATCAAAGGAAACAGTGGTTAGGTTAACTGAGCTGTCTGGTCTGGCCTGTCCTCGATGGCATAAAAATGACGTGACGTATTCAATCAATCAATCAATAATTTATTACTTAATTAATTACTTTTAACCAAAGCATGTTAATTGCTATAAAGATAAGTGGGTTTCTTTTCCTTGAACAAGACGCTTAATTCGAATCAATGAATTAGTTATCGTTTTACTTGGACATATTTAGATCACGAATTGTAAAAAAATATGAATGCTTTTCAATCGATGTTAAAGAAATTAGTTTAAATTAACATTTTGATGTAACTTGACAATAACTTCCTTCAGTAACTAGACTTGGGGATTGTGAGTTTATTGTGTATTTTGATAATATTTATGGTATGTATTTATATTTTATTGAGTTGTAGTCAGGGTACAGACTACATGTGTATATAGTTGATTATCTATCAATAATTTTGAAGCAGATAGTTAATATTCCGATTTTAGGTTTAAATTTAAAACAAACAAAAATCAAGACGGGTTTAACATTTTAAATTATATTTATTAACTTTTAATTTTGAATGTTTACGGCGCGGCGGTGATGAAAGGAATACAAGACACTTACATGGATTTGAGGTTCGTATAGAAAATAATTTCCCGCGGTATATCTGTGTTTTTTTTTAGGGAACGAGGCTTTGTCGAATATAGTTATCCCAAGGGTGGAGAGGTGTAGGATAAAAATTTCGTACTTGGTAAAAATACGCGGACATTTTTGTCCGGTATGCAAACCGCTCATGTCAGAGGTTGTAGGTTTGTTCTTATACCCATCTGAACAGTCTTTAAAAAACACCGCTCAGTTCTGGTTCTACCGAGCGGAAGGACTCGAGAACACCGCTCAGTTCTAGTTCTAACGAACGGACGGACTCGAGAACACCGCTATTTACTGGCTCAACCGAGCAGACGGTCTCGAGAACACCGCTCAGTTCTGGTTCTACCGAGCAGACGGTCTCCAAAAACACCGCTCAGTTCTGGTTCTAACAAGCAGACGGACTCGAGAACACCGCTCAGTTCTGGTTCTACCGAGCAGACGGACTTGAGAACACCGCTCAGTTCTGGTTCTAACGAACGGACGGACTCAAGAACACCGCTCAGTTCTGGTTCTACCGAGCAGACGGACTCGAGAACAAATTTACAAAAGTTCGGAACTGAGTTTGCAATCAGCTGCTTAAATTAATTAACATAAATAAAAAGGTTTACAAATATATTATTATACAGAGTATATACTTTCAAATGTCTTCATTTAAAAGCATTAATGTAACTTTAAAGTAAGTATTTGGTCCAATTTTATTGAATTTCGTTTTACATTTAAAAACTTATCTTCTGACACTTCAACGTGTTTGTATAAATCATCCAAATTATCACTTTAATCGAATCCTTGCATCTCAGCGAAAGGACTACTTCTTGACGTAAGCATACGTTTGTATACGTATTTACCCACTCACTGGTAAAGTATATTTATATAGGAACGTAAATCTTCTAATGCTGTATTGCACATTAAAATAAATATCATTAAAATCTAGAAACCCAAAAGAATCGAAAACATCGCGGTGGTCGTATAAGACAACTTTATCTATGTAAAAAAATGGACCAAATTTTAAGATCGTATGAGTAAAAATATTTGGACTACTAAATCGGGTCACTAGCATTTATCAGTTCTAATGATTTAAAGAATTTAGTAATTACTGTACCTGCAAGAAACATATCTATAATACCTGATATAAAGACCAGGGATAAGTTGGGCTGAAGGCATATCGATAGACAGCTAAACACGTTGGTTAATTACGTGCAGGGGGGCGATCGGCGAACATGCGCAGCGCATTTAATGGCGTATAAGAAAAAGGGGTGTCCGTGTTATCTTAGTTGATGGCATATATTTGAGGGTCGCTCTCCTCGGTGATGTCACAGAGGCTTTGTTCCTCGGTGACATACACCATAGATGTTTGTTTTATGAGAGATTTTTTGTTATATTCAAGGTAATGCGTTAAGATTTGTTTGGCATTTAATGAAGTATTAACAGCTACAACACAAATGACTTGTTTAATTTTGTGTTTGATCTATGGTAATTTTATATATTGATTATATGTACGCTGTTGTGGGGACTGTGTGTTTTGAATGATGCGTCTCGCACGCACGCACGCACGTACGCACGCACGCACGCACGCACGCACGCACGCACACACACACACACATACATATATATATATGTATGTCCTATATATAGCGTTTGGGTAGTTATGAATCTTTATCTGGATCCTGCTCATTTAAAGCTATCAGGTGATGTAGGTAAATCGTCCAAACAGTCCAGTCATGTTTGAAACCAAATGTGATTGAGTAAGTTAATGTCATGGTTTTGCCGGAGGCATTGGTTTGCATTGTAGCTATCCGCGCTCGCCGTAGTCTGGTCGGTACATTTATATCTGGTTGTTCACAACCAGACATAAATATTTATTTATATTTTTTTGTGAAAAAAATATCATTATACTATTTTTATTTAATATTCTTTAATATGTTGATTACATCTAGGTGCCAAGTGTTATGCTAAACACGGATGTTAAAACTACGTCAACCGTATGTTATGGTTCTTCATGTTATATTGAATGTTCTGTTTTAATGAATATTATCAACTTCTGTAAATAGTAAAGTATTGGTATGAGTTAAATGTCTCACACGTTTTTTAAATTTTACATTTATTGCTGAAATTATTGCCAATGCTGCAGTAATTCATAATGCTGCAGTTGTTCTCAATACTGCAGTTATTCATAACGCTGCAATTTTGCCCATTGATGCAGTTATTCCTAACGCTGCAGATGGCCCAATACTGCATTTATTCATAACGCTGCAGTTGTTCTCAATGCTGCAGTAATTCATAACGCTGCAGTTGTCCTCGATGCTGCAGTTATTCAAAACGCTGCAGTTGTTCTCTATGCTGCAGTTATTCAAAATGCTGCAGTTGTTCTCTATGCTGCAGTTATTCCAAACGCTGCAATATTCCTAACATTTTAGTTATTTCCAATACTGCAGTTATTCCTAATGCTGCTGTTATTCAAAATGATGCAGTAATCCCAATGATGCATTTATTCATAACGCTGCAGTTGTTATCAATACTGCAGTTATTCCAAACGCTGCAGTTGTTCTCAATGCTGCATTTATTCTTAACGCTGTTGCTATTCCCAATGATACATTTATTCAAAACGCTGCAGTTGTTCTCGATGCTGCAGTTATTCAAAACGCTGCAGTTGTTCCCTATGCTGCAGTTATTCAAAACGCTGGAGTTGTTCTCTATGCTGCAGTTATTCAAAACGATGCAGCTGTTCTCGACGCTGCAGTTATTCAAAACGCTGCAGCTGTTCTCTATGCTGCAGTTATTTAAAACGCTGCAGTTGTTCTCGATGCTGCAGTTATTTAAAACGCTGCAGCTGTTCTCTATGCTGCAGTTATTCAAAACGCTGCAGTTGTTCTCTATGCTGCAGTTATTCCAAACGCTGCAGTATTCCTAACATTTAAGTTATTTCCAATACTGCAGTTATTCCTAGCGCTGCTGTTATTCAAAATGATGCAGTAGTCACAATGATGCATTTATTCATAACGCTGCAGTTGTTGTCAATACTGCAGTTATTCCTTAACGCTGCAGTTGTTCTCAATGCTGCAGTTATTCCAAACGTTGAATATGTGCCCAATACTGCAGTTGTTCCTAATGTTGCAGTTGTTATCGATGTTGCAATTAATCCTATTGCTGCCGTTATTTCCAATATTGCAGTTATTCCTAACGCTGTAGTTATTACCAATATTGCAGTTATTCCTAACGCTGCCGTTATTTCCAATGATGCAGTTACTCCTAACGCTGTAGTTATTACCAATATTGCAGTTATTCCTAACGCTGTAGTTATTCCCAATGATGCATTTATTCATAACGCTGCAGTTGTTCCCAATAATGCAGTTATTCATAATGCTGCAGTTGTTCTCGATGCTATTGTTATTTCTAATGCTGCAGATGTGCCAAATACTGCAGTTATGCATAACGCTGCAGTTGTTCTCAATGCTGCATTTTTTCATAACGCTGCAGTTATTCCCAACGATGTAAGTATTCCTAACGCTGCTGCTATTCCAAATGCTGCAGTTATACCTAACGCTGCTGTTATTCCAAATGATGCTGTTATTCCTCACGCTACTGTTATTCCCAATGATGCAGTTATTCTCAGCGTTGCTGTTATTCCCAATGCTACAGTTATTCCCAATGCTGCTGTTATTCACAACGCTGCTGCTATTCCAAATGCTACAGTTATTCCCAATGCTGCTGTTATTCCTAACGCTGCAGTTATTTCCAATACTGCAGTTATTCCTTACGCTGCTGTTATTCCCATTGCTACAGTTATTCATAATGCTGCTCTTATTCCTAACTCTGCTGTTATTCCCAATACTGTAGTCATTCCTAACGCTGCAGTTATTCCCAACTCTGCTGTTATTCCCAAAACTGCAGTTATTCCTTACGTTGCTGTTAATCCCAATGCTGCAGTTATTCCCAACGCTGCTGTTATTCCCAATACTGCAGTTATTCCTAACAATCCAGTTATACTCAATACTGCAGTTATTCCCAACGCTGCTATTATTCCCAATACTGCAGTTATTCCTAATAATCCAGTTATACTCAATACTGCAGTTATTCCTAACGCTGCTGGTATTCCAATGTTGCAGTTATTCCTAACGCTGCAGTTATTCCCAACTCTGCTGTTATTCCTAATACTGCAGTTATTCCTAATGCTGTTGTTAATCCCAATGCTGCAGATATTCCCAACGCTGCTGTCATTCCCAATACTGCAGTTATTCATAACGCTGCTGTTATTCTTAATACTGCAGTTATTCCTAACGCTGCAGTTAATTCCAATGCTGCAGTTATTCCCAACACTGCTGTTATTGCCAATACTGCAGTTAATCGTAAAGGTGCTGTTGATCCCAACACTGTAGTTATTCCTAACGATCCAGTTATTCTCAGTGCTGCAGTTATACCCAATACTGCCGTTATTCTCAATGTTGCTTCCCTTGTTCTAGATTCGTAATTCTGCCACTTGTTTGCAATGAAAGAAATTCAAAGAAGACTGTTTATGTTATTGAAATGATTCGAGTTTTTCTTTGAATATGGAAATTTCTCTTCAGTTCTCCGGAATTATTTGATTTGCCCTAAAACAGCTCTTGAAAAATAAATTCAATAATAAGCAGCGGACAGACAATACTATAACTTTTCTAACAACTATTCGAACCTACTCCTTAAATATCATAATAAAATACTGTGTTCTATCACATCTTGTTTTTGTGTAATGTGGTTTGCTTGTGGTACTTAAACATTACATAACCAATGCCAGTACAATTGCTGGTACAAGAGCAACCACACAGGGTTGTCACGCATGCGTAAATGTGATTTAAAAGATACGTGTATCAATTTCGTCTTGTGAATTATTTAATGAACTTATTCAGAAAATATTTAATAAAATATATGATATTTCGTGTTACGAGCCAGCCAACTGATATGCTTGATTACATCGTTTTTATTATTTAGACAATTGCGGTTTCCTTCCCTTTCTGTCTCTCCTTGTTAGACATTTATATGTATAGTTTTAAGCTCCTCAGTGGCAGCTTCGGCGTAATATTCACATATCCCGTATTGCCAACAGGATTTCTATTTAAACATGCCAAAATAATAATATATTCGGAAAATTTCCTTACTTGGGCTACGCGTCTAAGTTAGACTAAAATAGATTCCCCACTTAAAATGGCAATATATTTTGTGACATATTATATGAGTTACGTACTTTCATTTTTGATTCCAACTTGATCCTATATACAGAGTACACGTAGGTAAATTGTTTCATTTTAGAAATAGTCCGAATGATGATACGATTTTGTCACGTTTTGGTGGATTTGGCATACCAAACCATTCGCATTTATTTATATGTGACGCTTTTTATCGATTTTAATAACTACTTTATTTTTTAAGATATTTTTTTTTTCAGATATACCCCCTTTAAACTCCCATTTTTACTGCCAGGGTAGAAAGAGGAGACTATCAAATTATAACGCTACACTAGGCTATCTGATGATGATGAATTAACACAGATCCATGTGTATAGAGTGCATCTCCCTCGAATTTCAAATTTTTAGCAGTTGGTGTTTAAAAAAACAACTGTAAATAACAGGCATGCAGGCAGGCAGGCAGGCAGGCAGGCAGACAGGCAAACAGACAGACAGACAGACATACTCTATCTTTTATGATTTTGGGTACAACAATTATTAAACTGAGATAATATTCCAAAGACAAATTTAACAAAAGAGAATGCAGCCATCCGAATATTTTAGCGCTGTATCGTCTGTTGATTTACGCCATACAATCACTGATTGACTCATATTTAAATCTCCTGTTTTAGTTTAAACATATTTATTTTCATATAAACAAGTTCTACATTATATATTATGCATATACATCAAATACAGTAAAAGGCCATCGAATGTATCTCGGAATACGCCGTTGTCTATGATGTACATCTATGGTCAGAAGGTATCAGTACCGATGTACCGTTATCATATATTATAACGGTGGACCGCCACTTTTAACGGTGCACCAATATATTTTAACAATGAAACGGTATGTTTTATCAGTGCACCGTTAAGGTCATGTATTCATATCCCAATTTCCAAGCATCAATATTTTTTTACTAATTTCACAGTTCAAACATGACAATAATGTCAAAATCCATCAATAATGCCATTCAAATAAAAAAATGAGTATTAAATTAATGAAAATGCATTTTTAAAGAAGAAAAAACAAGGATTATTTATAACTGCCAATTTATTTCCAATGGTGGTACTGTGTCTTAACGCCCCGATATAATAACGGTGGACCGGTACCGATGCTTTTGACCCTGATCGTGCACCATAGTTGTCCTCTTCATGTCCCAAATGAGCAATAACATTTCCCTCCTCGTTCTCTCTCAATATCAAATGTCCCCCCTTGCCAGTGTTACAGTATAGTTGCTATTCCTGACATGTACTCCTCTCTTTCACGGGAATGTTGTATTCACATACTAATAGATAGAAAGAATTAACACGTACCATGAATGAATGACATGTTTTAAACCGGAAGAAAAGCCATCTGTGAAAAGCAAACAGTTTTATTATAGTGGGATATAATTTATTTGATCAAGACAGTAAACCATTTCATTCGTCATAATTTCTTGACATAACACGTGCCTTTTTTATTTCAATTTTACACTCCGAATGGCCGCCGTCGGTTTATTAAAGTTAGCGAAGTCTTATCAAAATCCTTTCATATTTACACTCCGTCCGTCAAAAGCGTCATAGGTTACCAAGTAACGGGCTGGCGGCACTAGGTCAACGTGAAAGAAAACTATCGGTTGGCTGGGTATGTCAATCGTGATCACGTGATCTACCTGCCATTGAAGAGATATGAATGGCTATTGACAAATTCTAAATACCTGTTGCAAATCAAAGAACGTTAACTCTATTAAAATAAAGAAGTATAACAGCGAACCATACCTTAACAGTTAAACGCCATTGTCGGGAGTATTATGACTTAATAATAAAGACTTGGACGCTGTTTTCAGTCTAATTAGTGCCTTAAGGAGGATGGATTTAATTAAGTAAACCCGATTTAATGCTCGCTTCTTATTCACACGTGGATTGTGGTACGTTAAAAATCAACATGAATTTGTTTAAATTTAACAGTTTATTGATTTCATGTATACATTGTAACTGGATCAAATGCTTGATTCAACTTGTAATCTGACACGGTGTGTATAAAAGGTCGTTGTTTTTTCCGCTAATTTAATGTCAGCTACGTTATAAAACCGTAACTGTTATATGTCAATACTTATTTAACCAAATTTCAGTTTTAAATTTGGCAGTATCACGAACGTACATGTATATCATTATTAATCCGATATGTCAAATACACATACTGGCTAAAGAATGGGTGGGGTAAATATCGTTCTTAGTATGCGCGTTGTGGATTACACACGCGTGCGTGCGTGAGCGAGTGGGTGCACGCGTGTGTGTATGTGTGTAATTTTTATTTTCCACTTTGTTGAAACGAAGTTGTGTAATTCGGTTTATGTAAATAAGGAATAATATAAAGAACTATATAAGACCTTGATGTAAATATGTAAGTATTCAACAAGTCAGATCTAAGTTTTAGACATTTACGACGATGACGATGATAATGATAACAATAAAAATATAATGATAACAATAATAATGACAATAATAATAATGATAATAATGATAATAAATTCATAAATAAATATAAAGGTGATAATAAACATAATGATAGTATAATAATAAATAATAATAATAAACATAATAATTATAAATAATAAACATAATAAAATAAATAATAATAAACATAACATGATAAATAATAAACATAATTTTAAATAATAATATTAATATTGATAATAATAACAATAGTATTAATAATAATGATAATAATTATATTATAAATAATAATTAATAAGTTAATAATAATCATACCAAATGATGCCAATAATAATATTAATTTTGATATCAATAATAACAATAATAAATAAGTAGATCTAGTTATAGTACACGCGCTGTAATATGAATAACTAAAATATGCGCATGTTATTAAAAAGAAAATCTGATTAAACATATAGTAATAATAACAACGAACGAAATTAAACATATTCAGACTCTTAAATGATTAATTGGAATCGGAGAGATTAATACTCATTTCTATATCATCTATATCGGATGAAACATAGCACAGAATCGAAAATCGCGGTCATCTTTATTGTTTAAAAATGAACAATATCCGAAATCATATTAATAGTAATCATACACATTGTTTAATGGAAACTGTTCTTATAAAAATTGATAGTCATGGCATTATTACAACACTTTAGCTTGTTTTATCTTACAGATAAAGTGTGGACAGACGTGTAGATAATAGCTTCGTACCCGGATACTGACCACCATTCTTAAGTGCTCCCCGCCATGTGATAATGAGGTTGGAATTTAACGACACTCGGACGCAGCCTAATGTTCCCCCGACTACGACAACAGTGTTTCCGACGTAGTATGAGAAAATCTCACGCACCGTCGGGAAGTAACAATGGAGCGCCGCTTTCCACTTGGGGTTATCATGCGCTGCTGGTGTTATGTGGATTACTGTGCATTTCCGGACTACATTGTGTCGGTGGCGAGTTCACGTGCCCAACGAACTGCACGTGCGGCTCAATTAAGATTGGAGGAGATAAATTTCAAGATATATCTTGCGTCGAAAAAGGCCTCGTTGATGTGCCAAGCGACGACAAAGAAGGAGCTGATGTTTTGTATTTGTAAGTAAAATGCAATGTAAAAAAGGCCATTTTCACCAGGTCCGGTTTTAATTAATACGTGGATTGTTTGACCCTCTTTAGTATAACCAATTTCACAATATAGAATATTTGCATATCCATCCACATTTAGTGCTTCAACTATAACATCCCATACGATTCCAAGTTTATCATTCAGTGACATGGGTGAGAACCAGGGAGCAAAATTCTTATTTTGTTCAGGTTTTTGTTGATGTATAAATACGAATGTGTACTTGTGATAAAAAGTAAAATCGGTTCATTTACAGCTGTCTAGAAACATCAATACGTATGTTAAAAATCCGAAAAGTTGTATTTAAACGTTGATACCAGAAAAAAAACAAAAAAACACTCGGACCTGGAAATATACAATTGTTGTATTGAAGATTTCTCATATTGAGATCGAGTCCAAACACTCACCATTCTCTTTACCACGTGCATCTGATTCACACTAAAAATCTCTCAATTAAAGGAAAGTTTAAAGATATCATGATTTAGATAATGTGTTCCTATAAAGTCTTTTTTTTCCATTGGCCATTTTTTTATTTTATTTTTTTTTATTTTTGCTTGTACGACGACCCTTAGTTTGCTAAACATGTTGTCATTAATTTTAAAAAACTTTCAAATATAAAAATACTTTAACAATGTCTTCTTCTATTTTCATTCTTTGAAACGGAATACAAATACAATACATAATAGTATATACAATAATTGTATTTTCACAATTAATGTACGGACATATTTGTAGCTTATACCAGCGAATAAAGAATAGTAAATAAGACATAATTCTATATAAAGATAGTAAGTTACTATTTATGACGCCTTTAATTTTTATAAACTAAATTACGATCATGTAAAATAGTATGAACACAAAAATCTGACACTGTTAACCGAGAAAACAACGAAACATTAATATGAGAAACTCAGCATTCCGGGAGACGTCATGGCAATCCCTTGGCACTTACTTTCGCATAAAACTTTAATATTGGCATTGAAGCATTTTAATTAAGTATGCTCTGTTTGGTTTATAACTATGCATATAGAATCTGTTGGGTATTATAGTAAGCGCACATCCAAATGTAAAATAAACGTGGGTGTCGTGTTTTTTTAAATATGTTTTTAATTTCTAAATCGAAGTTAGTCTCGTTTGAAACAATTGTTTACCAGTTTGTTGTCGTAAATCCATACTTGCTAGATGTAGTTTACTTCTACATATAATATATGGAGCGTACATACGTTGTTTACTTCTACTAGTAATATATGTAGCGTGCAAACGTTGTTTACTTCTACTAGTAATATATGTAGCGTACAAACGTTGTTTACTTCTACTAGTAATATATGTAGCGTACAAACGTTGTTTACTTCTACTAGTAATATATGTAGCTAGTAATATATGTAGCGTACAAACGTTGTTTACTTCTACTAGTAATATATGTAGCGTACAAACGTTGTTTACTTCTACTAGTAATATATATAGCGTACACATGTTGTTTACTTATACTAGTAATATATGTAGCGTACAAACATTGTTTACTTCTACTTGTAATATATGCAGCGTACAAACGTTGTTAACTTCTACTAATAATATATATAGCGTACATATGTTGTTTACTTCTACTAGTAATATATGTAGCGTACAAACATTATTTACTTCTACTAGTAATATATGCAGCGTGCATATGTTGTTTACTTCTACGGGTAATATATGTTGCGTACATACGATGTTTACTTCTACGAGTACGGGTACTATATGTAGCGTACATAATGTTGTTTGCTTCAACGGGTAATGTATGTTGCGTACATACGTTGTTTACTTCTACGGGTGATATATGTAGCGTACATATTTTGTTTACTTCTACAGGTAATATATGTAGCGTACATATTTTGTTTACTTCTACAGGTAATATATGTAGCATACATATTTTGTTTACTTCTACAGGTAATATATGTAGCGTACATACGTTGTTTACGTCTACAGGTAATATATGTAGCGTACATATTTGTTTACTTATACTAGTAATATATGTAGCGTACATATTTTGTTTACTTCTACTAGTAATATATGTAGCGTACAAACGTTGTTTACGTCTACAGGTAATATATGTAGCGTACATACGTTGTTTACTTCTACTTGTAATATATGTAGCGTACAAACGTTGTTTACGTCTACAGGTAATATGTGTAACGTACATATTTTGTTTACTTCTACTAGTAATATGTGTAGCGTACAAACGTTGTTTACGTCTAAAGGTAATATATGTAGCGTACATACGTTGTTTACTTCTACTAGTAATATATGTAGCGTACAAACGTTGTTTACGTCTAAAGATAATATATGTAGCGTACATACGTTGTTTACTTCTACTGGTAATATATGTAGCGTACATACGTTGTTTACTTCTACAGGTAATATATGTAGCGTACATACGTTGTTTACTTCTACAGGTAATATATGTAGCGTACATATGTTATTTACTTCTACATATTCTATGTGTAGCGTACATATGTTGTTAACTTCTGCTAGTAATATATGTTGCGTACATATGTTGTTTACTTCTACTAGTAATATATGTAGCGTACATATGTTGTCTACTTCTACTAGTAATATATGTAGCGTACAAACGTTGTTTACTTCTACTAGTAATATATGCAGCGTACAAACGTTGTTTACTTCTACTAGTAATATATGCAGCGTGCATACGTTGTTTACTTTTACGGGTAATATCTGTTGCGTACATATTTTGTTTACTTCTACGAGTACGGGTACTATATGTAGCGTACATAATGTTGTTTGCTTCAACGGGTAATGTATGTTGCGTACATACGTTGTTTACTTCTACGGGTGATATATGTAGCGTACATATTTTGTTTACTTCTACAGGTAATATATGTAGCGTACATACGTTGTTTACTTCTACAGGTAATATATGTAGCGTACATATGTTGTTTACTTCTACAGGTAATATGTGTAGCGTACAAACGTTGTTTACGTCTACAGGTAATATATGTAGCGTACATATTTTGTTTACTTCTGCTAGTAATATATGTAGCGTACATACGTTGTTTACTTCTACAGGTAATATATGTAGCGTACAAACGTTGTTTACGTCTACAGGTAATATATGTAGCGTACATACGTTGTTTACTTCTACAGGTAATATATGTAGCGTACAAACATTGTTTACTTCTACAGGTAATATATGTAGCGTACATACGTTGTTTACTTCTACAGGTTATATATGTAGCGTACATACGTTGTTTACTTCAACAGGTAATATATGTAGCGTACAAACGTTGTTTACGTCTAAAGGTAATGTATGTAGCGTACATACGTTGTTTACTTCTACAGGTAATATATGTAGCGTACATACGTTGTTTACTTCTACAGGTAATATAGGTAGCGTAATTTCAGACTGACCAAACATTGTTATCAGAACTACAAGAACTTTGGTTTCTTTTAATTGTACAATTTTATATTGCGTGATGTTTGACCTGCAATATGTTGTTTTCAGACATACAAGACGTGTATAGGTTTATTTCCATTATAATTTCTACTACAGATAAATCTTCCTAGCGCTGTGAACCGCATTCCAACACCTTTATGTGTTTGTCAGGCAACCGATCTAGTCTCATTAATTATTAAAGATGGTGTAATATTGTAAGACACGGCATTCTATTCGTAAAGATTTAATGTGAGTTGGAGGTGGTCGAAATAATGCATCTGAAGCGTTACATATATTACAAGTTAGCCACGGTATTGCTGACGGCTCTAATGTCACATAACAAGTAAGCCATGGTATTGCTGGCGGCTCTAATGTCACATAACAAGTAAGCCATTGTATTGCTGGCGGCTCAAATGTCACATAACAGGTAAGACATGGAATTGATGGCGGCTCTAATGCGTCATAACAAGTAAGCCACGGTATTGCTGGTAGCTCTAATGTCACAAAGCAAATACACCATGGTATTGCTGGCGGTTCTAATGTCAATTACAAGTAAGCCACGTATTGCTGGCAGCTCTAATGTCACATAACAAGTAAGCCACGGTTTGCTGGGGGTTCTAATCTCACATAACAAGTAAGCCACGGTATTGCTGGGGCTCTAATGTCACATAACAAGTAAGCAGCACAGTATTGCTGGCAGCTCTAATGTCACATAACAAGTTAGCAGCACGGTATTGCTGGCGGCTCTAATGTCACATGGCAAGTAAGCAGCACGGTATTGCTAGGAGCTCTAATGTCACATAACAAATAAGCCACGGTATTGCTAGGGGTTCTAATGTCACATAGCAAGTAAGCTACGGTATTGCTCGCGGCTCTAATGTCACATGACAAGTAAGCAGCACGGTATTGCTGGAGACTTTAATGTTACATAACCAGTAAGTCACAGTTTTGCTGGGGGCTCTATTGTGACATAGCAAGTAAGCCATGGTATTGCTGGGTTCTCTAATGTCACATAGCAAGTAAGCCACGGTATTGCGCGCGGCTCTAATGTCACATAACAAATAAATCACAATATTGCTAGGGATTCTAATGTCACATAGCAAGTAAGCCATGGTATTGTTGGGGGCTCTAATGTCACATAGCAAGTAGGTAGCATGTTATTGATTGGGCTCTAATGTCACATAACAAGTAAGCCACGGTATTGTTGGGGGCTCTAATGTCATATAGGAAGTAAGCCACGGTATTGCTGGGGGTTCTAATGTCACATAACAAGTAAGCAGCATGTTATTGCTGGGGGCGCTAATGTTACATAGCAAGTCAGTGACGGTATTACTGGGGGTTCTTATGTCACATAGCAAGTAAGCCATGGTATTGCTGGGGGCTCTAATGTCACATAACAAGTAAGCAGCACGGTATTGCTAGGGGCTCTAATGTCATATAGCAAGTAAGCCACGGTATTGCTGAGGGTCCTTATGTCACATAGCAAGTAAGCAACGTTATTGCTGGGGCTCTAATGTCACATAACAAGTAAGCAGCACGGTAATGCTTGGGCTCTAATGTCACATGGCAAGTAAGTCACGTTATTGCTAGGGGCTCTAATGTCACATAGGAAGTAAGCCACGGTATTGCTGGGAGTTTTAATGTCACATAGCAAGTAAGCCACATTATTGCTGGGGCTCTAATGTCACATAACAAGTAAGCCACGGTATTGCTGGGGGTTCTAATGTCACATAGCAAGTAAACCACGGTATTGCTGGGGCTCTAATGTCACATAACAAGTAAGCAGCACGGTGTTGCTGGCGACTCTAATGTCACATAGCAAGTAAGCCATGGTATTGCTAGGGGGTTTAATGTCACATAACAAGTTAGCCGCGGTATTGCTGGGGGTTTTAATGTCACATAGCAAGTAAGCCACAGTATTGCTGGGGCTCTAATGTCACATAACAAGTAAGCCACAGTATTGCTGGGGCTCTAATGTCACATAACAAGTAAGCCACGATATTGTTTGGGGCTCTAATGTCACATAGCAAGTAAGCCACAGTATTGCTAGGGCTCTAATGTCACATAACAAGTAAGCCACAATATTGCTTTGGTTCTAATGTCACATAGCAAGTAAGCCACGATATTGCTAGGGGCTATAATGTCACATAGCAAGTAAGCCACAGTATTGCTAGGGGTTCTAATGTCACATAGCAAGTAAGCCACGGTATTGCTAGGGTAGCTAATGTCACATAACAAGTAAACCATGATATATCCATGATTATGTGTTACATGCGTACATGACAATGTGTTGCGTATAACATGCATACATGACAATGTGTTACATGCATACATGACATGACATAAATACCTGGCAATGTGTTGTGTGTTACATACAAACATGAAAATGTTTTACATGCATACAATGACAATGTACATGACACACACGCACACGCACACGCACACGCACACGCACACGCACACGCACACGCACACACACACACACACACACACACACATGACAATGTGTTGTGTATTATAATTATATGATTATAAATGATATTGCTTATTGCACATGGACTCGAATGACTCAAGACTATCGGCATCTGGCGTCATTTTCAACATACACAAGCCGTACGCTTATAGAGGATGACTATTCAATAGATAGCACACCTTAAAATGACAAAAGACGCATTTATTCTGGGTTATTCGACTCCATATATTACACCTTAAAATGAAGCATTAATTCTGGGTTATTCGATTCCATATATTACACCTTAAAATGACAACAGACGCATTAATTCTGGGTTATTCGACTCCATATATTACACCTTAAAAATGACGCATTAATTCTGGGTTATTCGACTCCATATATTACACCTTAAAAATGATGCATTAATTCTGGGTTATTCGACTCCATATATAACACCTTAAAAATGACAACAGACACATTAATTCTGGGTTATTCGACTCCATATATTACACCTTAAAAATGATGCATTAATTCTGGGTTATTCGACTCCATAAATTACACCTAAAAAATGTCGACAGACGCCGATAACCTGAGTTATTCGAGTCCATGTGCAATATATAGAACATGTATAAATGATGGTATTTATAATGTTTTTGCTGAATAAAGAAAAAGACTGATACCCATAAACTAGATATTCGACTCCATAAACAATATACAATATATAGTACATGGTAAAAATGACGACAAATGCCCATAAACTTATTTAAACAAACAATTATATTTTTATTGCCAGCATGAAGCTTAATATAAACAAGCATGAACATAGAATCAACAACAGCAAAAACAAAAACGCAAAAAAGTATATCGACAAACTTCTTCTCCCAAAAAGTTTGGGACATATTTTGTTTGCGTGTCTTTGTTCACATGTTTCTAAAAGTAGCCTACTTCATTATATAATCACAGGCCGTCATTTTCAATTTATAACAGCGAAGTTATCAATTCAATATTTCAGGGGTTTGCTCAGATCGTTAACTAGTTTTAAAACTTAGTATTTACAGTGGATTTGCTTGTTTGAGATCACCATACGAGCAGAGAACAAAACAGTACTTTAGATCAATCCGCTTACAGTGTTCAATCAGATTATAAATTTTGAAAGATTAATAATAACAATGGCCATATTTAAGTGGGTCAAGCCTTATTTTGTAACTGGTCAATCGTTTGGTCAACCGGTTACCGCAGACGATATGCAACGTAATTTCTTCAACGTTACATTTGAAGCGGGGCGGTATTCTAATGGATAGAGTGTTGGTCGCTCACGCCAGAGGTTGCGGTTTCGATCCCCCGGTCGACCCGATGCCTCTCATAAAAAAACACTCAATACTGGTTCTACCATGGAAACAGAATGAATGAATGAATGGTGTTTTACGGCACGTCGACACATTCATGGAAACAGACTCGAGAACGGTACATATTAGCTCTGAGCTTTCATCGTAATCGAGCTAAAATAAATAAGTATAAACGAACGTTACATTTAATTCTAATACAATTTAGACAGAAGCCCATTGCAGCACATGCTGCAGAAATTGGTTTACCAATAAACCAAAGATTCTGTAAGCTGTGTAATTTGAATATTGTTGAAGATGAAATACATTTCATATTTTATTGTCCCAAATTTAATAATTTACGTGAACATTTCAACGCAAAAATTGATGAATTATGTGATACAAATCATTCATGTATAGGTAAAATTGACATACTATTACAAGATATAAGTGCAATAAAAATTCGCTTAAAACAAGGCAAATTTAAGAACATTTTTCTGTTTGCCATTGCATTTATCGATAGATGTTATAATACATTTTTGTTTTGATCTTTTGTTAGCTTTTGTAATCGCCTGGTGTCCGTCGTCTGTTGTCCGTCGTCTGTCGTCCGTCGTTAACTTTTAGCTTCTAACAACTTCTCCTCTGAAACCACTGGGCCAATTTTGATATAACTTCACAGAAATGTTCCTTGGATGACCCTTTACCAAGTTTGCTCATGCCATCTTGATTCGTCAAAAAACATGGCCGTCAGGGGGCGGGGCAAGTTTAATTAATAAAAACTTAAAAAATCTTCTTGTCAGAAATTCTTGCTCGATTTTCAAATAATTTTACAGAAATGTTCCTTGGGTGACCTTCTACCAAGATTGTTCAAGCCATCTTGATTCGTCAAAAAACATGGCCGCCAGGGGGCTGGGTTAGTTTACTATAAAGGCTATAGTAAAACTTTAAAAAATCTTCTTGTCAGAAACCACTGGGCCAATTTTGATATTACTTCACAGAAATGTTCATTGTGTGACCCTCTACCAACTTTGTTCAAAACATCTTGATTTGTCAAAAAACATGGCCTCCAGGGGGCGGGGCAAGTTAAATTAGTAAAAACTTTAAAAAAATCTTTTTGTCAGAAACTACTGGCTCGATTTTAAAATAATTTCACAAAAATGTTCCTTGGAGGACCCTTCACCAAGTTTGTTCAAACCGTAGTGATTTGTCAAAAAACATGGCGGCCAGGGGGTGGGGTTAGTTTACTATAGAAGCTATAGTAAAAACTTAAAAATCTTCTTGTCAGAAACCGATGGATTTATTTTAAAACAATTTCGCAGCAATGTTCCTTGGTTGAACCTTTACCAAGTTTGTTCAAGCCGTTGTGATTTGTTAAAAACATGACCGCCACAGTGAGGTGCTAGTTTACTATATAGCCAGCTATAGTAAAAACATCAAAAGCCTTCTCGTCAGAATCTACTGACCTGATTTCGATGTAATTTCAATGACATTTACTATGGGTGAACCTCTACCAAGTTTGAACTCTTATACGCATCTGTTACATCTTCAGAACAAATTAAAATTCTAACTACTCGCCCATCTCGTTTTTCTGGAATTTTGAGTGTACATGTATTATATAATCTACTTAAGTTGGGTGACTCAAAGTCAGTCAGGTGAGCGATATAGGGCCATCTTGCCCCTCTTGTTCAATAATGTCATGTAAGTTTCTTTATGTTTGTGTTGAAATAATTGCAATTTTGATTAAATAGTGACTGGTAAGTCTGATTGTGCTGGGTATTCTTAATATTTATTAACATATTTCCTAGTGTTGTAAATCTTCCATGTATTGTAGCTGTTACTTTGATAAATAATAGTTTAGATATGTAGCTCTCCCGCTTCGTGTCGTTCAACAGGAATGGTTAGGATTCGATGAATAGTCCTGCAGAATTTTCAACTTTTCTCAATAAAGATGATATTGTTTACATCGGCCATTACGTCCACTATGTCGTTAAACAGGAATGGTTAGGTTTCGATAAATTCGACAATTTTTTACTTAATTTTTCTCATGATAATGCATCAACTAAATAGTTTCATTATATAGATAATTAATTTTTAAAACAAATTAAAAATTAATTAAATTTGCTGTGTGTCCATTAAATTCAACACTCTGTCACCGTTTTATATATATACAAATGTATTGGTACGCTGAATTGATAATATCATGAGAGTTAATCAATAAATCGATTCTTTGATTAAAATCGAACAAATTTTCTCTGCGTGATTGCTGATTGCTAAATCAGACTATTACAAAGGTTCCAGTTTGTGATGATATGAACCAATGTTTTTAAATGGTTGACGATAACAGCCGATAAAACACTGAAAATACACATTTGTCTTGCAAAGAATAATCTTGAAGGCTTAATGTAAGTATTGGAGGGAAATACGGCACGTTCACCTGAGCCTCGTTATCATATTCGTGTACGGTCCCAACGGTATTCACTAGATGCATATCAAGCCAAGGAAAACCAAGATTCAAATGTATTAAGAACTCTGACGAAGTTTAAAATGAGGCGTGTTCAAATCATAGGTCAGAAAGTTTACCAGCAACTTGTGGAAGGACGGCGGTTCTATTAAGATTCAGTACGAGGTCCACCAAAACTGGATGCCACATACAAATTACATTGCGCTAAACATATGTAAAGTTATAAGCCAACCATAGACTTTTTAGTTTTATCGTGAATGAAACATTTTATAATAACGCCATGTATAATCAACTTAACGACGGATACATAATTTGTTACTTTCACGCGAATGAACACAGACTTGTAACACAGGCGAATAGCGTTGGTGTATTCTAGAGCTATACACGAGGTGTATTATACTAAGGATACGGAAATACCCGATGTTTCACGATTAGGCTTGTCATTCACGGAAAGACCCGGATCAAAGAAGGAAAACTTACATTTTTTTGTTTGTTGATAGACGCTGTAACATAAAATATCATAAGAAAAGTAGGGAGCGTGTTTCATCCAATATCTTTTTTTTCTTTTCTGTGTATACACCCCTTTGACAAAGTGAAAGTAGACTTCAGAAGTTATATATTCGTACCCCAATTTTTCAACATCAGTTTTTTTCTTAATTTACAATTCAAACATGACAATGCTCTCAAAATGTTACAAACACTTTTTAACTAAGATCATCACCATTATCACGTCATTTCCTGTTTCCTCTGTGTGTGTGTGTGTGTGTGTGTGTGTGTGTGTGTGTGTGTGTGTTATGCCTAAAAATGCCTAAGGTAGTTCGAAATAAGATCGACTAGGAAAACATGAACCAACTCTGTCCCTGGTTATTGGATTAATCCAAGTATTTAAAAAAATAAGTCTGTGTCGGCCCATGAAAATGAACCAAAAACTGGCCTGGGCGAAGCAGTTCGTTTTGATATACGTTTTTCAGTCGTCTTTCGGAACACTCTTCAATATTAGAGACTGACAAGACTAGGACTAGGGCTACTTTTATGCGAAACATCGAAAGATGAAACCCGAATATCAAACTAACAGTTTACTGTCTCTGAATGGCTTTCTGACTTCTTTAATCATTTTGTTTCTTGTTTAGTGTCTAGATTTTGATATATGTAATATAAGTACGAAAGAGTTCTAATAACCGGTTTAGTTACAAACTGTTTTCTGGACACTGTCAAAATGTGGGAGATCGCTAAGGTACATTTTTGGTATTAATTTAGTATATATCTTTATTTCCTCCAAATCATACAGGAGAGCATACGAACAATAATATACATTGTTGACAAAAGACAAATGAAAAAAAAAGGTAATACTATACAGATTGAAAACATATATAAAGTAACGATAATTTACAATTGACAAAACGATATACAGTAAATTTGATAGCTATAATATCATGCACGTACACAGACAAACTCGATCGCACACAAACACACTCACTCACACACGCATACATAAATACACAAACGCTAAATTAATTATTTATAACAACTTCTAATTGACAGTTGTTTTAAAGAAATATTCTCTTCATTCTTCATGTAGGATTCATACAAATGTGTCACAACAAAAATGACTGAAACTAATTCAGTTTCAAAAAAAAGTTTAAAGTATACGTCATGTGAAATGTAATGGCGGTTTCAAGATAAAGCATTAGTTTCGATTTCTTTATAACTTACCCACTAAAATTTTTTTTATCTCGTTTTTACCTGATACAGTCAAAATTTGCATTAATGTCTAAGGGAAGTTCTTAGGTTATTCAGTACTATTCGGACGCCCCAAAGTTTCACCACGGCCGATCCAGTGGTCGATTACGATGATCGACCCGACTGTCTGACGTTATGGTTTACATATTTACTTTCTCCCTATTGCAATATTTCAGAACCATGTTTGTACATACACCGGCGAACATGGTCCAAATAGTGTGCAAATAGAATATAATAAGTTTCACCATTAAATGCTTAATGCCCTGAAAAGGTTATAGAACGGCACAACGCCAATTTAGATAAAACATGCATGTTGAATTTTAACATTGAGACATCAGGTCTTGTGAAAGCAGTGTTCATTTCAAACGACAAATTGCCGTATATTATTTCAGTTGTTATCGTGTATGCATAAGACATGAAAGCGTATTTCTGTAAGTTTTCTATATCAATTATAAATCAAGTTTTTCTATTTTACTGAGCCAGATATGACACGTGTGTCATTGTTTATAACGTTGGTCATGTTGTTGTTGTTGTTGTTGTTGTTGTTGATGTTGTTGTTGTTGTTGTCATTTTCATTCTGTGTTCCATAACGTTCCCTACTGGTATCTCCCAAGTATATGTTAAACATCACTGGCACGGCATATCATTGTCAATACGATATATTACTAGATTTTAGTCGGATTCGTAAAGTCTTAAGATCCCTTACCTTATTTGGGTCGTTAGTTCGATCCGCCAGCCCGATGACAATGTGTTGTGTCCTTGAGCAAGACCTTCGTCTGCATATGCTTATTACTGGCTATACTCTGATTCTACTCTGGCAGAAATATTGAGAGTGATGTGTCTAAGTTGACAGAACCTGTGCTACAATCGATGTAAAGTTTACACTAGCATTTCTGGGGCCATTACTCGTTCCATTTTGTGTCTTATTATTTAAAGTTTGCTGGTGTTTTAAGGAAGGCTGTTCGCAGTCTTGTAAATGTGTCCATATACATGGAAAGCGTTTAACCGACACGTGATTGATATTACGTCTGGTTCACAAACTTGTGATGTTAAATATCTTAACCATTCCAACATTTATCCAACAATATACCAAACGGGATAAAGTATATTGTTAAATACTCGTGGTATTTTTAATATATTATATTATCAGTGTCCAAATTGTTTATTTGACTCTGATTACATATATAACATATAAACAATAAGGTTTGACCAGCTGTCCATCCGATAATTCTCCTGTGAATTGCAGAGAGACGGGGGATTAGAGACAGGGGGTTCCCTGCTTTTACACTAGGTTATAACCGATCTGAACCTGGAGATGACGGGGACCATCTGAAACTAAATTATTCTGTCGGAACCATCTCCATACCGGGTTAATCAAGGTACACGTGGTGTCACCATTATATGCAATCTGATCACCTCGGCTTTTATGCTACGCAAGTGTATTCTACGGAGGATACGGAAATACCCGATGTTTCACGATTGCATTTATGATGGAACTATTATGATGACCGACGTTACGACAGCACGATAGCGTTTACCACCTAAATAGAAGGGGGGGGGGGGGGGGGGATTGAGGAGCGGGAAGCATACTAAATAAATGAAAAATATTGTTCATTTGAGGAGCGGGAAGCATACTAAATAAATGAAAAATATTGTTCATGTATAAATATATATAATAAATATATATATTCATATATAAATAACTTAATATAAGGAAGACACAATGTTATAGTCAATCTCAATATATAATCGAATACAATTTTAAACAATTGAACTGCTTATATAGGAATAGCGTTGATGTCATTAAATATATTATTGGTTTTGCACATGTCTACTTTTACAATAAAGTTATATATAGATATAACGTATATCGTTTTAATTTTAAATGTATTAATTTAGTACGGTCAGCATAGGATTTCGACTAAATCAATACATATTGAAAAATCGAGTATACCGAGATAGGTAAACGCTCAGTTAAAATGTCACACACGGTCTACCTGAAATTATGTTCAATGGCAGAACTGCGGCCTGGTTTTTGAAGTTGTAAACAGGAGATAACGGCTATACGGAGTGTTATCACTCAAAGTAAATGTTGTAAATGTGTGTGTGAATAGTTCTTCCAATATGATTAATTATATTGAGTGAGTGGGAAATTGGCAAATGTTCGGAAGGGACTTTTTTCAATTCAATTGCTTTACTTTGATACGTTTTCATTTCCGTCTTGATAAAATATAAAACGTCGACAAAACACAATTTCATAGTTAATGCAAGTAAATCTCACAAGTCTAAAATACCCACACAGCATTAAAACAGTTTTGTCATCAAACTGATTTGGATATTTAAATGATTCAAATATATAAACAGAAGAAAATCGAAAAAAAGTCTTAAAAGTGTATTTCTATCCGCAGAACGAAAACAATTCATCGAACTGATTGGGATATACCATGAATGACAGCTCTCTCTCTCTTTCTCTCTCCCTCTCTCTCTCTCTCTCTCTCTCTCTCTCTCTCTCTCTCTCTCTCTCTCTCCACACACACACATTTTGTGTCACTACATTATGTCTTCCAACCATCTTACAGTTATGTCCCTTATACAAACACACAATTAAGGGTCTGGATACTAGCGTAGACGAGAGGTTTAAGACGTCGTCTCAATATCACCGAATAACGTCATGGGTTCGAGTCTCGGTCGGTCAAAACACTTCATGTGGGATCGTTTGCCAATTACTTACGGAAGGACGGTGGTTGTTTTCAGATTCATTCTGGTGTCTGAGAAATGCGGTGATAAATCTTTTAGGATATTTTTATTTCAAAAATAAAAACACTTAGATATTTAAGGATATTTTAATTTCTCATTACATCAAGTAGATATGTAGTTATATTTTTTTGTATAATTCCTATACACTTCTCTCCATTGAGTCATATCAAATAGGATTAATGTGCTAGGCGCTGTGGGTTCGAATCCCGAAGATTATATTTGTTTATTTTTTTGTTAAAAAATGCATTTATTGATATCGACGCGTATACCTATCACTTCGTATTAATCAAAATGGAAATTGGTACGCAGCGCAAGACAAGTCATGGTTAAGTTGAATTGTAGCATTATTTAAGTCATGGTATGGCTCAATTTAGATATGTAAGTCGAGCCAAATGCCAGCTTTAGGACAATATAAATATATAATACGATTAAACCTGTGTGTGTAATACGCTTATCTTATCCTATATAACCGGGCTGTGCATAGGCGGATCCGCGATTTTCAGATACTAGGTGGGGGTCAAATGATGATTTTATAAGTCTCAGAGGCGGGACTAAGTACTAATGGTTTTCTTTGCGATAGATACCTTGATATTCAGGAAATACTGGATAGGGTTGGCGCAAAACTCCCAAACTTTAAATCCGCCAGTGGGTATATCATTTTGATAAAATAATATCTATACAGGGTTTTACTGAAGGCGAAAATTTTAGTCTTTAAAATCATTTGTTGCATAATGTAATTTTAACAATTTATCAAGCTGAAATGACTTTGCAAAAATGGTAAGTCGAAACGTTATCTGCATCCTGTTTTAGTCCTTGCAGTTAATTACATGCCAAAACATCTGACAGCATTTCTTTACACATGTCATATCGGCATGTTAGCGCTCGGTGTGGGTTTTTTGCTAGCACTTTTAAACAAATCATAGCACCGATAGATATTGGTGTTTTTTTGTTTTTTAAATAGTTTGCTTGTTGGATTGTGAAACAAACACAGTTTGACTTTTGCAAAAATGCTTACTAAGCATGTAAATAAAGAAAAAGCCAATTTACGTCATTTACAGACAGGCAATGGGGACAAATATATATACGGAAGACATAAACTAGTAATTAAGTCACTGTATGATGCTTACCGGCGCCAAAAAGAAATTCTTACCCAAAATGTACAATATCGCTTTTCCCCTAACAATATAAATACCGGTTACTATCAGAGAAGAAGGAACGTAATAAGACAAGAAAAACGATGAAGAATTAGAAACTATACATTGTTTCTCGGCGCAGTACACTATTTTTAGTACATTTAGACTGATAATCACATAGATTTGTCCATTTTACACGCGTATTCGCATACAGTATCAACACCATTTCGTGCTTTTTGTAACCGTAACTGACCGCATGTCTCTATCAAAACCTTTAATCTAAGCTCGGCTCAAACATATGACCTCAGCGGTTGACGGATATTAAAATGACACGAAAACGTGTGCCCAGCAACAGGTAAGAACAGACTATGGTGTTTTGGGGACCGAAGCTATATAGAGCTGATTTCAATGTACGATGTAGTACTGTACATGTTCTTGTGGTTTAAACCAGACTGTATACATACAACACATGAATAAAAATACTGTTTGAACAGAACGAAATATAACGTTATGATTAATTGAATATTGAGCGTCGTTTTTATGCCATTGAGGGCTAACAGACGATCAGTTGAACTAACCACTGTCTCCTGGAATCCTGGAAGGTTGACCAGTACTCGGGCACACCCCATCTCCGCAATTAAATGCTAACTTTCCCACTTGAATCAGCGGTGAGAGACTAATGATAATGAGACACAATGTCGTATATCAATAATCACGGAGACTGTTGCCGGGCGGGGATTCGAACGCACCACTCCTGGATTGATAGTCAGACGCGCTAACGACTTAGCTAATCGGGCCCGACTGAACCTTAAAGTTAACACAAAGTTCCGCGTCCGTCATACAAACTACTTGGCACCTATTTAATTACTGTACATACCGTACATGAGTACCTTTTGTTGAATGTTATGGACTAAAATGTATATATTTAAATTCTATATCTTCGACCCGTTATCTATCAGAAAAATCACTATTTAAAATAAACTTACACAATCAACAGCGTGTTCCATATTTCTTTGTACAAATAATGTCATTATGATCTATGTAGAGCTCATAACTCGAAATATTGCCAATAGCTCGGAGTCGGCACGTACAGTTTTGAATACACTTAATTGTTTGTTTTATGCAGTCTGTTTTCAACTATACATTCAAAAGATAATCAGAAAACTGATCAGATACAATTTGTTCCTTTGTCCAAAGACATAACAGTAGACAAGTTTTGTGTCAGACATATCTGTAACATCTCCATTCTTATGCCCGAAAATTTGATATATTAAAGCGCGCGATCGCTGATTGACAAGCGTTTCGTTGAACCCGTTTAAGTATGGTTAAATAGCATATAAAACTAACAAGTAATATATATATATATATAATATTGATTGTATAAGATACCGCCACACTATTTAGCGGCATGACACAAGTTTAGTCCATAGCTGATAGCATTTAAAGGTTTTATGGTTTCAAGATAATCAATAAAATAATAATATCATTAACAATACAAATAAAAACACAAAGTAGATTCGAGTTAAGATTTGAAAAATAATGCATTTAAAATATTAATGTATACTTCTTAAAATATCGTTTTATAGTTAATGCGAGACGTTTCTATACAAGGAATTCTATAGTTCCTTGATTTATAGAATTAATTACTTTTTTTTAGATTTTGTTATATTTGGTAAGTATTTGATTTTACAAGTCATTTGAAAATAATAGGGTAATAGAAAATATATTGCGTTACATTATTTGTCGACGTAATTCATAAATAATTCTGCACATTATAAATACAATAAACCGAACATGCTAAATTTTAATGTACACGATACATACAATGAACAACAAATCACTATTTTTTATATCAATAGTGGTGTAAAATTCATTTGCAATAAACAACAATATACGTAGCATAAATATTACATAAAACTACAATAAATAACATGGCAATAAACATATACAATGTAATGTATATGTAACACTAATAAAAACGTTAATTGCAATACACTTAACAACAATGCGATGTATATGTACAAATGTAACACTAATAAAAGTGTTATTTATAATACACTTAACAACAATGCGATGTATATGTAACAATAAAACACAAATAAAAGTGTTAATTATAATACACTTAACAACATTGCGATGTATATGTAACAATAAAACACAAATAAAAGTGTTAATTATAATACAATAAACAACAATGCGGTGTATATGTAACAATAAAACACAAATAAAAGTGTTAATTATAATACAATAAACAACAATGCGATGTATATGTAACAATGTAACACTAATAAAAGTGTTAATTATAATACACTTAACAACATTGCGATGTATATGTAACAATAAAACACAAATAAAAGTGTTAATTATAATACAATAAACAACAATGCGATGTATATGTAACAATAAAACACAAATAAAAGTGTTAATTATAATACAATAAACAACAATGCGATGTATATGTAACAATGAAACACAAATAAAAGTGTTAATTATAAAACACTTACCAACAACGCGATGTATGTGTAACAATGTAATACACATAAACATTTTAGTAATAATGCAATTAACAACAACGCGATGTATATATAAACAATATAACACAAATAAAAGTGTGAATTATAATACAATTAACAACAACGCGATGTATATGTAACAATGTAACACAAATAAACGTGTTAGTAATAATGCAATTAACAACAACGCGATGCATATATAAATAATATAACACAAATAAAAGTGTGAATTATTATACAATTAACAACATTGCGATGTATATGTAACACTGTAACACATATAAACGTGTTAGTAATAATGCAATTAACAACAACGCGATGTATATGTAACAATGTAACATACATAAACGTGTTAGTAATAATGCAATTAACAACAACGCGATGTATATGTAACAACGTAACACAAATAAAAGTGTTAATTATAATACACTTACCAACAATGCGATGTATATGTAACAATGTAACACACGTTAACGTGTTAGTTATAATACAATTAGCAACAATGCGATGTATATGTAACAATGTTACACAAATAAAACTGTTAATTATAATACAATGAGCAACAATGAGCAACAACGCGATGTATAACACAAATAAAAGTGTGAATTATAATACAATGAACAACAATATAATGTATAAAACTGTTAATTATAATACAATGAACAACAATATAATGAATATGTAACATACATAAAACTGTTAATTATAATATTATAATACAATGAGCAACAATCAATGTATATGTAACATATACATCGCAATCGAGTAAACAATGAATTAGTATAAACTTAACTACATGTACATTAAATGTTGTTAAAAATAAAACAAGAGGGTCAGTCGCGATGCTCCGAACTGGCCCAACCGTGGCAAACGAGATCGTACCAAATAAAATAAATAGCATGATTTAAGTACACACATGGTCGAATAGTTAGAAAAGTCATAACATTTGCAATAATTATCCGAGTTCAAGTACACGTCCGAGACATAATGATTTTATGGATATTAACTATGAAAGTTGAAATTCCACTATGATGTACACAACAAAAAGTTAACATCAGACGACATACGGTGACATGATATTGTTTTGAGTAAATTTTACAACTATGATAGAAATATATTTGAATTGAAAAGCTGGGGTCATATATAATTATATTTATGTAAGCCGTTGTAATGGAAGTATAGTGTTTGCTATTAAGATTATATGTTTTAAGTAGTATAAACAAAGTGGTCGCCGTTAACCAGGACAAAGGTTTACTGGCGTTCATATATACAAGATCTTCGAATTAGTGTGGCTATGAATAGCACTATGCTTCTCGATTGCAAAACTGCGAGTGCAATCGTCAAGAACATGGTACGGAACGTTCCATTAATCGATCCTGTGAAAATATTTGCTCTCAGTCTGTGAATGTTTTTTTTTGTGGTCAACATTAACAAGGTTGTAGTGTGTTATCCTTTGTTTGTTTAAACATTAATCGTCATTTTATGCCATCGATGGTTAACAGACGATCAGTAAGTTAACCACTCTTTCCTGGGATCCTCGAGGGTTAACCAGTACTCGAGCACACTCCGCAAATAACTGTTAATTTTTCCAGTAAATCAAAAAGAAAAATAAAGTTATGTCACGTGAGAGGTACCGAGTGTGTGTGTAGAGTGGATGGGACGGGATAGGTCGTCAGTAGAATATATAGAATTGCGATTATTACATAAATAAACAAGTACAAGTGCAATGAGCTTTAAACAGTTTTAATAACTAGAAAAAAGGACTGAATATCTTTTAATTTATAACTTCATCATGAAAAGTTAAAGAACATTTCTTACTTTCTTTACTCTCCTGAGGCAATAACAACGCTGGCTAGGTTACCAGAAGAAATCTTACACTGGTTAGGTTACCAGGAGAATCGTACTCTGGCTAGGTTACTAGGAGAAATCGTATACTGGCTAAGTTACCAGAAGAAATCGTACACCGGCAAGGTTACCAGAAGAAAGCGTACACTGGCTAGGTTACCAGAAGAAAGCGTACACTGGCTAGGTTACCGGAAGAAATCGTACACTGGCTATGTTACCAGAAGAAAGCGTACACTGGCTTGGTTACCAGAAGAAAGCGTACACTGGCTAGGTTACCAGAAGAAAGGTTACACTGGCTAGGTTACCAGAAGAAATCGTACACTGGCTAGGTTACCAGAAGAAAGTGTACACTGGTACACTGGCTAGGTTACCAGAAGAAAGCGTACACTGGCTAGATTACCGCCTTATGAATCTCTCTAGAATGTTTCAAAAACATGTTAAGCAATAAATTATCGAAATAAACACTTTGATTCGCTTCCATTCAACGAATTCGTCCGCTGACTATGGCATGTAAATGTGTTTACCAACATTTCAAAAAGAACATAAATACGAAGTTGTCGTACAGTTGGTGATATATGAAGTCGGTAACAAAACAATCACCAGTTAAATGCCAATTTCTTTTTATTCTGAGCCTTCACATCCAGTTTGAATGAGTCTACGACCTACCGGTTCTGCATAATGGATTATCTGGAGTGATGACGCAAACGTCGCATTGAAAAAAACGTAAACATACAAAATGAAATGTTTACGAAATTGAAAAGAATATTTTCATGAATTAAACTTATTATGACAAAATGATAGTTTGTTTGTGTTTGAATATTAAATACAATAAAGTTAACTGTGTGTTTGAAGAGAAACACGAGTACTAGACATTACCCCTCCCTCTCCCTGCCCCCCCCCCCCCCTTTCTGTCGATATTTTTATTTTGCCCATTATGAAACAACGACTATAACGAGGCTTTTGTTGTAATGCTTAAAAAAACTAGGCGAGGCTCTGTCGATCAATGGCTGCATTTTCGTGCCGATCGTATACGGAACTATTCTGATATTTTATTATTTTATTCATTTTTACTCGGATTACAATTGTTTAGGTTTAGGACACTCATTTGTACGGGGGAAATCCAAGTAGTCCAAATGAAAGTTCATTTCGGTATTTGGCAAATTCGGTCACCCTTTGTATTGTGTCAAAATGCCTGGTGATAGGATACAAATGAATATCATGTCTAATACCGGCAACTTATTTTTATAGAAGTATTAGATTTTTATAAAGGTCAGTGGCGACTTTTGGAAATGGAAATATTATGTTATTTATTATATATAGAGAAGGAAAGGCAACTGATTGAGATTTTGTGAACGCTCGCGTATCCACGCAAAATCTCACATTATCTCGTTTTTAATTATCTTAGCTACCAGTCATCCCAGGAACACAAATCAAAATTCTAACATTGTAATTGAAATTCTCATCAAAACAATACCATTCCAAGAAATTTCTGTTTATAATTGCAGCAGACCTTTTGATTACAAAATGTGTTTACTGCATCTAAAATAACGATACATTTTCATTTAAACAACAATATATTTAATTCAAAACCATTTTGCGTGATTGAAACATGTTTAAACATCTACGATTATATACAACTTACAGTTTATGTACAAGAAAGCAGTTGCCTGTAAATTATGAATGATTATTTACTAAATAATTTATCCTTCGTGTGCTATTTCATCAACATTTAGTCAGGGGATGCCAGTTTCGTATCCTTCTATAGAAGTCCTTGTTTATTTTTTCTTGTAAAACTGACATGACGATTAAAAGTCGCTTTTATGTTATTTGCACGAAAAATGTGTGTTTCATAGGCCCTTACCGTGTTGAAAAGCCCTTTTCCGCAGAGTCGTTTTGAGCCAAAATTAGTTTAATTGCTACAAAATCTTTAAAATACAACTTAGAATTACAAAACTATCCTTAGATATGTTTTTAAACGATTAAATATCGTTTTATGTTGTTTGCACGAAAAATGTGTGTGTTATTGGCCCTTTCCGTGTAGAAAAGCCCTTTCCGGTATTTAGTCATACCTCATGCATGCTACTAGAAGACATTACATTATGCATACTGTGTTCTACTTTTAACATTTGACGTAATTGTATATTTGTCCTGCTTTTGATGTTATTGTGGTGGTTGTTGCCATCTTGTCTTTTGTTAACTGGTGTAATAAAATCATTGCTGTTAAGCTAATTCATAATGGTTACCAACTGGCAAATCCGGAATGGCAACCCCAGGAAATTTGTTAGCGCCAGAGAACCATTGTTCGTCTCCAAAGATAAATTACTATCATGCAAATATTTTAGTTACCACCTACTACATTGATTTGAAACTTCACCAATCTTCAGGGTTATCATACAGTCAAGTTAAATAACTTTTGGTTGAATATAATGCAAATTATGGCCATTGTTCTACTTAGAAATGCTGGTTAAAGTTTTCCGTGCATCTTGATATCATGCACATATTTCTGCAATATGCAATATATTTGAAACTACACTGACGCCCTCGTGTTATCAAACGTAATGGGTTTTGTTACACTAATGGTCGCGGTGTCAACCTCAATGTAATTGTTACTCTAAGCCTATTTACATTTGATTATAAAACAGGTTACTTTGGGTAGCAATGTTTGTTCAACTAGAAATTTATTTATTCCTGCTATGGAATGGGGGCATATGGCGTTGTCCATGTTCATCCGTCCGCACACACGAATGGGTAGGGTTTAGAGTTAGTAGTTTTCGGACGGTTGAAAAACAGTTGAAAAATTATGTCGCTGTTTCTAAACACTTAAAATCAAGTTTTATGTAGGTTTTCTTTAATTACACAAGTAATAAGCTGATAAGCGCAACCCTTAGTGTAACAAAATAAGTTTTATATGGATGTGCTTTGATGAGAAAATCGTATTTCGACGATAAGCATATGTTTGTTACACTAAGGGTAATTTATAACCGCAAACATTAATGTAAAATAAGTAACAAAATAAATTTTGAAGCACAATATCCCCGCACCACCCCTCAGGTCAAATCAGCAGAGAGTCACTTGATCTAAAAATAGCAGGTTCCCAAATGTTTAAAAATAGAATAGGTAATAGTCTGGTTCCCTGACCCACAAAGGAAGTACTAACATTGTTATCTCCCTTCGATAAAGATGGCGCCAATTTGGAACATCCAAATATATGTCTGTAAAAAGTTCAAGATAGATCGATTTATGTATAATGTCAGTGCTAGAATTTGGTTATTTTATAAATATTTTATACATTAACAATAATTGGAACTGAATGTATGTAGATATTATTCTGTAGAAGTGCAAATATCAATCATATTTACATCGACTATATGTTGAAAATAGTGGGTGAGGTAAGGTATTGAGTGTTAAGTTTCAGAGTCAAGTCATACCATGATTCAGTTAAACTCCCTGCTAAGAAGTATCCAAGTAGGATGCTAGGGGAAATTTAGATAAGGTGACTATTATATACTAGGGTGCCTTTTGGTGAGCTGCAAGCTCAACAGTCAATATCACTGAAATTATAGACTAAAACATGAATAGAAAAAGGTTATTTTAGTTATTTTTTATTGTAGTTTCTACATAGACCGCAAAAATATATTGACGCAAAAATCTATTGATTTTTTGTAAAATCTACTGATTTTTAATCACAAATCTGATCTGAAAGCTCAGATTCAGCAAATCTATCACATATACGGTAACACAATTTTTTTGTTACACTAAGAGTTGCAGTGTCAACTACAAACCACAAACAAACATCTTGGTTAAACTTCTTTCCTATCTTAAAATGTTTAATAACTAAGAAACAGATATAGAACCCAGAACGTAATAACACTCACTTGTGTGTGAAAAGTGCATGAGTGTAATGAAAAGATATAACTTGGTCAGGTCTTTAGTATTTATTGACAAAGCAGTGCGAATCAGTCCAGCGCGCTGTCTTAAGGTCTTGTTTTTCTACCAATACCTTCCTATTTTCGATGCAATTCATTACCTTTTTTGTACTATGATAATATATTTTAACAGCTTAAACATATACGAGAATGCAGATTGTACATTGCTATTAAAGGGAGTTGCGATGCATTATATAATGATATGATTATATCAAATGGTTCGCATAGATTTTGTCAATGTCAATTTGAAAAGGAATTGTTATGTTTTTGTTATTATCACTAACTGCTTTAGCTGCTGTTTGTAATCATAGCAACCGATTGTAAAAAGCTTACCAGAGTTTATGTTTAATTGTTGTGACACAGTCATGTGATGTTTTTGCTGATATTAAACAAACCGTTAAAAAAGGATTCCATGTCTGAACAAAATTTAACACTGATCAGTTTTCAACGACTGTATTGATCAGAATTCAATGTTGAAAATTAACCTGGGTCACAATTTAATGTTACTCAGGCATTACTGTGAGTCAATGAACTGTGTGTGAGTAGACTATTTTCTTTGATTTTAAGTTGATACTCTTGTGAGCAAACCATTAAACATGCAAAAACTTTAAATGTAATTAGGGAAATCAACTCAGTTAACAGTTTCGAAGGCAGCTTGCAGTCTACTTCGCAATCATGATTGACTTTTAGCCTAATTAAATAAGGCTTAACTCTTTCATACTACCATAGGCCTAAAACGCACAGTGTAGGAATAGCCTGCGTGTTCCAGTAAAGTGATTTGTCAAAATATAGTCCCAATGCGTGAACAATGTTCTGTATGTGACTTATTGTATGTCGCTGGTTCGGAACATGTACAGATTTTTGTATAATTATCTGTGGAGAGAAGGCGTCTGGATGAATTCACATCTAGCAGCACTAACAGATATGCAGAAATGTCACTGCTAGCAGCTAGTAGCTGACAGGAATCTGTTGTCATGGCCGCTGCCTATAGTCAACCTGTTGATCCCCTTCTGTAGGGAAGCTCTGGGATCAAGAAAGGGTCCTCTAACACCTGTAATTGAATTTGTTTGTAGTAAATTAAACTTATCTATTTTACACTGATTGTGAAACAAGTTCTTACAACTTTGACAAATTGCTCTTGAATTCTTCCTGGATAGAACCAGTACTAGTGAAAAGTCTTGCCCAAGATCCCTGCGACCTACGCATGACCCTGATCTTGGATCCAATGTTCTACCACTGGGCAAATCCCTCAATATTCACCAACATAGCTTAGTACATGTGTAGGCAACTACAGGCCCTAAGGCCTGTCTTTTTCCCAGAAAAATACAAAAAACTGATTAAATTGAAATTCCTGTATGTAGGCCTAATTAGTGTTTTACATAGAAAAAATACACACCAAACCTCTGAGAAATTGATCATTTACATTAAAGCTGTCTACCAGCAGAGGCTTCTGGAACTTGTCCATAATATTGTGCAATGCTTGAAAGATTAGGCTGAGTGCCAGAGTGATGGCTGATGCCATATCTCTATAAAGTAAAGATGGGATTTGGTCTGGACCTGAGTCACCTTGTGTGGGTTCAGTCTTAGAAGGAGTTTCTTCACACACGGCAGGGTGTGCAAATGTGATTCCACTTCTACTGGTAGGAGACGGGGGTGCCTTCCTCGGGATTTTTTTTGGAATAAAAGTAAAAACGGTGACTTCTGGTGACTTTTCAAATGTTATACTTCATTGAGCTAGAACACATTAGTTAAATAAATATTGACCTAGATCAGGAAATGCCGACTCGGACTGCACATTCTAAATTAGGTCAATATTTTACATAAAAGACACAGTGACACTTGTAACTCGAGTAAGCATGGAACAGTTAAATCCAAGACTTTCATGTACTTATTTGTAACCCCCTCCTGTTACATTTCTACTGCTTCTCCTGACTTATAAGCATTTTCAATATTTAGCATTTGGTTTCAAATATTACTCAGCAGAGTATCTGAGTATGCCAAGCTATGCCCCTGATCTCAGCCATGTCTGTACTACCAGGTCCTTCTCTTAAGTGTATGTACCATCCCTATTCACAGGGCCACACGTGAACTGATTTACTTTTTATACCTTCACATGAGCAGAGATATACTTCTGAATCTCCTGGAATGAGATGTGTAAGCCATTAAAGTGTATGGTCAAACCTGTGTAAGCGGCCACCTCTATTTAGCAGCAACTTGTCTTACGCAGTCACATTTACTTTTTCCCATTTCTTTGCTTTCAGAGCATTTTAACCTGTATTAAGCAGCAATCTGTCTTAAAAGGTCACTTTTGCTCCTTTCCTTTACTGGCTGCCTAACACAAGTTGGACTGTAGTTAGATAAACTTTGCATATGATGTACATAGCTAATATTGTTAAAATGTAGTTTTGGACTGCATTTTACTATCCTATTTATTTTACTTAAAATATATATATATATATATATATATATATATATATAATATATATATATATATATAATATAATATTGCAGGGCAGGTCTATGTGGACCCTGCACCTTGGGCCACATGTTAGAATAATAATAACAGCCAGTCTCAGACATATAAAATGTAATTAAGTCACTGTAATACCAGAGACTGACATCACTATAATATAATGATATTTTTTTATGGAGTTATTCACTTGTAATTTACATGTGTACATGCATTTCTGAAACATTTAACCTGTTTTTCAACAATATAGAGTTTACTGTGTTAAAGCTAATGATTTCCTGTTTCATATTTAAAGTCACCTAGCAACATGTTTGTTACTAAGGGACCAAGCGAATTCAATACAGGTTACTTTCATTTTCATGTACTTTACATTTGGATGTCCTTTGTTTTTATATGAAACGACGATATCAGAATGTTTTGATTTTGAAGAAATGAATTCATTGTAAAGCCTGAAGTGGGAATATAAGTTAAAATATGAAAAGGGATATTTTTGAGAAGGTTACTGTAGTTGATACATAAAGTTGAATATATCGAATCGTATTGTTTTATTAAATAGCCTCATCCTTAATCTCTTGCTTTAAGTTTAATATTAAGCCATAATATAAAAATGTGATTGAGTGCTATTGATATACAGACACACATACACAATGTTTTAAGTGCATTAACTAAATAACTTAATTGCACACAAACTGTATGAATTGTCTTATGCACTCCATTAATTAAGTATTTTTCTAGACCAAATATGCATACTCTGTGTCAATGACATATGTTAAGTGTAATCTATATTGGGTATTGTTATGGCAAGACAACATTTTAGCCCAAGAAGAACAATACTGTAATACAGGTATTGTTAGATTGGACTATATACCAATCAGTTTTCTATGGTCTATATTTACAGCATAAAAGAAATAGTGGACCTAAACATAAATGCAACAATATAGTTACTTTAGGAATTTTGAATGTAGTATTATTCATTATAGATAGAATGTAAATTGCTCAGTCACTGTCTCTTCTAAAATGGAATTGGAATAATTACAATGGAACTTAGTTGGCTCGAAAACGGATGGCTGGAACACCATATATAGCTCGAACCATTTATCTGGTCCCAGCCAAATGCCTGTTTCTATGACTCTCAGTACAAGTACATGCATGGAATGATGATGACTATCAGTACATGTACATGCATGGTATGATGATGACTATCAGTACATGTACATGCATGGAATGATGATGACTATCAGTACATGTACATGCATGGTATGATGATGACTATCAGTACATGTACATGCATGGTATGATGATGACTATCAGTACATGTACATGCATGGAATGATGATGACTATCAGTACATGCATGGTATGATGATGACTACCAGTACATGTACATGCATGGTATGATGATGACTATCAGTACATGTACATGCATGGTATGATGATGACTATCAGTACATGTACATGCATGGAATGATGATGACTATCAGTACATGCATGGTATGATGATGACTACCAGTACATGTACATGCATGGTATGATGATGACTATCAGTACATGTACATGCATGGTTTAATGATGACTATCAGTACATGTACATGTATGGAATGATGATGACTATCAGTACATGCATGGTATGATGATGACTACCAGTACATGCATGGTATGATGATGACTACCAGTACATGTACATGCATGGTATGATGATGACTACCAGTACATGTACATGCATGGTATGATGATGACCATCAGTACATGTACATGCATGGAATGATGATGACTATCAGTACATGCATGGTATGATGATGACTACCAGTACATGTACATGCATGGTATGATGATGACTATCAGTACATGTACATGCATGGTATGATGATGACTATCAGTACATGTACATGCATGGAATGATGATGACTATCAGTACATGCATGGTATGATGATGACTACCAGTACATGTACATGCATGGTATGATGATGACTATCAGTACATGTACATGCATGGTTTAATGATGACTATCAGTACATGTACATGCATGGAATGATGATGACTATCAGTACATGCATGGTATGATGATGACTACCAGTACATGTACATGCATGGTATGATGATGACTACCAGTACATGTACATGCATGGTATGATGATGACTACCAGTACATGTACATGCATGGTATGATGATGACTATCAGTACATGTGCATGCATGGTATGATGATGACTATCAGTACATGTACATGCATGGTATGATGATGACTATTAGTACATGTGCATGCATGGTATGATGATGACTATCAGTACATGTGCATGCATGGTATGATGATGACTATCAGTACATGTACATGCATGGTATGATGATGACTATCAGTACATGTGCATGCATGGTATGATGATGACTATTAGTACATGTACATGCATGGTATGATGATGACTATTAGTACATGTACATGCATGGTATGATGATGACTATCAGTACATGTGCATGCATGGTATGATGATGACTATTAGTACATGTACATGCATGGTATGATGATGACTATTAGTACATGTACATGCATGGTATGATGATGACTATTAGTACATGTACATGCATGGTATGATGATGAACAAAACCTGGCATGAACAACCCTTAACTTGAACTATTTTGTCCAGTTCAGTTGGGTTCAAGCCATCAAAGTTCTACTGTAGAATGTTTTCATTTTAGATAAGTTTGCTTCATTTTAATTGTACGTAGATCTAGACTAATATCCATCGATCCTTACAAAATAAACAACTTGTTCTAATTGAGCTCTAACTCATTTATAAAAAAAACACACACAAAAAACAACATTAATTGATGTTTAAAATCATTGTAAGATAATCTGGCAATGCCTTTATATAAATGTAAAACTATCATCCAGATTAACAATGAATAACTTTTATAAATAATGACTCGGCATTATGCCTTAATAATAAAGCAGTCAAACCAACATAAATAATTATCAATAAAACCCACACGTTGTTTTCGTTGAGGAGTTTTCAATTACACATTATTGCCCATTTAATAAATATTTGATTCAATTTATTTAAACATAACATGATTTGTATATGCAAAGTTAATGATGGATTTATTACACAATTTGGGTCAAGCTTATTTTTTGTTACATTTATTGTGAAATAAATACAAAGACTTCCAATACTGTATTGATATGACAGTTATCAGTGACTTCCAATACTGTATTGATATGGCAGTTATCAGTGATTTCCTGTACTGTATTGTTATAAGTTATCAGTGACTTCTTGTACTGTATTGATATGACAGTTATCAGTGATTTCCAATACTGTATTGATATGGCAGTTATCAGTGATTTCCTGTACTGTATTGTTATAAGTTATCAGTGACTTCTTGTACTGTATTGATATGACACTTATGAGTGACTTCCTGTACTGTACTGATATGACAGGTATCAGTGACTTTCCGTACTGTATTGATATGACAGTTATCAGTGACTTCCTGTACTGTATTGATATGACAATTATCAGTGATTTCCTGTACTGTACTGATATGACAGTTATTAGTGACTTCCTGTACTGTATTGATATGACAGTTATTAGTGACTTCCTGTACTGTATTGATATGACAGATATCAGTGACTTCCTGTACTGTATTGACATGACAGTTATTAGTGACTTCCTGTACTGTATTGATATGACAGGTATCAGTGACTTCCTGTACTGTATTGATATGACAGTTATTAGTGACTTCCTGTACTGTATTGATATGACAGGTATCAGTAACTTCCAGTACTGCAGTTCCTTTAAAATTGAAAAAGTCAGTGACAGTTAGCTCTGTATTAACATGACAGAATTCAGTGACTGTCAGCACTGCATTAACATAACAGAAACCAGTGACTGTCAACACTGCATTTACATGGCAGTAGTGACTGTCAGCCCTGCATTAACATGACAGAAATCAGTGATCATATCAGCACTTCATTAACATGACGTAAGTCAGTGACAGTCAACACAGCATTAACATGACATAATTCATTGACTGTCAGCACTGCATTAACATGACAGAAATCAGTGACTGTCAGCACTGCATTATCATGACAAAAATCTGTGACATTAACATGGCAGAAATCAGTGACTGTCACCACTGTATTAACGTGATAGAAATCAGTGACATTAACATGGCAGAAGTCAGTGACTGTTGGCACTGCATTAACATCAGTGACTGTCGACACAACTGTCTGTACCATACACTGAATCTGCTAGATCAATACTGTAATCAAATATTAATGTTGCTGTTTTTCTTTTCAGGGACCTCTCTGGCAACTTGATACCGTCACTACAAAGAGCAAATTTGACATATTTTACAGCATTAGAAAGTTTGTAAGTATTATCTTGCTGTAATTATATGTGTATTAAGATGTGTAATGAGCACATATTTTAAGTTTAACCATTTAACCCTTTACTTCATAAAGACGCCTTTGGACACCTCTAATATAGACGCCTTTGGACACCTCTAATATAGACGCCTTTGGACACCTCTAATATAGACGCCTTTGGACACCTCTAATATAGACGCCTTTGGACACCTCTAATATAGACGCCAAGTATAGAAGGCTTTTGAATTATTGGGTGAATTATGTTTTTATTAACTGACAGAGTGGCAAACAGTGCAGGAAGTGTTCAGATTGCTCGTTACGAGCAATCTGAACTCATCCTGCACTGTTTTCAAAGGTCTTCTGTGATTGGTGCGGGAAAACGTGTATCAATGGAGTAAAGGGTTAACACAGGGATACTCCAGTCTTGTTATACCAGAAACCTTGACATCTGGAGCAGGTTTGTCAAAGGCTGGGGGGGGTAAAGCACATAATTATACATAACTTACAATTTTCAAGCCAAAAAGGTAAAAAAGAGGGTTGGTAGTGCAGTGCTGACTGTTAGCCGCTCATACCAGAGGTCACTGGTTTGATCCCAGGCAACAGGCTTGCTCAGATGGCCTTTCAAAAAGCAACACCCAGCACTGGTTCTACCAAGAAAACGGACATCCAAAACAATTGTTAAAAGCTCTGAGTTCACAATCAAGTTAAAATTAAAAAGTACATGACATGTATAAGCTAAAAATGTCCAACACACAAAGTTAGTCTACATTTCGAACTGATATTTTACTAAAATTGATGGTCTCAATCTAAAGACATGATCCATTATAGAGATTTATATTCATTAAAAAAAATATTTAATCTTAGAAAGAGTCCAAATGAGGATGCAAAGATTATCAAACAGTATTTAAGTGCCTTATATTTTCAGAATGGGCATTTTGTTTCAAGTTTACCATTCCAATTCAAATGATGATTTTGTCGCGTTCAGGTGGATTTGACATACCAAACCATTCAGATTTTATCAGTAAATGATATTGAGGTGTTTTTTCTCCATTTAAGTAATTATTTTATTTTTATAGACCATAGATACGCATTTTCCCGCACCAATCACAGAAGGTGTTTGAAAACAGTGCAGGAAGAGTTCAGATTGCTCGTAACGAGCAATCTGAACACTTCCTGCACTGTTTTCCACTCTGTCAGTTAATATAAACTTAATTCACCCATTGCTGATACATGGTGAATTAATGCTTTCAATATTAGAGGTGTCCAAAGGCGTCTTTATGAAGTAAAGGGTTAAGCAAGTATCTCATATCGTCTATCAAACTAATTGTGTTACCAACTTTAGCAAATTTTTATTCTAGCAATTGTATTTAACATGATTTGTTTTTATTTGCAGAAATCTATCGAATAATCCAATATCTTCTCTTCCTTCTGATGTCTTTGATGACTTGACGAACCTCCAGTTTTTGTAAGTAAACTTCAATTCACAAATGTTGTGGCTACTTGCAAGACTGGACTGGACTACTCAATCCAGGGCAACATTTGATGCATTCATTTTTAATTAATGTTGTTTTTATGTTAAAAATATCATTTTGTTTTATGGAATTTTATCTGCAGTGATATGCTAGGTGCAATTAAATGTCTCAAGTTAAATGTTTGCTAGATAGCGATAAATGCAGTAGGTTTGGTTATGGTTATAGTAGAGTAGAGTTCATGTTGTCTTTTTGTAACTGTTTGCCATGCACCTGACCTCCCTTCCATGATCCATCATCTGTTTTCTAAAGCATTTTTTTATATTGACAAAATTAACTTCACAATGCTCCTTGAATTGTTGCACTGTACAACTTATTTATCAAGATTGCAAAAATTTCAAACAACATTTCCATCTCTTGTAAAATCGCTTATTTAAAGGTGATCAAACTTATCCTGTGATCTGACTTGACTCTCTTTTGTGTTTTTTATTGAAATAGAATGTTCAAGATGGCTGCCATAGGGATGTAAAGTTTACTGTATTATATAGAGAAATGTGTAAATAGAACAACTACTACTAAATATACATTCAATGTTTCATACAAAAGTGAACCACATTGTTTTAACTTTTTTTGTTGGTGCCATTTCGGATACATGTGTTCATTTTTTATTGTAAATCCAAAATGGCTGTCAGTGCTAAAAATAGATCAAAATTATGAATATGCATGTCATCGATCCTTGGGCTAAAATTTGTGTTTATTCTTTTCTTTATCAGAAAAAAAAAAGTGGCATCCACAGTGATGTCAGACGTACATTAAAGTATATAAGAAAATGTATAATAATGACAATGATCCTAAAACTGGATCCAATATTTCAGTTAAACAGGTTTTCACCATTCCAGGAGCCCCTTGAAATGTAGGCATTTGTTTATTAAATTATACAGGCTTGGATATGAAATGGTTAATGGTACATTTAATGGTATTAAGTGTATGAAAATGAAAAGTCTTTCCACAAAAAAAATATTGTCATTTATATTCAGTAGAAGAGAGATGGCTTGAACATCTGGGCATTATTTCTTATTTTTGTTTTACATATCGGAACAGATCGCACCAATGTGATTTGATGAAAGAGACTTGAGTAACTAATACAACAAGCACTACCATGGTTTTATTGCTTCAAACTTTGTTTTTTGGTCATGTAAGGTTCAACAACAATTGTTGACATGTAAACAGTGAAAATCTCCATAGGACTGTACATGGGTTAACCCCTTAATTCTGCAACTGTCTGTATGAACTGGTGGAGGGGTTGGTTGGAATAAGACATTCATAAGTGTTTAAAATCTACAGCAGCTTCTCTTGTGTTGCATTTAATTGTTTATTATTTTATACCATCTGATCTACCAGAACATAGCCTAAGTGTAGACAATTTAAGGTAATTCGCGGCATTCCTATCAGATTTTTTGACATCTCGCGTAATTTATCAAAAATCTGTTTAAATGATCTCTGAAGTTTTTTGTTTTTTTTTAATATAGTACTGCAGTTTAATCTTATCTTATTAATTGATTATTCTACTTGGGAAAAACACCGAAAATTGTCAGAAAAATACATACCACCAGGGGGTGCTGTTAAAGAGATTCTTCGAGACTATAATAAAAAAAAAATGTAAGCTGATACTTCGAAGTATATTTATACAGATTTTTGATAATTTATGCCAGATGACAAAATATGACCTGCAAACTACCTTAATATAAAACTTAGATCCAAATTTAAATTTATATTTTTGCTCATCATTTTTATATCCTGAAAAGACTTCACAGTCTGTGCCTTACACTTTCCAAGACTAAAGTCCTTTGGACTAGAGACATTCCAAAATTACAAAATCCGAATTAAGTTCTTATAGATTGAGTCTGTAAATAACAGAAGTTTTTCTATATTTATATCATTTAATCATAATTTTATTCAGTTTCAGAAAGCACTTCATTGTGACTTAAAGTAATAGAAATAATCAGGCTTTAGATTTGGAAAACTTTTTCCGCGGCCATCCTTAAAAAAAAGTTTTTGCTTTGGTCCAACCCATTTTTTTTTCATGTGAGTAGTTAGGCAGCTATTTTTTTTGTCAGATTTGATTTTGCATAGTCATTTTAAACAAAAAATGGCCAGAAATTATGAAAGAAAAAATGCAATGTTTTGCAAGTCAATAAATAAGTTTGGGTAGCTGCAATTTTGAGGGGTAGGTAGGAGCATGGCAAACAGTTTGTTTTTTAAGGATGGCCTGGTTCTCTGACTATATCTATTTTTCTATTTTTCCCAGACTTCATAATAAAAACAATACACTGTAATTTTGAAAGGAAGTTGAAGAAAAGTTAATTATTATTTAATCTTTTACAAATGTGTTTGGTGTTGAGTGAACCTGTGTGCCACCTACCCCAACTCTTAACCAAAATGTTCTATTTTAGGAACTTGGCGGCGATTTCTCTTTCCACGTTACCCTCAGGAATATTTGATTCTTTGACTAGTTTAGTTTCATTGTAAGTACATGTATATCATTTAGATTTTTTTTTTCTTGTCTTAAATTTTAAAAAAAATTTTACATGGGAAATATAATTTTACTTATTTTTTGTACACTTGAGCAAAGTTCAAGGGTAGCTACTTTAATCTCGCTGTGTCCGCCATTCATCTGTTTGTAAATTTTTGGTTGTGTATACTATAGTACTTGCATTGTTTTTTTGAATCTTCATCAAACTTACAGAGCACATGACTTTGTAGTTGTATAACCATAGTATCTCTGACAAGTTATTGAATGGGTCAAATTGGACAGTCAATGTCAAATGTAATGCCGTTGGATTGTCAAAAGTTACACTATTTAACAATGTATGCTCTCTTAGAAACAGTATTAATCTCATTTAAGATTTTTAATGGCTAGATGGGGAATACACTATGGCAGAAATGTATTATTTAACACTACAGTGTGCACTCTAATACCTGCATTTTTCAACTGGTCTCCATCAAACTTACAAATTATTACAAAATCATAATATCTGAGGCCAGCTGTGGAACTAGCTTTGATAGAACTATTAATACTGGAATTGTCAGTGAATCATCAAATATTGAATCATTGAATCCTCATCAAACTTACCCAGTAGTTATATAACTACAATGTATAATATCTCAGACAGGTTTTATAACTGGTCATATTGGATAATCAATGGTAAAGTTATGGCCCTTGAATCATCAACAATTGCATAATTTTACCTAAGTAAATGTGTACAGTCTCTAGTAACCGCACATTTTATTGAACTGTCACAAAACTTTCACAGTAGTTATATAACTTTAATATATCTTCGCATGCGGTCTTTAGACCAGGTCAGATAATTATTGTCAGAGTTACAGCCGTTTAATTGCCAAAAAATGCATTATTTGACATTCTAATACTTGTACTTAATCAAAGTCACTTTTATATTGGCAGATATTTTAATTTTATAAACTACTGAACATGCAATATTTTAATTCAAAATAAGATTAATCCAGTATAATGAAATTTCGACAAAATTGAAGAACGGTTTCATGTCATTACATGATACAAGTTATATATGGTTTACCAAATTATCTGAGTAGGGCACTGTCCTATCGTATTAAGGATGATTGCTATAGTTTTTCATACGCACTAACTCCGCACACAAAGGGAAGCAATTTTGTCAAGACCTGCCAGTGTCACTACATACCGCTATACTAGACTGACCCTATTTCAGATGGCACAATCATTTACGAATACGCTTAAAATTGGTTTCTTATATTGTGTTCAATATATGAAATATGCATACTGGTATAAAATATTTGTTTGAATCAATTTAACCTGAATATGAAATATAATATAAATCTTAATACTTATACAAATATGCTCAATTAGTAAAAAAAACATTAATTTTGCAACTGCAGTTTATTTAACGATCACATTTTTAAGATCTATTTTTTCTCATATTACGTGGTAAAGTGTATTTCCCTATTTTGATTGTCATTAGAATAGGTATAAGAGAGTATTTTGTGAGGTTTTAAGCAAAATTTATCAATAAACTATATCAAAATATAAAAAAAAACGCTATATTTTTATTACAAAATTGTAAAACAATTGACACTGCCGAAATGATTATGTTTTTAAAAACCCTTTAACAGATAAATTTAAGCTTATAATTACTATTTCCATGACAATTGTAATTATATGCATGCATACATGTTAAATTTTAATTAAATACAAGATGTAAACAATTTTAAATATTTGTTCGCATTGCTTGTTAAATCTACATTATTTCGCCAACTTTCAAGGATGTGTTGGTTTATGAGGAGGTTATACCAAAAATCTGTACAGTAACATGTGTTTTTTATTTCTGATATTGCGTGAACATACAGTCAAACCTGTGTCAGCAGTCACTTCTATTAAGCAGCCACATTTGCTATTTCCTAAGCCTTCAGAGCAAATTAACCTGTATTAAGCAACAACCTGTCTTAAAAGACCACTTTTACTCCTTCCCTTGACTGGCTGCTTAAAACAGGTTTTACTGTACATTAAACTCAAATACTGGGAAGTTTCATAAAATTCTATCCATAGGAAAAATGTGACAAAAACTATAGCAATCGTCTTTAAGTAACTGGCAAACTTTATCATGTCAAGTTGTTGGACTAAGCTGGACTAGAACTCATGACATCAGCAGAGAGAGGTGACTGGTCATTACATGATAGCATCTTAGACCACTTTGTTATGGAGGACATTATAGAAAAAACAACATTATTAAATCTGTTATAAATGTGTTTGGTGTTGAGTGAACCTGTGTGCCACCTTCCCCAACCCTATAACCAAATGTTCTATTTTAGGAACTTAACGGGGAACACTCTTACAACATTAACCACAGATGTATTTGATCCTTTGACTAGTTTAGTTTCATTGTAAGTACATGACGTTCATCTATCTTTCTTTCTTTTGTCTTAATTTTCTCTTTTTAAAAATCTTTACTTAGATAATACTATTTCGCTTATGTTTTGTTTAAGTCAATAAAAAATCCAATTAACTAATCCAAAATACTATATAATTATTATCATAATTTTTTAATATATTAGTTGATGTAAAACATCTGGTGAGAAAAGTCATTTTTATGTTGGAGAAACTGTTATTTAAGAATTACAGTATGTGAGTTTAAAATAAAAAAAAAAATTTCAAAATAATTTATGGAGGGAGAACCAAAATTAAATGCACTAGAACTGATTCAGATATAATGATGCCAGCTATTTATGGAGAATATATAGAGGATCTTACATGAGTGCTTATTTGTTATTGAATTTATTAAACGAGTTGGAAAACATATATTATACGAGGTTCTGCCGAGCATTATATCATTTTTACCAACAAGTTTGATAAATGCAATAGTAAAAATAAGAATGTAAGATTCGTTTTCATACATAACTTGGAAAAGTTTACATTTACCATTGATATAATGTATCTTCTCTAATGTATCAAATTTACACCTACCAGTAGTTAATCTTGGCTATAAACAACATTACTTGCTTTCATGGTTTTAACATTTTTTTTCTAACGCATTTTTAATGATTGGATTTGCTCCCTTGTTATATGAGATAGCTTATAGCTACTTTTTGGTTTGGTTAGCTCCCTTACCTTATATCAGCTTGTTACTATTTCTGGCAGTGCATAGGGGCTTGAATTAGCTCCCTTACTTTTTAATTTGTTTGTGTTGAATTTCCCATCAATAGTACATGTGCATGTATTAGAGTGAGTCACACATTTGTGCCAGTATGTATTTGTGTGCATAATGCTATTACATAGACAATTAACATGTATTATAATGTTGTCTAATATTTGTCTGATTGATTTGATCTATACATAATTAATAGCAAAGGGCATGAATAATTGTAGTTGTTTGATAATATTTTGTATCATAATATTATAACCAGGTGCAAAAAACATAATTTCTTCTACAATAAATGGCAGAGAATCAAACAGGTGATAGAGGTCTCATTACACAGTTGAACATTTTGAATTATAGAGACTTGGATTGGGTATATTGTAATCTTGATTGGAATAGTAGAGACCCAGACTTTGGAGATCAGCTTGGATTATAGAGACCTGTATTGGGGTCCTGGTTGGGATTGTGGAGACCCAGGTTTGGATTTTGATAGTCATGGTTGGGGTTATGGAAACCAATATTGAGTTTATGGTAGCCCTGGTTGGGGTAACGGAAACCCATATTGGGTTTATGGTAGCACTGGTTCGGGTTATGGAAACCCATATTGGGATTATGGTAGAACTGATTGGGGGTATGGAAACACATAATGGGATTATGGTAGCTCTGGTTGGGGTTATGGAAACACATAGTGGGATTATGGTAGCCCTGGTTGGGATTATGGTAGCCCTGGTTTGGGGTTATAGTGGCACTGATTGGGATTATGGTAGCCCTGGTTTGAGGTTATACTGATTGGGATTATGGTAGCCCTGGTTTGGGGCTATGGTGACCCTGATTGGGATTATGGTGACCCATATTGGGTCATGGTAGTTCTGGTTGGGATTTTGGAGACTCAGATTGGGTTATGATAGCTATGATTGGGATACTGGTGACCAATATTGGGTTATGGTAGCTCTGTGGTTGGGATTTTGGAGACTCAGATTGGGTTATGGTAGTTCTGGTTGGGTTTATGGCGACCCCGATTGGGTTATTGTAGCTCTGGTTGGGATTATTGAGACTCAGATTGGGTTATGGTAGCTCTGTTTGGGATTATGGAGGCTCAGATTGGGATTATGGTAACCCTGTTTACGGTTATGGAGACTCAGATTAAGATTATGGTAACTCTGGTTGGGTTTATGGACACTCAGATTGGGTTATGGTAGCTTTGGTTGGGGTTTTGGAGAGCCAGATTGGGTTATGGTAGCTCTGGTTGAGATTATGGATACTCAGATTGGGTTTATGGAGACTCAGATTGGGTTTATGGTAGCTCTGTTTGTGGTTATGGAGAGCAATATTGGGTTTATGGTAGCTCTGGTTGAGGTTATGGAGACTCAGATTAGGTTTATAGTAGTCCTGGTTGGGGTTGTGGAGAGCCAGATTGGGTTAATTGTAGCCCTGGTTGTGATTATTGCAATTCAGAGTGTGATAATGGAGTCTGTGATAGGTATTATATATAGACACAGTTTATCACCAGCGGAATGATGGTCTATAATTTAAACACCAGCTGTTTTACTGAGTGTCATAAATATGGCTGATACTATCTAGTTGTTCATGTTATTCATGCAAGGCGGTCACTGTCCAGATGATATTGCTTATCTGCCTAGATAATCTGTAATTTTAAGGTACACATAACTTTTAGTATCTAAATGATCTATTATTGATTTCTTGTCATGCAAGATAAAACAGTACTGTCATAACTAGCATTGTCCGATATATTTATAGGTTTGCTCAATAGCACGGATTCACAGGGTGGGAATGGGGAGTGGGGGTGTTGTGGAGTGGGGCAGTGGAAGTTACTTAAGCATTAAGCCTTTCACAAGCATAAAACCTTGGGTCTGCCCCTGTAACTGATTACAACCAAAAGTGTTGTCAGATATTAAATGGTTAAAAATCAAAATACTTGGCATCAAAGTAAAATCTGTGACTAAATTTGAAATTTCCTATTCAGAAACATGAATACAATTGGTTTATTCTTTTTCTTATACGAAACTGAAGACTGGTCTATTACTTTTCTTGCATGAAACTGGACACTGGTCTATTACTTTACTTTAACACAACTGAACACTGGTTTATTCTTTTTCTTGAATATAACTGAACAGTTGTCAATTCTTTTTCTTGCACAAAACAGAACACTGATCTATTCTTTTTCTTGCACAAAGCTGAACATTGATCTGTTATATTTCTTGCACAAAACTGAACACTCGTCTATTATTTTTCTTGAACAAACTGGACACTGGTCTATTATTTTTCTTCTACAAAATTGAACACTGGTTTATTCTTTTTCTTGAAAAAAACTGAACACTCATCTATTATTTTTCTTGCACAAAACTGAACACTGGTCTATTCTTTTTCTTGCACAAAACTGCACACTGATCTGTTCTTTTTCTTGCACAAAGCTGAACTTGGTCTATTATATTTCTTGCACAAAACTGAACACTGGTCTATTCTTTTTCTTGCAGAAAACTGCACACTGATCTGTTCTTTTTCTTGCACAAAGCTGAACATTGGTCTATTATATTTCTTGCACAAAACTGAACACTGGTCTATTATTTTTCTTGAACAAACTGGACACTGGTCTATTCTTTTTCTTGAACAAAATTGAACACTGGTTTTTCTTTTTTCTTGCACAAAGCTGAACATTGGTCTATTATATTTCTTGAACAAACTGAACACTGGTTTATTCTTTTTCTTGCACAAAACTGAACACTGGTCTATTCTTTTTCTTGCACAAAGCTGAACATTGGTCTATTATATTTCTTGCACAAAACTGAATACTGGTCTATTATTTTTCTTGAACAAAATTGAACACTGGTCTTTTCTTTTTCTTGCACTAAGCTGAACAGTGGTTTATTCTTTTTCTTGAACAAAATTGAACACTGGTTTATTCTTTTTCTTGCACAAAACCGAACACTGGTCTATTCTGTTTCTTGCACAAAACTGAACACTGATCAATTATATTTCTTGCACAAAACTGAACACTAGTCTATTATTTTTCTTGCACAAAACTGAACACAGATCTATTATATTTCTTGCACAAAACTGAACACTAGTCTATTATTTGTCTTGAACAAAACTAAACACAGGACTATTCTTTTTCTTGCACAAAGCTGAGCACTGGTCTATAGTATTTCTTGCATAAAACTGAACACTGGTCTATTATTTTTCTTGAACAAAACTGAACATTGGTCTATTATTTTTCTTGAACAAAACTGAACACTGGTTTATTCTATTTCTTGCACAAAACTGACTACTTTTCTTGCACAAAATTGAACACTGATCTATTTTTTCTTGAACATAACTGAACACTGGTATATCCTTTTTCTTGAACATAACTTTTTACAATAAATATAAACATTTTATATGTCATGTGATGGTATTGAAAGTGTTAAAAATAAACATGTACATGTTTTTTTGCTTTTTTTTAAAAGGAACTCCATATTATACTGTTCACTTTCTCTCTACAAATATTTAACATGTTCCACATCAAAGATACATTTCTTTGTAATTGAACTCCACTAAGTAAATTAAGTTGAAAGCTTAAATGAAATTTCAACAACCATTATTACATTTATACTTTTATAAAGTTCTTATGTTTTGGTTAGCTATATCATTTTGACATATATATATATTGTATATTATGTTAATATGGAGGTTATTAGTTAGAAAAAATACAGACATGTATTCTCAAGTGTACAATCATTGTGACATTTAACATGTTTCAATCTTTATATACAGTACGAGTTTATGTGTTATTTTTATATTTCAGAGATATTAGTTCCATGTCACTTACAGAGCTGGATAAGAATTTACTAAAACATTTAGACAATTTGGAAGAAGTGTGAGTATGATATTTTATATTATATTTATTTTTGTTTGCTTAGCTGAACCTTTTTCACTACAAGCTCTCAAATCGATATCCACACTTTCTTTAAATACATGTAATTTGGTCTCTGCAACCATTGAACAGATTTTATTGAAACTTAGTCACAATATTCCTTCCCTGATGCCTCGTTGGATAACTGAACAAAAGTCCCTTGGACAAAAAAATGTGCACATGGACAAAAGTCCCTTGGGCAAAAAATGTGCATATTGACAAAAGTCTCTTGGACAAAAAATGTGCACATGGACAGAAGCCCCTTGGACAAAAAATGTGCATATTGACAAAAGTCTCTTGGACAAAAAATGTGCACATGGACAAAAGCCCCTTGGTCAATAAAATGTCCATATGTACAAAAGTCCCTTGGACAAAAAATGTGCACGTGGACAAAAGCCCCTTGGACAAAAAATGTGCATGAAAAGTTCTCATGAATGGATATTTAAGTGGCTTCTTTGCGTCAATCTTATTACTTATGTGGCTAAATTTTAGATAATTTTAGCCACGTAAGAAAAAAAAAGCCACTTAAATGCTGTTTTTAAGTGGCTAAAAACAGCCACGTAATTATTTTTCAATTGCTTTTCAACTGTTCATAAAAATTACTAACCCTAAATCCTAGACACTTAACTACCCATTTGTGTGCCACCTTAGACAAAAAATGTGCATATGGACAAAAGCCCCTTGAACAAAAAATGTGCATATGGACAAAATCCCCTTGGACAAAAAATGAACATATTGACAAAAGCCCCTGGACAAAAAATGAGCAATTAAACTTCTTAACTAATTTTGACCAAATTTATTTCTCACATATTTGCATATCTCCGTATGTTTGCATATTACACACCTGTTAGCATATTACACACGTGTCGGCAGATAAGCTGTTAGTATACATGATTTACATTTTACCTCAGTTTACCATATTTAATGATTGCTTCGTTTATTTCAGAGTAATAAACAATAACCAGATTAGCCAGTTGCATCAGAATGTATTCAATAAGAATGATCTATTATATATGTAAGTATATGTGACTATCTTAGACATGTGTTTCTCATATTTTGTTAAGGAAATAAATCATGCAGTTTTAGTGTTTGTGGTTCTAACAGATTTAATGAACATATAAACTGTTTCTCTAATATTTATGTACATGTACTTACAGAATCTTGATATGTTCAATTATAATTTGGGTGCTTTTGAGGGGCCAGTAACACAATGTGTAAGAAATTTTATAAATTTGATAAAGCTTTAATCAAATTTATATTTATCAAATTAATCTTCAGTTGCTCACTTGTATACCATTAACGAGGTTACATTTGGTAGCCATAATGATGATGTTATAAAAGCATTGTTTTATATCCTTTAATTCCACCAGTTTTATGTGTTTTTTATTATGTTATATAATATAATTTTGTCTTTTGCAAAGTTGTTTTCTCTGTTTTTAAGTTGTTGTTATATATAATTTTGTCTTTCACAAATTCTTTACAAATATTGTTAATAAGTTAAGTGCAGTTTTTTTCTTTCATAAAAGTAAATATGTTAAAATAAATGGCCATTTTGTTTATGTAATCTAAAAGTTCAACTTAATTAATATTAGGATTATTGCATACATTGATACCGAGGTACAGTTTTTATGGTTTATTGCATTAACTGATGTGGTTCTTTATTGTTAACAATGTTGTGTGTGTAATACATTGATACTGAGGCACAGTTTATATGGTTTATTGCATTAACTGATGAGATTCTTTATTGTTAACAATGTTGTGTGTAATACATTGATACCAAGGCACAGTTTTTATGGTTTATTGCATTAACTGATGAGATTCTTTATTGTTAACAATGTTGTGTGTAATACATTGATACTGAGGCACAGTTTATATGGTTTATTGCATTAACTGATGAGATTCTTTATTGATAACAATGTTGTGTGTGATACATTGATACTGAGGCACAGTTTATATGGTTTATTGCATTAACTGATGAGATTCTTTATTGTGTGATACATTGATACTGAGGCACAGTTTATATGGTTTATTGCATTAACTGATGAGATTCTTTATTGATAACAATGTTGTGTGTGATACATTGATACTGAGGCACAGTTTATATGGTTTATTGCATTAACTGATGAGATTCTTTATTGTTAACAATGTTGTGTGTAATACATTGATACCAAGGCACAGTTTTTATGGTTTATTGCATTAACTGATGAGATTCTTTATTGTTAACAATGTTGTGTGTAATACATTGATACTGAGGCACAGTTTATATGGTTTATTGCATTAACTGATGAGATTCTTTATTGATAACAATGTTGTGTGTGATACATTGATACTGAGGCACAGTTTATATGGTTTATTGCATTAACTGATGAGATTCTTTATTGATAACACTGTTGTGTGTAATACATTGATACTGAGGCACAGTTTATATGGTTTATTGCATTAACTGATGAGATTCTTTATTGATAACAATGTTGTGTGTGATACATTGATACTGAGGCACAGTTTATATGGTTTATTGCATTAACTGATGAGATTCTTTATTGATAACAATGTTGTGTGTGATACATTGATACTGAGGCACAGTTTATATGGTTTATTGCATTAACTGATGAGATTCTTTATTGATAACACTGTTGTGTGTAATACACTGATACTGAGGCACAGTTTATATGGTTTATTTCATTAACTGATGAGATTCTTTATTGATAACAATGTTGTGTGTAATACATTGATACTGAGGCACAGTTTATATGATTTATTGCATTAACTGATGTGGTTCTTTATTCATAACAATGTTGTGTGTAGTACATTGATACCGAGGTGCAGTTTATATGGTTTATTGCTTTAACTGGTTCTTTATTGTTAACAACGTTGTTTATAATACATTGATACAGAGGTACAGTTTATATGGTTTATTGCATTATCTTTTGTTGGTCTTTATTGTTAACAATGTTGTGTGTAATACATTGATACCAAGGTACAGTTTTTATGGTGTATTGCATTAACTGATGTAGTTCTTTATTGTTAACAATGTTGTGTGTAATACATTGATACAGAGGTACAGTTTATACAGTTTATTGCATTAACTGATGTGGTAAGACAATGGTGTATGTAATATTTAATACAATGGTGTATGTTATATTTGAGACAATGGTGTATGTAACATTTAAGACAATGGTGTATGTAATATTTAAGACAATGGTGTAGTAATATTTAAGACAATGGTGTATGTAATATTTAAGACAATGGTGTATGTAACATTTAAGACAATGGTGTAGTAATATTTAAGACAATGGTGTATATAATATTTTAGATAGTATTTAAGACAATTGTATTATATTTAAGGCAATGGTGTTTTATTTAACGCAGTATGCACTGAAACTGTAATACTAAGATTTCAACAAATGTGTTATTACGTTCATTTTTTTTCCAGTTCAGTTTTTCTTGTAAACCATTATATAACAATTCAAAAGAACTCTTTAACATGTAACATTGTAGTGTTGTATTTATTTTGTGTCAAAGTGGTTTTACTAAAAGGCAGAGTAGTGACTTCTAGGTTTCTTGATGCTTCAGTTGCTTTTCTAAAAATTAATTTTGCGAAATAGATGCATTCTGAGTGAGTAGATAATGAATGGGTGACATGTTTTGAAAATCAGCATTTTAGCCCAGTGTGGTCAATCTAGTTTTAATATTCAAATACAACTGGTACTGAGTGTTATTTTTAAGAGTCCTTGGATTGAGTCTGGGATTAGATCTGCAACATCTAGCATGAGTGAAGCCAACTCTATCCACTGCCCTGCTGTTATTTAATGAATTGTCAGCAGGTACAATTTATGGTTGAAAGATTGTTTATATATATAAAAAAAAAAAAAAATATTATATAAATATAAATATCCTTCAGACTTCATTTTAAATTAAGAATGCTTTTTTTGTTTGTGAACATGTATAGAAATCCAGACAAAAATAAATTACCATATGAATCTCCCCATGTTTGTTGCAGTGGCTTAAATGCAGAATTTTGAAACAGTGACTAAGTACATTTTTGTCATACGTTCAGTACTAAGATACAAATATAGATTTCTGTTGTAGATGAACATATTGCTATGACTGGCATGTGACTTTGATCATTTTTAGCTTAACTTAGTAATGATTCTATAAATACGTGAACTTTTGTAACACCCATTGATCAGCATTGTCGACATTCCACATATAACTTATTCTCAACAACAAATGTTTTGCTCTGTCCAAATTGGTACATATCGCTAGTTATAACAAGAGCTTCCGTGGGAAACTGCATCTCAAATTTTACATAAGTTATGACCATTTTTACACCCAAAATTTGCATTTTTGTCAACATCTGCTCAATAACTTCCATTCCTCTTACCTTGGCTCATTTATCCTGTCTGTCTCATTATAGGAGAGAAACAGTTTATTTTATTGTTGTTATAAATTTTTTTTTTTTTAACAATAGCCCTTATTGTCACAATACATTGTAAGTGATTGCTGTTCACTTCCTGGTAACATGTTTTAATTACATTAGTTGCGGTCCTTTTTAAAACTTAAAATTTATTTAACATTCGCTCAATAGTTGTTGCCCCATTCTTCATACACTAGGTTTCTTACCACTAGACCTTTCATGGAATTGAAGTTCAGTCTCTCGCTTGTAATGTTAGGTGCATTTTGTCTTCATATTTATTATAAAATAATATTTTATTCAACATCCAAACTCATATAAACTCAAATACATGTAACTGGTTCTTTTTAAAATGGTCCACAAGGTTGCTTGTCACTAGACCTTGTATTGGATTGAATTTAGACAACACACTTAATTTTATATAACTTTAATTTAAGACCATAATTTCACATGTCTGAGTGTAGATAGGTTTCAGCTTGACAATTTATTTTCCTTTATTTTAGTCCAGACACCTAACAGGAAAAGGGAGCTTATAGGGATAAGACCATGGTTGGTGATGTGTCGTGTTCTGTCCATGATGGGTGATGTGTCCTGTTAGTTTCTGTCCATGATAAGGCCATGATAGGTGATGTGTCCTGTGTTAGTTCTGTCCTTGATAAGACCATGATGGGGGATGTGTCCTGTGTTAGTTCTGTCCATGATAATACCATGATAGGTGATGTGTCCTGTGTTAGTTCTGTCCTTGATAATACTATGATGGGGAATGTGTCATGTTAGTTTCTGTCCATGATAAGATCATAGTGGGTCATTTGTCCTGTTAGTTCTGTCCATGATAAGGCCATGATAGGTGATGTGTCCTGTGTTAGTTCTGTCCTTGATAAGACCATGATAGGGAATGTGTCATGTGTAAGTTCTGTCCATGATAAGACCATGATGGGGGATGTGTCATGTTAGTTCTGTCCTTGATAAGACCATGATGGGGGATGTGTCATGTTAGTTCTGTCCATGATAAGACCATGATGGGGGATGTGTCCTGTGTTAGTTCTGTCCATGATAATACCATGATAAGGGATGTGTCCTGTGTTAGTTCTGTCCATGATAATACCATGATAAGGGATGTGTCCTGTGTTAGTTCTGTCCATGATAATACCATGATGGGTGATGTGTCCTGTGTTAGTTCTGTCCATGATAAGACCATGATGGGGGATGTGTCCTGAGTTAGTTCTGTCCATGATAAGACCATGATAGGGGATGTGTCCTGTGTTAGTTCTGTCCATGATAATACCATGATGGGTGATGTGTCCTGTGTTAGTTCTGTCCATGATAAGACCATGATGGGGGATGTGTCCTGTGTTTGTTCTGTCCATGATAATACCATGATAAGGGATGTGTCCTGTGTTAGTTCTGTCCATGATAATACCATGATGGGTGATGTGTTCTGTGTTAGTTCTGTCCATGATAATACCATGATGGGGGATGTGTCCTGTGTTTGTTCTGTCCATGATAATACCATGATAAGGGATGTGTCCTGTGTTAGTTCTGTCCATGATAATACCATGATGGGGGATGTGTCCTGTGTTAGTTCTGTCCATGATAATACCGTGATGGGTGATGTGTCCTGTGTTAGTTCTGTCCTTGATAATACCATGATGGGGGATGTGTCCTGTGTTAGTTCTGTCCATGATAATACCATGATGGGTGATATGTCCTGTGTTAGTTCTGTCCTTGATGATACCATGATGGGGGGTGTGTCCTGAGTTAGTTCTGTCCATGATAATACCATGATGGGAGATGTGTCCTGTGTAAGTTCTGTCCATGATAAGACCATGATGGGAGATGTGTGCTGTTAGTTCTGTCCATGATAATACCATGATGGGGGATTTGTCCTGTTAATTATGTCCATAATAATACCATGATGGGGGATGTGTCATGTTAGTTCTCTCTATGATAATACCAAGATGGGGGATGTGTCATGTTAGTTCTGTCCATGATAAGACCATGATGGGGGATGTGTCCTGTTAATTCTGTCCATGATAATACCATGATGGGGGATGTGTCATGTTAATTCTGTCCATGATAAGACCATGATGGAGGATGTGTCATGTTAGTTCTTTCCATGATAAGACCATGATGGAGGATGTGTCATGTTAGTTCTTTCCATGATAAGACCATGATGGAGGATGTGTCATTTAGTTCTGTCCATAATAAGACCATGATGAGGGATGTGTGCTGTTAGTTCTGTCCATGATAAGACCATGATTGGGGATGTGTCCTGTTTGTTCTGTCCATGATAAGACCATGATTGGGGATGTGTCCTGTTTGTTCTGTCCATGATAAGACCATGATGGGGGATGTATTCTGTATTAGCTATTTAGATGACAACAAAAAAATATCCTATTTTTTATTTTTATAAAGATCTGAAAAGTATTTTTACCTGACTCAAAAAATTTAGATAAAAAATTATATAAAATGGGGGAAATTATGTGCCATTTAATCCATCAGTTGCATGCCAAGGTGGTCAAATTTGTCATTTATATAAATGATTGCATGGGTATTAATTAAACACAGCACTTGGAGTGAACTAACTCGTTTGTCATGCAACTTTTATTCTGAAGTAATTGATGATATGTCACATGGTACTGCATGGACTGATATACTGACATTTATCTTGGACTAGTTCAAAAACGCCCAGGTCTAATCTGCTTAGCTTTGTGTCATTCGTTTTGTTCGGAGAGAAAAAGATTGGAATCAGTCCAAAATGTTTGATAATTTAATCTGGGTATTTTAGGGTTTTAACTTTAGATACACACTAATTGTTCATATCCGATATTAGTGGTTTTGTCATTATTTAATGGAAATGGCACAAGAATTCATCTTTGTATAGTGAAGTGTTGCTGTATGTGTTTAGAATACTTATATATATATTACATAAATTGTTTAGAATAAAATGTTAAAAATGATTTTACAAATAAGTTGACTTTTTCATTCCAAGTTCATAACAGTTTTAACTTCTTCTCAGACATAAGTATAGCTATGGTGTGTTTTGAAAAAACAATGGGAGCAACTTGGACTGGTATTAGGTTTTTAATTTTGGTTTCACAGGTTCAACCCATGTTCAGAGTGCCACCACAATGTCATTCATTTGCTTCATTTACTAAGCCTTTCTTTAAATGTCTATGAAACTTGGTATGGTTATGAAGTTTAATTGTGCATATCTTTGCAGGATTTCAGTCCAGTAATCTTTAAGAGAGTTTTACCAATTTTAATGTTTTAAGATAGAAATCTTGCATGCACTTCATCTGCCTTAAAACTCATTGGCTTTAAATGAAACTTTGTAGGAAGTATTGGTATGAAATCTATTTGTACATGTCATCAAATTTAAAAACATCTTTGTTTAAAGAACTGATCAGTCATATTGATTTGTTCATACAGTTATGATATGATAAATCTTTATGTCAGAAAGTGTACCGCATTCTTCAAATCACAAGGCTCAGAAGCATAAGGGCTTTTTAAGGGGCTTTCAAATTTACAACAGTGGGTTAAATGATTGGTAAGTTAAAAATCTGTTAAAATTTTGGACAGCAGATGTATAAAAACTCGGTACAACAAAGTGTATACAACAGATTAACCAGTTCGGATAATATTTAAGAACTAACCAAAGGTAGAGTTAACCAGTGTTTATACAATTGAGTGCTGGTTACTTTAAATCATTAGAGCATCCTATTAAGAGAAATATGCCCCATTAAATGCTTAACATAGATATCAGCTGAAAATCAAATGAAAGGTCAAAATATTGAATCTGTTTTAAAATAAACAATATTTTTTCTGTGAATTATTTGAACGTGTTACTATTGAAAGCACGGTATGTTTTCAAACCTATACTGTGAATGCTAAAATATTTTGGCTAGTATTTGAGGAGATTCCTCTTCATCCAATGTAACCTTATGTTTTAAACCAAACATGTTTGTTGGAACTGCCCTTCATCTAGTGTAACCTTATGTTTTAAACCAAACTTGTTTGTTGGAACTGCCCTTCATCTAGTGTAACCTTATGTTTTAAACCAAACTTGTTTGTTGGAACTGCCCTTCATCTAGTGTAACCTTATGTTTTAAACCAAACATGTTTGTTGGAACTGCCCTTCATCTAGTGTAACCTTATGTTTTAAACCAAACGTGTTTGTTGGAACTGCCCTTCATCTAGTGTAACCTTATGTTTTAAACCAAACGTGTTTGTTGGAACTGCCCTTCATCTAGTGTAACCTTATGTTTTAAACCAAACGTGTTTGTTGGAACTGCCCTTCATCTAGTGTAACCTTATGTTTTAAACCAAACGTGTTTTTTAGGATTCTCCTATATCTACTATGGTCCAATGAACCAAACTTGTTTATGGGATTTCTTCTTTATCTATTATAACTTCATGTTGGTCAAATGAACCTAACTTTTTATTGGAATTTTCCTTTATCTATTGTAACCTGATATTGGGTAGCATGGTCCAATAACCAAATTTGTTTGTTGGAATTCTCCTGTATCTATTGTAAACTCATGTTTGGTAGTATGGTCCAATAACCAAACTTGTTTGTTGGAATTCTCTTTATCTATTGTAACCTCATGTTTGGTAGTATGATCCAATGAACCAAACTTATTTGTTGGAATTCTCCTATTGTAAACCCATGTTTGGTAGATATGCAATTACCACAACATGTTTGTTGGAATTCTCCTTCACTTACTGTCACCTCATGTTGGACTATGAAGTTGTCCAATGAACCAACTTGTTTGTTGGACCCCCTTAATTAGAAATTTTGATTAATTCCTAATGGTAAAGTATAATAAATCCACTAAGATAATTTGTTTGAAGACCATTATCCAATCTTTCAAATTTCCAAACATGGACTGTTGGAGACGTTAAGGTGATTTGCATGATTCACTCTGAAACCTGTTGGATTATTACAGCGATTTGTCTGGCAATCAGCTTGAGGAAGCGAAATTCAAACTTAAAAGGGAGTTGATCACATTGTAAGTAATTGATGACCAAGTACATGTGCGGCATCTGTCTTCTGCCATTTTATATTTTGTCTCCTGCTATATGAGAGATGAGAGTTGTCAGTGAAAATTTGATTTGAATCTTTTTAAAAAAAGTTGAAAACATATATATATATATATATATATAATTATCTCCATATATATATCATGCATTTTGAATGAGCATCTGAAAAGATCCCAAAAATCATAAATTCCATTGTTGTGAATTTAATTATCTCCGTTTATATATACATAGCTTTTATTTGCTTTTAAGTAATTTATTCAAACAATTCTGGCAGTTCTTATCGTCTATACATCTATATTTGTTTTATGTTGATTTATGTTCCTGTAAAGGATCACTTTGTTCATTGTCTATGTCTTTTGCTTATTGTACCAGAGTAGGTTAGAAGAGAGTGATGCAACTTTCAACATTTCTTGATTGAATACTTAATAACAGTCTTAAAGGCAGTATGTCAGGGGTTTTTTCTAAAATTTAAGAATTGTCTAAAAATATTTTCCTCAATATTTTATGTTTAGATATACTCACTAGGTCCTAATTGCTATAAGGATATATATTAAAAGATGCCAAACATTGTATTGGAAAGGTAATTCCAAACTTAATCAGAACATCAAGGATTGTGTTTTGAACAGGCTTAATTTGATAATGCAATATCTGAATTATATCCCTTGAAAAATATTTATGACTTTATTTGAATGGTTTTGTATGTCTGCATGGAAGCTATTAAGATTAAAAATATAGTTTTTTTATATAATTTTTTGGCTGATTAGATATTATAAAGTTTTGTTGTTTTTTTAGTTATAAATGGTGACTAGATTTTTTTTGTATTCTTTTAAAGCTTTATAATATTTTTTTAGACATTTATAGCATTGTTTTTCTGACACACTGCCTTTAAGAAACAAGAAGCCCAAGAGGGCCTGAGGACGTTCTACTGACTCATAATGGCCATAGCACTTTTTGAAATTCCACAATATTTATCCTCTTTGGGGAGGTCATCTAAACAACTTATGGATAAATACCCCCACCACACCCATACTGAATGAAAATTTAATTGCTATGAAAAGGAAATACTTTCAATTCCCATAACACTCATCTGTAAAAAAACAACAAAGTCCCCTGTACAAAACCCTTATACAACCCAGCCCCTCAATTTGTCAGAACTTCAGTCACCCACTCTTAGCCATTTGTTATTCAAACAAACAACCAAATGGCACCTTTCAGAACCTTGAGTCTTTTGATTTCCCTTTTGGGGCCCCTCCTTACCGCTTAAGACAGTGAAACCCAGTCATTTTTACAAATCTGAACCTCCTTCACCAAACAATGCTTCTGTGAAGATATAGGCAAAATTGTTTTCATTTTATAAAAAATAAATCAATATTTATTATAATGACATGTGTCCCTTAACTGAACCCTCGGGGTGGGGTCATTATTAACCCTAGGGACACCATTTGAACAAATCTAACCAAAACTATAGTTGGTCATCATTACTACATAAACATTTTGAAAATTTTCATGAGAAGATTTTTTTAAGTTTTAGACTATTTTTAGTAACGGTGGCCATCTTGAATTTCAGATAAAAATAATCTTCTTTATAATCTCCTGTGCAATAGAAACATGTGAACAATGTGAAATTTCAGTTTAATTGACTTAGTGGTTTCAGAGAAAGTACTGCTAATAGACGACGGACAACGCACCATCGCCTAAGCCCTTCTGGCAATTAAACCATTGTTAATGGAGCTTAAACAAATAAAGCTCTCTTGCCAGGTTGCTTGGTAAATATGATATATACCCTGACTATTCTTAAGAGGCAACAAGAAAGGAGGCAACAAAAAACCACATGAGTTGCAAGTAACACTCTCAGTTATCGTATCTCTCCAGTCATTTTAGTCTTTGTGTTACAGTGTATTGTTATTCTCTCAGAAACATTATATTTATAAATTAATTACATTTCTTTGCTTCAAGCACCAACAAAATTAACTGCACACATTTTTCACCTCTAACACATGTTTACAAGACTTATGCATTACACATTAACTTATGCATTACATGTTAAGTTTAGTTTAGATTACACTTTTAATCTTAACAATATAATCATGTAACTTTTCCTACATTTATTATCTTCTGCTTTTGTGAAAGCAGAAAGTGTTATTTTGGTGTACTCTGTTTTTCTATCCTTTCGTTGTCAGCAGATAACCTTCATAACAACCAAAGTTTTACATTGTTTTGATGACCGAATTAGCTAAAAATTGGGAAATTACTAAATTTTACCTAACATTTTTTCATCAGAAATGAATTATTTCTCCTTTTTTTTTTTTGGACATAATTTTTCTGTTTTTATTTTATTTTTTACTACCCATCCAATATTCGTTCTGAAAAATCTAAACCAACAATAAAAAAACAGTCCTGCTTAAAACCACATGGCATGAACATATTTTAAGTTACTTATGTGGAACACACACATAAGGTCAGACAAAATATACCTGTGTTTAGTGTTATTCAACCGACCCGAAAATTGAGTCTCACCCTAACAATATTTATTTTTTTTTTTTTTAATGTAAAAGTAAAAAAAAAAAATGCAGAAAAAATCTGCTTAATGTGACACGAATACTGTATTTGTATTGTTGTATTTTAATTTAATATACTAATTAGTTTTTTAAAGGACAGAAAAACAAGTTACAATCAATTTGCTTATAAAAGTCCATTACTTCTTAATGAAATAAATATTAGAACAAGACATAAGAATTAGACAAAAAATAGATATTGCTTATCTACCATATGTTTTGGTCAAGTAATTGTAAGCACAGGTGTGTTTTTTTTCTGGCCTAACCAATCTCTCTACCATCAGCTGCTTCAATACATTTCATTATAATTTATGTATTTAAAAATCAATTTATATTAAATGTATTGTACTAAAGTTATGTATATGATAAATAATTTATATGTTTTGTAACTAAGCAAAGTTAAAACTGCCATGTAATTATATCTGCGATGTGCAGGTATAACAGAGGTCATCATTAGTAATTGCAGAGTATAACAGAGGTCATCATTAGTAATTGCAGAGTATAACAGAGATCATCGTTAGTATATGCATGTGTATTATTGAATAAAACTGTAATGAAATTATATACATTAATGCGTAGTGTCCATTTTAATTGCAAAATGTGAGTTTTATCCACAGTTGTTTATGTTGTCATTTATGTTTATTGAAATTATATCTTGTATAATCTAAACGATTTTAATTATAATGTATTGTCACTTTTATTTTCTCCTTGTAGGGAACTTGTGTATAAATGTTGCACACTATTCTGTATTACATCTTTTTATATTCTACATGTATTTACTGTATTCCCCTGAATAAATGCCCCCAGGGGTGATGCATGTTTCAAGAGAGGGAATGGTGGTGGGGGGGGGGGGGGGTTAAAAAGAAATAATTTAGGTTTCTTAGAAAAGTTAATAATAATGCAGTGGGAGGTTACTTAATCAGGGGAGTACAGTTTATTTTGCTAATACGTTAACAAAATTTAATTTTTAGTTGTGGCTATTCAATACTCCGTGTTTATAATTATTTTTTGTTTTTTCTCTTTTGAAATAATTTCAAAGCCTCTTTATATTCAATCGTGTTACTTTAAAACCTCAATGCTTACGTTTATTCTGCATGAGTTTGAATGATTGGAATTTATCTACAGCTTAACGTAAAAGTTGTCAAAGTAAAAAAAGGTTTTTGATTTTTTTATAAACTGTAGAAGCAAGACTATTCGTGTCTCAGTGCACATTTTATATTCATCATGCAATCCTTTATTTAACCTATAACAATATATCTCGGCCCTAGGTGAGATAGAAATATCTTACCCCAGTAAAAATGCAGATATCCTTATCCGATGTGCAAGAATTAAATATCTATACAGGTATATTTACAGGTATATAAATAAAAAAAATAAAATACCTCAGTATGTAACTATGCAGATTTGTGTTCTTTAAAAAAAGGCCTAAGGGTGCAACTATTTCAGCAACATATGCATACTAAAAGCAAATGTTTGTTTTGTTTAAATATTTAGCATCATTTTTATGCCATCGAGGGTTAACAGATGATCAGTTTAGCTAACCACTGTTTCCTCAGATCCTGAAAGGTTGACCATGAGTACTTGAGCATACCACATCTTCCCAAGTAACTGATAACTTTGCCACCTTAATCAGTAGTGAGAAATAAATTATAGTGTGATGCAATGTCTTGTATCAATCATCATGGAAACTTTGGCCTGGCAGGGATTCAAACTCACTACCCCTTGATTGATAGTCTGACATGGCTACCGAATTAGTTAAATAGACCAGGTTTTAAAGCAAATGAGTAACAGGACACTAAAGAATAAACTTTATATTAAGTAGATTAATATCATGAGAAAAGAAAATACAGTCAAACTTTATAAGAGGTCACCTCAATTAAGCAGCCACATTTCCAATTTCTCATTTATATACTTTCAGAGCTTAGTAACCATTAATAAGCAACAACCTGTCTTAAAAGGCCACTTTTGCTCCTTTCCTTGACTGGCTGCTTAAGACAGGTTTGACTGCACATGCAAAAAGCAAGTTAACATGAACTGTTAGGTGTTCCCTTACTAAATAACGTTCATTCTTTCTATTTAAACCAGTCCTGATATTAGCCTGCCAGTCCCAGTAATTAAGTCTCTTGTTGAACATTTATCCAAATGTAAAAGTATTGCTTCTTTGATTATGAATGTAAAACAGTTTTGAGATTTTGGTTGGCCGATTCATTGACTAAGTTACATATATTTTGAAATAGTGTTTTGTACGTGAAAGTGAACTTACATCTACAGCAAACTTGTAGAAAATTTGAACTGTATCTGTTTTTTTTTTGTTTCTCTTTTATTTCTATCTTGATTATATCTTCACTTAAATGTAACCACTTTTTTTCAACTATATATTTCCACTAATTGTTCTCATTCAAAATAAAAGTAAGAAGAAACCAATAGAATATATTTCTTTTATTTCATTAATGAAACATACAGTAACCAAAAAGAAAAAGATGTATTAGCTTTAATTGATTTTTAGCTCTACTGGCCAAAGGCCAGAAGTGCTTATGCGATGGCGCGTTGTCTGTCGTCCGTCGTCTGATGTCTGTCGTCTGTTAGCAGCACTTTCTCTGAAACCACTAGGCCAATTAAACTAAAACTTCACATGGGTGTTTCTATTGTATAGGAGACTATACAGAAGATTTTTTTTTTTCGATCTGAAATTCAAGATGGCCGCCGTTACTAAAAATAGTCCAAAATTTAAAAAAACTTCTTCTCATGAACGGCCCAACAGATTTTCAAAATGTTTATGTAGTAATGATTACCAACTATAGTATTGTTAGATTTGTTCCAATAGTGTCCCTAGAGTTAAAAATGACCCTGCCCAGAGAGTTCAATTAGGGGACACATGTCAATATAATATATATATATTTTTTTTTTTTAAATGGAAATAATTATGCCTATATCTTCACTAAAGCATTGTTAGGTGAAGGAGGATAACATTTGTAAAAATGACTGGGTTCCTATGTCTTAAGGGGTCAGGAGGGGCCCCAAAAGGATACAAATTGGGAATTAGTAAAATCATTTTCTTAAGAACCGTTATGTCAGATTTGTACATATTTTGCATAAATTATCCCTATGTGTAGGGGTTCGATTGCAGATAAGAATTTAGGGGCTAAAATATATAGGGGCCCTGTAAGGGGACTTAGAATTTTACATAGGGATATAGTTGGAAAACAGAAAATTCTCTTTTTTTTTTCATTTATTCTGAAAGCACTAGGCCAATTAAACTGAAACTTCACTTGGATGTTTCTATTGCATAGGAGACCATACAAAAGATTTTTTTTTTATCTAAAATTCAAGATGGCCACTGTTACTAAAAATAGTCCAAAACTTAATCTTCTTTTCATGAACGGTCCAACAGATTTTCAAAATGTTTATGTGGTAATGATGACCAGCTATAGTTTTGTTTGATTTGTTCAAATGGTGTCCCTAGAGTAAAAAATAACCCTGCCCCGATGTTTCTTTTGCATAGTAGAATTTCAAAAAGTGCTATGGCCACTATGAGTCAGTAGAGCGTCCTCAGGCCCTCTTGGGCCTCGTGTTTGCTTATTAAAATTAAAAATACAGTTAACTAAAACAGGGGTAAGATTTTTAATTTAATTTACCATATGATAAATTTAAATTAAAAATGGCTGATGTAAGGCCATAATAATTTAATTGCTAGATTATCATCCCCGTGTCTATCATAATTATGTATAATTATATAATATATAAAAGATGACTGGACTAAGAGTCTATCATTATTATATAATATATAAATAGGTGACTGGACTGAGAGTCAAGTGTTATTATATATGATAGGTTACTGCGTGTGTATGGGAATATATTATTTTGAACAAATATTTTTTGGATAAGAACATTTCACGAAAATTTCTTGCGCCAAAAAAATGAGTTCAAAATTATATTCCCATACATGTTCAGTAACCTTTTTATTGCATGGTTTTCATATTTTAAAGAGGTATAGATGCTTTTGTTTTTTTATTTACCCACTTTTATACACAAATTTTCATTTTCTGTGTTTTCGCCGCTTTCGGTAGGCTTGGGCTTCATTTGTGTATTGATAGCGCGTGCTACACATTCTATTCTAAATTTATTAAAATAAAATGCATTCTTCGTGTTACATCATCAGATTTTAACATGGAAAATACATATATTGAATATATATTAATGAATTCATAATGACTTGTTCTATATATTTCGGACATTTTCATATTTTGTTCATACTTTTTCTTATTTATATTCAAATGACTGCGAGCTGTCAATGTCAAGCAGTTATAATGTAAAACATTAGTCTACAGTACAGAATTTAAATACTGTAGTTTTAAAACATTGCACATTAAACTGTAACTTGATATTAAAGTGATATTAAGAATGATAACACATTTATTCAGGCAATATTCTCTGAAAATTACAATTTTTAAAACTCAATACATACAAACCTAATTTTTTAAAATCATGTATGGTAAATCAACACATAATCGTTGAAAAATGAATTTTATAATTTATCAGTTTCAGAACTTTTTGCATTTTGTATTCAAATTAAAAATTGAATGTTTTTGTATTCAAATTAAAAATTGAATGTACAGTTGTAAGATATGCACCCAGATGGAAATGGTGTTTTATTTGTCAGGGAAAAGGCATTGTTGGGATTAATATTGAGTTGATTACCACAGGAGTTTGGGGAGTGGATAATAACGTTTGATGGGGGTGGGGGTCCTCTGGGGTATATAAAGAGTCTTAAACTCCAGCTCTGGACACGGTTGTAACTGTTTTCTTTCTCATGCTGTTGTTGGTGACACTTTTTCCCAGCTGGTTAATTTCTTCAGGTGAAAGTTCTTGAACTATAACATCAACGAATGAATTTGTTGTTGCCATTTTTTGACGTTTTGACAAATAGCCATTCTTTTGTTAATGTTTTGAAAGTAGTACACGTGCATTAATTTCATCAACATCCGTAATTAAGCGTTAAGCGTAAAATACAATATTTTAATGGGTAAAAATATCGTAGAATATTGACGTGTTGTTGTAATGTAAGTTGAATTGGAAAATATGAAACTATGCAATAAATTATGATATAATATATAAATAGGTGACTGGACTAAGAGTCTATCGTTATCATATACATGTAATATATAAATAGGTGACTGGACTAAGAGTCTATCGTTATCATATACATGTAATATATAAATAGGTGACTGGACTAAGAGTCTATCATTATCATATACATGTAATATATAAATAGGTGACTGGACTAAGAGTCTATCGTTATCATATACATGTAATATATAAATAGGTGACTGGACTAAGAGTCTATCATTATCATATACATGTAATATATAAATAGGTGACTGGACTGAGTCTATCATTATCATATACATGTAATATATAAATAGGTGGCTGGACTGACAGTCTATTGTTATTATATATAATGATATATTATAGAAATAGTGCTAGTGAGTTACATTGGAGTGTAATGAATAAATGATAGAAGTTATATTTTGATGATTTCAGGTATTGAAGGTCAATTAATTATTCACAACTTCTTTTTCAGAAACGTCTCCAACAATATTATCAGAACTGTTGATAAGTCTTTTTTGAACGATGCCGACAGTTTAACAAATCTGTAAGTATTTTTACTCTTAGTTCACCTGATCTGAAAGCTTAAGGTGAGCTTTTGTGATTGCCCGCGTCCAACGTCCTGTCTCCATCATCTGTTAATATATATCTTGCTGATATCCTTACACTTGCACTTATCTCATTTCGGATCTTCCAGAAAACTTTGACCTTAATGATAATTAGCCTACAAGACCAGGATACCACAATTTTCTTGTTGACTATTACCTTTTTAGATATCTAACTTAGCGTGTAAAAATATTACATTTTTGCATTTTGTTTTGGTTGGGCCTAGATTGTCAGATGCATGATCTATGGTTAGTGCACTGTTATTTTTTACATTTATTTGATACAATGTAATATCTTAAGGTCTCACTACACAATTGAATTTTGTTCTTTGTTCTATATAAAAAAAGGTCTGGGATTTCCATGGTAAAAAAAGAATTCTAAAATAGAATTTTTTTTAAAGTATTTTTTTCATAGCAGGAATGTATACCCACATTAAAATGCACAATAACTGGTAGGTTAACCAGCTTGTTTTATTAAAAAATGAGGGTGCAGTGACACCCTGAGATTTTTTGAAAAAAGAAGTCCTCAAATGCTCATAAATACATGCATAATGTTGAAATCCATTTTTTTAACACCAGTGATGTCTTATTGCAGTATATGCTATGCCATCTTTTGCTCTGAGTAACTCATCTGCAGAAAGAAATCAAAACCACTATGAACCATTTTGAAAATATTTCGAAACCAAATTACATAGGCCTTGTTTTAAAGTGTAAGAATCATGTTACCATGGGAAAAAGGGGTGTAACTGTGTAGTGGGATGTTTAAAGCACACATGTTGCAATTTTAAGTAATTTGGCAATGTTGGTCACCACACCATGACACTTTATGCACAATTACAAAATCTGTAGTGTAAAGGTCAGGGTCACATTTGTGTGGCAAGATTGTAGAGAAGTGATGGAAAGCATGTTTTACTCCAAATTTTTTTTTAATGGGAGCAGACTGCATTAAAATAAGGGGCCTCCGTGACACAAGATATATTTCCAGTAAAAAAAAATGTGTCTTTCCAAATTTCTATCCTTATTTTATAATCATTGAATCCGCAAAAGTATATCTTTTTAAACATGCTAAAATAATATTGAAAAGGGATTTCCTAACTTGGGGTACGCACTTAAGTTAGACTAAAACAGATTTCCCACTTGAAATTGCAGCATATTTTGTGAAGTATTAAATGAGTCATTTGATTTGATTTTGATTTTAATTTGATCCGTCATACAGTTTCACGTGTTGTTAAATTTGTTTCATCTTATAAAAAAAGTCTAAATGACGATGTGATGCTGTCAAGCAGTATTATGTGCTGTCTATTTTTGGAATGGGGACTTCTTTTCAAGTTTACCACTCCAATTGAAACACAGATTTGGTCACGTTTTGGTTGAGTTTATATACTAAACCAGTCTGATTTTATTTATTTACGATAATAAGATATTTTTTATCTATTTCAAAAATAATTTTAATTTTTTAAGTCATTTATAGCGTTTTTTTTTCTAATATACTCCCTTTAAGAACTATTTAAAAATGTACACTTTAAAGATATAGTTTAGTCAGGCAGATGTCAGTATAGAAGGGTGACATACTATGTGTCTGTGGCATTTATGAATATTTCTATGTGGCAGTGCTGATAATAGTATCTGGAGTAAACACCATTTGATCGTATTGAAAGATGTGTAGTAAGTATCGGTATCTACAAGTGATATACAAATTTTTGCATTTTAAGTATCAAATAAAGTTTTGTTTTTTTTATGTACAGGTTTTATTCATTATTATTTAACTTTCAACAGATCTGTTACTTCTTTGTAAGTACTTTTTGATTTGAGAGTGATTGAATGATTGCCATGACAACTGTTTGTTTTCCTTAGCAACTAAGCAGTGTTCTAGTTGTTAACTTTTCCCAAAGTTTGATGTGTAGATTGTGGTAACCATAAAAAACAAATTTGACTTGTAATAAGTCTGGTTGATAATTCACCGAAAGAGATTATAAATGGAATGGAAGCTCTGTCATCAGCTGTTTTAATTGTTTTAATGCAGAATTGAAGTGTTGTTTTTTTTTCTGAACAAGAAAATGGAAATTGTTGAATGCCAACAAATGATTGTACTGTTTTAGGACATTTAAGGGATAGAACATGTACATGTAAAATTTATGGATTTTCAGAATTACAATAATTGGAGATTGACATATTTGTATGCCAACAAATGTTTGCCTGCGTTAGATTCACAAATCTAAAAGTTATTCAAGAGTTTTTTCCCATTCCATATATAATTTATCTCAATGAATAATTGTTTGTAGATGTGGTTAGTGGTTCAGTGATGTTTCATCCTTCCCGAATGTCTATATTAGATTACTAAATTGGTGCTGTATACAAATCTTCAATAAAAATAATTTTGATAAGATAAAATATATTATTGTCTTATAAGAGGAAGTATATCAGGAATTTTCAACCAAAAATTGATAAATAAACATTTTTTCCCCAATATATTATAAAATATCATAAACTCGATCATATTGATTCCGTATTGCCATAAGTATATCTGTTTAAACATACCAAAATGATAAATTGAAAAGGGATTATCTAACTTAGCCTGCACGCCTACTAGGTTAGACTAAAATAGATTTCCCGTTTAAAATTTTGTGACATATCAAATGAGTCACCATTGTTTCATTTTGATTTCAATTTGTTCAGTTATATTTTATATATTGTAAAATTTGTCTCATCTCAGAAAGACTCTGAATGACAAGATGGGTCGTGTTTACTTATTTATTTATTTTTAAAATGGTGATTTCATTCTAATTTTCTCATTGCAATTAAAACATTGTTTTTGTCATGTTTTGGTGGATTTGAAATACCAAATCTGACATTTGTAATTTGTTTATTAATGATAATAAGATATTAGAAATAACAAAAAAAAATATTTTGTATGAATAATTATTCCTGATATACAACCTTGTGTTATGTTGTTATTATACATATAGATATCATAATATGGTAAACATATACATATAGATATCATAATATGGTAAACATATACATATAGATATCATAATATGGTAAGGGTATTTAGTCATAGTTCAAATAATGTCAGTTTATAACAGTGTTCTGGTATGTAGAAAAAATGAAAGCATCATTGAGATAGTGGTTGAGTTGCTTAACAATACTTATAACACACTTGAAATATGTCCCGACCCTTTGAAGAATGGTGAAGGGCTATTGAGTGTTACCCCCCCACAAAGGCCCTCAGAGGTGATTGGTTATGTTAAGAAATGTTCACAGTTGTTGCCTTACCAAACTGTAGCTAATACAATAGATATTACCAATGCATCTCTGCTCTCACAACTTACATTGTAATGTCAGAGCATAATTGTCATATATAATAATTACACATATGTCAAAATCACACATTCATTTAACGAAAAATGTAAAACCTACCAAATATGACATAAAGTATGAACCATTCTATAAGTCTCAGCATAATTATGATGAAAACATGAATTTTTTTTTTTTTTTTTTTTACACTTCCAGTAGTTGAACATAATTATCAATAAATTTGAAAATACTGATATCTAATGGCTAAAGGCCAGAAGTAGTTTCTTTAAAACCACCAGGGCCCAGTTGTTCAAAGCTTGGTTAGCTTAACCCTGGGTTAAGTGAAATTTTGTAACTTCAATATTTTCTATACTTAATGATTGTTCGGCAATTTAAATGCATTTTTAGAAACAATATGGCATATTTTCATAATGTTCAATAAAATAATAACCTAAAAAAGTGTAAATCTAAAAATAATGTGATTTGAAAATTTCGCTTAACCTAGGGTTAAGCTAACCAAGCTTTGAACAACTGGGCCCAGGTCAATTAAACTCAAACTTTTATTTCATAGGAGACTATACAGAAGATTTTTTTCAATATAAAATCCAAGATGGCTACCATTACTAAAAAAAAGTCAAATATTTCAAAAATCTTCTTCTCATGAAACGCCAACTTATTTTGAAAATATTTATGTAGTAATGATAACCAACTATAGTTCTGTTAGATTTATACAAATGGTGTCCCTGGGGTTAAAGATGACCCTGCCCTGAGGGTTCATTTAGGGGACACATGTAATTATAGTGAACATTAATATATATATTTTTAAAGGGACTGATTTTACCTATATTTTCATAGAAGCATTGATTGGTCAAGGAGGTTCAGATTTGTAAAAATTTTTGGGTTCCACTTTCTGTAGGGTCAGGAGGGACCCCAAAAGGGTAAAAATTGGGAAAGTTTGTACATATCAAGGGGTTTTTTATAGAAAGGGGCCCTGTAAGTGGACTTAACGAATAAGATTAAGGTCAATAAGAAGGATTGACTTTCTAAAGGGGCAGGTGAGGTCCTAAAGTGGTTAAAATCAAACATTTTCAAAAAATCTTTTTCTAAAATGTCTCTTCTAGGTCAGCTGAATTTGTTCATATCTGATATCTCACTATCTGGTTAAAATTGTGAACTTTCATCAATGTTTTTTTCTAATTAGCTTGTCAGTCAAATACTAATTGGTAGTCTCATATCTTAAGCATTGTCTGGTCAAAAAGTTCCAGGGACACTATGAGCCAGCAGAGCGTCCTCAGGCCCACTTGGACCTCTTGTTTAAAAATTTGATTTAAAAAAATTGATTGAAAACCATAAAATATAATAAGGCAATAAGTTCTGGACTGCAATCAGTTTCTAGCAAATATCCGTCAGTCTTAAGAGCATAAAGATTATATCATTGACCCATCAGGAACAAAGATTCCAGACTCACTGCCCATTTATATAAACACTAAGTTAACACAAGAATGAAAACAAAAAATCGATCAACAAATGAAAATGCAGAATGAACCTTAAACCTTGACACCTGCAGGTGTGAAGAGTATTAGCAAATTCTATCCATTACCTAAATGTCATAATGAATGGTTATATTATAAACACACACCGTTCAATTGATTTCCAGAAGATCAATATAAAAAGCTATCATGATAAAAACAGTCCAACTGCAAATGCAGTGTTCAAGGCAGTGACAGACATAACCCAGGACAGTGACAGACAGTCCTGGGGACAGTGACATACATAGCCAAGGGCAGAGACAGACATATCCCAGGGCAGTGACAGACATAGATCAGGGCATTGAATATACTTATCCCAGGGCAGTGACAGACATTGCCCAGGGCTATGACAAACATAGCCCAGGGCTGTGACAGGCATAGCCCAGTGCAGTGACAGACATAGCCTAGGGCAGTGCCAGACATAACCCAGGGCAGTGACAGACATAAACTAGGGCAGAGACAGACATAGCCCAGGGCAGAGACATACATAACTTAGTGAAGCGACAGATATAGCCCAGGGCAGTGACAGACATACCCAGGGCAGTGCCAAACATAGCCCAGGGCAATGACAGACATAGCCCAGGGCAGTGACAGACATAGCCCAGGGCAGTGCCAGACATAGCCCAGGGCATAGACATACATAACTTAGGGAAGCGACAGATATAGCCCAGGGCAGTGACAGACAGCCCAGGGCAATGACAGACATAGCCGTCCTCTTGAAAATAATCTACATTACAAAGTAAATGAAATAGTTTGGTATAAAAACTTATGGCATGCTGGTTTTTTATGGATATTATATCTTTATTTATAAATAAGTATTAATAAATAAGATTATCTTTTAAGCTTTTCCAAACATTTGTAAAATTAGGTATTGATGCATGTTGTTTGTATTGTGGCTTGGGTTGGAATAGATACTAACAAATCTGACTTGGGGTGTAATTTGTATAGGTTTTTATGTATATGAAATATAACATCTCCAATACTTGTGATTATGTCATTTATATCAGTAATGTACATATTTGTATATTGTACCTCACTGATTTTATAACTCATTATGCTTTAATTTATTCAATAAAAGTTTTTGATTCAATTAAATGTGATTCTTCCGTCATTGCCATGGCTACAGAGATATTGCTTCACCTTAAATTATTAAAGTTGTTTTCAGATTTCTTTCGTTGCATTAGTTCTGTTAAGCTTATCATATAAACATAAAGTGCATTTACTTTAATATAAACCGTTTCAGTTCATTTCATTGTTTTCTTTTCCAGGGATATGTCAAGTAACCAGATTACCTCCCTTGATAAAAAGAGTTTTGAAGATGCACCTGATTTGTTATACCTGTCAGTATTTCATTAATTTATTTTATTTTAATATAATATCCTTTAATACTTTTGTCAAAATATTTTACCATTTGTTTCCTTCTTACGTTACTAGAAATTAGCAAGCTTTTTCACTTGTTATCTGATATCCAATTTTATTGAGAAATTGGCCATTTTTTTCATATGTAGTCTGATATCTCAATTTATTGAGAAATTGGCAAGCTTTTTCACATGTTATCTGATATCTCAATTTATTGAGAAATTAGCTAGCTTATTTAAATGTAATCTGTTATCTCAATTTATTAAGAAATTTACCAATTTTTTTTTTATACATGTAATCGGTTACTTCATTTTACTGAACAATTAGCATTCTTTTTCACATATACTTTGATATCAATTTATTGAGAATTTAGCAAACTTTGTCAAATGTAATCTGATATCTCAATTTATTTAGAAATTAGCAAGATTTTTCACATGTTATATTATGATATCTCATTTTCTCTAAGGCATTGTTATGCAATATTGACAAGCTTTGTTATGGGTCAACTGATATTTCATTTTTACTGAAGAAAATCGATAGCTTTATAATATTATAATGCAATTTTATATCTAATTTAATGAGAAATGTGCAGAATTTACCAAATGCAATCTAATATTTCATTTTTTATTTCAGAAATTTGAGCAACAATCTTCTGTCAACTTTGGAGGCGGACCTCTTTCACGAGAACACTGGTCTCCAGCATTTGTAAGAAATTACTATTAAAATTGGTCACAATGTCAATTGATAGAATGTCTAGGTAACCAAAAAGCCCCAATAACTCTGCAGTTATAGGCTCATGGGTTGTTCAAAATGTTCAAAATTGGTGATGCCTATTCTCAGATATATGAATTCATTATTCACTAAATTGAGTCACAATGTCGTTATATTGGCAATGTATCTCCAAGCCGTTCAAGATAATTTCACAAAAGTTTGTACATATGTCAATCTGGTGGTATAGTAATGAGGGAACTTTCGAACATTTTCAGTATTTTTTCTGCGACTATTGAAACAAATAGTCTAATTAATGAAATTGTCCATTTTTGGAACATAACTCCACATTATTTCATGATAACTTCACAAAACTTTACACACATGGCAAGAATTGCCATTTTCTAGATTTTTTTTTTATTCTTAAGGATTCTTTTTCTATTCCAATGGAAAGGGACAATATTGTGGAATTGTCATGGTAACTCCAAAACATCTGGAATAAATAGTTAGTAATGTTTATAATATGGTCAGACTTGTGGGCTCCTGCTTATAATGGGTACGAAATGTTTATTTGTTCACAAAGGTTCTAGTACATAAAGCCATTGTCATATTACTAGTTACCAGTTAAGTACAATTAATGAATGTAAATATTGTGGACATGCAAAATATTTAAGTTAAAGTAAAAAAAACACTTTTTTTCCTGAAAATTTTATTGAGCCTTAATTTTAATGTTTTCATCCTTGATACCATTTACGAACAATGTATACCCTCAGTCAGAGGCTATTATTTTTTTATTTTTAATATAACAGTCCCCTGTCACAACAAAGATAATTTTTCATTGTCTTACAAAAGATTCAATTTGTATCCTCATTGCAGCAAATTGAGTCTTAAATCATTCAATATAACATTGACTAAATTTATTCTCTAGTGAACTCATCATTTTCAAGTGTAAATTTAATGTTGTAATTTTATTGATACTATCATGCCTTTCCTTTGAATATATTATTGAGTTAATTAAATAAACAATATTCATTGTTAATTAAAATATGCATAACTAATTGATATTTCAACAAAAATAATTTACTATTTTGTTTATAAGTTTCCAAATTGTATTAATTATGCTGTATATATTTTGTCATTACTTACTTTTGTTAAGACATATATAACAGAGGACCACTGTGAAGATTGGAGATAGATCCAATTGTGTTTCCTCTTTAAATAAAGACTTTATTAGGTCACCTGAGACTTTGTCTCGAGCGACCTTTTGTGATTGCTTTAAGTCCATCATTGTTGTGCGTCCGTAAACAATTGACATTTTTTACTTCTTTTCAAAAACCGTGAACTTAGCAAAAACAGTCAAATTTAAGGTAAATTTTACAAATCTTCTTAGTATAGGAAGCACTGAGAAACAAATGGTGAGCATGATTATAAAAATTGTGAATTGCATGTCCCTGGGTCTCACGGTTTGACCCTGGGGGATGCGGCCTATAAAAATTTAAAGCAACCTTTAAAAATCTTATAATTATTATTGGAAGCATTTAGAAATAAATTGTGAGCATGATTATTGATGCCTATGGGTTCTTTCTATAATTTGTGAATTTCATGCCCCTGTGTTTCATGGTATGTGCCCTGGGGAATGGGGCCTATAAGAGAAAATGACAAAAAAAAAAGTTATTTCTTATGACTGAATAAGCTTATGTAAATGTTTTTTGTATGATTTGTTGTTGCTGACATGAAGGTTAATACCTATGTGAATTTTAAATGCGAAAGAGAATGACAAAAAACTGTCGTATCTGATGACTGAATAGACTCATTGAATAGTTTTTGGTGTGATTTGTTGTTGCTGACATGAAGGTTAATACCTATGTGAATTTTAAATGCGAAAGAGAATGACAAAAAACTGTCGTATCTGATGACTGAATAGACTAATTGAATAGTTTTTGGTGTGATTTGTTGTTGCTGACATGACGGTTAATGCTTACATTTTAATGAGTGACCCCTCACCCTGTAACCTTAGGCCTGTGCCAAAACAATCAAATTTAAGGTCAACTTTAAAGATATTCATCTTATTATAGGAAGCAATGAAAAACACACTGCAAGCATAGTTAATGAGACCTATGAGTCTGTCATATAAATTGTGAATTTCATGCTCCTTGGTATCATGGTTTAATCTTTGGCATGGGTGCTATACTTTACTAAATATATATAAGAGAAAATGATGTGATTTGTTGATGCAGGTGTGGCATTCAAAATCAATGTTTAGCTTTTTGCCACTTCCTGAAGGCAAAAGTTTCAAATTCAAGGCTGAGTAAAGTGCCTTAATTTGTGTTTTATATGCATCCTGAAAATTATGTTTGAACACCATGAGTTGAGTATGAGAATGTTTTATAATCTCAGGGCCAAATCTGTCTACGAGTAACATGGGGGTCTACATTGTTTGGCTCTTGGTTGGCAGTTCATTTTTATAATGATAATGAACAAACCAGATCAATCAGCAACAAAAAATCAGGAAGTTAACCCTTTACTCCATAGAAACGCGTTTTCCCACACCAATCACAGAAGGCCTTTGAAAACAGTGCAGGAAGAGTTCAGATTGCTCGTAACGAGCAATCTGAACACTTCCTGCACTGTTTTCCACTCTGTGAGCTAATATAAACATAATTCACCCATTGCTGATATGTGGTGAATTAATGCTTTCAATATTAGAGGTGTCCAAAGGCGTCTTTATGAAGTAAAGGGTTAAGGGGTGGGTTGAAATTCCTTGTATACACTTAACTTTTTATATTATGACATTTATTGCAGAAACCTAAGTGCAAACAGTCTCACTACTCTTCCTACAAATGTCTTTGAGAGGCAGACGGTACTCCAAGTGTAAGTTTGACCATTTTGTGACGTTTTATTATGATTTTCATTGGATGGTGTGAACCCTTTAGATCACCCAATACATTTAGTTATTTGTTTATTTACAACTTGTCTCAGCATCACAGTGTGAATGTTCAAGAGGCCTCACCTTTATTGCAGATATTTTTTTTAAATCTTATCAGTAAAACTATATTTATATCAAATGTCATATATTATGGGTATTCTGCTCAATAACTTTTGTTTCATAAGTGTAAATTTCTTTGATTTTGTTGACCAAATACTAAATCGTGTAGGCGATAAAGTCACTCATTGGTCAGTATCGTGTTATGGTAAAACATTGGCGAATAAAACGGAAAATTGCAACCAGTATATTAACATATTTTTCATGAATAAGATAAACTACAAGTACTGGATCAGAATTATCTTTGATTGTGACGTTTCTCTTTGTGGTTCAATAAACTTTCCATCATTTACTGTACAGAAAGTTATAGGTGATGCAGCTTTAATAGTGAAAAGAATACAACTTGTAACAGCAGAGTGTATTCTTATTACCAGTTTTTATTTACCACACTTTTTTGATAACATAAAGTCAAAAATCATTTCCCTCTCAATGCTGGGATCATGGGCTTAAGTCTGTTTGGCACCAGAAACTTTGTGAGAAAGTTGTCCAGTTAATAATTGAATGAAAATAGATCTATTCAGATTTATTCTGTAGTCCTCCACCTCCATAAAAATGGATACCAATATAACCTGTATTGTTAATGTTGTAGCCAGACATTCAAGATCAAGGAGGTTATTTCCCAAATGCCCCCGCCGCGGCCCAAGGATTTTTTAGTTTTAGGTTCATTTCCTGTTGTTTAAGACTAAATATTGACCATATTTTCCATTTTTAACTCATCTGAGCTATTCTATTCTGTTGTCCACAGTCTGTCATACGTCATCTTTTGTATGTCATCTGTTGTCCGTCCGTCCGCCTTCTTATATTTTTCTTTTTTCTCACAACATAACTAGACATTAAGCATGCTTTAATAACTTCTGAAAATCAATGGGGCAACCTGCCTCCTTAGACCAGCCTCAGTGTGGCTGTGATACTGATTGCAATGTCCGTCCGTCATCTTTTTTTGTTGTGTGCACTCTAGCACCCACATTTTTCACTGGATCTTCACTAAACTTATATAGTTGTTATATAACCATACTATCTCAGCCAAGTTCTTGAACTGGATAAATCAGATTATCAATATTAGAGGTTTGGCCCTTGAAACATAAAAAATTTGCACTGTTTGACCTTGTGTGCACTCTAGTACTCACATTTTTCATTTGATCCTCACCAAACTTGCAAAGTAGTTATATAACGATATAGTTATATAACTCAGACAAGTTCTTGACCTGGCCAAATCATATTATTAATGTCGGAGTTATGACCCATAAAACATTAAAAAATACATTATTTGACCTTGTGTGCACTCTAGCACCTGCATTTTTCATTTGATCCTCATTAAACTTGCACAGTAGTTATATAACCATAATATCTTGGACAAGTTTTTGAGTAATGTCTGAGTTATGACCCTTAAGTCGTCAAAAATTGCATTATTTGACCTTGAGTGCATCTAGCACTTGCAATTTTGATTTATTCTTTGACAGACTTACACAGTTGTTATGTAACCATAATATATTGAAGGAGTTCTTGAACTGGCCAATTAGATTAATATTGTCAGAGTTATGGTCCTTGAATTGTCAAAAATTGTAAATATTTGATGTTGTGTGCACTCTAGCACTCACAGTTACATAATTTTGATCTTCATTAGACTTACACAGTTGTTATGTGACCATAATATTTTGGACCAGTTCTTGAACTGGCCAATTGGATAATTAATGTTGGGTGTTATGGTCCTTGAATCAACTAAAATTGCATTATATGAATTTATGCACACTCTTGCACCTGCAAAATTGCCATCTTTGCCACAGATAAGCAATTTAGGGCCATTCTGGCCCTCGTGTTTATGTCATTGTATTGTGCAAAATGTAGCCTCAATAAGGATACAATAATTTATTGTCATGTGATTACGTAAGAGGGTTCCGGACACTGTGAACATGTGACTACAACTTATAAATAAGTTCAAGTTCAAGCCTATCTTCTTATATTTTTCTTTTTTCTCACAACATAACTAGACGTTAAGCATGCTTTAATAACTTCTGAAAATCAATGGGGCAACCTGCCTCCTTAGACCAGCCTCAGTGTGGCTGTGATACTGATTGCAATGTGCTAAAATGACATTAAAAAAAGCCCTAAAAATAATCTGATTTTTAAACATTCGAAAGTTATAATTATGAAACTGTCAAATCAAAATGTTATTTAGTCAATGACTGATGAAGAAAAATAATACGAACCATGGTTATTCCAAATGACGTATTAACCTTTTACTTCATATTGACACCTTTAAACACCTCTAATATAGAAGGCTTTTGAAAACAGTGTAGAACCAGTTCTGATTGCTTGTAACGAGCAATCAGAACAGGTTCTGCACTGTTTTCTGCTCTATCAGAAAAAATAGGTAAAATGTATCTATTCATGGAAATTGACTATGTGTGGCTTTTGAGTTTGGAAGTGCATATGGAGTTAAGAGTCCAGTTAAAATGCAAATGGAGTAAAGAGTCCAGTTAAAATGCATATGGAGTTAAGAGTCCAGTTAAAATGCATATGGAGTAAAGAGTCCAGTTAAAATGCATATGGAGTTAAGAGTCCAGTTAAAATGCATATGGAGTAAAGAGTCCAGTTAAAATGCATATGGAGTTAAGAGTCCAGTTAAATGCATATGGAGTTAAGAGTCCAGTTAAAATGCATATGGAGTAGAGAGTCCAGTTAAAATGCATATGGAGTTAAGAGTCCAGTTAAAATGCATATGGAGTAAAGAGTCCAGTTAAAATGCATGTATAGTAAAGAATTAACTAAGCATGATTAATATTTTGTTTCAGAGATTTAACCGACAATCCGTTTGTTTGTGATTGCAATGTACGGAACATGCTGTACGCCCTCGACTACGATGAAAACCAGGAAGTCCTGAGTAAAGATTCCACCACATGCACCGAGAGCGGCACCAACTATGTCTACTTTGACTGGGATGATGCCTCGTGCAGTATGTCAACTAATTATTTATCAACTTACAATTTCTTCTTACAAATAAATGGTCCTTCTTTGTTAAATTTTAGTAGCACCATTTGGTAATTTTTGAAGACCAGATGCGCCATTTAATCACTGAACATAAAACAGTCAATGGTCAAATGAGTGTTAGACACAAAAAGTGTCCTATTTTATAACTCTTTTTGAAATTTAATTTTTCAGACTCATTTTTTTTATATTTCATAAAATATTTCAAGTAATTGTTTATATGTATACAACCATGTACCTGTACTGAATTACTAGCAATCCTTGGCTCATGAGTTTGAATCCCTCCTTGGCCACAATCTACATGATGAATGATTTATGCATCTCATTGGAAAAGTTATCAGTTACATGCGGGTGTAATTGACTTCTTGTCAATTTTCCAGTATCCCAGGAAAGAGTGGTTAGGTTAACTGATCATCTGTAAGCCAAAGAGAATTAATATTGTGAAATTTCAAAAAGTGCTATGGTCACTATGAGCCAGTAGAGCATCCTCAGGCCATCTTGGGCTTCTTGTTACAGTTTCATTGAAAATAACTTTGAGAGAACAGTTAATGTTGAAACAGTTGCAATTTTTTTCTTTATAGTTGAAAATTTATATCTTTTATTTGAGTTATTATTTTTTTATTTGCAGCGGGCAACCTTGGGGACTCTTGCACGACAGTCACAGACTGCATGGTGCGCCATTCAGCTTGTACAGTAGATGTTTGCAGATGTGAGGTTAATTACTATGACAACAACAACCTGACGACTTATGGTGGACAATGTAAACCAAGTAAGTTATGTTCAGAAGAAATACTGCATATCTAAGTAATCACAAAAATACAAGGTCAATTGTGCTTCCATTTTCTTATTTTTGTATAAAGTCCTTTTTTCCATCATTTCTGTATCTGAGAGCACTATTTCATTATCAGTCACTTTACTTACCTCTTTCACTAAAATGTTTTTAAGTACTATTTCTTAAATAATATTTTTCCTATTGTAAATATTTAAGACTTTGAGTTACATTTGAACTTTTTTAAGCTTGAACTTGACGGGCCCGGGAATGTTCCATCGAAAGATCAGTTTTGGGACTAGAAATTATTTTTAAAAAGTCATTCCATCAGACATTCACATTTTATTTTTTAGTGTGGTGTAGTTAACATCAGTGCACTTTGCTATATTTCTCAGCATTTATTTTAATTGATGGTTTTGTCACTAAAATGTGTTTCTGATTTTGTGACTCAGGATTCAGATAAAAGCGAAAGGAATGCAGCACTTACAAGCAGAAGGCATGTAGAAAGATTGTAACTGCTTTACAGTCTTAAATTATTTTAAGTAAATAAGCGTATGCATAACTTATTCACCAAATTAATCAGTTTATTTACAGATAATGAATAACTGGTGTATATGATTCATCAAATCATTTAAATTATTCAAGTCCTGTAATCATCTGCTTTACTTGGATGAGATACAAGTGGTTAAAAATACACACCGCGAAAATAGACGTTAATTGTTTGTTTGTCCGTAAAAAGGTCCGAATTCAGTTAAATAAGCACCAAATATTTGTTTGAGCGAATAATTGAAAGTTCATAGTTCGAGCAAATAATAGTAAGTTCATAAAAAATATGTCCTGTGAAACTATTTATTTAGTTTGAATAATTGTGGTTCTAGTTTTCCACATTAGAACAACATAAAATATAGAGAAATTTAGTCATGACCAGACGACAGGTTAGAGTCCTGTGTTCCAGTTATCCTAGGTTGAGCCAACAAAGTTCAAATGTTATTGATACTAACTTTAATCAAGTTATATTTAGAGATAAATTTAGTTTACTGCACTTATGGCTGAACAGTCGTAATGTCTACCATATCATTTAAAACTTTGAGTTTATTTTAGCCCCAGTACCAGTTGGTACACTTCCATCTTTTATATTGGAGTGCATTGCCCATTGGAGGCATTGGTCCAGTGGTTGGGTATCAGATTCAGGTGTGAAGGATTATGGGTATGATTCTTCACCATGGCCATGTATGGTGTCTTCAAGAGCAAGATACTTTATCTGTATATGCTTATTACTAGTTCTACCGAGGATTACAGCATGATTGTAATCAAATGAAAATAAATAAGTTTAAATATTTTGTATTTTCTGACCAAGTACTTTTGGACTTTTTTTAAGAAATGTCTTTCACACACAATATAATTATAAACGTTTCTTTAAAGAATTGTTTCAAAACTGTAATGGTCATTGCCACCATGGATCAATTGGGACTTTGAGATTCCTTATATTAATTTAAATGGCAATTTTTTCATTAATGTCCTATTATTATTCCACCAACCTGTTATTTGCAGACCTCCTGACTATCCTTTTTTGGTGTGTAAGATATAATATTTGGGGTTTTCCATTGCCAAGTGGTAGGTCTTATCTCTGGGCCACGTGCCCCTCGCAGCTGAGATATCTGGTTTTGAGCCCAGAGCTCAGTTCAAAAAATGTTTTTATGAGAAAATTTGCCAGTTGTTTTTTATATAGAAAATGAGTGTGAAAAGACAGTATTGAACAGAAAAACATGGAACAGAAAAACACACACCTTATTTTAGTGTTTTGTTAAAATAGAGAGGAAGAATGAAAATAAAAAAAATAAAAATTTATATTAATGTTACTCTTTAATCTTGTTTTTTACACTTTATTTAATTATAATATATTAGTTGCTATACAACAGTGTACTTGAGTTTTACAAACATAGAAAATGTGTTTAATAATGTTCATTTCCATGTAAAAAACACAAAGGCAATATGTTGTGTGTGTTTTTTAAACATATTTTCTTGCAATATATCATGCTTAGATTTACTCACTCAGTGCTTATTTCTGTAAGAATATTTATTAAAACATTTCAAAATAATGCATAAAAAAAAACTGTTTGCATCATGTGCTGCAAACTGCAATAAACAGCTGTTTGTATTATGCACTGCAAACTGCAATAAACAATTGTTTGCATCATGTACCACAAACTGCAATAAATAACTGTTTGCATCTTGTACTGCAAACTGTACTAAATTGCCTTAATCTTTGTTTCTCATTTATGCACAACTTTTACAATCTTTGCAAAATTTAATACTACAATTGAAATAATAAAAAGATTATTCACGAAATTCAACTCTTATAAACCATAGACTTTGTGAGTCATCTTTTTATATTATCAGAAATCTCGTATCACACATCCTTTGTGTATATTTAGGGCCGTTCTAAAAATATATGTGTTTGCTATGTTCAGACCTATATACCCTCTCACATTGTAGCTATCCAAACTGTTTTATTTACTTCAAAAGCATTGTTTCTTTTATTAATTTTTCATTCATTTGATTAATTTTTATTCAAAATGACAGAACAAAATTAATATCTGACTAAATAAAGCTATCTGGCTACCTACATAAAAACAGAGCAGAGCAAACACACATTTTTTTAAGGATGGACTTACTATAAAAATCTGTTTATCAATACTACACCACTTTATGTAACTGCCAACTTTTTAGCATATTCGTAAAGCAATAATGAAGAAGAAATCATTTGTGGAGCACATGGTCCAGTGGTAGAGCATAGAACCCAGGATCAGAGGGTCGTGGGTTCAATCCTCCCCCACAGCTATGTGTGGCGTCCTTGAGTTAAACACTTTTTTCTACATATGCTTAGTACTGGTTTTACCTAGGAAGACTTCAAGCATGAAATGTATAAGTTATGATAACTTGTTTCTAAAGGAAAATGTATAAGTTTAAAATTATAAAAATCATTCTTTTAAACATTTATGTCAGTACTTTGTTTTGTATAAAATTTAAAACAATGAAATGGTGATAGTTTGCAGTTACATTTTTCAAATTTTGTATGATAATATTATGCACTTCTAACCTTACAACTTTATTTTATTATTTTATTTCCTGCACACTTCCTTTGGCTAACATCACGTGCACTTTTACAGAGGTTCAACTGGACTATCCTTGTGATATAGATGATGCTTGCGAAACTCTCAACGCTGAGTGCAAAGTCTCGGCAACCAGCACAAGAACAGATAAAAATTGTTTCTGTGAAAATAGTTTCTATGACGATACTCCACTCTTCTTGGGTGGTTTATGTTTACCTCGTAAGTTATTTATCTGAAAAATAAATGTGGTGCCGACTTGTCATGTATCTTTATTTTGTGCTGGCATAGATTCTTAAATCTACATTGCAATAAGATTGATCTGATGCGAGAAAGACTATCACTCCGCCCACTGAACATGTGGCGTTGTTTGTCCAAGTAAATACAATGTAATACAATGTAGTGTTTATATTTAATTTGAGATGGTTTGCCTCGGTTTGCTTGTCTAAGGAAAATGGCAAGGTAGTAACCAGTATTGATCGCTGAAAGAAGACTATTGACTCGTTTGATTCAGACAACTGTGCCTAAGTTCGATATTTGCTAATGCAGTTAAATTGTATTGGAGTATTATGGCCTCTTTTTGCTTAATTTTGGTGAAATACTTGATTACAATCAATATGTATGGAATATAGAAAGCCATCGGGTCAAAATTCTTCTTATTAAATTCTTAATGCTAAATTACAAATGTTCAATTGAATATGCGTAATGTTTAATTCTTTATTCTTATTTCTTAGTTCTAAATGATTAATTCAAAATCTGCCATGCCAAATGCCTGATTCTAAATTCTTGACTATCATTTAGATACTATTTTATTCTTTATTTCTTTTTCTTAGTTCTTATTGTTTAATTCTTAATACCGAAAGTGTAATGTTAAATCCACAGCACCCTCTGTTATCAAAATATGAAAATGTAATTTGAAATATTGAAGTTGCTTTTAAATTTAGCTAAAATTCTTGCATCTCACAATTCATAGCTAGTTCTATTTTTGTTCGCAACACAGAAATAGCAATTGGTTTCCAGTAATGCGTCCAAATGAACTAAATAGAACCGCATCACAAATGCTTGCAAAACACTAACCAAAATGTACGATGGCACCATTTATTAGGCCTGCTATACCTGCTTTAGAATGGAAGAAAATATGGAAACAAGATGCTCTAGAGCTTTATATACACGTTGGAGAAAAGTAGCTGATGTGCTTGGTTTGTACATTTCTATGAATCCATTTCGTCGTTAATTCCCAGGGGTGTAGCTTCTATGTAAAATGTAGGAAGAAAAAAAACAGGCCCATGCCTGCTGTACCTACATGTAACTATGCTGGTGATTCCCAGATATTTATACAAGCAGTAACCCAGCTCAAATTATGTTACTGATAATTTATATATCTTCCCGATTGCCCCTGTCAGGGATCTAGATGTTGACACACGTCAGCTTACAAGAATGAAAATAATAAAAGCTTAAAGGTAGAGTCATGTTTTAACTGCTTGGTTGAACTTGGGGCATTTAGTGTCACCATATTGACAGGAAAAGAATTCCAATGTCGAATGGTGCGTGGGAAGAAGGATTATTTGTAAAAATCTGAGCCAGTCTGAATTTGATGGTTGGCAATTGAATGAGGTAAATGACTGGATCTTTTAGTTGGGATGAGACCATTTTCAGGTGGGATTAACACATCTTCGTTATGAGAGATGTAAGATAACATAATCAGTCTCTGGTCCATGCGATGGAGGTTAAGGCATCTCCATTTTAATTTACTGAGTATATTTGTGACACTTGGATGCATCTGAAGTCATTCATCGCCCAGCGAGCAGCCCGTCTCTGGACATTCTCAATTAAACTTTACTCTATAGATACGTGTTTTTCCGCACCAATAACAGAAGGCCTTTGAAAACAGTGCAGGAAGAGTTATGATTGTAATGAGCAATCTGAACACTTCCTGCACTGTTTTCCAATCTGTCAGTTAATATAAACATATTTCACCAAAAAATTCAAAAGCCTTTTATATTAGAAGTGTCCTCTAGGCGTCTATATTAGAGGTGTCCAAAGGCGTCTACCGGTATATGAAGTAAAGGGTTAAATTACTTATTCAGTTGGAATTTCTTGTGATCATCTAATTGTGATAGTCCTCAATGTTAATGATTTTATGAGGATTGAGGACATTTGTGTTGATAGCTCTGGGGAGAGCACTCTCCTTGCTAGTTCAGGGTCCTGGGTTTGGTTCCTAATCCAGTCACTTATATCTAAGTCTGTTCTATTGGAAAATACCACTCATTGGTGTTCATTTTTTTCTCTATCAATCATATGGTAGCATGCATTTTAAAAAGAATAAATTTAAGAGTGGATTAGTGGTCCAGTGGTTAAGACCTTGGACTGCGAACCCAGGTTATAGGTTCAATCCCCCACTCTTTCGGAATATTCAGATCCTATGTATCAGTGCTTAACACCAGGCATGTAAAAGAACCAGGAAGGTTACAAAAATTGTCTTCTGTATCTCTCTACACTATCCTCCAAAAATCTAAAATTTTTATTACTCTTCTTGAGGTGTTGCCCATGTGGGCAACCGGGGGCGACGACAAATAAAATTATCATCATCTTCAAGAATTAAAATTATTAACAAACTGGGATAAAAAAATGGAGCTTGGTTGCTGCTTGAATTTATAGATGGAAATTAATGGTGGAATGGATTTGTATAAAATATAGAAATGTACCAACCAAGCATGTCGGCATCGTTTCTCAAAAGCTCAAGAGCTTCTATTTTTCAGTGTGTCTTCCATTATCCCAGGTAAAAAATGTCAGGTAAATGATGCTATTATACATTTTGACCAGTGTATTTCAGGCATTTGCCAGCAATGCAGTTCGGTTCGGAGTTTTACCCATTCAGTTACCACAAGGTACGCAATCGGAGTTAATGATGCCATCTAGGGAAACACATTCAGCTTTACCCGATAGCGCCCTCTATAATTAAAATATGAAAATGTAATTTGGAATATTGAACATTGCAATTAAATTTGGCTAAAATTCTTGCATCTCACAATTCATAGTGGGTTCTATTTTCGTTCGCAAAACAGAAATAGAAATTGGCCAAAGAATTACAGATTACATATTACGAATTAAGAGTTTAGCAGTTTTGACAAACACATGAAGCATAGAATTAATCAATAAATTGCGGTTAGAAATTAAGAAAAAAGCACTATACAAATTGTATACAAATGAATCAGTTAGAATAAAAAATTACACATTAAACATTATTCAATTGAAACTTTGTAATTTAGCATTAAGATTTTAACAAGAAGAATTTTGACCATGATGGTATTCCATAATGAAAGGCTCTTTGTATCAGTATTCAGTGTGTAGCTGTATCCTTATGAAATACAGATCAAGTTTGATGTCTGTTATTATTGGTCAAATTTTACAGGAGTGCCTTCAGGCATTTTCAAATAGCTGATCGAATCTTTGTTTCTTAGTTCTTGATAAAACAAAGTATTTTCTGTCATGATGATTCTTTAAAAATACTCAACCACAGTCTCTGTGATTGATATATGACATCATTGTCAATCATTTCTCACCGCTGATTCAAGTGGGAAAGTTATCAGTTGCTTGTGAAGATGTGTGTGCTAGTGTACTGGTTAACCTTTTAGGATCCCAGGAAACAGTAGTGTGAGAATTTAGATAGGATCTCTTATAAAAAAAAAAAAAAGAGGAGTGGGTAAAAATATTGTAGGAATATTTTCACCTGTCCGCTTCATCAGTTGGAATTTCAAAAATATATATATGTAAAAGAAATATTATAGATGTAATATGGCCAACAAAATGTCCTCTCTTAAACCAAACTCAATAATGGTTCTACCCAATTATGCTTGACTAAATGACTTGTTCAAAGCACGAGCGTAAATAAAAACTGAAACTTGACTTGGTTCTACCAAGAATAATAACTCAAGAGCAATTTGCAAAAACTCTGAGCCTTCTTGTTACTTAGTAAATTACATGTACATGTCGTAAAAATATAAAAGAGATAACTTTGATGTCATTTATTGCCATAAATTTTTTTTTTCATATTTTTAACTTAATAATCTCTTGTATAAATGTTATTGAACCAGTTTTATGTTAATACTAGTTTCATTATTCTCCAGTGGAGGCGTAAGACAGAAAGGCTGATGAAATAGCACAACCATTTATTTTATATTTTTGAACAGAGCTTAGTCTAGGAGGTGAATGTACGATGAATTCTATGTGCAAGACAGTAAATGCTGAATGTTCCGGTGGATTTTGTACTTGTCTGCAACCATATTATCCTGGCTACAATGACAGTTCAGAAGGCCAAGAATGCTATCCAAGTAAGTGTGTTACTGAGTCATAATGCTTGTAATAAATAGTACAATAAATTAGTATATTGTTGTATCGTGTAATGCGTGCAATGACTGGACATGGACACCGGCCTATATTGTATAAGTCATATTCACATACATCCTTTAATTGATCAGTTGGAAATGATGTTAAGTAACATAATGTATAGTTATTTATATTATCAATTTTCATTATGTAGAATGATCGTATCACCATTTTCATTATCGGTTTTCATTATGTATAATCCAACAGTTCTCATTATCAGTTTTCATTATGTAGAATCAAACCCTTCTCATTATCAATTTTCATTATGTATAATTGAAGGACCATTTTCATTATGTAGAATCGAAGGCCAATTCTCCTTATCAGGTTCATTTTGTAGAATGGAAGGACCATTTTCCTTGTCAGTTTTCATTATGTGGAATCGAAGGACCATTCTCCTTATCAGTTTTCATTATGTATAATTGAAGGACCATTCTCATTATCAGTTTTCATTATGTAAAATCAAACCCTTCTCATTATCAGTTTTCATTATGTATAATCAAAGGACCATCCTCATTATCAGGTTCATTGTGTAGGATTAAACCCTTTTCATTATCAGTTTACATTATGTATAATTGAAGGACCATTCTCATTATCAGTTTTCATTATGTAAAATCAAACCCTTCTCATTATCAGTTTTCATTATGTATAATCGAAGAACCATTCTCATTATCAGATTCATTATATAGAATCAAACCCTTCTCATTATCAGTTTTCATTATGTATAATTGAAGGACCATTCTCATTATCAGTTTTCATGATGTAGAATCAAACCCTTCTTATTATCAGTTTTCATTATGTAGAATCAAACCCTTCTCATTATCAGTTTTCATTATGTAGAATCGAAGGACCATTTTCATTATCAGGTTCATTATGTAGGATCAAACCCTTCTCATTATCAGGTTTCATTATGTAGAATGAAAGGACCATTCTCATTATCAAGTTCATTATTTAGAATCAATCCCTTCTCATTATCAGATTTCATTATGTAGGATCAAACCCTTCTCATTATCAGGTTTCATTATGTAGAATAAAAGGACCATTCTCATTATCAGGTTTCATTATGTAGAATGAAAGGACCATTCTCATTATCAGGTTTCATTATGTAGAATGAAAGGACCATTCTCATTATCAAGTTCATTATTTAGAATCAATCCCTTCTCATCAGATTTTATTATGTAGGTTCAAACCCTTCTCATTATCAGGTTTCATTATGTAGAATGAAAGGACCATTCTCATTATCAGGTTCATTATGTAGAATCAAAAGATCTTTTCCATTACCAGTTTTCAGTATGTACAATTGAATTGATTGATTGATTATTTAGCATCATTTTTATTCCATCGAGGGCTAACAGATAAAGCTGTTTCCTGGGATCCTGGAAGTTTAACCTGTACTTGAGTGCACCCCATCTCTGCAAGAAACTGATAACTTTCCCACTTGAATCAGCAGTGAATGACAAATGATAGTAAGATACAATGTTGTATATCATCCATCATGGAGATTGTAGCTGGGCAGGATTCGAACTCACAACCCCTGGATTGATGTCAGACGCGCTAATAATTTAGCTAATTAGGCCCTGCGTAGAATCGAAAGATCTTTTTCATTACCAGTTTTAGTGTATACACATGAGTTATAAAATACATTTCAGAAATTGCATTACATGCATCATGCAATGAAACATACCAATGTGCCTCTGACAATGCTGAGTGTTCTTCAAACATCTGTGCATGTTCAGCAGGATATTATGATGTTGACGGAATAGGAGAATGTAAAGGTGAGTTTATGATTCTTGTATTTCAACTTTTAGACTTGACCCTGGGTGGTCATTTTCTGAATTAAGGAATTGTATCGCTATAGTTCATAAAATATTTAAAGATTGTCCAATTGCAGCTTTTTTGTTTGCCTTTTTACAAGATTTCAAAATTATTTCTGCATAGACATAACCAGCTTCTATAAAATTTTATTGAGAAACCTTTTATGATATAACGTTCAAGTTTAAATGTGTACCCAGTTTTCACACAACCCTAATTCCATGCACTTTGTGAAGATCCGTTAATATGCACCAGTACTTAAGTTTTCATGAATTGACCAGTTCATGCAACAAGACCAAACAACACAGCTGCAGAAAATTTGAATAAAAGTTATTTCATTACAACTACAAATCATATGTTATGAAAAATAAAGCAAATACTTTATAAGCTCTTTCATCACTTTTAAACAATCTACCAAAAAATATGTTGTTCTTTCAGTGATTAATAAAAAATGTTCATTTGTTCCCTGGAATCTGATGAAAACTAAATCATGTGAAAGAATTTCCGAAAACAGTACCTTCATTTGTCAATGAACTGTACAGGAAGTGGTAGAATGCTTTTTCCGAAATAAGCTGATACTTGCATAGATACACATTTACTTATATAACCATATTTTAAATAGTAATAAAGTTTTTCTAAAATATACGTAAATATGATTTGTAGGTGTGTGATGATGAAAATAATATCAAATTCCAAAAATGGTAATTTATATTTCATCACTATAAAAATTGTAAAATGTTTCTGTGTTCTATATTGATATCCTGAAGTATGATAATTTAAAAAAAAAAAAGTTTATCATTTTAAAGATGATTTAAATTTATGCATGAATTCTGAATAAGAATATGCTTTCAATAAGACATTCAGCATGCAATAAATACAAAACAGTGTACGTTCGAAAAATGGATGTTTGTTGAGTGTGTGAAAACTGGTAACACCAGAATACTTGTACATTATTGTCTAGGAAAACAGTGTTACTATCGAAATATTATTATCCGATCAGAATTGTCAGCAGCTTTATTTAGTAAGATTTAAAGGTAGTATAGCAGGAAAAAGTGCCGTAAATGTCTTTAAAAATGGAGACAATGCATCTCATGATCATAAATAAATAAAGTATAACTGTTTTGGTATATAAAATCTACAAAAACATGACAAAAACGATGTTTTAATCGGAGTGGTCAACTTGAAACAAAATCACCAATAAATACTGTGAAACCATTAATATTCATGGGGTACTAATTTTCGATAATTTTGTGGGGGACCTAAACAACAAAATCAAACACCCACAAGCTTAGTTTACGCAATTATGTAATGTTGTCAATATAAATTACCTCTAGTGTTTCCATATGCCTACATGCATTGCATTGTGGTAAATTATCTTTCGTTATATTGCATCAATATTTTCAAATATATGGTGATACATTTTTAATAAATAAAAGAAACAAATCTCTTAAAAGACGTAGCACATATATAAACTGTTCATTATCATCATGTGATGAAGCACTACTGTTATGTACAGCAGGCCTGCTTTCTGAAATCCTTTCTGGATTAGATCTCCTCTCTTCTTGTTTGCATAACAATTAGTTCAATATCATACTTGTATATATTCTTGGATACTAATTGGTATGTGTCAATTCTTAATTGGCACAGTGGGGTGCGTTAAACCTTGATGCGTGACGTGTATATTACAGCAAAGGTTAATAACTGGAATGCACTATGCAATGTCGATTTAACTGGATGTGGAAAGTTAAAAATTGTTGGGAGTTTTTTTAAATTGGTTTTCAATGAATTTAAGCCCCCACGAATATGTCTTTGAAGTGGAAACCACCAATTTAATACCCAAGAAAATAAATGATTTCACAGTATAAAATAAACAGCACTTAAATACTGCTTAATGACCTTCACATCATCATTTTGACCCTTTTTAAGATGAAACAAATTCTACTGTATGTAAACCAGTATGACAGATAAAATGAAATGAATTCAAATCATGTAATGCATTTAATCAGTTCATTCTTTTGACATGTAAGTATATATGCAAGGCATAATATATTGGGAAAAAATGTTTTTAGCCAGTTTTAAAATTTTTAAAAATCCTGATATACCTTCTTTAACATTATTACTTGAATCTAATTACAATCTATATCATTCATTGCTCTCAATGTGGTCTTTCTTTTTAATACTTAACTCTGCTTTTTTCAGTAATTTGATAATATTATGTAATCAGTAAATTTTGTTATTTGATTTAATTTCTTATTCACATTACTGCTTCAGCATGCTTTATATATGTAAGCATAATTAAAGGACAAAAAAGTAATCCATTCTATTAACTAGTAATAGACTGAAAGAATAAACTGTTAACCTCCAGACAAAATTTGATGCACTTTTTTTACATTTCTTTGCTTAAAGAGGCCTCACCGATATCGCCAATATTCTTTTCAATCTTTAAGCAGTAAAACTGCACATTTATGTCAAACATCACCTATTATGGATATTCTGTTCAGTAATTGGAAAAATCTTAAATTTTATTGACCAAATACTAAATCGCTTCCCGCGATAAAGTCGCTCATTGGTCAGTAGCGGGTAATGCTAAAACATTGGCAAATAAAAACTGAAACTTGTGTATTAACTAATTTATCATAAATAAGATAAACTATAAGGGCAGAATCAACAATTATCTTCGAATAGTACCTTCCACCATTTACTGAACAGAAAGTTACAGGTGATGCATCTATACAATGCCAATGATATACAAACCAATGGTTCTAGGTAAAGTTGATGTAATAGCTTTATTATGTGTTATTAATAATATTAATTAAAGGAGATATGACAGGTTTAGGTTGAAACCTGGAAATGCTATATTTGCCACCCTGTTAAAGTTGATACTGTGTTTTGTAAATAGAAACAGATGGACTCATAGAAGTTATAGAAATGATCCAACACCGTTATAAGCGTTCCTACTTCTCGTATACGACTGGTACAGGTGAAAAAAATAGTAATAAGTCATGGCATGGTGAAAGTTTTGTTACAGATGGTGAAAGTTTTGATACAGTTGGTGAAAGTTTTGATACAATTGGTGAAAGTTTTGATCCAGTTGGTGAAAGTTTAATAAAACAGCTATTTTTCACACGCATTTTATTTTTGTTACCTTAGTGAAGGGGTTAAAGATATGGTAGGTAAGCAGCCAGTAATACCTACTGGTCAAGGGAGAGTAATCTGTAATACCTACTGGTCAAGGGAGAGTAATCTGTAACATTGATTATTTGTTTTATGTGGGTTGGGTACAGGAAGAAGTGTTTTAATTGTGACAATGTGATTGAATTCTGCTCTTTATACATGTAATTAATGCAATATTCACCCCCACCACCAATTTGCTTTTCTTCATAAAAGTGGTTAATTGGTCATTACTTTTACAAATTAGGTAGATAAAAATATAATTGAGCAGTGCCTGACACAATGCAAATATTTTATTACTATACATAAAACAGTTTCAGAATAAAGAAAACAATCAGTATTACACAAATTACTATGGCAAATAAAACAATGCTTTGTTTACTGTGTCCTGGCCAGCCCTAGATAACTGTCATAATAGGCCAAATAAAACAATGCTTTGTTTACTGTGTCCTGGCCAGCCCTAGATAACAGTCATAATAGGCCAAATAAAACAATGCTTTGTTTACTGAGTCCTGGCCAACTCTTGATAACTGTCATAATAGGCCAAAATAAAACAATGCTTTGTTTACTGTGTCCTGGCCAACTCTAGATAACTGTCATAATAGGCCAAAATAAAACAATGCTTTGTTTACTGTGTCCTGGCCAACTCTAGATAACTGTCAAAATAGGCCAAATAAAACAATGCTTTGTTTACTGTGTCCTGGCCAACTCTAGATAACTGTCATAATAGGCCAAATAAAACAATGCTTTGTTTACTGAGTCCTGGCCAACTCTTGATAACTGTCATAATAGGCCAAATAAAACAATGCTTTGTTTACTGTGTCCTGGCCAACTCTAGATAACTGTCATAATAGGCCAAATAAAACAATGCTTTGTTTACTGTGTCCTGGCCAACTCTAGATAACTGTCATAATAGGCCAAATAAAACAATGCTTTGTTTACTGTATCCTGGCCAACTCTAGATAACTGTCATAATAGGCCAAATAAAACAATGCTTTGTTTACTGTGTCCTGGCCAACTCTAGATAACTGTCATAATAGGCCAAATAAAACAATGCTTTGTTTACTGAGTCCTGGCCAACTCTAGATAACTGTCATAATAGGCCAAATAAAACAATGCTTTGTTTACTGTGTCCTGGCCAACTCTAGATAACTGTCATAATAGGCCAAATAAAACAATGCTTTGTTTACTGTGTCCTGGCCAACTCTAGATAACTGTCATAATAGGCCAAATAGAACAATGCTTTGTTTACTGTGTCCTGGCCAACTCTAGATAACTGTCATGATAGGCCAAATAAAACAATGCTTTGTTTACTATTTCCCGGCCAACCCTTTAAAATTCTTTGACTCAATATATTTTTTTTATCTAAAAGAAGAAAGCATAATTGTATCATTTATCATGGTGCAGGTGGATTTTAAGATGTTCCAATCACTTTAGTCTGTACCTTTGTTTTCATTTTATTGCCGATACAGATGCCATGGTGATGTTGATTCATAACGAGACTTAAATATCAGAGTTGTACTCTGTATTTATACAATGGGTTATTTATTGTCTTTCTGCAACAATTTAATTTAAAACAAGTGTTAGAAAAAGAACTAATAAAGAAAGAGAAATAAAAAGTTGACCTACCTTTTTTTGCCTGGAATAACACATTTTTGTTTTTTTATTTGGCCTTTCTGACCAACATAGTTTATATTCTCAATACTGAATCAAACACTTCATGATGTACAGTTAGTCCCCTCCCTAGACATTAATAATAGCAGTAACAACAGCCCCAAACTTCATTGTTTTTCATGTCTCATTACACAGTTGTGCCCCTTTTTTTGTCTGAGTAACAGGATTTATGGTATGCGCTTAAAAACAAATCCTATGTAGTTTGGTTCAATTTCAAAGTGGTTTATAGGTGCTGTGATTTCTTGCTGCAGGTGAGTAGAGCAGAAGCCGACATTGCATATATTGTAATAAGACATCACTGAGGTGTTAAAAAAGTGATTTTTTTTTAGTTTTTTAACAGATAGATGTATTAATGTGAGCATTTAAAAACAAGTCATTCATTTTATATATATGTGGATACATTCCTGATGTGGAAAAAAAACACTTTTTCTATGTGGAATTTTTGTGAAGTGAGACCTGGAATATGGACACCCTGTACTTTGTGCACCTACTGTTTGTGGGGTGTCATATAGATATCCCTCTTTCATCCACATGCAACTTTGGAAGTTTAGATGTTTTAAGTTTGCTTATTTTATGATGAAGACAAACGATTCTTGATCATTTTTGTCACCTGGTTTTCTAAAAGCAAACATCTGGGATAATCAAGATTGGTCAGCCATTATTGTAAGACAGACAACTAAATGAAACAGACTGACCATTTTACAAGTAGAAAGTTCCCTGCTGGTAGCATTGGCCAGGAAGGTCATTTGTAAAGAAAGTCTGATAGCTACCTAATCATGATTATTAATTTATTTTGTTCATTTATTCCAATTTCTTTGTGTAATCTTTTATAATATATGAATAGTTCCCTTGAAAGCAGAGCATATAGAAGTACAGACAGCCATTTATTTACATGATGGCATTTCCTTTACATTTTTCATATGAATATTTGTACAATAAAAAAGTAGTCTCATGTATGTTGATATGTACAATAGAAAAGCAGTGTCATGTATTTTGATATTTGTACAATAAAAAAATAGTCTCATGTATTTTGATACATGTCATTAGTCAGGGAATTAATTTAAATTACATTTTCATATTTTCGGATTCTCAGGCTGAACTGCTGTTTCCCTTTTATGTTAAACAGTGTTTTGTAAATGCGTTACATATCCAAAGTTTGTATTTTTTGGTAAATTACATTTCTTCCAGGTATTACTTAAATAACATATTTAGAAGTAACATGAAAGTGGAATAAAAAAAAATTATGAAATTCATTGAATTTGGCATTTACTTGGACTTAGAATTTCCCACATGTAGTTTTAAATGTATGCTTGAGGCAAAAAGTCTTGTCTTCAATCATTTATTTGATTTTTATTATTCTTACCAACAATATCAAATTTATATATATTTATGTATCTGTTTTCAATTAGTGCAGATATTTGTGTTTAAGTTCACTGGATAAGATTTTAAGCCTTTTGCCATTCCTTCATAAACTTATTGTTATCAGTTTATTTATAACTACGGTATGCTATGTAAATAGCACCATTCTTTCTAAACATGTGAACCTAGCCAGCGGCGGATCCAGGATTTCAGTTGAGAGGGCGAGTACTTAGGGGTCGCAACACAAAATATGAAAGGGTGCACATGTTTTTTTTAGTGGATGTATTCTAGTGAATTTAAATAAAATATTGTGTGGGGTTAGTGGATTGGGTACCCCCCTTTTTTTTTTAAAGAGTAGATCGGCCATTGCTAGCTACTTTATTATTTCAACTACCAATGTAATGTATTGTCTTTTTTTCTGGCACTAATTATGAATTTTGTCACTAACTCACTATTAGTTGCAAATCGTCGCTACCAACGAGATGCTCCGGCAATAAACCCCTTATGTCTAAAATACTTGCATGGGCATAGAGGTGTTGTGAGTCCAACCTGTGGTAAGTCATGAACTGCTAGTCCTTCAATATAGCTAGTTGCAGCTTACCATTGTATACTGATGGGAGAAGGAAGTGCTTTTTTTTTTTTTTTAATTTCACCACAGTAATAAAACATACTATTTGTTCAGTCTCACTTTAGGACATGCATTCTGTTTATTTACCTATCACAAAACATAATGAATATTATACCATCTATCTTGAAACTACCTTTATAAAAAAATCATCACACAGAAATAGCTCAACAAAATGATTTTTCATATAGTATTAACTCATTGAAAACATCTTAACATTGAATAATTAGTTCAATAGAATAATCCTTCACACATAACTAGCTTCACTTAAAACAAAGCTACTGTTATGACATTCAAACAAACTAGCTCATTTAATGTTTGTTCACATAGTAATGAATCAGTGTAACAATCCTTCACAGAGAATAAGCTTAACAGAATATTCCTTCACAGAGAACAAGCTTAACAGAATATTCCTTCACAGAGAATAAGCTTAACAGAATATTCCTTCACAGAAAATAAGCTTTACAGAATATTCCTTCACAGAGAATAAGCTTAACAGAGTATTCCTTCACAGAGAATAAGCTTAACAGAATATTCCTTCACAGAGAACAAGCTTAACAGATTATTCCTTCACAGAGAACAAGCTTAACAGAATATTCTTTCACAGAGAATAAGCTTAACAGAATATTGCTTCACAGAAAACAAGCTAACAGAATATTTCTTCACAGAGAATAAGCTTAACAGAATATTCCTTCACAGAGAATAAGCTTAACAGAATATTCCTTTACAGAGAATAACCGTAACAAACTATTCCTTCACAGAGAACAAGCTTAACAGAATATTCCTTCACAGAAAACAAGCTTAATAGAATATTCCTTCACAGAGAATAAGCTTAACAGAATATTCCTTCACAGAAAATAAGCTTAACAGAATATTCCTTCACAGAGAATAAGCTTAACAGAATATTCCTTCACAGAAAATAAGCTTTACAGAATATTCCTTCACAGAGAATAAGCTTAACAGAATATTGCTTCACAGAAAATAAGCTTTACAGAATATTCCTTCCCAGAGAATTAGCTTAGCAGAATATTCCTTCCCAGAGAATAAGCTTAACAGAATAGTCCTTTATGAAGAATAAGCTAAACAGAATATTCCTTCACACAGAAGAAGCTTAATGGAATATTCCATCACTTTATGGAATATTCATTCATACTTAGTGGAAACTTTCTTCACAGAGAACAAGCTTAATTGAATATTCCTTTACACTTTATGGAATATTGCTTCACCCTTAATGGAATATTCCTTCACAGAGAACACACTTAATGGAATATTCCTTCACAGAAAACAAGTTGAACAGAATAGTCCTTTATGTAGAATAAGCTTAACAGAATATTCCTTCACAAGAAGAAGTTTAATGGAATATTCCATCACTTAAAGGAATATTCCTTCACACTTAGTGGAAAATTCCTTTACAGACAACAAGCTTAATGGAATATTCCTTTACACTTAATGGAATATTCCTTCACAGAGAACAAGCTTAACAGAATATTTCTTCACATATAACAGCTAAGCAGAATATTCCTTCACACAGAGGAAGCTTAATGAAATATTCCTTTACAGAAAACAAGCTTATTGAATATTCCTTCACAAAAAACACACTTAATATAATATTTCTTTGCATAGAACAAACTTAATGAAATATTTCTTCGCAGAGAACAAACTTAATGGTGTATTCTTTCACACTGAACAAACTTAATGGAGTATTCCTTCACATTGAACAAGCCTGACAGAATATTTCTTTACACTGAACAAGCCTCATGAAATAGTTCTTCACACTGAACAAGCTTAACAGAATATTTCTTCACACTGAACAAGCATAACAGAATATTTCTTCACACTGAACAAGCATAACAATATATTTCTTCATACTGAGCAAGCATAACAGAATATTTCTTCACACAGCACAAGCATAACAGAATATTTCTTCATACTGAGCAAGCATAACAATATATTTCTTCACACAGCACAAGCATAACAGAATATTTCTTCACACAGCACAAGCTTAACAGAATATTTCTTCACACTGAACAAGCATAACAATATATTTCTTCACACTGAACAAGCATGACAGAATATTTCTTCATACTGAACAAGCTTAACAGAATATTTCTTCACACTGAACAAGCATAACAGAATATTGCTTCACACTGAACAAGCCTAATGGAATAGTTCACACAACATAAGCTTAATGGAATATTCCTTCACGGAGAACAAGCTTAATAGAACATTCACTTGCAAAGAACTAGCTTACTGGAATATTCCTTCACACAGAACTAGCCTACTGGAATGAACTAGCCTACTGGAATATTCCTTCACACAGAACTAGCCTACTGGAATATTCCTTCACACAGAACTAGCCTACTAGATACTACTTTATGGGGAACTTAATGAAATATTCCTTCAAACAAAACAAGCTTAATGGAATATTCCTTCACAGAGAACAAGCTTAATAGAATATTTCACATAGAACTAGCCTACTGGAATATTCCTTCACACAGAACTAGCCTACTGGAATATTCCTTCACACAGATCTAGCCTACTGGATACTACTTTGTGGGGAACTTAATGAAATATTCCTTCAAACAAAACCAGCTTAATGGAATATTCCTTCACACACAACTAGCCTACTGGAATATTCCTTCACACAGAACTAGCCTACTGGATACTACTTTGTAGGGAAATTAATGAAATATTCCTTCACACAGAACTAGCCTACTGGATACTACTTTGTGGGGAACTTAATGAAATATTCCTTCAAACAAAACAAGCTTAATGGAATATTCCTTCACAGAGAACAAGCTTAATAGCATATTCCTTCACACAGAACTAGCCTACTGGATACTACTTTGTGGGGTACTTAATGAAATATTCCTTCAAACAAAACAAGCTTAATGGAATATTCCTTCACACAGAACTAGCCTACTGGAATATTCCTTCACACAGAACTAACCTACTGGATACTACTTTGTGGGGTACTTAATGAAATATTCCTTCAAACAAAACAAGCTTACTGGAATATTACTTTGCAGAGATCAAATATATCACAGACAGTCACAGCTCAATGAAGTTATCCTTCATATTGGCTTAATGGAATAAATATATTTTGGCTGATATATTGGTCACCCAGGACCCCCCCCCCCCCCCCTTCCCCAACTTAAAAAAGTCAGAGGTTGAGTTGCTGACTTACCACTAATTACCATAACAGTGGCATTTATTACAATCACTGCAAAAAAGGATAACATTTAAACAGCCTGAAAAAAATAATCTTCAAGGAACTTGCTGTTCTCTACTCAGTCAATGAATTTTACACCATGTCCCATTTTATAAATCAGATATATGGGTGATTGCTAGTTTATAGTTTGTAGTTGTAGCTATATTATTTTGTTCTGGCATAGTTGGATTACAGTTGTAGTTTTATTTCACTGGCATAGTTTGTTAACAGTTGCAGAATTTGCTTTGTCCTTTTTGAAGAATAAAGGAGACACAGGTTTAATTTTTGCATTGGTAGCATCGACAATACAATGGGAACCTTTTGCAATTGCTTCTCTGTAATGCATGTCTGAATTTTCACCAAATTCGATGTGAAGCATTCTTAAGTGAAGCTCTCAAGTTTGTTCAACTTTGACCCCACCACAGGGGTTTATCAGTTTTTAACTTGATTATCCTATGAGTAGAGGAGTTTTTGTACTGGCACCAGTGGTTGCATGTGCTTCTACATTCACTGTTCGCGTCCAACTTGTCTTAAAGTTTTTTTTAAAGATTTTTCATAAGCGGCATGACTTGTAGTTATATGGTTGGAACTTAATATAAGTGTGCATGAGTATGTAACATATCTGGGCTCCAAACTTCAAAATCAATGTCATATTGCAGGATGAAAAGGTCACATTAATTTTGCCTTCAAAATCTGCGATAAAGTTGTGTGTGTATTGCTTGAGGTTATATGGATATGCATGCTTGTACTCTGAGGCAGTATATTACATACATGGCTCTCTATCTTGATAGTCAATGTCCCACCACAGGGTGAAATTGTCATATTTTGTCTTTAAACACTGCATTTTGTTTTGGTGCAAGTTGTGATTTACTGTGCATTCTTGCAGATATATGAATGAACAACAGTGTATGCTTACGCCTTGAAGAGTTTTGTACCATAAATGGGCTATTATGTTTAAGTTCAATTCAAAATATTTTTGATATTTTTGATGTCTGCACAAGAATGCTATTTAATGGAGAGTAGCAAAGGATGAAATGTATGGATATTCGTATAATTGGCTAGGACATGTAGCAAAAGGTGAAAATAGTCAACAGCACCCACCTTTCAAATTAGGCTTCCTGCTTGAAAAATTGAACCTTTGGTCAATTTCCAAAAACATGATTTCAAATTGAAGTTTGATACAGATTTTTTTTTTTTTAATTTTATAGAAATGTTCAATCTATTTTAAATATGCATATTAAACTTGTGGATTATCTGTTATTTCAATCATAATGCTGTTCAGACTAGTTTTTCAATTATGATTGTGACAACTGAAAGTAGATTGTAGTGTATTCTTAAGGGCTTTGCAAGTAAACAAAACAATGAAATCACAAAGGGTTATGTCAGCCTGTTATTTCAACAAAGCTAGGATAAAATCACAGCTCAAATACATAAATTGAAGCATTTTTTGTTCATTGTTGACTTAGTGGATACCGATTCCGTACCATCCCCCATCTTATTTCTTGTAACGTATGCCTTCAGAAATTCTTGGAGAAAACCCTGTAATGTATCTTTGGCTTTTAAATTGAATTTGCTGTGATTTTCTATGAAGAATTGCTAAATTGTTTTTGAAACATTGAAGATACCCTTCTATAATTTTCACTTGTGCTTGGCCATTTTAAACTCAATCAGAAGTGTGTCTGACTATCAATTAAGGGATCGTGAGTTTGAATCCCCAATCAGCCAGTCTCCATAATGATTGGTATATAGTGGGGCTATATGGTGCACTAAATCAGCACTATATTGAGGTAATTGTGCTTGATTTGAGAAAAGCACCAAACTTGGCACAAACATAGTACAAGATTAACTGATTATTTAACACCGAGACCCACTTTCAAAAGATGCCACCAAAATGGTCGTCAAATGTTACGTTTGTCCTTATATTTACAGTATTTTATGACTTATGTTCAAATACTGGTGTCCATCATATCTGTGTCCTTTTCTATCTGTAAACATTTGGTTATGTGCACTCTAGCAGCTGTTCATTGAAGCTTCACCATAAAGATATATTCCAGAAACAAGGTTATTTATAAAATGTTGGCGTATTATGCATTTTAATTCATTTGTGCTGTAACTATCAAGGCTGGATAATGAAAGTGAAGATTTGTTGGGGAATGTTTTTCTGTATAATTTTTTTTTTATAACTTACCTTGCTTTCCTTTGTATGTTTGCTATTACTTGTGTAGCTACAATTAAGCAAGAATCAAACAAAAGTACCAAGTAGTCATGTAGTATGTATATTATTTAATCTTTATTTTATGCTTTTTGATGAATTATAGATATTTCTTGGTGGATTATTTCTGGTTATCCACTGTTTCAAACAGTGAAATAATGAATACAATTTTCTTTTGTCCTTGCAAATTAATTCAGAAAAAAAAATTACTTTAATATTTTTTTATTAATATAATAATAGTATTGGCTAATTGAGGTAAACTAAACAAAAATTTATGTAATTGCATAAAATAAAAAGAATTTTTTTTTTGATTTGGTGTAAGATCAAATGATCATGTGATCACAAAAAATGATATTCTCACTCATGGCAAGCCACTCCTATGTGACTTATGTGATCACTTGATGAAATATAATTGGATCTAATACACCAAAACAAAGAAATATCCTCAAACACCACCCTTCTCCACAGGCCATTTAAGCCCAGGGGCACCCCAGCACTTGAAGGGCAGAAATAGTATGCCCCCAGCACTTGAAATCTTAAACAATATCTTTCAAAAGCTTATATTTTTTTAAGTCTTCATTTTTCTTAGCATATGTTTTGATGAGTGCTCTATACATGGCTTGAAAATGGTTGTGGGCAGGCCTTTGAGGAGAACCTTGAACACTTTGTACAGTATGAGATTGAAGTGGTTTGGTATGCATTTATACATACTGAACAGAACAGTTGACCCGTTGCCTGACATTTTATGTACCCAACATTTTATGTATTTACTCAAAAAGTATCAAAACGATTTCTTTAATATTTGTACTTAAATAAAAAGAACAATTAGGTTATGTAAAAGCAATATATATTTATGGTCTGTTTGTATCATATACACGTTTAATAGTGCTACTCAATAATTTTGCAAGATATTAGAAACATAAAAGTGGCATGTTAGCTGTTTGTTCAGTATATCTTGTATTAAGCGTGCTGTTGAGCACTCATATTTATTTATTACAAGAAGTTATCCATAGAAATATTATAAAACTTCTGTCCATTTTTCATACCATTAGATCTAATAATATAAATCTGTCTATTATTGCAGGTCCAGACAACTATTTCTCCTGTTATTTGAGTGATGAAGAAGTTCACTTTTCACATGTAATCAATGTGACATCACTGGCAGAGTGTGAGAGTGAATGTTTTAAGAAAAATGCACGATATCGCCTTAAACAGGGAATATATTGCCTATGTGGTGCTATCAAAACACCAGCCGTCTGCTGTCCAAAGGTGGAAGATTCCTGTCAAGGTCGCAATTATCTGGCAGAGGAGGTGGATTATGTGACGTCTAGAATGCAACTAGCAGAACCACTCAGAAAAGGGCAGACTGGTGTGAAAATAGATTTCATTCTTTCAACCAATCTTTCTGCAATCGACCTTATCATATGGAAATTTAACGACACTAATAATGACATTTTTGTAAATGGTAACTCTTCGACCATAAGCCACACCTTTACCTACGCTGGACTGTTTAGCCTAACTATGAGTGGTTGTTATCAAGCAAACAATGTGTGCGATGTTAACCAGATCTCCCTTCCAATACAAGGGCACTCCGCTTATATTACTGGCTCTAGATATGGATCAACAAATGAATGTCAATCTACATATGCAACGTTTACAAGAGGCTACAACTTGCCATACAAATGGAGCTTGTTAAAACCTGATAAACAAATATCAAAAAGTGAGTTACTATCATTGTCATATAAGCTAACTTCAATCATTGGCTGAGTCTTGAGTGATCTTTCTTTGTCAATGGTCCATTCATAATCAAGTCTGCCTTGCATTTAGCTCTCTCAAACTTGTTCACATAAGTTTGTACAGTGCATAGGATTCGTGTGAGCCTGTTTCAATATAGAGACTTTACAAGCTTCAATTTTTTTTTTATGTTTTTTTTTTTATTATGATTTTTGTAAATAGTAAAAAAAAAAAAAAAAGTGTCGGGGCAGCATGAAAATTAATGAAAAGCAAAGGCAGCAAATCTAAAATGGCCTTTTTTTCTCTAAAACCTTACATGAGCAAAATATAAAAACAAAAAATGAGAAAAACAAAGTAAATGCTAGACCTACAAAAATATATAAATCATTAAATCTCTATATAATTATGTGAAATTATAGACCCTATACTTATGTCCTTTTCTGATAAACTGGTAAACAATGTACAAGACAATACACAAATAATTAACAAAGGGGTGGTAACTCCTGACAAGGCAATTATTGTAATATGTTTGCACCAGTAAAATGCCCTTTTTTTATTGGTAAAACAAGTTCCCTATACATATAAAAGTAATTAAACATATCCTTATCAAACAGTATCTTAAAACACTGAAAAACTAAAAACACACAAGTTTACTTATGAACTATAGGTTTATCAGTTCAAAAGTAGGTCAAATATCAATCAATAAGATTCTAAGCTACTTACCAAGTGTCATCAAACCATCTTACCAAAAAGCAAGAACTTATAAAGAAGGACAGGAAACTTGCATCTCCTGGCTAAATGTTGATGAAATAAGAATTAATTATTTGGCAATTAGTCATTCATAATTCACAGGCAACTGATTTCTTGTACATAAACTGTAAGATATATCTAATCTTAAATGTTTAAACATGTTTCAATCACAAAAAATGATCTTGAATTAAAGATATTGATATTTGAAAGGAAAATTTCTTGTAATTTGTTGTTATTTTAGCAGTTTATAAATTTTGTAATCAAAAGTATTTCAACAATTTTAAACACACATTTCTGGGAATTGTATTGTTTTGATAAGGATTTCATTCTGCAATGTAAGAATTATGATTTGTGGTCCTGAGATGAATAGAAGTTAAGATAATTGAAAATGAGATATTGTAAGATTTTGCATGAGTACGCGAACGTTCGCAAAATCTCAATAATTTGCCATTCCTTCGCTATATAATTCCTTGCAAAAACTGATAGAACAAACATGTATAAATTTAGATGCCACACATTTGTACCACAGTAATCATTAACATTGTCAAACTTCACTTGTTTCTAAACAAAGATTTCAGGCATTGACAAAAATAATCATAAGAAGAAAAAACAGTAAATATGTCTTAAAATAGCCCAAAATTTAATATTATAAAATCATACATAATGTTACATGTATAACGTCAAAGCTTGTCACATGACATGGTTTCCACAACAATATACTTAAATACTGAAAAACTTAAATCTAAGAAAAGCAGCCAGGTGACCATGATTTTGGACTGGTTTCAGTTAAACTGCATATGTTTTTTATATTGATTACAAACTTTATAAATAAAGCCGGGCCCGATAAGCTCAGTCGGTAAAGCATCTGACTATCAATCCAGGGGTCGTGAGTTCGAATTCCCACCCGGCAACAGTCTCTGTGATGATTGATATACAACATTGTGTCTCATTATCATTTTTGTCTCTCAAGTGGGAAAGTTATCAGTTACTTGCGGAGATGAGGTGTGCTGGAGTACTGTTTAACCTTTCAGGATCCCAGGAAATAGTGGTTAGGTTAGCTGATCATCTGTTAGCCCTCAATGGCATAAAACATAAGCTTAATATTCAATCAATCAATCTATATAAATAACAGTCAAAACTTATATTTCTAGACACAGACTTGCTAGTATTCCACTGATTATATTCAATAAACAAAACAATCTTATTTTATAAACACATAAAAACTGTGGAAGTCTGCTGGATCTCCCCGTCAGCTTTCTTTTTTTTATAACTGCAGGATCCACATCGCTTCATTGTTGAAAATCTCATTGGGGTACATTTACCATTCATTTAACAGATCACCTCTGTGAGGAACAAGAGAATTATCGGGCATATTACTTTCTGTCATTTACCGTATAAAAATAATGTCATAGTATCGTAACAAATCAACATCACTTATAAGTTAGGGCAAGTTTGAAAACACTTTGGCTTTTTACATACAACAGCAGACATTATATGGAAAATGCCAAACAATGACTCAGTAGTGATAGTACCCTAGGCTAATATCAAAAATATATCATGGATTTATTACACTCCTGCCAAACAATGACTCAGTAATGATATTTCACTAGGCTAATATCAAAAATATATCATGGATTTATTACACTCCTGCCAAACAATGACTCAGTAATGATATTTCACTAGGCTAATATCAAAAATATATAATGGATTTATTACATTCCTGTACCATAATCTATGTGATAAAACATTTTATTTAACCTCAGATTTTATAAAAAAATTCTGTAAAAAAAAATTTGGGGCTTATCGCCAATTGAAAAGTGTGAAGTATTCTTAAGTAAAAATTAATGCGCATGAGAAGTATTCAAGCAATGTTGTTGCACATCAGAATAGCTAAAAATCACCACAATCCCCTTTCTAAATGATGCGGTTCTTCCTTGGCCAAGTGGTTTAAAGCACCATCTCAAGATCACTTACCTCTCATCGCTAAGGTCATAGGTTTGAGTCCTGCTCGCTCCAAAAACATTATGTGAGAAAGTTTCCAGTTACTTGCAGAAGGACAATGGTTCTACTCTGTCTGGACTCAGGTCTTCCTCCACCAGTAAAACTGGATATGCCATATATAACCTGAAATGAGTTGAAAATGGTGTTAAACCCAATTAAAAAAAGTTTTATTGTAATTATATTGATATTTTTATCACATTAGCTTTGTTTCACATTTCAGGTCAAGATTGTCCCATTGGATGGTCCGCGCATAAAAACACGTGTACACAACTTTTCACTACCCGTGCCACATACGCAGCAGCAGTCAGTAGTTGTGGCTCCTTTGGTGGCACATTACTCACTTTTAACTATCTGGATGAGATAGAACCTATTGTCACATTGCTTGGTGGTAAGCGAGTTATTTTACCCAAATTATTATATTATATAACATTAGCCCCTGAATTGTGCTTTTTTTAGTCTCAACAGTAACTTTTTGTCTTTGTTTTGTTTGCAAAACGCAGTGTTGGTCTATGGGTAGAGTGTCCGCCTTGCATGCACTATGTTGTGGGTTGGATTCCCAATCAGGTCATACCAAAGACTTGAAAAATGGTACTACAAGCTTGGTGCTCAGCATTTAGAGGAAAGTTCTACGTCTGGTTAGCCCAGTGTCAGTATAATGTGACTGGGTGGGGTATCATATCATGTGTCTGCAGTATGGTACTCCAGTGTGGCAGCACTTAGAATGCTGCCTCTGTTGCAATGCATCAACATTGTTTTAATTGCAGCAAGGATACAAATATTATCAAATTGAATAGACATTTTTTTTAAATTGGGTAATGTGATTTTAACTTATCTGAGCCCTGGGGCACGTCATTCCTGTTAAAGATCATTCACTGTAATTGGTGACATCCACATTTTTATATAGAAAAAGAAATTTTAAACCCTCATTATCTACTTATCTTGCATCAAATTTATCAAGTTTCTGATGTTTATCTTCCAAATTATTCAAGAAGATCACCATTTTAAATTTACCACAGCGTTTCTGCAGATGTGTCCATCGCTGTTTTTAGTTGAACTTATTCAAAATTACTGGTTTATTTTTCATAAAATTTTACAAGAATGTTGTGCTCAATGTCTTGTTATAGAACAGAGATGGGTCATATTATTATAACAAATTGTCAACGTCATTAATTTATGATATTTTACCTTAAGTCTCTTTCCTCTGATAATCTTTAGCATTTGCTTTGGTAGAGATGCATACAGGTTTCTTATATAGGTTAATGGAATATTACTTCAGACATCAGTAATTTCACATTCAAGTTCTGCTGCATTTTGAATTTTCAATGTTCGTTTTCTGACAGTGTTTTCAACAGAAACCAACAGTTTTCAATAAAATTGGCATCTGGGCACTGGGCACAACATACTTGATATATTGTTTTCCTGTTTGTACGTATGCCAGAACAATTCTTGCCCTTTGGGGGGCCTTATCATCCTGGAATATGAATTTATTTGCAGGAAAATATCTGGCAATAATTGTTCCCCCCACCCCCACCAGACATAAATTCTATTGTATCCTCCAATGATTACCTTGCACTCATTGGAAAATATCACTCTTTCCGATTCTCTATCATCTTCCAATATCTCTTTTTCTTTTCCCCTTGCAAGGTAGTTTTTAATGTTCACTGTCCGAATCCGAATACTTTTATGAACAACCCTCCTGTGGAATTTATTTTTATGTAAACATCTTTTTACAATAACCTCTGAAATGGTCAGGTCTCTGGGCTGATTAAATATTTTAGGTATTTTGGACTAAGAAAAATAGTCTATTAGTTTTCACCAACTTCAAAACTTTCTCTTTCGTCTAGTTTTCTTTCCTACCTGTTCTCGCTTTATTTTCTAGATTTCTTCACAGTATTTTTTCATATGTTTTAGCACTGTAAAATGGTACTTCCCTACTGAATTTACTATTTATCATTAATGTATCCTTCGCAGATCCAGTGCACTGAAAGTTGTTATGTTAGATGTATGATCATATACCTATAATTGTATACGTTTACAATGAATCGTTTTCTACAACAGGTATTGACAATGTGATGGTTGGCCTAACAAATGTGGGTGGTCTGGTGATGTTTAATGGTGTCAAAACAAGATTTCACGAATCAGACTTACTTGATGCCAGCAACGGTGAATGTCTTGCTTTGGATGTGTCAGTGAAAAGGTTAACATCTACAAACTGCTTGACTGAACAAAACTATGCTTGCATGATAGGTGAGTATTTTTCATTTCTTGCATACCTGACAAGGATTTGAATGCATTTCCGTGCTATGACATAATGGCATTCATAAAATCCTCTTGCTATGACAAATTCCTTGTGCTATGATGTAATGCCATTCATAAAATCCTCTTGCTAGACAAATTCCTTGTGCTATGATGTAATGCCATTCATAAAATCCTCTTGCTATGACAAATTCCTTGTGCTATGACATAATGCCATTCATAAAATCCTCTTGCTATGACAAATTCCTTGTGCTATGATGTAATGCCATTCATAAAATCCTCTTGCTAGACAAATTCCTTGTGCTATGATGTAATGCCATTCATAAAATCCTCTTGCTATGACAAATTCCTTGTGCTATGACATAATGCCATTCATAAAATCCTCTTGCTATGACAAATTCCTTGCGCTATGATGTAATGCCATTCATAAAATCCTCTTGTTATGACAAATTCCTTGCGCTATGATGTAATGCCATTCATAAAATCCTCTTGCTATGACAAATTCCTTGTGCTATGATGTAATGCCATTCATAAAATCCTCTTGCTATAAAATCCTCTTACTATGACAAATTCCTTGCGCTATGATGTAATGCCATTCATAAAATCCTCTTGTTATGACAAATTCCTTGCGCTATGATGTAATGCCATTCATAAAATCCTCTTGCTATGACAAATTCCTTGTGCTATGATGTAATGCCATTCATAAAATCCTCTTGCTATGACAAATTCCTTTTGTTATGATGTAATGACATTCATAAAATCCTCTTGCTATGACAAATTCCTTGTGCTATGATGTAATACCATTCATAAAATCCTCTTACTATGACAAATTCCTTGTGCTATGATGTAATGACATTCATAAAATCCTCTTGCTATGACAAATTCCTTGCGCTATGATGTAATGCCATTCATAAAATCCTCTTGCTGACTCCTTTCCCCACAATTACCCCATGTTGCAAAGAGCATTTATTTCTGTATGTGCAAGCAGCGACTTAACACTGGTAAATGTCAGTAATTATAACCTGTTATGTAATAAAAATATTCAATTTCAAAGATCGCGTTTAAACCTACATTTATTTTCAATGCAGTTAAGTCCCCAAAAATATGTTCTTGAACCAAAAACAATGAAAATTAATTACAACGAAAAAGAGTGATTTCACAGTATATTAGGAATTTTTCTGTTCATCTTGAGATCTGGTGTTTTGTGTAGTCATAGCAGTGAAGACTTAATCATAATATTTATTATCCATTAGGGACCAACAGGGGTCCAAAAAAGGGTAAAATTGTGAATTTTCAAAAATCTTCAACAGAACTTCTGATAAGCCAAATGTGTTCACATTTGGTTCAAATGATTCACATGAGCCAGGGTTTTAAATTTATTCAAAAAAAGGATCAATGGAACCCAGTAAGGGGACTTTGTGTTTAATATAGGTATGTTTTAAGGAAACAGAATATTTCTCCTTTTTTTTCTCATCTTTAAGTTATTCATAGGCTAAGTCCAAAAGTTAACAATCAGGTAAGAGACTTAGCCCAATTATGGCCTGTTGTTTTTGTAGAATTCTGTGTAATAGTCATAGTGGATTTAATCTTGTTATATTCACAAAAGATTCAATCCACTATGGCTATTACACAGAATATTGTATGATAAGTACAAAGACTCATCTGGAAAGTTACAAAGATTTAATCCACTATGACTATTACACAGAATATTGTATGATTAGTACAAAGACTCATCTGGGAATGTTACAAAGATTTAATCCACTATGACTATTACACAGAATATTGTATAATTAGTACAAAGACTCATCTGGGAATGTTACAAAGATTTAATCCACTATGACTATTACACAGAATATTGTATAATTAGTACAACGACTCATCTGGGAAAGTTACAAAGATTTAATCCACTATGACTATTACACAGAATATTGTATAATAAGTACAAAGACTCATCTGGGAAATTGCAAAGATTTAATCCACTATGACTATTACACAGAATATTGTATAATTAGTAGAAAGACTCATCTGGGAAAGTTACAAAGATTTAATCCACTATGACTATTACACAGAATAGTGTGTGAATATTAAAAGAGTGCCTATTTGTGAATAGTTCAAAGAATAGAATAGATTGATTGATTGATTGATTGATTGATTGATTGATTGATTGATTGATTGATTGATTGATTGATTGATTGATTAATTGATTGATTGACTATTTAGCATCATTTTTATGCCATCGAGGGCTAACAGATGATCAGTTAACCTAACCACTGTTTCCTTGGATCATGAAAGGTTAACCAGTACTTGAGCATGCCCTATCTCCAAAAGTAATTGATAACTTTCCCACTTGAATCAGCAATGAAAGACAAATGATAATGACACAATGTCGTACATCAATGTTACAAAACTTATTCTGTGAATATGAATCCCTCTATTGTATTAGATAGATGGTTTACAAATTTGTATCTGGGAAATCGTGCGAGGTGTACAGTAACCAGTTAGTTCCTTTAATAATACTTTTATATGATGGATGAATGAAGGTCAAATTAGTTATTAATGATTACATTCACAATTTATGTTTAGATCCAGTTGATTGCCCCAAAGGTGGTGAATTGCTAGACAGTGGATATTGCCTTGTGTTGGAGACCACCAAACAAACATGGGAAAATGCGAAGGCAGCTTGCTCATCAGTTTTCAATGGATGGCTGGCAAATATAACTGATGATGCAACACACACAATTGCTGCTAAATTGTTAAATGATTCATCAATGCAGTAAGATCTTGTTAATAATAATTTAATTTTACTCATTTTATACAGTGTCTGTCTGTCTGGCTGGCTGGCTGGCTGGCTGTTCATTAATTTTGTTAGTATGTGGCATTCAATTTAGCAACATGAAATTGTTTTTATCTCAATAACAAAGTTAACTTCATACTGTATTTTTATACTTGTATTTTACGTTGAACTGTATTTTTTCTCATGATATTTCATATTCTACGGTGTCCTATTGGGGCCATGGCAGCATATTTATTCTTTTAAGTAAAAAAGAAACAATGAAACTATGCTGGCGAAATTTCAAAATGATGATGTTTAAAAGTAAAAATTATGACGATGAAAAGTTGAAACAATTAAACTAAAATGTGATAATTATTATCGATTTTTCACCATTGTAGTTTTGATTTTTCACCATTGTAGTTTCATTGTTTTAACGTTTCTTACTTTAATAAATGTGCCACGACAGCGCAAATTAGCCACTGGTTTCCTGTAGGGGCCATCACAGTAAAATTGAAATTACGATGGCAGAAAGTCCAAACAACGATGATGAAAAGTTGAAAATACCATGATGAAAAGTGAAAATAATTTCCGCTTTTTCCCATCATAGTTTGGACTTTTTACCATTGTAGTTGTGTTGTTTTGACTTTTCACCATTGTAGTTTCTTTGTTTCAACTTTTCATTATTTAATTAATATGCCACGATAGCCCCAACAGGGCACTGTCATATTCATTCAGTAGTTTTCTTCATATTGCACTTTAGTTTATACAGTATTAACTCTGCACTGTACTTTACTTATTACACTGTTTTAATTACAGTGATGCATACTTTGGATTGAATGATAATGAAATGGAAGGACTGTTAATGTGGGGTGATAACAGCAGATATGATTCTCATTACACACCAAGTTTGGTTGAAGACACGGATCATGACTGCTATCTTACCACCAATACAAAGACCTGGAAATCTGTGAATTGTAACACCATGGCTGCTTTTATTTGTCAATATTCTCAAAACATTGGTAAGAAGTTCTAATTATTCATTTTATTTGATTGTCAGTTCAATCGCATTCTAACTTACCACAAATATGAACAACTTTCTGCTTGACAATTAACATGCAGATATCTTGAGACATTGAAGTAGACATTAATGCCTCATAAAGTAACAAGGCAACTTTAGAATCATTTGCTGCAGAACTGCCACCAGATTTTGACTGTATTAGTGTATTTTTATTAAAGTGATTAATCTTAAAACATAGTGACTGTAAGAAGTGATTGTGCCAGGGTCTATTTTGTTGATACTTGGCATAATAGATAGAGTATAGAAGCACTGCTGGCCAGCATGTTGAAATTCTTGTATTTGCTTGAAATCAAACATAAATTTATGATCCTTCATTTATATCACTGACATAAATAAACACTTCCCAGAGGCAATAAAGATGTCAACTTTCTATTTACTATCAGCATGTGTGAATGAAAAGGATACCATTTTGGGCTTGTCCAGATTTCTTTCTCAAAATCAATTCCAACGAACCAGGTAAAAAAGGAATGTTTCTGTAAATTGCAAAAAATAATTGCCAATATTTTTCCCCCTTTTTATTTCAATTTTATTATGTCGATGTATTCATTTCTATTGATAAACTGCATGCTTAATAAACATAGGTTTATCATGTCAATGCAAGTTTATCAGGCACATGACGTTGTATAATGTAAAACTATACATTTTGACCTGGACAGAATCTCAACAGTCTGTAACAAGTTTGATTTTCAATTCCATAAAAAGATTAATTAGAAATATTAGTGTTTAATATTAAAACAAAGATGAGGCTGAAGATAAGAGAATCCCATATTAGTGTCTAATATCATCAAGGTTCTACATGAAAAAAAAGAGGATGAGGCTTTTTATGCTCTCCCAAAGGGGGGAAGCATATAGTCCCCGCCTCGTCCGTCCGTGCGTCCATCCGTGCATCCCCAAGTTCTTGTCCAGGCTATTTCTCTACAACCTCTGGTTGGAATTTTATGAAATTTGCTAGGATGCATCATTACCAAGTGCACATAGGCATATTGTCTTTTTGTTCTGGTTCAATGATTTTTCACGGAGTTATGGCCTTTTGATTCTGTTTGTGACCAAATTCTTGTCTGCGCTTTGATGCTACAACCCCATGTTGGAATTTTATGAAACTTGCTAGGATGCATCACTACCAAGTGCAAATGCGCATATTGTCTTTGTGTTCTGGTTCAATGATTGTTTATGGAGTAATGGCCCTTTACTTGAATCTGTGACCAAATTCTTGTCTGCGCTATTTCTCTTCAACCCCATGTTTGAATTTTTTGAAACTTGCTAGGCTGCATCATTACCAAGTGCAGATGCGTATATTGTCTTTTTGTTCTGGTTCGATGATTTTTCACAGAGTTGTGGCCCTTTGATTCTGTCTGTAACCAAATTCTTCTCCACACTATTTCTCTACAACCCCATGTTGGAATTTTATGAAACTTGCTAGGATGCATCATTACCAAGTGCAGATGCGCATATTGTCTTTGTGTTACAGTTTGATGATTTTTCACAGAGTTATGGCCCTTTGATTCTGTCTGTGACCAAATTCTTCTCCACGCTATTTTGCATCATTACCAAATGCAGATGTGCATATTGTCTATGTGTTCTGGTTCGATGATTTTTCACGGAGTTATGGCTCCTTCATGGGTCTGTGACCAAATTCTTGTGTGCTGTTTCTCTACAACCCCATATTGGAATTATATGAAACTTGCTAGGATACATCATTACCAAGTGCAGATGCACATATTGTCTATGTGTTCCGGTTCAATGTTTTTTTTACAGAGTTATGGCCCTTTCATTGAGTCTGTGACCAAATTATTGTCGGCACTATTTCTCTACAACCTCAGGTTGGAATTTTATGAAACTCGCTATGATTGTGTTCCAGTTTGATGATTTTTCATGGAGTTATGGCCCTTTCATTCTTTCTGTGACCAAATTCTTCTTCGCTCTATTTCTCTACAACCTCTGGTTGGAATGTTATGAAACTTGCTAGGATGCATCATTACCAAGTGGAGATGGGCATATTGTCTTCATGATGCTATTTTGCTACAACCTCTGGTTTTAATTTTGTAAAACTAGCTAGGATATGCACATATTGTCATATTTGTGAATGAGTTCTGTCAAGTGCAGGGCCACATATTGCCTCTGCTATGCAGTTTGGTATTTTTCAACCAAGTAGCCGGGATAGAGTCAAACACGCACTTGGGGAGCATCCATCGGTTCCACCGATATTTTCTTACTTTTAAGTCTCACCTGATAAAGTTTATAATATCAAACACTAACACGGTATTCTCTGTTTACAAACATGTAAATAGCCCTAGTTATAGTTTCCATATAAATATTTTAAATATGTAGTAAGCCTACTATAAACAGGCTGTGCAATATGGTTGTGACACTTGTGACCTCTGTCTTTGTATATATTTATAACTGACCTCACAATGTACTTCTGAATGGATTAACTAATGTCTGTGTACAATCATGTACTTTAGCATTGGAATGCAAGTGATTGTTTGATTGATGGTTTCAAAACTGGTTCCCTGATTGGGAATTAAACCATGGTCTCCCATGTGACTGGCGGGGATAGTTAACACTATACAAAACTATATTTTGTAACTGGGTTTTGTTGATAAATATTCAACACCAGTACCCTGTACATACCTGATGGAAATTCAGTAGCGTTTTGGTGAAACTTAGTGCAAAACTAAGACATGTCTATATTTGACTGGTTAATTGCACGGGGCTTTTTAAGTTATTTGAGTGAGCTGCACAGTCTATCATAAATATGTACACAGGGCTCCCAAACATATTGGACTTTTGCAATTTAAAGCAGGCCTACTACAATAAAATATCAATATGGAAACTATAACCAGGGCTGCAATCAGTTCGCTGAAACATTTAATTTGTTTGCAAACCTTTTATAACAGAAGTGAACTAAGTATAACAGAAATGTTTGCTAACAGATTAAACACCTCCGCGAGCTGTTTGCATGTGTTTAATCACATGACTTAACGCCGAGTAGACCAATTTCCATTTACTTTTAGTTCATTAGCTCACCTTTGCGTTTATAAAGAAATTAAACATGTTTAACGGTACTGAATGCAGCATAGGGCTACATGGGAAATTTACCGGTAGGCAATAATACTTGAAGGTGCAGTTGGTAAAAACTGTGAAGTGGTTTCTCATGCCATGAGAGGTCACATGTATCATTAATTTAAAAGAAATTTCACTTCATCTGTGTTTTATTGTTTTATTGAAATGATAGTTGAAAACTAAGACAATTGGATTGGATAGAAAAGTAGAAACATGTATTTCTTTTAAAATCATCTTAGTATATTCTTTTGTTAATTTAATTAGAGAATTACAGGAAAGAAATAAACATTCTGTTGATATGTAATTGTAGAACATGTGACAGTAGAAGAACGAGTGATAGGAACGAAGAATTTAAATATTCCTGCAGATCTGAAACCTCTGTCTCCTGCTTCAACTTCATTTTCAGCATCGGTGGAGACGAACCTCTATATTATGTTATATCAAGGTACAACTATACACGTCACATACAGTTTTGTTTGTCATCTTGTTTCAATAAAACTTTGCTCTTAATTATGTAACAATTAATTTAAAACTTGTATTTATTTTGAAAGATTGAATATTCTCAATAAAATTGTTGGGGGGGAATGAGGGAATAAATTGGTTTCACCATGTCTATGGGTTCTTCCATCTGTCTGTCCATCCGTCCGCCCATCTGCTCATTTGTCAATTCATCTGTCTTTCTATAGCTGAAGACTTCTCTGGTCTGTAATTCCTTCCTTAACATAGAGATCATTTTCCATAGAAGTTTCCCATGTCTTGACAATGTACTAAACTGAAGTCTTTTGTTCCTATGTGAAGGTAACCTAATATTATGTATGTAGAAAATGAAATATTTGTCAGGTCTGTTACTGTGTCAATTATTGAATAAATTCGAAATAGCATGGCATAATAATATTGATCCCTATGATATAACAATATTTCATATGCAAGGTTTAGGATCAGTTACTCATAGGTCAAGGTCATACTTATAGATCAATCATATGAAAAAGGCCTTTATTGGTTTTATTGAAACATATTTGTAGTGAAACTTTATAATTATATTTACACTAGCGTGTATACATTTTTCAGGCAGTTGTTTCCTACATGAGGGATTTGTACGTGAATGGGTGTTTTGCACAGAAATATTGGCTGCCAATGAAAGCTACGATATATCTTTCCTGGTGTTAGAGCCACAATGTTCATCTGGCAGTTTGGTACAAGCAGGTATTACTATTTTTAGGTCGCATTTTTGTGTGCATTGTCTGTCGTTCATTGCCTGTTGTCTATATGCAGCACTTTCTCTGAAACCACCTGGCCAATTAAACTCTAACTTCACTTGTATATTTCTATTACATAAGGAGACTATACAGAAGTTTTTGTGTTTTTTTGTTGTTTTTTTCGATCTGAAATTCAAGATGGCCGCCTTTATTAAAAAAATTCTCATGAACCGCTCAACAAATTTTGAAAATATTTATATAGTTATGATAACCAACTATAGTTCTATTAGATTTGTACAAATGTTGTTCTTGGGGTTGGAAATGACCCTTCCCTGAGGGTTCAATTGGGGACATGTCATTATGATAAACATTAATATAATTTTTTTAAAAATAAAACTGATTTTGCTTATATTTACACAGAAGTATTGTTTTGTCAAGAAGGTTCATATTTGTAAAAATGAATGCATTCCACTGTCCCAAGGGATCAGGGAGACCCCAAAAGGTAAAAGTTGGGAATTACAAATTGTTTTCTTAAGAATCGTTTACTCAAATTGGTTCATATTTGGCATTAATTATTCCTATGTATAGGGGTTTGGATAAAGATATAGGGGTACTGTAAAGGGACATAGAATTTTACAGGGGTATACTATGGGAAAGCAGAATTTTTTTTCTTTTCACCCATATGGGCAAAATTATTATTCATTTTGAGTTCTGAAGCACCACCTAGTCTTAGAAAAATAAGATTTGGTTCAATAATGAGAATTGACTATCCATAAGGGGCCAGGATTGGTCACAACATGGTTAAAATGAAATTTTCAAAAATCTTTTTCTCATCAACTGGTCAGTCAAATTTGTTCATATTTGATAGAAGTTATCTATCTATCTTTATATTTTGCCACAGGCCTTCACAGGCATAATCGGGCAGCTCCCTATGAGTAGGGGTTTAAAGTTTATACAAATCAAGGGGCTTGTATTTATAGGGGCCCTTTGAGGGAACTTCGAGTTTTACATAGGAATATTATGGGAAAACGGAAAGTTTTAAATTTTTTATATCATTTATGATTTTTTTTATTCATTCAATTTGAGATCTGAAGCATCTTCTAGTTGTAGAAATAAGATTTAGTTCAATAATCAGGATCAAATTTCTATAAGGGGCCAGGTGGGGTCACAAAAGGATTAAAATTGAAATTCTCAAAAATCTTATTCTCATTTACTATAATATTTAATATAAATTATCCCTATCATGTATGTTTAAAAGTTCAAAGTTTGTACAAATCAAGGGACACTGGAATATATAGATGCCCTGTAACTGTGGGAAAATGGAAAAAATCTTATCTTTATGTAAATATGTTGTTAAATTTGAGATCTAAAGCATTATCTAGTAACGGTAAATATGATTTTGTTCAATAAACAGGACAACTGACTGACACTTAATTTGCATATTGGCAGGTTAAAACATTAATATAAACATAATTTGCATATTGGTTGGTTATAATATTGATATAAGCATAATTTGCATGTAAGCAGGTTATAACATTGACAGACATTTAATTAGCATGTGGACAGGATATACATGTAACATTGACGGACACTTAAGTTGCATGAGGAAAGGATATAACATTGGCTGACATTTAATTACCATGTGGACAGGATATAACATTGATTGACACTTAATAAGCATGTGGACAGGATATTACATTGATTGACACTTAATTAGCATGTGGACAGGATATAACATTGACTGACACTTAATTAGCATGTGGACAGGATATAACATTGATTGACACTTAATTACCATGTGGACAGGATATAACATTGACAGACACTTAATTAGCATGTGGACAAGATATAACATTGATTGACACTTAATTGGCATGTGAACAGGATATAACATTGACGGACACTTAATTAGCATGTGAACAGGATATTACATTGACTGACACTTAATTGGCATGTGGACAGGATATAACATTGACTGACACTTAATTGATATGTTGACAGGATGTAACGTTGACTGACACTTAATTTACATGTGGACAGGATATAACATTGACTGACACTTAATTAACATGTTGGCAGGATATAGAATTGACTGACACTTAATTAACATGTTGACAGGATATAACATGGACTGACACTTAATTAACATGTTGACAGGATATAACATTGACTGAAACTTAATTAGCATGCCAACAGGATATAGCATTGACTGACATATAATTAGCATTACATTGACTGATACTTAATTGGCATGTGGACAGGATATAACATTGACTGATATTTAATTAGCATGTGGACAGGATATAACATTGACTGACATTTAATAAGCATGTGGACAGGATATAACATTGACTGACATTTAATTAGCATGTGGACAGGATATAGCATTGACTGACATTTAATTAGCGTAACATTGACTGATACTTAATTGGCATGTGGACAAGATATAACATTGACTGATACGTAATTAGCATGTGGACAGGATTTAACTATGACTAACACTTAAGTTGCATATTGACAGGGTATAACATTGACTGACACTTAAGTTGCATGTGGACAAGATATAATATTTACTAACACTTAGGTGATATGTGGACAGGATATTACATTGATTGACACTTAAGTTGCATGTCGACAGGATATAACATTGACTGACACTTAATTAGCATGTGGACAGGATATAACATTGACTACCACTTAAGTTGCATGTGGACAGTATATAATATTTACTGACAACTAAGTGGTATGTGGACAGGATATAACATTGACTGACACTTAAGTTGCATGTGAACTGGTTATAATATTGAGACACTGATAGACACTTAATTTGCATGTCTCATAACATTTATACAAACTGGATTTAAACAGGTTATTACATTGATATGAGTGCTATGTTAATGTGACCGAGTTGTGAAACAATGATGTGAGCAGGTTATTTGTGATCTGTTTTATATATATACAGATTGTGAAGTTCGACCCTCATGCAATGCCACGGGCACAGAACCAACATACGAAATGGCTGGTAAAACCGACGTCATAGTGAGTGATGTTGACGCTGGAGAGCATTGCTATGTTGTTAAAGCCGCAGATATTCCTCTTAGCACAAATTCCGTAATTGGGTTTCAGGCTCCAAAGATCAAAAGTATAATCAAGACTGTAACTTCACATCCAGAGAACCATACCAGCTATAAGGTTCCAACAACGGGATATGGGTCAAAACCATATAACATCCAGCCCAGCTTAAGTGATTTTCTGGATAACACCACATTGTATGTGCAGGCAATCTATTCGCAGGAAATAGTGAAAAATTTGAGTCAGAACCTTGCTTGTCAAAATGAGGATGGAGATTATGAGATTTTGCTAGAAATCATTGAAGGGGGTTCTTATACATTAAACACTACTTTGGAAGAGAAAATCGCAGATGTCATTTTGATCTATCCGGAAGAAACACAGCCTGGAATAGCTCACATAGCAGTAAACGAGACCATTAATCTTACCATATGTGCTAAAGAGGGGACCAGCCTTAAATCACTGATTTCTGTGAATGGAGACGCAAATCAGAGTCCTGCATTTGGAAGTATGTGCCCGGCGGATGTTAATGATAAAGTAGGACAGTCGTGTAACACCTCACTGATTTGGTCAGATGCTCCTTTTGCCTCCATTAGCGTTACACTATCTACCATTGGAAGCCAACCTGTGAAAGTCATTATCAACAATAATGTTGACAGTTTTGCTTTCAACTTTACATTAGTGTCAGAAGTGGAGATCAAAAATTTTACTTTTACTTTGGTTCAGAATTCCTCAATTATACCAAACACTGTGGCTGTAAATAGTTTAGTTCTATTTATATCTTCCACTACTGGAGGTTCAAATTTGAATTTCGCCTACAATATAGATGGGGCACAGCAAAATTCTACATCAGAAATTTTATATTACACTTTCGGAATTCCAGGAACATACTCGGTGGCTGCAGTTGTTGAAAATCATGTATCCTCTGAAAATGCTAGTGTGACTGTTAATGCAAAAATTCCTGCTGATTTTACAAACTGTAACTTCCCAAAATCTTGTATCGCAGCTGCAAATGTTCCCTTTGCTCTAGAGTTTCAGTGTGATGTGGCCCTGGGTTCAGAGGTAAACATGATATGGAATGCTAACAATAATAAGACAATAGATGCTGTAACAACAACAACTTCTACCAAACAGTCATGGACATATCTATTGACCTTTCCAAGTGTAACTGTGAATGGAACTGTCACAGCAACAGCAAATGATTCATTTGGGCAGGTTACAGAATCTGTCACCTGTGATGTGTTTGATGTTGTACCCTCAGTTCATGTTTCTGCCTCGGCTCTTGAGAGCTTGGTTTTCGTCAATATCACCTTTGAGTTAAATGTAAATGGAACAGGAATTTATGGTCCCCTGACTTTCACCTGTGAGTTTGGAGATGGAACAACTGACTCAAGTGCCTCAAATGTTAAGACCCATGCTTACGCATCCCGTGGAGACTATATTGTGATAATCACAGCCTCAAATGATGTTAGCAATGCTTCTACAACTGTTGTGATACAAGTGCAAAAACCACTTAATGAAACTGAAGTTACAACCTACGGTGCCGGCTGGCTCAATAATGTTGGTACCAGCAATTGGAGCAGTTGCCCTGTTATTCCTCTTGGTCAGTCGGCTTTGTTTCAGATCTTGACCACACCATCAGAAAATAAGACTAGGTATAATTTGACCATTGAAGGACTGCCACCAGTGATATCAAATACATCCATTATACAAGTTAACTTCTCGACAATTGGCAAATGGATAATTACGGCTACTGCGTTTACCAGTTTAAGCAATTCTACTTCAGAAGAATTAACCATCTTTACCATTAGGGACATTACAAGTATTACTGCGACTGCAAATGGTGATCCCATGTCAAATGATACAACCTATGTAAAGTGTAACAATACAATTGAAATTGGCGTCCACTCCAGTGACATTGTTGAAAATACGGTGTCATATTATTACATCTTGAAGGAGAATGGAGTTTTGGCTGGTTCAAGTCAAAATACAACCATGGTAATAAAATCTACAACTGCTGGTGCAGTTTATCAATTACAAATTAGAATTACAACTGCTTTGGGAGATATGGATTTTACTTATTCCATAAGGTCAATTTGTCCCATCTCTAATCTTGCTGTGTCAGCCCCATATGAAGAGGATACATACATTCCTTTAAATGGCACACTCATTCTGATGGGCAGTGCAGATGGCAACGATCCGCAGTATATGTGGTATTTTCTGAAAGCACCAGAAGGGCAGACATTGCCAAATGTCACAAGTAACAGCGTTACAGTTAGGCCAACAGCTGTTGGTGAATACATTGTGAGGTTAGAATGTCATAACAATGTGACAAGTGTCGTATATGCTAACTATACCTTTGAAGTGCAGGAAGAAGTCACCAATCCAGTTATACATTTTCTCAACAATACAGTTCTTGTCAATTCAATGGAAACTTACACAGTTACAGCAAATGGAACAAACATCACTTTCATTTGGCAAGTGACTTTATCTGGTGTTGTTGTGAGCAATGGAACGAACCAGACATTTTCATTCCTTTTTGGTACTCAGGCTGTGTATAATATCTCAGTGCTGAGTTCTAATAACTTAAATAATGTTACAGCATATGTGGAGATTAATTCTCAGAATTATGTACCATTATTTGATTTGGTGGCTACTCCAAGTTCTTTAGTGAACACAACGAATCTAACTGCTGTGCCTTCTAATACCAATGTGACAATTGCAAGCACACTCGTAAACTTTGACTTCTTGACACTAACATGGACAGTGAATGAAACAGAAGTGGGTAACAGTACCATTTTAAGCAAAAGTTTTTCCTCGGTGGGACTATACGTTGTGAAGTTGGTAGTAACCAACAAACTTGGAAGTCAGGCCAATGTGATATATATTATGGTAGAAGAGCCTATTGCAAATCTTTCTGTTGCAGGATGTAATGAGTCCTTTTTAGTGGGTGCACTGGTAACATTGACTGCATCACATGAAGGTTCATTTGGAATTACTTCCTGGCAAATAGAAAATAAACCCAATACAGCAATCCCACCTACTGGATCTGTTACAACAATATCAGGTTTGGCTAAAGGCAATTACTCCATGAACATTAATGTAAAAAATAATGTGAGTGAGGAGACGAAAAACTGTCATCTGACGATTCTTGGTAAAATTTCTAATCTGACGGTATCGCTATCACAGTACCAATATGTTGGATATAATATAACGTTTATTGCCTTGTGTGATAACAATGAATTTGCAACATTTGTTTTTACTTTCTCGGATAATAGCACAGTTAATATTACTGAATCCAGTTTAAACAAAGTGTTTGCCACTCCAGGAAATCACACCGTCTCCGTCTTGGCATGGAATGCTATCAGCTCTGAAACTGTCGAAGTTGGATTCACTGTGAAAGAAGTTCTATGTGCAGAACCAGAATTATCAGCTAGCAGCACTAATTTAACCTGCCTTCAAGGTTTTGACTGTTTGTTGGAAGTGGATGTGAATACAGGTAACTGTATCCCTTATGAATCGAAGTACACGTGGGTTGTAATTGAAGGAACATGCCAAGAGAATCCAGCCTCAGTCACAGAAGTTCCTCTACCCAGCGACATTATCACTAACACTTCAGTACTCAGCATTACCAAGAAAACATTAGGATATGGTTCATATTGTGCCAGATTCAATGTCAGTTATACTAATACCCCTGTTGTACAATACTTTGACATTAATGTAAACATTCAGTCATCTCCACTTAATGCTTCAATTTCTGGGGGACATGAAGTTTCCGTCAATGCTGGAGATGTCCTCAGTGTTACAGTTGAAGTATATGATTCTGATGAAGTGTCAAACCAAGATCCAAATCTACTTTACACATACAATTGGGACTGCAATGTGGTAAGAAAACAATAATCATCTGTTTTAAAAACAAATTCTTTCGCAAATATCAGATTTGGTTTAAAACATTAATTTGTCTTCATACAAAATTTGCTTTTTATGTTATATATTTGGATATTAATATTGCTTTTATTATTACTTGTTTCTGTGATTAATACCAAAATTAATATTTAAAACAAAAAAGTACTAAAATCTTCCTTACTTGGTATGAATCACCTTATCCTTTTGCTGCAGTGTGAATTTCAGTGGGTCAACAGTATACAACTATCTACCTTTTTAGAGGTCGATGGTTACAATTATTTATCCAAGGAAAATGACTATAATAGTCATTTTTGCGAGGATAACTAGTTTTAACCATTTACCACTTAAAAGGTAGATAGTTGTTTTATTATATTGAATAACAATAAAAAAGTAAATCAAGAAGTAGTATTACATACAAATGTATTAGAAGTTTTTTTGTATTTTAGCGTTGAAAAAGTGGTATTTCAATGTCAGTTTTAGTTTACAGAATATAATAAACAGTTGTTTTATCTAGCGCATATTGAGCTTGAATGGACTATCAGCATGAGAACGGAAAAAAACTGTTTCATTTGAACTATAGACTCAGCAGAATAAGTTATCAATAGTTCATTTTTTAAGGAATAAGTAGTCAATAGTTCATTTTATTTTATAAGTTATGTTTAGTTTTCAACCAGTCAGATTGGAGAATTCATAATGATATATAATAATTATTACTTTTGTCTGCTGGCATCAGATTGTTGATTTAAAAATTGTTGTAGAATGTGATGCATGAACATAACTATAATATAGTTGTATAAATATCAATTACAAAATTTTAATTAACATTAATTTAAGTTCCATTTAACAAACTTTTTCCTAACCTTGATCAATTAGTTAAAGAATAATTGTATTTTTTATGAATAAATTTAAGCTAACATATGCGTCATCTGCTGCCACTGCTGCTGAAGTTTGTAGTGCTATCAATGCCATCAGTACCTCCTCTGCCAGTTTGACTGGTTTGACCTTGACTGAAGGTGATGTTTACGAGGTAATCGTAAATGTATTTAAAAAAAGTGATGGAGCGACTACAACAGCAATCCAGAAGGTAAGTTGCTTTGTACAACAAGGCCAATTCTACTCAAACTTCTCATGGATGTTTCTCATGTACATGAGGCTATACTGAAGTGTTTTATTTTTTCATTTCCAAATTTGATACAGTCACTACCACTTGAAATGGTAGAAACTATAAAGTCTTTTTAACTCTACTGGACAAGATGCTATGGTATTTTGTACATCGTCAGTCATCCCTAAACTTTTGATCTTTTATATGTGATATAATTTTGATTGAACGTGAATCTAGTGATGATAACATTGCAATTTGATAACCAGTTGGTTCCAATGGTCCTTGGCTGAATCAATCATTTGTTGTCCATAAACTTTGGCTCTGGTTTATTCTGTAAGAATTCTATTTGAAAGTTTGAGTTACTTGCCCTTGATTTTTATTGGATTTTAATAAAATAGGACATGTATAATATAATCAATAAAAATCTTGATTAACTTTGCAATCCAGTCTTTTTCAACTGCTGTTGGCTGATTTATCTGTCCTCGATTTTTCAAAAGTACAACTTATATATGTTGCATATGACCAATAGACCCCTGTTAAGCATGACAAAAAGTCTGTTCACCTGCTCTTAACACTGGTATCTGTTCCATGCCTACAAAACGCTCCGTCACTTTACTGGTTGATGGTCGGACAAAACGAAGGGAAACGGGTAATTGATCATGTTGTTGGTCTTTATTTCAAAACCAGACATTACATCAAAAGTCTAAAACAGTTATTCTACCTGTTATATATTTAATTTTATAATAGACATCAAAACATGTGGTGCTTTAAATACTTCCTATCCCAAGATGTGGAATATATGCAAAACGAGTGCTTGTGTGTATCCAAGTACAACAATCATAGCAAAATACATTTGTTAAGCTCAAAGTCAGAAAGTACATTCAGTCTTTAGTACTTAACCCTTTCTCGCACCATTCACAGAAGGCCTTTGAAAACAGTGCAGGAAGAGTTCAGATTGCTCGTAACGAGCAATCTGAACACTTCCTGCACTGTTTTCCACTCTGTCAGTTAATATAAACATAATTCACCCATTGTTGATACGTGGTGAATTGATGCTTTCAATTTGGAAGAGTCCAAGAAAATGCTTATGGAGCAAAGGGTTAATCATCTGAATAGCATATAGAGGGACACGCACACGCACACGCACACACACACACACACACACAAGTTGTACATTCTGTGATAGAATCATTGAAGGGGGTTATAGAGAGAGAGACACACACAAGTTGTACATTCTGTGATAGAGTCATTGAAGGGGGTTGTAGAGAGAGAGAGACACACACACACACAAGTTGTACATTCTGTGATAGAATCATTGAAGGGGGTTGTAGAGAGAGAGAGAGAGACACACACACACAAGTTGTACATTCTGTGATAGAATCATTGAAGGGGGTTGTAGAGAGAGAGAGACACACACACACGCAAGTTGTACATTCTGTGATAGAATCATTGAAGGAGGTTGTAGAGAGAGAGAGAGACACACACACACAAGTTGTACATTCTGTGATAGAATCATTGAAGGGGGTTGTAGAGAGAGAGAGACACACACACACACACAAGTTGTACATTCTGTGATAGAATTATTGAAGGGGGTTGTAGAGAGAGAGAGAGAGACACACACACACAAGTTGTACATTCTGTGATAGAATCATTGAAGGGGGTTGTAGAGAGAGAGAGAGACACACACACACAAGTTGTACATTCTGTGATAGAATCATTGAAGGGGGTTGTAGAGAGAGAGAGAGACACACACACGCAAGTTGTACATTCTGTGATAGTCATTGAAGGGGGTTCCAGAGAGAGAGAGAGAGACACACACACACAAGTTGTACATTCTGTGATAGAATCATTGAAGGGGGTTGTAGAGAGAGAGAGACACACACACACGCAAGTTGTACATTTTGCAATAGAATCATTGAAGGGGGTTCCAGAGAGAGAGAGAGAGAGACACACACACACACACAAGATGTACATTCTGTGGTAGAGTCATTGAAGGGGGTTCTAGAGAGAGAGAGAGAGACACACACACAAGTTGTACATTCTGTGATAGAATCATTGAAGGGGGTTGTAGAGAGAGAGAGAGACACACACACACAAGATGTACATTTTGCAATAGAATCATTGAAGGGGGTTGTAGAGAGAGAGAGACACACACACACACACAAAAGTTGTACATTCTGTGGTAGAGTCATTGAAGGGGGTTCTAGAGAGAGAGACACACACACACACACACACACACACACACACACACACACACACACACACACACAAGTTGTACATTCTGTGATAGAATCATTGAAGGGGGTTCCAGAGAGAGAGAGAGAGAGACACACACACACAAGTTGTACATTTTGCAATAGAGTCATTGAAGGGGGTTGTAGAGAGAGACACACACACACACACACACACAAAAGTTGTACATTCTGTGGTAGAGTCATTGAAGGGGGTTCTAGAGAGAGAGAGAGACACACACACACACACACACACACACACACACACACACACACACACACACACACAAGTTTCTTCCAAATCATAAAATTTCATCTCAAAGAAGTCAATATGTTTTTTATTTTCAGCTGACTAGTGTGGGTCCGTCGGCGCCTAAGGTGGAAGCCAAATGTGTTGGTTGTGATGCTTATAACAACCACAACAAATTAGTTCCTAATGTAACGATTACATTTATCGTCTATTGTTTGTCTGGATGTGATGACTCGACAATATTTATTTGGTCTGTGACAGAAGTATCAACCAGTACCACCATGCCCATTGGTAGTACTGAGAGTAGCACAGGAGTAAATAGAACAAGCTTTACTTTAAAACCTGGCGTACTTCACAATGATAAGGAGTATAAATTCAATGTTAATGCCACAACACCAGGAAATGGATCTGGTTTTTCATCAGCTACATACAAGACAGCTTCTGTCCCATATAACGGGACATGCTCAGTCAGCGACGCAACAGATGGATCTTTCCCCTTGTCAAACGTGACATGTCTCAATTGGGCAGACACAGACTCAAATTCTTCACAGCTATATTACACTATTAATGTATGTAAGCCGCCGAATGAATACACCCTATATGAAGGCGTAAGATCAGCAGTAACCATTCCTCTACCCTCGTGTGCAGGAACAGATGAAGTTGAAATCAGCGTTATCGTCAGCAATGTTTATGGCTCCAGCATCCTGGCCAATAGAAGGTAAGTTCACTAAAATATTTACAATATTATTATTATATAGTAGTTTGTTCGTTGAAACAATTAGGCCAGTTATACTCAAACTTTACATGGATGTTTCTTATATGTGCATGTGAGGCAACACACATGTTGTTGTTTTTTTAATATAATATTCATGATGCTTAATTATCTTAAAATAGTAAAAAACTTAAAAAAATATTTCTCATTAATCGCTCAACAGGTTTTGAAAATTCTTCATAAGAAATGTTCACCAAATATAATTCAATTACATATATAGGTGTCCCTAGGGTTAAAATTGATCCTGCCCTTATGGATCATTCAAGGGTCCCATTCGATTATAATTGGGATTAACAGTAATAATAGTTTGTTTAATATGAAATTTATTTTGTTTAAATTTCCATTACTTTATTTTATTTTAATTTAACCTACAAATTTCCAAACTTTAATGTAACTGTAATGTGTATTTGTTTGTGAAACAAATATCAAAAAGGTTCTCAGATTCAAATTAACATCCTTTTTTTGAAAAATGCATTGCCCCTTGGCGCATTTATCCAGGGGAATACAGTATTTGCCATTGTCTGCAGAGGTTAAAAAGGGCCCGAAATGAGCTAGATTCTGAATAATTCTTATTTTCTAATTCATTTTTGCAAAATTTCAATTTGAAATCTGAAGCATTGTGTAGTCATTGCAAATTAGATTTGGTCTAATAAAGAGGACTGCATTTCCATAAGGGCCCAGGAACTGCAATGGAAGGTAGAAAATATTTGATTTGGTTTTAATTAAAATAACTATATTTAAAAATCAATACCTGGATCAGTATTATATGGTTATTTTACAGTGTTTTGTACAATATGGAAATATTGTACAAGTACAATATGGAGTCCAATATTGTTTTCACCACAATACATATGAGTACAATATATTCCCATATTGTACAAAACACTGTAAAATAATATTTTTATTCTGTTCCTCAATCTGTAAGAATTTGTCAAAAGAGTAAAAAAAAATCAAGATACTTTTAAATAAATAAACCGGGAGTTTAAAGTGGCAGACGAAGAAAGTTGCCATGACAGATACTTAGTTTCGGATTTTCTCAATGTCGCAATCGTCACGTGGAATATTTTGTTGTTCGTTTGTTTTGATTGTTAAAATGTCTACTAAATTTATTTACTTTTTTTTTCAATCACCATCTTGAATTTTGAACTGTGCAATATAAAAGTTATTGGATCCAATAAACTTCTACATATTGTATGGTCACATGGTATAAACATCTAGCGTAAATGATTCGTTATACACTTAAAGTATAGAATAAGAATTAATCAATGAGTGCAAGTTATTTAGTGTTGCACCTGTTAGTTTTTCTTCCGTCCGTCTGTCCGTCTGTGTGTCCTTCCATCTGGTATATCATTTCCGGCCTGTATCTTTGTCATGCATAGATGGATTTTGTTGATACTTGGTACGAATGATCAACATTATAACATGACAACATGTCGTGAGTAAGACCCACACCCGTACCTCAAAGGTCAAGGTCACAATTTGAGTTTGTTTTAATACACTTTGAGTCTGTGCGAGATTTCGTGTCCGGCCTGTAACTTTGTCATGCATAGATGGATTTTAATGATACTTGCTACAAATGATCAACATAATATGATGACCTGTTGCGAGTTAGACCCACACCCGTACCTTAATGGTTTAAGTCACAATTTGAGTTTGTTTGAATACACTTTGAGTCTGTGTATTATATATATCAATATTATATCATAGTGTATATATCTGCGGATATTCAATGTATTTTCTTCAACTACAATTGTTTCTTTTGTTACACTTATATGTATGAAAGTGTATATATACTTATTTATTAAATGGATGTATAATTGCTTTTATTGAATACAAATTGAAATACAATGGCTGAATTTTACATCAAGTGTTTATCTTCAACCACTAACGTCTTCAACCATTACTAGCTGGTCAAAACATTTTATAGAAAGAGCAAACAGTTTGTGTATTCCCTTTTTACTACCAGTATATCAGTTTTAATTCATAAACTAACATGGTATAAATGTGGCTTTGATTCAAAGTGAAACTCGAAGTATTCTCTAGTTATAGTAAATAAAATTTGGTGCATCAGCTTGGATTTAATTTCCATAATGGGCAGATGGGAGAAATTTTGTGAATAAAAAAAATCCTTCTCAATTAAGTTTATCCATATTTGGCATAGATTATCCAAATGAGTGGAAGGTTCAGGGTTGTTTAAATCAAAGTTTTAAGTGAGTTTCAGGTTATCGACTTATGCCAAGTTGGGCCTCTTGTTTGGTTTTATAATAAATAGATAGATAGATAGATAGATAGATAGATAGTTAGATAGATAGATAGATAGATAGATAGATAGATAGATAGATAGATAGATAGATAGATAGATAGATAGATAGATAGATAAACTGACTGAGAATGTTTCTGAATCATTGACATGACATCATCTTTTTATATAAACAGGACCATACAATATCCGAACACACCAAATGATATGGACTGGATCGTGGAGCAGATAATCAAGTACCTGAAAGCTATTGTTAAGGAATACAACCCATCAAAACTGGTACAGTACTGTATAGCAGTTCTCGGTCTGGTCAACGAACAGTCTGCCACCTCTCACAGCAGTGTTGAGCAGAGAATGGCAGTGAGAAAGATCATTGCCGTTGCCTTATCTGGCATACCTACAAGTACTCGGGCAGACATTCTTCTGTTGGGCAACGCTCTCGAGGATCTGTCAGTAAGTTGGAAGGAAATCATTCTATGTGTTTGACGGAGGGATATAGGATTGCCCTTTTCCGTCTGTACATTACATTTTCTTGTCAGCTCTACTTTTTTCAACCTATTTTGGCCAAACTGTTTAGGCAGTATCAGCATGCATATGGAAGCACATATTATTGCCATATTCTGATGCATCAGCTTTTGGTGTAGTTATAAAAAAAAATTCATGGTTAATCTGTGTATTGAGGGGTGAAAGTGAAAAAGGTCTAAGTTGTTCTTTATTTATATACACTTAGACCTTTTTCACATTGACCCCTCGGTATGCACTTTACATTCTCTTATTAGCTCTACTGTTCCCAATCTTTTAAAATGATTTTGGCAAAACTTATTAGAAAGTATCAGTATGGAGGCTAGTTGCACTGCTGGTCCTTTGACATTGCTGTAATTTTGACCTTTTAGTTATTACCTCACACAAATTTGTTTTTGTACAAATTATCAGTTTATATGATAAAATAGAAACAATTTGGTTAGTAATCAATTCACTATAAGTTACACTGCATATTGAAAGAAAGAAAGACGTTTGCATAAAGCTCCACACATGATATCACATTCCACATGTGGACTTTCCATAGCCATGTTTATAATGCGGTCCTTTCTATATCGCCATCTGATTCTTTGGCTCCCGGAAACTAAGTTATATCAGGACCCATGTTTGAATTGGTCAAATCGATAATTAATGTTGGAGTTATGGCCCATGATTTGTCAGATACATGTATTGCACTATTTGACTTTGATCCTCACCAAAGTTGCACAGTGGTAATATAACCATAGTATCTTGGGCATGTTCTTGAACTGGTCAAATTAGGTAATTAATGTTGGAGTTATGGCCCTTGAATCAGCATAATCTTCTTAATTTATACTTTATTTAAATGATCATTAGTTGAACTTGGCTATGCAACTTGAGCATTCTGTTGTCACTTGTGTCTTAATTACTGTGAAATCAATAATTTTCATTAGGATTCATTTTTGTTGTTAGCTCTACTGGCTAAAGGCCAGCAAGGCTTATGTTATGGTAAATCCTCCGTCATCTGTCTGTTGGTTGTTAACCATTCTCTTGTTGATGTGATAGCACCCCCATTTTTCATTGAATCTTAACCAAACTTGCACAGCAGTTATATAACCACAAGATCACAGACGAGTTCTTGAACCAGCATGATTTGACCCAAATGCCCCAAGCATATTTTTAGTGAAACTTTAAAAAACATTTTCTCTGAAAGTTCAAGGCCTAGACCTTAGATATGTTATGTGTATTGCATGGGGGTCCTCTAAAAGGTTTGTTGAAGTTGATCCCTGGGGTCACATTTGAGGCTGCCACATGGGTCATTGTTTTACATAGAATTACATGTACATGTATATAGGGAAAATGTTGTAGACGCGATAGTACCTTCATTTTTCATTGAATCCTAACTAAACTTGCACAGTAGTTATATAACCACAAGGTTTCGAAAAAGTTCTTGGAACAGCATGATTCGACTACAAATGCTCTGCTGATAAAAATCATTTTCTCTGAGAGTTTAAGGCCTATAAAACTTAGATATTTTACATATGACATTGCATGGAGGTCCCCTAAAAGGTTTGTTAAGGTCAGGTCCCTGGGATCAAATTTGGGGCTGCCACAGGATTCACTGTATTATTTAAAGTTACATATATCTTAATCAAACTTGCACAGCAGTTATGTAACAACAAGATCACAGACAAGTTCTTGAACCAGACTGATTCGACCACAAATACCCCCACAAGAAAGCTTATAAGCACATTTTAAGAGAAACTTTAAAAAAACATTTTCTCTGCAAGTTCAAGGTCTAGAACTTAGATTTTTTATATGTAGCATTGCATGGTGGTCTCCTAAAGGGTTTGTTGAAGAGGAACTTACAAAAAGCATTTCTTGAAATGTTCATCTGTCCATTTGTTGCCAGTAGAGAGATTCAGACCCTCTTGGACCTCTTGTTACCCTTTATATACAGTTGTTGGGTCAACAAGCAATTTTGTGGAATGTGTGGTCCAATGGTAGAGCATCAGAACCATGATCAGAGGGTCATGGGTTCATTCCTCCAAAACAGCTGTGTTGTTCCTTGTTTAAGACTTTACCGCATAATGCTTTGTACTGGCTGTACCCAGGAAGACTTTGAGTGTGATTTGTCTAAGTTTAATGAATTGTTTCACCATCAAAGGAATATATATAATTATATATTCAAGTTTAAACTAACAACCACTTTCCAGGAAATAATTTTGTCATTTTTATCTCTTCTGAGCATCGTAAGTGATTGATTTATTAAGACCTCAACTTGTCAATTTATTGCAGGAATATGCAGAAGAAATAGCTGATGAAGTACTAGCCATAGTGATTGACAAGTTGGAAAATCTGATAAGCAACCTTGATTCAACAGTGCAACAATATGAAGGTATCGATGGTATCCAGACAGAGTGTCTTTTCAGAACTATTGATAACATACTGGGAGCCCTTAATTTAAATCAGTCATCATTCGCAGACAACGCAACTCTAAACAAACTTGGTCCTTTAAGTAATTATGTTTTTTCTGGCAGCAACCAAACCTCAGCAAATTTGAGAGAGATTTCGAGAGAAGCAGTAAGTACTTGGGCTATCGACTTGACCCTTCTGCAGTTGAAGGCTATGGCACCTAAAGAAGACCCAGTTACAAATGATGAGATCGGAGGATTTGCAATAATAGGAAATTATTCTGATGCAAATGAATTTTCTCAAATATACAAAGGTAATAGGTCTACACTTGTTCTGGCGGGCAGCATCCTTCAACAGGTACACTATGATAGGGACCTTGTATTTCAGATTGTGTATGAAGATACCGAGATTGTGTATGACGATAACGGTAATAGCAACAGCATGAAAACGCCTGCAGTTGGAGCAAGTTTTTTTAATGACGGTAGTGGTTTACCTGTTTCAGTAACTAATTTGGCATCTGGCAATGAAGTATGCATGTACATGTTCACTCAACTCAGCAACACTTCCTATGATATTCCAGACAGCGGATTGTCTACAGCACCTGATTATAATCCTACAGAACATGTTAATTACACTACAAAAGAAATGAAAGGCGATAAACGATACAAAGTAGCCTTGAGTGTGTCACAAGGTACACAAGGTGATATCAGCATACAAGTTATACCACATTACAACAATTCTTATGGACAACTGACAGTCTCAGTTAACATAAATGGTACTACGTTTAGTGAAAAAGTAATCACTTTTGCAAACCTGAGCGATCATACAGAATATTCATTCTTTATTCCAAACGGGTAAGAAAACTTTCTTCTTCTTCCTCATTTTCTTCCACTTACTTCTTTTCAACTTTTTTAATCTTCCTTCTTCTAATCTTATTTTCGTTCTTCTTCTTCCTGTTCTTCTCTTTGTCTTTTTCTCAACCATTTCTGAGCTCCTACTCAGACATTTTGAAACATGAAATCACAGGATTCTAGCACTATTTTTAAATACTCGTATTGAAAATGGAAAGATTAAAAGTGGTTTAATAATTTTAGGTTAAACCAGATAAGTCAAGCCTGATTAGCTCAGTCAGTCATGAGTTCGAATCTCCGCTCAGCTACAATCTCTGTGATGTTTGATATACGACATTGCATTTCATTATCATTCGTCTCTCACTGCTAATTCAAGTGGGAAAGTTATAAGTTATTTGCAGAGATGGGGTGTGCTGGAGTACTGGTTAACCTTCCAGGATCCAAGGAGACAGTGGTTAGGTTTACTGATCATCTGTTAGCCCTCGACGGCATAAAATGATGCTAAATATTCAATCAATTAATCAATAAATCATTAAACCAGATAAAACCATAAATATGCCACCTGAAAGAAAATATAACTACATGTATCTAACAAGCAGTGTGAATGATTGTGCACTTTTTTGTCTCAATTTTTCAAATAAATAAAAAGATATTGAACACTTTTTTGTCTCTACTTTTCAAATAAATAAAAAGACATTGTGCGATATTTTGTCTCAACTTTTCAAATAAATAAAAAGACATTGAACACTTTTTTGTCTCAATTTTTCAAATAAATAAAAAGATATTGAACACTTTTTTGTCTACTTTTCAAATAAATAAAAAGACATTGTGCGATATTTTGTCTCAACTTTTCAAATAAATAAAAAGATATTGAACACTTTTTTGTCTCTACTTTTCAAATAAATAAAAAGACCTTGTGCGATATTTTGTCTCAACTTTTCAAATAAATAAAAAGACATTGAACACTTTTTTGTCTCAATTTTTCAAATAAATAAAAAGACATTGTGCAATATTTTGTCTCAACTTTTCAAATAAATAAAAAGACATTGAACACTTTTTTGTCTCAATTTTTCAAATAAATAAAAAGACATTGTGCGATATTTTGTCTCAACTTTTCAAATAAATAAAAAGACATACTTTTCAAATAAATAAAAAGACATTGAACTCTTTTTTGTCTCAACTTTTCAAATAAATAAAAAGACATTGTGCAATATTTTGTCTCAACTTTTCAAATAAATAAAAAGACATTGTGCGATATTTTGTCTAAACTTTTCAAATAAATAAAAAGACATTGCTATTTTTCCAGTACAACTGAAACCAACAATTTAACATTTTTGTGTTGAATGTTTCTCAGAACTTGTTTTTGGTGGCCTTGACCTCAATGGATGAATAACTACACAATACTAAGCTTTGTTCTCAAATGTTTGGCTTGGAGCAACCAAATTAGGTCTAGTTTTGTGATGTTTAGTATTACTCAAAACCATAGTCTTATTTCTCATGACCTTGCCCTCTATGGATAATAAACAGAAATTCTTTTTTGTGTTTAGCTCTGTTTCTGCTCAACAGTTATCAAATTTGATGCATAACTGTGTAGCAAGTAGAGCTACTCAAAACCACATAGCAATATTTTGGATGACCTTGACATCCATGTGTGTGGACATCTACCGTAGGTGTGTGGAGCATGTGGTCCAGTGATAGAGCACCGAGCCCATACTCGAAGGGTGATGGGTTCGATCCTCCGCCACGGCTATGTGTTGTGTCCTTGAACAAGACACTTTTCTGCATATGCTTAGTACTGGTTCTAACCAGGAAGTTTTCGAGTGGTATTTGCCTAAGTTGTAAGAACTTGTTTCACAATCGAAGTAAAATAAGTAAGTTTAAACTATGAATATTTGATTCTGTGACATTAAATGTGTAAAGCCCATTTTTCTGATATACTGAAGCTCACTTAAACAAAATTTTAATGATTAAAATAGATAATCAACTTGTGTTGATATGTTTCTCATATGAAATGGAAGCTTAAAGTAGCTTTTCAGTCCAATTGGGTGCAAGTCAATGCCACCATTGTTTAAAATAGTTTCACCATTCACCATTTTTAAAAACAGAAAAATTTGAAGATATTTTGATGAATTTTTGTAGATAGATTTCTAATTTAATAGAAAGCTTTGGATTACTTTTGAGCTAAATTAGGTCATGGTCATATGGCATAAGTGCACGTGCTTATATTATAAAGCAGTATGTAACTTATTAAAATGAAACTGATTTTGCCTATATTTTCACAGAAGCATTGTTTGGTCAAGGAGGTTCAGATTTGTTAAAATGACTGGTTTTCACTGTCTTTAGAGGGCCCCGAATAGGGTAAAAATTGGGAATTACAAAAATAATTTTCTTAAGAACTAGTTGGTTAAATTTGTTCATATATGTATATAGGAGTTTGAATGAAGTTAACAGCTAAGGAGTTAATATTCTGTAAGGGGGCTTAGAATTTACATCTATAGGAAAAATGTGGGAAAACAGAAAATTCTCTTTTTTTTCATCCATTTGGGCAAAATTATTATTCAATTTGAGTGCAAGCATAATCTAATTATAGAAAATAAGATTTTGTTTAATAATGAAAATTGACTTTCCATAAGGGGCCAGGGTTGGTCACAAAAGTGTTAAAATAGAAAGTTTTCAAAAATCTTCTTCTTAACAACCGGTCAGCCAAATGTGTTCATGTTTGACATAGATTATCCCTATGAGTAGGGTTTTAAAATTTTTACAAATCAAGGGACTTGTATTTATTATGGGCCCAGCTGTAAGGAGACTTTGAGTTTTACATAGAAATACTATTGGAAAACGGAAAATTCTAATTTTTTATCCATTTGTGCAGAATTTTATTCAGTTTTGAGATCTGAAGTATCTACAAAACATAGCAAATGAAATTTAATTCAATAAGCAGAATTGAATTTCTATAAGGGGCCAGGTGAGTCACGAAAGGGTAAAGATTAAAAATTCTCAAAAATTTTCTTTTCAACACCCATTCAGCCACATTTTTCATATTTGATTTATCCCTAAGATTAAGAGTTCTAAGTTTGTACAAATCAAGGGGCTCTGTGATGTATAGAGGCATGAAAGGGGACTTTTGAGTATTACATAGGAATACTGTGGGGGGGAAAATGGAAAATTCTCATTTTTTCATCCATTAATGTGTAAATATGCTGTTCAATTTGAGATCCAAAGCATTGTTGAGTAACAGTCAAGATTTTGTTTAATAATGAGGATTGAATTTTCATAAGGGTCCAGATAAAGGGTTGAGATTACTTTTGCCTTAAATCAGGTCAAGGTCATCATTATAAAAAGAAAATAGTAAAAAATGGTTTCTGCTCAGTGACTTGATTATGCCCATTATTTGTCTTGGTGTAAAGTAGGCTAATATTGTGCTGATTATTCACAACATTGGAAAAATAAAGGCAAAATTTGTAAAAAATAACGAAAAATAATTTACTTTAGAACAATAATTATACACATATCATTCCATGAAATTCTTGTTTAAATTATTTCTTTTAGAATAAGTTTTAAGATGATCTCTCTGTTGATTTAGATAAAATAGCAAAAACTAAATTTTCTCCCAACTAATGTATCTCTATATTTATCATTTTGTAGCAATGGGAACACAGCTATTGAGTTGATTTTGTCCTCAACTAGTGGAGTGAATGTTTCTTTTGGAGCATTTGCCTCCTCATGTCTGTACTACAACACCGTGACTTTAGGGTGGGCTACTGATGGCTGTACTGCAACAGTTGAATCCATACCGTCAGTCATTCATTGCTGCTGTAATCACATGACAACTTATGGCGGCAGTATGCTTGTATCACCGGATCAAATCAGCTTTACAGACCTAACAGTATGTTTGTTTACATTCTAGTTTATTTTTAGTTTATCAAAACTTCTAGATATTGAAATGAAATACAGGAAATTTCATTTTTTAGTTATTTGCCTAAGATGTAATAATTTGTTTCACAATCGAAGTAAAAGAAATAAGTTTAAACTGACGGATCTTAGAACATTTGCTAGTAAAAGTATTCACCCATCAACCACCGCCTGTTCAAAAAATTATCTTGGCTAATTATATTCATCAAAATTGTGAGACGCAAACTCACAATCAGAAATGTTGTAATTTGTATTAAAAACAATTTTACATGAAATTAACAGCATTTTGTTGCAAAAACAGTCAATTTCAATGTAACATCATCAAAAAAATCTAAAAAATATCTTTCATGACTAAACATTTGCTATAACTAGCATTTAAAAAAATAGCAATACAACAAATAAAGTTTATTTAAGTAATCTAGGCCACCAGCCCGTAATACAATTCTACATAATAGTGAAATTAAAACAGTGACATTTATACAGTTTTCAATAAATATTTAAAGTATTGAATATGATAGAAATGGTACTCAAACATTTTATGAATTGTAGCCCTGGAGATCTGAATGAGTGCTCTCTTCCATTCTGTTCTAGATCTAAAACAATCTATAGCAATTGTATCATCTCTTCCAGGACTTAGATATTGCAAACAACCCTGTGGCCATCATCACCTGCAGTGTTGTACTGTTTGTGTACATCGTGGTAGCAATTATCTGCAGACGTATGGATATTGTGGATGTGAATCGCATCTCTTTGATACCTCTCTGTGGCAAAGATGGCTCATTCAAGTATGAAGTGACAGTAGTGACTGGCAGACAGCCTGGCGCTGGTATGACCTTTGACACTTACCATATAGACAGTGACCATATTAACAAAATACAGTAAACTCTGCTGTTAACAAAATCCTTGGGACCTTTCAAAATTGTTCCTAATATCTGGAGTTATATCCGTGTAATTAATGATTTCCTCATGTACACTCAGGTCCCGTTATTATGCTGTCCAATATAATGTGAAACTTGTTATAATGCGTTCCGATATAATGTGAAACTTGTTATAATGCGTTCCGGTATAATGTGAAACTTGTTATAATGCGGTCTAATATAATGTGAAACTTGTTATAATGCTGTCCGATATAATGTGAAACTTGTTATAATGCGGTCTAATATAATGTGAAACTTGTTATAATGCGGTCCGATTTAATGTGAAACTTGTTATAATGCGGTCCAATATAATGTGAAACTTGTTATAATGCTGTCCGATATAATGTGAAACTTGTTATAATGCGGTCTAATATAATGTGAAACTTGTTATAATGCGGTCCGATTTAATGTGAAACTTGTTATAATGCGTTTCGGTATAATGTGAAACTTGTTATAATGCATTTTATCTGTGGCTCCCAAACTTAAAATTTATATTTTCAACCAGATTCATTAAAAACTTGTGATATAATAATTGGTGAACTGATCGAAAATCTCAACATAATCGCCAAGTGTTTGTGAGCTTGTAACTATTTTCCAAACTGTGACCATGTATTTGTGCATCAATTACACTTTGATAATTCAAACTGAAATAATAACAAATTATTATTTTAAAAAACAACATCGCTTTTAATTGATTCACGCTAACAAACAATGGTCAATCATAAATATCACACATTATTGCGTGTTTGTTTACAGTACTTCGACCGGAAACAGTATTGCCAAATAATATAGCGCAGAGCACCTTGGGATGTTTATAACATGGTTCCACGTATATTGCGGTTTCATTCCGTGGATCCCAGTCACCGCGTTATAACGAGACCAGAGTGTATGATATAACAAATAAGACTGTTAAGTCAAAAGTAATACATTAATTACAATCAATTATCTTGTTAGCTCTACTGGCCAAAAGCCAGCAAGGTTTATGTCAAGGTAAATTTCGTGCCATTATCCATCTGTTAATCTTTTTCTTGTAGACAAGATAGCAGCCCCATTTTCATGCATGTGATATTTTCAGGAACCGAACCTTTGAGTTAAGTGATTATTTAAAGGGAGATTCATGCTAAAAACTAGGAGTTTTTTTAACATCTATTTTAGCACAAGAAATTCAATCCTTCTAATAAAAATCACTCTTATGTGCATAAATCATGGGTTTAATTATGAGCATAATAATGATGTTTAGAATTAAGACTGTATAGTTAGGCAATTTACAACATTTAACAGAAAAAGAAGTTTTAAAAACAAACATTTTCTTTATTTATATCACTCAAATTTGATTTCATGATTTCTGTTATTTTTAGCTCATCAGGCTGAGCTTTGTGATCTACCTTCATCAATTGTCTGTCGTTCTTCATCCGTCCGTCAGTAACTTTTGCTTCAAAAGACTTCTTCTCTGAAACCTCTTGACAGATTTAGACCAAATTGTGTGTGAAGCATTCTTACACAAAGCTCTCTCAAGTTTGTCAAATTTGACCCTGCCCCAGGGGTTTATCAGTATTTTTTTCAACATTTCAAAAATCTTTTTCGAAAGTGCAAACCTCAAGCTTTGATATTTTGCATGTTATATCGTCTAATAAGTTTCTATCAAGTTTGTTCAAGCCATGACCCTTATGTAAAAATTTGCCCAACCCGGGGACATGTCAGTTTAACATAAGAAAATTTATTTTTAAAAATCTTCTTGTAAAGGACCATCCAATCAAATTTGTCCATAAATGATCCCTATGACTAGGAGTTTCAAATTTGTTCCAATAAGGGGGCAAGGATCAATTGGTGCCCAGTAAGGGGACTTTGATTTTTACTGATCTATTTTAGGTATTATTTCAATCATCTTCATGTCTAGAGCATTGCATAGACATAACAGTTGAGACAGGGTCCTTTAAAGGTGATTTGATATAAATAAGGGACCAGCAGGGGTTCATAAAAGATAAAATTGTGAAATTTAAAAATCTTCCTCTCAAAACCTGATGAGCCAAATATGTTAATATTTGGTTTTTGTCTTTTTTTCAATTGTTAGCAAAGCAGTGGACTTGTATAATATACTATTTTGTTTTGGCTACTACACCAATAAAAAGCCATATCGAATTAATATGATAATACAAAATTTGAAAGAAAGATCATGTTTTCAATTTCGTGTTTGATTTAACAGAAAATGCCTGAAAAAGTCCTCATAGAAAAGCCTATAATTAAAAGTATAAAGGTCTAAATAAATAAATTGACTGTAAAGTAACTTTTGACACATTGTTGAAATGACTGAATATTTTAACTTCCAGGCACAACCGGCAACGTTGGTATCAGAATTGTTGGAGAATACGGTAAATCTGTTCGTCAACACATTTCCAAAAATAACGCATTTCAACGGTGCTGCTCAGATACATTCATCATTGCCTATGATGTCAACCTTGGAGACCTGAAAAAAGTGTCAATATGGCATGATAATACTGGCCTGTCCCCATCTTGGTACTTGAGCCATGTGATCGTGTATGACATGCAAACAGACCAGAAGTACTATTTCTTCGCTAACACTTGGCTTTCCCTCGAGGTAGAAAATGGAACAATCCAGAAAGAACTGAATGTGGCAGGTAAATGATTACAGACAATTTTTTTTTATATAATTCAATTTTGTGTCATTTGGCAGCACCATAAGAAGTCACCATCTTTTTAGCAATAAATCAATGTTTGTTTTCATTCATTATGCCTTTACTATCGGAATTAATGACATCACCTCGGCACATTTCAAACAATTTTGTTTTAAGAGTCATATAGTTTAGAAGCTTTAAACATAATAAACATTTTATAGCCATTACACACATTCAGTATGCAGAGCAAAAATACAAAAACATCACAAACATGTTCAAGTGAGCAACAATATTTCAACACGATAGGTAATATTTTCTGTGCAAAGAACTGTTTTGCAGTAATTGCTTTGATTTTTCCCCAACCCCATAGTTGACATTAATTTACTTGTTTCATTTATTTAGGAGCTGAGGAGATGCAAAGATTTGGGCATCGTATGAAAACAGCTATGTTCAATGCACTGGCGGACAAACATCTTTGGCTTTCCTTGATGAATCGGCCAGCTCAGAGTCGCTTCACACGACTCCAGCGCATCACATGTTGCATCACTCTCCTTTACACCTTTGCTGGTGTGAATGCCATGTGGTATGGACTTTTGAAGACAGAAAATAGCACATTTGGTTTTGGCAGTTTTGGCTGGGAAGAAATTGTTCTTGCCATTGTCAGTAATTTGATGGTGATCCCAATAAATATCGGGCTTGTGTTCCTTTTCAAGAAGAGCAGATCCAAGGTGAATATTTAATTTTTTTTGTGAAAGTATTAACATAGGCAGTTTGATTATAAATGTCATTTTTAATGGTCTTTTTAAAGTTTTTACTGTTGTATGTGTTACTCAAGAAACTTTGTGCTTTTCTTTTAAAATTCATGCCATGACATTATTTGCACATCTCACTACACAGTAATTCCACTTTTTTGCCATGGTAACACGATTATTACACTTTTAAAAAAGCCTATGAAATTTGGTTTTGAAATATTTTCAAAATGGTTTATAGTGGTGATTTGTTGCTGCAGATGAGTAGAGCAAAAGTTGGTACAGCATATACTGCAATATGACATCACTGGTGTTTAAAAAAGTGACTTTTATAGGATTTCAACATATGCATGTATTTATGAGCATCTGAGGACTTTTTTTTTTCAAAAAATCTCAGGGTGTCACTGCACCCTGTTTAAAAAAAATCCAAGCTGGTCAACCTACCAGTTATATCGCATTTTTATGTGCGTGTATATTCCTGCTGCGAAAAAAAAAATACTTTAAAAAAAAATCCATGTGGAATTCTTTTTTTACCATTGAAATCCTAGACCTTATTTTATATAGAACAAAGAACAAAATTCAACTGTGTAGTGAGACCTGCAGTATATTATGTCCTTCATTAATATATATTTTCTGCTTCAGTCAAACTTTTTTGCGCGCGTTCAGAAGCCCCAGACAGCCCAGACCCTGGAGATAGAAAATCTTTGTGGTAATTCCCAGGGTGGGTCGTTTGAGAGCCAAAACACAGGAGCAATTCCATATGATCTGGAGAGAGAGAGCACCCTGGATTCCATACCGCCGGTATGGTTATTTTTTAAAAATTTTATTATACTGTAGGACAAGCTCATTTTAAATAGTATGCACACTATTCTCTTGTTCAGCATGTAAAACTTGTTTAGATCTATGAAATAAAAACACAGACAATACTTTAATTATTAGCTCACCTGAGCAAAGCTCAAGGTGTGCTATTCTGATAGCTTTGTGTAAGTCGTCCATCTTCTGTCAGTCTGTTTATAAATTTATTGTTGGGTGCACTCTTGCTCCATCATTATTCTTTGGATCCTTGCCAAACTTACATGTGGAGCATGTGGTACAGTGGTAAAGCATCGAATCAGAGGGTCATGTGGTGAATCCTTCCCACGGCCATGTGTGTTGTCCTTGAGCAAGACACTTTTTCGCACATGCTTAGTACTGGTTCTAACCATGAAGACTTCAAACATGATTTGTGTAAGTTGTGATAACTTTTTTATCATGTCATTGCATTCTTTTCTGTTGATAAACTGCTTGCCTGATAAACATAAGTTTATCACATCAATACAAGTTTATCAGGTACATGACATCATTATGTATAAATATTCATTTTGACAGAATCTTTACAGGAGCTAACAAAAGTTTGATGATAATTTTTAATTTCATAAAAAAAGATGAATTATAAGTATTGATATGATGAAGAAAATACCATGTTAATGTCTAATATTATCAACTTCATCAGGTTTGGCACAAAAAGGACTCAGCAGAATATTGCCTTGTTTTTTTTTTTCTAAGCATCAGCTGATACAGTTTATATCAAACACTAACATGGTATTCTCTATAACACAACCAAAGTAAAATAGATACATTTAAATGAAACTTACATAGTAGTTATATAACTGTTTTATCTCAGAGAATTCTTGAAAAAATAATATCTAATTTGAAAAAAATTATATCCATCCAGTTTCAGATTTTAGCTCTACTGGCCAAAGGCTAGCAGGGATTATGTCATGGTAAATTGTCCTTCATCTGTCATCCCCCTTTTTTTTCAACAGATCTTAACCAAACTTGCACAGCAGTTGATATAACCACAAGATTTCAGATGAGTTCTTTAACAAAGGTGATTTGACCACAAACACATTCACCACCGGGCTTATAAGCACATCTCTAAAAGTACAAGCCATAAACCTTAGATATTTTATATGAAGTATTGTAAAAGGGTTGATAGCACCCTCATTTTTGGGCTCTACAGGCTAAATACCAGCAAGGTTTTGTCATTGTAAATTGTCCGAATGTTTGTTAACCTTGTAGATGCAATATCACCCCCATTTTTCAAGGAATCTTAACCAAATTTTAACAATAGTTAAATAACCACAAGATCTTGTGGAACTTTCCCCTGAAATAATTCTTAAAGCAGTTTGTTTCCAGTAGAGTGATTCGGGTCCTCATGGGCCTCTTGTTTACATTGCACCTAGTTAAGTCACTATAAGTTACTACTTAACAACTACACAAAATAAACACATTGAACTGTCTTTTTTCAAAGAAATTCTGATAAAAAATCAAAGCAAAATTGATCAGCTTACTCTACCAATATTCACTCGATCTTGTTGATTTTACAAAAAATGTTGCTTTATTGCATATACACTTGAGTCCAATTATCATAACTTGGTTGTATAATTACTTTACACCATGCAGCATAATAATGGCAGTAACAACCAATTGTCAGCCTGTTCACAGTATTCTTGTATGAAACTTTGATTCCATGATGAGTGCTTTATTCTTGCAGCACAATGTTAGTCTGGGCTTACACAGGTCCCGTCATGTGGCACACACTCACAGAGAACAGTCAGATGACAATTTGTACAAAGGACCCAGAGTTGCAGTAACACATGCCACTGCCAAGGCTCCGTTATGGAATGAAGAAAATATCATGAAATGGCCGGAGTCAATGTCATTTGATGATGGGGCTGATTCACGTCCGTCTACAAGTTCAACAGTCCGTGGGCCGGCCATCCCTAGGCAACCGCCTGCCAAGGCAGGAGGCTCAACTCCAGGAGTGACGAGGAAGGTAAGGCAGATTCACTGCTTCATTTTAATTTTTGTATGTAAAAGGAACAAAAATTGTTTTTGGCTGGGAAGTAATTATATGTAACTAAAGAGATTTTGATTATTTGATTCTTTTTTATATCGCCATACACTTTGTATCTGTGGACAATGTTTATGATTGCTATTTCTCAGCAATTATTGGCCGGATGTAATGAAACTTCACAAAAGCCTAGTTGTGCATATTGTTGGCATGTTGTGCGAGAATAATTTTTCAATAGTTAATAGCCCTTTGAATTTTTCAGACATTTTTTTTGTGGTCACTTTCTCGGCAACCATTGGCTTGAATTTAGTGACACTTTACAAAAGTGATTGGTACCAAGTTTAGTAGTGCATATTGTCGGCATGTTGTGCCCAAATAATTTTTAAATGAGTTATGGCCCTTTGAGTTTTTCAGATATTTTTTTATTATGGTTATACAGTTCATTGTACAATAAACATTTTTATTGTACAAGTCTTATATGCTGTGGTGAAATCTGTATTGGATGAGATGCCACAGGGACCTAGTCCAATACAGGATTTCCCCCGCAACAATGGACGAGTAAAATAAAAATTCACATTGGAATAGTTGTATCAGGGGATGATAATCAGGAAGAAATATATCAACCATTGACCTGAGTTAAAGGATAGAAAATGGTTATTAAATATCATATTAAGATAAAGAGTACTGATTTAAAAAAAAAAGCAAACCTTAATTATTTTTATCAAATTATAACTGCATAATTGTAACTTTACTTAAATTTTCATGATGATTTTTTGTGTGAACAGTCTCGCCAAAAAATGATTGATACCTTACAGTACTTAATTGTACTTGAATAATATAGTTTGTTTTTATTTGATTAACAACACAGCATCCCATTAACCTTGGGATTGTTCATAGTTTATACTAATTGATTTTATGTTGATTGCAAATAATGCTCCAAACTAATATCACCACTCTCGGGTTCCTTGATAAAACCAGTATTGTGGATTGTTATTTGAGAAAGATCAGGTTGAGTTGTGGGATTAAACCCACAACCTCTGGTCTGAGCGGTCAACACTACCCACTACACCATCTTATTTTTAAAAGTAGGGAGAAGCAATACAGTTGTTAACAACATGTTCACTTACTGAGTTCCCATCTTGATAACAATTCAAACCATTTCTCCAGGGACCAGACAAGGCTAAGATTAGATTTTCTTAGAGACATTTGTTTTTTTCTCTATTGATCTTTACATTTATTTTTTGTTGCCGGTGCTATAGAAATTGTATAAAATGTAGTGCAGTACTGAAAGAGTGAATATGCAGTTTCCAGTTTTCTAAGGATTTATTTATTATATCTTTACCTCCAGAAGCAGCATTTTGTCATCCCCATACTGAGTTCTGCCCGCATACTGTTCCGATGCTGGGATAATTATCATAACTATTTTTTATTTTATTTTTATTTTTTAAAAAAATCCTAATAAAATGTAAACAATTTCAGTCGAAGACATTAAAATCAAAGGCCGACTCTGATAAGCTTCTGGAGGATCTAGATCAGATGGAACAGGAACTGAAAGAAGTTGAATCCAAATCTGTCAAGTCATCTGGAAGCAGAAGATCCTCACTCAGGTATGTTAATTTTCTAATTTATTCAAAATCAGCAATTTGCATGTTGAGATAATAAAATATCTTTAATAACATACAACTAACATCAAAAGAAAGTTAATAAAATGCCAATTAATGTACTTTTTGCCCCAGTTTGTCATCAGTATATATAGAGAATCTTACATGAGTGATTATTTATTATTGAATTAATTAAACGAGTGGGAAAAATATATTATGCGAGGTTAATCTGCCGAGTATTATATCCTTTTTCTCAACAAGTCAAATGAATTCAATAATAAATGAGCACAAATAAGATTTGTTTTATCACATAACTCTGGAAAAGTTTACATTTACCATTTACTTAACAGATCACCTCTACAAAGAAAGAAAAAAAAATCTGGCATATTTGTTTCTGTGAGTCATAATATAATGTAACGTCTCAAAAAAATGTTATTTGACCATGATAAATCAACATCATTTATATATTCAACAAAGTCGGGAAGTACTTCGGCAGTTTACATACAAGAGCCGAGTTATTGGAAAATACTGAGCAAGAATCTGAAGAGATATTACACTAGGTTAATATAAAAAATATATCTTTATTACACTCCTGTACTGTAAATAATGTGATAAATTGATTATATGACAACAATTGGTTGAGAATTATTGTATCAATACCAGAAAACCATCGATGCAAAGGTCCAACTGGGGAAGTTTAGAGGATATTCTTCATTCTGATGATGAGAGTGTTGCAGAGAGTGGGAAAAGATTCACAAAGAAGCGTGACTCTTCGAGTGGTACCAGGAAGTTCAATCCTCGGTCTGACCCAAGGATACAAAAGTAAGCTCTTACTTCTTTTTCCTATGTGTAATATTTGGCTAATAGCAGCACTTTCTCTGGAATCACTTGGCCAATTAAACTCAAACTTCACATGGATGTTGGTATCCAGTAGGAAACTATACACTATATTTTTTTTCAATTTATGTTCAAGCTGGCCACTAGATATTTCTAAACAAGTAAAAAAAAAAAACAATATTCTGAAACAGATTTTGAAAAAATATTTATGTAGTCACCAACTATAGTTCTATTAAAATTGTACAAATATTGTCTCTGGGGTTAAAAATGACCCCGTCCAGTCACTCATTTAGGAGACACATGTGATTATAAACCACATTAATATATAAAAAAAATTTTAATGGAACTGATTTTTTCTATATACTTTATAGATGCATGGTTAGGTCAAGGAGATTCAGATTTGTTAAAATGACTGGATTCCACTGTCTTGTGTGTGTCAGGAGAGGTCCCAATAATTGAGATTTGTTTCATAAATGTCCTTTCTCAACACCACAAATCGCTTGAACCACTTATCTGGTCCAGGCTGAATTCCTATTTTGATGTAAATACATGCACACGTATGGTGTTGAACAATTCGTGGCTTGAACAAACCTTAACAAACCCACAACCTTTGGAGTGAGTGTCCAACACTCTATCCACTACACTACCGCTCCACTTATATATGTACAGACAGCCCCAATAGATTACATAAAGTTGTAAATATATCTGTGCTACCATAGTCACAGGAAATTTTAAAAGTGGGGACAGAGGGTCGGGACTTCCTAAATATATATATATATTTATCAGTGAATATGAATTGATAAAAAACACATACCTGCTTTGAGCCCCCACCCTTCTAAACATGAGATTCTTTCTGAAGTTTACAAACTTTCCACCTCACTGATTATCCAAAATCTGCCTATGATGGTATATTATTTTTTATTTTGATATAAATTTTGATGGCAGTACAAATATATTTTTATAAATACAGAATATACAGAAAGGATAAAGAAATGTGGAATGAATTATAGAGCCACATTTTCAAACTACTGTCAGCATTATTTTCTATTTTAAAATATGCATGTAACGGTATTTCATAAATGACTTTGTCAATAATAATAATCAATAATGATAATCAATAATAATAGTCAATCATAATTATCAATAATAATATTCAATAATAATAATCAATGATAATAATCAATAATAATCAATGATAATAATCAATAATAAATATCATAATCAATAATTATTAATAATAATCGATGATACATTAATGAAATCCATTTACATATTCTGAAACTGTAAATATTGTTTAATGTGGCTGTAAGCTCCACCTGGTGTTTCTTTATAATTTCAGGATAGGTAACCATGTGTAGGTCAAAATAAGCTCTTGGTAAATGTTATTTTTTTGTATTATATTATATGTAAACCTGTTGACTGTTGTTTTATTTTTTGCTTCTTTCACTGAATATAAAAATTATTACAGCAATGGTGCCAACTGGCCCAAGTCACGTGAATCCATTATGAGTGCAACTACAAATAGAACTAACAGACAGACCGGTGGCATAACAGACGGACTAAGACGTAAGTTATGTCCATTATTGAAGATAACTATCCACCTAAAATAGCTATTCCAATGAGTTTCGAGCATTTGTACCACGTGAATGTACATAAAAAATCATTATTGTACACTTCAAACCGGAAACGTCCTGAAAATCATGATATATTTTTCGTATTGGACGGTTCGACCATCCCGAAAATCCGGATAAATTTTTTGTATTGGACGTTAAGGAACAGTTACTCTTATTATATAAATACTCCGCAGATCTCAGATAAAACATGTAAGAGAAATCACTGAGGCACTTTTAATGAATATTGTGTCATTTGAAACAACAAGCAATATATATTTATTTGAGAAATTGTAGTATATATTATTCAAAAATAGATACTTAAAAAATATAATTAGAAAAAGAAAATAGCTGTAATAAAGGAATTATATTAATATTGATATATTAATATAAAAGAGCTAACTTCAATATTATCAAAAAAGTGCTAAACATCAACTATATGTTATTTTTCCGTAAAAATGACTACATGTATTTGTTAAAATAAATTGTTTTACAAAATTTTAAACTGATATTGTGTTTCATATGAAAAGAACTCAAGGTGAATGATAAAAAAGTACTTATACAGTTCACTATACAATATGAATTTTATTGTACGAGTCAATGTTGTGGTGAAAACTTGTATTGGACATGGCACCTGCGGCGTCTCGTCCAATACAGGTTTTCACCACAACATTGACTGGCACAATATAAATCCATATTGTACAGTGAACTGTATAATAACCTTTTATTATTCTACCTCATTCACGTGTATGTGAACAATTGTTTTGTAAATCGCATCAGCATCAAAGCATTGACATTTATTTTAGCTTTTCTGGATAGTTATTTTAGATCATACTGTAGGATGTATAGAAGTTTGGAATAAATCATACTGTAGGATGTAAAGAAGTTTGGAATAAATCATACTGTAGCATGAATAGAAGTTTGGAATAAATCATACTGTAGCATGAATAGAAGTTTGGAATAAATCATACTGTAGGATGTACAGAAGTTTGGAATAAATCATACTGTAGGATGTATAGAAGTTTGGAATAAATCATAATGTAGCATGAATAGAAGTTTGGGAAAAATCATACTGTAGGATGTATAGAAGTTTGGAATAAATCATACTATAGGATGTACAGAAGTTTGGAATGTGTAGGGTATGAATCTAGATATTTGTCTCGATAATGCTTTCTTTAAATGCTTTTATCATAATTTTAACATTCAAGCTTTAACATAAATGTATTGCATGAATCTCTAAAAACATGAATGATATTTTCATTTAAAAAGCTGGCTACTACAATGAAATGACAATGGAGTCACACGATATTCATCACCACCCTGTGAACAAGGAGAAGTGCACATTGCCGTCTTGGTGCGTGTACATAGCGTATGTGTTATGCTTCCTGCTGAGTGCCTTCTCTGTGATCATGGTGATCCTATATTGCTTCGAGTTTGGATACGACGAGTCTGTAGAATGGGTTCTCGCCTTCATTTTGTCTCTTATCTTATCTGTCTTCGTTATAGAAACACTAAAGGTAAGAGAAATATTAAACATATGATGAAAAGAAAAAAAAAATGAGCTAATTTAACCAGATTTACTTACTAGCATCTGAATTGTTAAGCTGGTAAATGGTATAAATCTATGCAATATATTATGACAATAATTTTCAAAATGAGTCATTTACTAACGGTTTTATTATTTCATTCATTTGGTCGCTACGATTATGTTTTTGCATGACAAGTAAAGTTTATAAAACTTTTTTTTTCAGTGTTTCTTTCTTTTTAGCATTAAAAATAAATGGATTGATAATAAGGACTAGTGCGTCTGAAAATGATTTTCCAACCCTATTGTATACCGGTAAATACGCAATTTATATATGACAAATAAATTGCAAAAATGGTTGTCATAGGCAGATCCAAAAATTAATTTTGTTCACCTGACAAATTGGTCAGCCAATTTCAAGAGGACAATAGGTTAAATCCAGGATAGTAAACTTCAAAATATTTACTGAAAATATTGTCATATTCAGCAATGTCCCTGTTCCACACCTCTTGATCTATCAGTGTGTTTGTCTGTAATATGTTGTACTAGTAAAATGTATAATCTACAGTAAAACTTTGATAGCTCAAACATAGATGACTGGAACACCACATATAGTTTAAACCACTTATCTGGTCCCGACCAATTTCTATTTCACTGTATATACATGGACATGTATGTTATTGAACAATACTTGGCTTGAACAACCCTTAACTCGCAATATTTTGTCGTGTCCTGTCGGATTTGAGTTGTCAAAGTTCCACTGTATACTCGCAAAAAAGTAATCTTATATATGGCTGTTATAATAATTAAAATGTTTGTAAGTATGATAATACATGCAACATGTTTATTTGACAGGCTCTCCTGATAGCCATCTATGTGGTGGCTGCATTTAAGAATGTGGAGCAAGACGTGGACGATGATTTCATAGACATTGAACCAACCTTTGACAATACCAATGAGAGGATTAAGGTAAAAGTCACTTCAAAATGGCATACAGTTTTTGTATCAATAGTCAAAATACCGACAACGGGAGGTAATTGGTAAGCAAGTCAGTAACGTGCCTGACTATCAGTCTAGGGGTCGTGAGTTCGAATCTCTGCCTGGCAACAGTCTCTGTGATGATTGATATACAACATTGTGTCCCATAATCATTTGTCTCTACGCTGATTCAAGTGGAAAAGTTATCAGTTACTTGCGGAGATGGGGTGTGCTCGAGTACTGGTTAACCTTTCAGGATCCCAGGAAACAGTGGTTAGGTAAACTGATCATCTGTTAGCCCTCGATGGCATAAAATTACTCTAAATATTCAATCAATCAATCATTTAAAGTACCCATAGGAAGGGTTGATGGGCTTAGTGACTTCCTGGCCTGGTTCTTCAACAAATAAGGTCTATAAAATGCATATGTGAAAAAATAACATTTTTGTTTGTCAATTTATTTATATAACATGATAGCACTATCAGTTAACATTATAAATTCTATGCAGCTTTTTAAGGCATACCGTATAAGTTTTAGAAGGCATTTTGTTACCAAAAATAGCTTTTTAGTCAAATATATGTTTAAAGAGTTGTATGAAAATTCATGATCATTGTTTCATTGCAGGAAATGAAATTCAAACCCATCTCTGGGTTTGCCCTGTTGCAGGCCAAGGAAGAAGGACAAAAGATTCATCGTATGAATCTAATGATACGCCAGTTTGTCGCCTACATATTTTATCTATGGTTAGTGACGGTGGTCGTCTATGTGAATTTCCAGTACAGTTCCTATCTTCTCAACAAGCATGTGGAAAACAACTTCGTGAATGTAACAACAACAGATGAAGTCTGCTTTAACAATATGTCAAGGTATTTTTAAGTTCTGTTTTCAGATGTTCATCTGATCAAAGAATTGGCTTATTCATTTTCACCTGATCAAGCCCATTGTTTTTTTGTTGTCTGGGCATATTGGAAATCCTATTTAGTTAGAGTAGATTGCATATTTCATTTCCTTCAGTATAAACATATGCATTAATACAATATGAAAGAACATACACAATTTGACAATACATAGTTGTATATTATAAATACAGTATGTATATGATGACAAAATTACAATTATAAATGAAAAAAAAAACAAATATTATCACATACAACTTAATCATACAACTAATATTTCAAGTAGAAAGCATTTAAATATTTGAATAATATTGTTTGTTATTATTCCATTTAGTCAGGCCTGATTAGCTCAGTCAGTTACGCATCTGACTATCAGTCCAGGGCTCTTAAGTTCAAATCGCTGCCCGGCAACAGTCTCCGTGATGATTGATATACGGCATTGTGTTTCATTATTATTCGTCTCTCACCATTGATTCAAGTGGGAAAGTTATCAGTTTCTTGTGAAGATGGGGTGTGCTTGAGTACTGGTTAACCTTTCAGGATCCCAGGAAACAGTGGTTGGATTAACTGATCATCTGTTAGCCCTCAGTGGCATAAAAATGATGCTGAATATTCAATCAATCAATCAATCAATCAATCAATCCATTTAGCAAGCTTGTAAAACTATATTTTACATGAGCTCTCATTTATTTTATAAAATGAAACTTTGTCACAATTTAATCTTCCTGACTGCAATCGTACGTCATAAGATGTTATGTTGATTATTTTTCAATTTCAGCATTGATGAATTCTGGGACTGGACAGAGAATGTATTTGCTGAGTCCCTGCACCTTCAGGATATTTTAACAGATGAGGAACATGGCTATCTGCTGGGCCCAGCCAGATTACGGCTTATCAGAAGCACAACAAGTATGTTTAAACACAAACACCTGAAATTGGAAATTTCGAGTTCTATGTTATGGGCAGAATCTACTCCATAATATAAGTTAAATGTATACCATCTACAAGGTCATTTGAACCATTCATTAAACCATCAATAATAATAATATTGAAAATAAAATTTTCTATCTGGACTATTTTTAACCATCTGTAACTGAATTTTACCATCTTAACTTTCCATCAAACTATGCCACCCAAGCGTTCAGTTGTAACATATGATAATTAAGCTTTGCCATCTAAACCAGCCAAAATAGCATGTTGAACATAAACTATGACATCTGAACCATCCATAATACATGTATCATATTGAGCATAAACTATACCATCTTAAACATCTATGATAACATATCGACATAAGATTTGCCATCAAAATCAGCTATACTAGCATGTAAAACATAAAATTTGCTATCAAAACCAGCCATAATTATAAGCATGTTAAACATAAAATTTGCCATCAAAACCAGCCATACTAGCATGTTAAGCATAAAATTTGCCATCAAAACCAGCCATACTAGCATGTTAAGCACAAAATTTGCAATCAAAACCAGCCATACTAGCATGTTAAACATAAAATTTGACATAAAAACCAGCCATACTAGCATGCTAAACATAAAATTTGACATCAAAACCAGTCATACTAGCATGTTAAATGGAAATTTGACATAAAAACCAGGTAAACAAGCATGTTGAACATAAAATTTGACATCAAAACCAGCCATACCAGCATGTTAAACATAAAATTTGCAATCAAAACCAGCAATACTAGCATGTTGAACATAATTTGACATCAAAACCAGCCATACTAGCATGTTAAATGGAAATTTGACATCAAACCAGCCATACTAGCATGTTGAACATAATTTGACATCAAAACCAGCCATACTAGCATGTTAAATGGAAATTTGACATCAAAACCAGCCATACTAGCATGTTAAATGGAAATTTGACATCAGAACCAGCCATACTAGCATGTTTAACATAAAATTTGTAATCAAAACCAGCCATACTAGCATGTTGAACATAATTTGACATCAAAACTAGCCATACTAGCATGTTAAACATAAAATTTGCAATCAAAACCAGCTATATTAGCATGTTGAACATAATTTGACATCAAAACCAGCCATATTAGCATGTTAAATGGAAATTTTACATCAAAACCAGCCATACTAGCATTTTGAATGAAAATCTGCCATCAAAACCAGCCATATTAGCATGTTAAATGGAAATTTTACATCAAAACCAGCCATACTAGCATTTTGAATGAAAATCTGCCATCAAAACCAGCCATACTAGCATGTTAAACATATAAACTATGCTAAACTAAATATATGTACAGCATTGCTTGTGGCTATTACAGGTAAATGTCAAGTGTCTGAAATGGCATCCAGTATTGGAGCATCTACTTTAACGGACAGGACATGTTACGGGGATGGCGGGTTTGAAGAAGATACAAGTTTCTATGGTGAGAGATGGAATGAAAGCTCGTACAATCGATCATGGAAATACAATTGGGCCAGTGAACTTGGAGGGTAGGTTCCTTTTTACTCTCATAAGTATATCTTATGAGGTAACTCATATTGGTGAAAAAATCATCAGTTAAAGAACAGCTGCAGTTAACCCTATAAAAATGCTAAACTATGATCAGGATGGTATGTCAGCTGTTTTTGGCTTTATATTTTATATCTGACATTTTTAGCTCTATTGGCTAGAAGAGCTTATGCGATGGTGCATTTTCTGTTGTCTGTCATACTCTGTCTTTTCCATTAGCAATACTTTCTCTGTAACCATTATTTTTTATTCTCTTGAACTGTTGGACAGAATTTGAAAATATGTATTTAGTAATGATCACCAGCTTTAGTTTCATTAGATTTGAACAAATGGTGTCATTGGTGTTAATAATGAATCCGCTCCTAGGGCTCAATCAGGGGACACATTCCATTATAATAAATATTAATAACTTTTTTTAATAGAACTGATTTTACAGAAGCATTGTTTGACCCAAGAAGATTCAGATTTGTTAAAATGACTTAAAATGTCTTAAGGGGTCAGCAGGGGGGTAGGGGAGAATTTAAAAAAAATGTTTCTTAATAACCAACCTATCAAATTTGTTCATATTTGGCATAATTATCCATATGAATAGGGAATTGAAGATAAAGGACAAAAGGGTTAATATTGTGAAAATTCAAAAAGTGTTTTGGCAACTATGGGCCAGTAGAGCATCCTAAGGCCGTTTTGGGCGTCTTTTCATTTTCATCACCAAACCAAGCTGATTATCTATTTCAAAACCTAATAGTCAAGCATGAAAATTTTCCCATTTATTTCTGAAATGAGCAATGCTTCAAACTCACAGTTGCTGATCCATGAACTCATCAACATGAATAGTTTAAATAGTTTTTTATTTGCCTTTTTTTCAACAGTATTCAGTTATTTACAACTTTTCTGTGCAAGTCATCAATTACTTCCCTACATATACAGAGGTAGAAGACGCATGGCTGTAAAACAAAGTCATTGTAGAGATTGTGGTCAGACAGGCATTTCAACTCATGACATGCTACCATATGAGCCAGTCAGGCTCTGATATGAATAGAAAATGATAACTGCTAAGCAAAAGGACCTGCATCTAAAACACTACTGAATTACGAATGAATTATAAGACTCTAACTTAATATATAAGTGGGGTCCACCATGGCCGAGTGGTCTAAGGCACCATCTCAAGATTACTTACCTATCATTGCTAATGTCACGCTTGCTCCAAAACCTTTATGTGAGAAAGTTTGCCAATTGCTTGCGGAAGGATGATGGTTCTACTCAGATTCATTCTGAAGTCTTCATCCACCAATAAAACTGGATATGTATTACCAGAATGTGTTAAAAATGGTGTTAAACTCGATAAAAAAAAAATGTTAGTTGAATTATTTGATTCATTTTAACGTATGCATACCTACACAACTTACTTTTACCTTATGTAGTAGCCACAAGATAGGTCATTTGGGAACATACAGTGGAGGCGGTTACACACAGGTGTTGGGAACATCACAATTAGAAACACTGACCATCATCCAGGACCTCAAAGACAAGCAATGGATAGACCTCAGGTAACTTACTTGATACAAATTAACTTGTTCTTTTTAGGTGCATATTGTGATACAGACTTACTAATGCTGATCATCTTCCATGCTTTCTGTTACAAGCATCACACATTATCAAGACACAGTTATAATTAACTCTGTATCATAAAATGTAACTTTGAAATACTAGATAAGGCAATCTGGTTTGCAACAATGATTTCTCATCATTCGTCACAAGAACAAATTACACTGCAGTCTTGTTATAATATAAGGCAATCAGATATTATGCAGATCTCAACTTATTTTTCTATGACTCCCAAATTTAACATTGATATTTTAAACATTTTATTAAAAACCGCATTATAACATTTTATTAAAAAACCTCTTTGAAAATCTCATATATTGTAACTCTTTTGAGAAGTCATTAATATTTTTTTTCTCCAGCTGAGACAACATCTTTGTGCTTCAATCCAGTTGAAACTCTTTATCTCGATATTGGCAGGACTTCAAAAAAAACATTGAGATATCAGAATATTGACATAGATTAATATAATTTTTTCAGGATAAAGGTATTTTCTTCAAATTATATAACTGAAAAATATACCAACAAAACTGTACACCTTAGTCTTCAAGTTGACCACTGTATTGCTCCATATAACTGACAAACTGTACCCACTAGTGAAGCCAAGATATTTAAGGCCGTCATGGATCCATGTCATATTGTTGATAAACTCTTATGTAAATTTCAGAACAAGAGCTGTTGTCTTCGAATTTTCAATCTACAGTCCTGGTTCTGACATGACGGCAATGTGTGCATTTTTAGCAGAGTTCCCTCTGACTGGCGGAGTGATCACAAGCTACGAGGTACAGAGTCAGAAACTACTCTGGTTCCAGGAGAACAAGGTTGACCCGCTCATGGTGCTGGAGGTATGACATCTGTTTCTGTTTTGTGTATGACATCTGTTTCTGTTTTGTGTATTTCAAATAAAGATAGAAATCATGGTACAATTTAAATTAAATTAATTGAATATAAAATAAAAGAAGCATGAAATTTGCTTGTTTTAATATAAGTCGTTGGCCTAAATATCAAGGTCACTGTAACTGAAATAGATAAGTCTATTCTGATCAAAAGAGTGACTTCCCTTTGACACAGTTTATACTGATGATATTTTATCATTGCTTATATAACTGAGCTTAAGACTTGTTGCTATCTTGAACCACCTATCAAGAATAAACAGTAAATAAAGGGCTAATTTGATAAAATCACAATTCATAAAATAACTTGTTGAGTTGGTCAGTTTAATAAAAGATTTTCATAACATACATGAATACTGCATACTAACAGTTGTAATAAATGTTACAAATGGCTTGAACCATTTCATGCTGTTGGATTACCTGTCCATCTATTGGGATAACTGCTACCAGAGGAGATTTTTTCTTGCACACCGGATAAGGATATCTGCATATTTACTAGGATTGGATATTTCTATCTCACCTTAGGGTCGAGATAAAATTCTCACGCTGTGACATTGGAACCATCTAGATGATGTTACGTATAAAATATATGACATAAATCATACAATTAAACGTCTTTAAAGCTATCGTTGTAAAATCTATAATGATACATTAAGATAAATGTTCAATGTGTTCTGTATGCAAGAAAAATAATCATTCATGACTTTTTCAATTTGGTTAGAAAATTCCGTCCCGGGATAACTGTTTTCACGGGTTCTCGGCAGCCTCATTCCCGCCAAAACAGTTATCCCTTGGGACGGAATTTTCTATCTGAACCTCGAACCCATGTAAGATTCTTATAATCTGCATCTGAATGATTCCTTCATCACGGACATATATAACATGTTTGAAATGCATGTTTTTTCTCCACAGTGTATTCTGTTACTTGTCATCATCTACTCCCTCGTCCACATTGTCCTACAAATCAGACAGAAAGGGAAACTATTCTTCAAAGACCTATGGAGCTGGTATGAGATGCTTACCACACTCATGACAGTTGTTGCCATAGGGATGTACATTGGATGCGTTGTTGAGGCCACCAACACCTTTAATAATTACCTAGACAATCAGACAGGGTTCACAAATTTTGAACGTGTGATGTACGTTCACGTAGGGATGAGATACTTAAATGCTTGGCTTCTATTTCTGCTCATGTATAAGGTAAGTTCCCTCGCATAAATCGGTAAAATGTATACAACAAAGTTGCAAACCTTGCAGCAAATGGTTACTCCTCTCAGATGCTCTTAAAAATCAGGAAACCAATAAATTATAAGTAGAAAAACTGCCATATTATTTATTTCCCTGGCCTAGTGGTTAAGGCGTCCACCTCGGAAGTGGGAGGTCTAAGGTTTCGAATCTTTGTGGAAGCACTTGGATTTTTTCTGATGCGTCCGGCTGCTCAACCAGCAGCTAGTTAAATTTGAGGGGTACCGAATGTATAACAGCCTGACGCCTGGCAATGATAGCTTTCGGGAAGGAACTGTATACAGCATAAAGGTCTCTCATAAGCCCAGTGTGGGGCTGGCCCTTTCAATAGGGGAGATACTGTAATAAACAATTACTTTACTTATTTGGATGTTGAATAAAGTTGGTAATCTAACAGAAACAAAATTTGAAATAATTTATCGAGGAAAGTTAGAATATAAATGAATTTGTCGGATGTGTAAGTAGCAGATGACTCTACACACCATTTTAGCATTTTAATAAAGCTGATGTTTAGGCCATTATAGATTAATTGCTAGATTATCATCCAAACTTTTCTTAAAAACGGGGAGAGCAGGAGGATTTAATTTTTTAATTTTTATTTTCATTTTTAAAAAAAAACATTTATTTTTTATTAATGAAAATAAAAAGGGTCAGGGTGGCATGAAAATTAGGTGGCGAGTGGGGATAATAATCTAGCAATTAATTTACTATGGCCTTAAATTGTATTTATATCTAAATAAAGCATATATTGACATTTTGTTAATGTAAGGGAATTTGATAGAATCTTGTTTTACATATCTCTCTTGCATTGTTGTTATGTGAACAATCCACTCGTGCTTATTTTCCACAACCAACCAACATTATTTGCATATTGATCGTTCTTTTCTGTGCCTTTGAATATTTTTTGCATCCCAATCACCAGTTCTAAATCTCACAAGTTTTGAACATAAGCAAAATATTTTAGATAATTCTGACAATTGGTATATTTTATTAATCACAGGTAGACATGCACACACAACAAACTTAGTTATATGTAGAGTGTCTGGTCCAATGGTACAGCATCAGACCCAAAATTGGTGAATCGTAGGTTCAATCCTTTGCCATGGCTATGTGTGGTGTTCTTGAGCAAGATGTTTTATATACAAAATTATGCGTAGTACTGGCTGTACCCAGGAATGTTTCAAGAGTTTTTTGCTTAAGTTGTAGGAACTTGTTTCACAACTAAGGTAAAATAAAAAAAGTTTAAAACATGGAACTAGTTATCATAAATAAAAAAGTGTAAAACTGAATTGTTTGAGTAAAAAACATTAATCAGTTCTGATCATCAACTTTAATAATGTTTCAGGTTGTGAAGCAGTTGAGATTCATCAAGTTCTTGTACATATATGAGAAGACGTTGAGCTCGGCAGTGGGGCATCTTCTCGGGACAGGACTCATCTACATTATTCTGCTTTTAATTTATGCCCAGCTTGGATATTTGGTAAGTTGTTGTTATGATGAGATGTTTGTAGGTTTGTTTATATAAATAATGTTCTGTATTTAGTGTAGTGAGAGAAAATAATGTTTATTTCCCTCTATATACATGTATTTAATGATTTTGATGACTTGCATATATAAAATTCTTTTTATTTAAGCCTTAATATGAAGTGTGGTTAATAAACAACCATATGGAAGATTAGTTTTTAACTAAATGTGTTTTACCTTCATTAGATAAAGTCACTTATCTAATCTTATCTTATGTTCAGTTACCATAGTTACAAGTGTGAGTTACGGTATTCATAGGCAAAGAGGTAATAGCATGCCTTTTGTTGCATGTCAAAGAAACTGCATTTTTCATTAGGTTAAAAAAATGCTGCAGTAACAAGAAAGTGAAACAGTGTCTCTGATTGACAACTGTACAGTTACTTTTTTACTGATTCTCACAAGCAATTGGCATGCTTAGATTTACCAAAACAATTTGAATGCACAGGTTATGTATACCTTGGTAGTCTTGATCATATGCAACACTTGCTTTTCTAAAAGACAGACGTCTTGACAAGTTGTGCAGAAGAAATGTTTGGATTTGGAAGTAAGATCTGATTGGCTGAAACAATACCCTCCTCTACAATGGTTATGTCATAATAAAATTTTAAAATATCAGTTGAAAAATAATGTTTTTATCATGTAAAACCCACTTTGAATATTGAAAAGCATTTAAACATTTCACTGAATGCTTCTAACCATTTTGAAAGGGAGTACAGGAAGACAACTTTGAATCTGACTCCATTTACATCTGCACTTAAGACTTGTGGTCTGGACATGTATTCATTAAACTCAAAATATGAAAGTTTGTAATTTACATAAAACAATTTTACAAAATATTAACAACATTTACCTGCAGAAAAACAATCAGTTTCAATGATACACTATTAGAAAATTTAGCAAAACAATATTTTTACTATATATTTTGCTATTAAAAAGTATGTAAAAATTGACAACTCTGAATTTGAGTCTGAGATTTAGATTCAAAAGTCTGATGAATTTATGCCCTGTTTTTATTTTTACTAGTAACTAATGACTTAACCAATGTTAGTGAAACTTGTTGTTCATGACAAGTCATTTTAAAATCATGGCCAGTTTTATTTGGATTGAAGTACATTTGCAGCTTAACATTATTTGTGAAAAAAAAAAGTCTGAATTTTATATATTTTGTTTGTTTTAGATGTACGGAAGGATGGTTTCTGGTTTTGAGTCTGTTGGCCACTCCATCACCACGCTGGTTGTGATGATACGTGGAACTTTCAACTTTTGGCCAATGTTGGATCACCACCCCATCTTTAGTCATTTTTACGTGTACTCATACTATGCATTTGTGTACGGGATCATGATTGCTCTAGTCATTTCTATATTAACAAGTACATATCGAATCACAAAGTCACAGATGTACTACAAGTCGACGCTGGAAATGCAGGACTACGAGATGATCGACTTCATGATGAAAAGATTCAAACTATGGGCAGGGATACAGAAACCAAAACCTGTAAGTCTATCAGCTGGCTGTGTATCACAGCTGGCTAGTGTATCACAGCTACTTAAGGTATCACAGTGGCTAGTGTACCCACAGTGGTTAGTGTATCACAGTGGCTAGGGTACCCACAGTGGCTAGTGTATCACAGTTAGCTAATGTACCCACAGTGGCTAGAGTATCACAGACAACTAATGTATCACAGTGGCTAGTGTATCAGCTTGCTAGTGTATCACAGTGGCTGGTGTATCACAGCTGGTAAGTGTATCACAGTGGCTGGTGTATCACAGCTGGCTAGTGTATCACAGCTGGCTAGTGTTTCACAGTGGCTAGTGTATCACAGTGGCTAGTAAATGAACAACATATGTCAATACAAAGGATGGTACATTGTAATAGGCAATAGGATGGTAATTCATTGAACCCACTCTATCTATTGAAATATCAGCACATGACTAAATGTGCAATCTGATCCTAACCTACATCCAAGGATATAGCAAAATTGCTTATGCACACATATAAATATTGAATTATATATCAAAATTTCACCAGTTATTGAGGCCCACATCCCAGTGTGTTGATACTCTGCCTTGGCTATGTGTTGTTTCCTTGAGCAAGAAACTTGATCCACATTCTGGTTCTAGCCAGGAAGACTTCAAGCAATGATTTGTCTAAATTGTAAGAATGTGTTTCACAATCAATGTAAAGTATATATGTTTAAAACAAAAAAATCTCTCTTAGTGCTTTCAATTGAAAACTAGTCGGCCATCTGCTGATAATTGTTTTAAGGTCAAGATCACTGTGACCTCATAATTTAAATTACTTTCAATGAAATTAATGTTCTTCTTTCCTACAAAGAGTATTTTAGCTACACTTTCTTTCTTATTGTTTATTTGTTACCCGTGTGTAAATAGATTACCTTTAATAAGTCAAAATTAACATAATACCTTATCTTTCTTTCTTTAGGCCTTCCGCCGTGTGCGTTTCCCAGGGTTACCATCTGTTTCTAGTCGTAGCTCATCAAGTTACTCAAATCGAAGTTCAGTATCACTGCAGAGTGCACAGAGCATAAGTAGCCCGGAGTTTTCCCAGGTGCAGCTGAATAGCATGTTGACACGACTAGTCCCAACATGGCAGGCAGTGCTAAGGCGCTTTGAGAAGGTCAGACATTATCTTCACTAGAAACATTCTCATTAAATTTATAAACACAATTGATCTTTTATTTCAAGTCAATATTAAAAGGCTTTTTATTTCATACATTTGTGTTTATTAATGACAAAAAATGTAAAACATTTTTACATTTACAAGTTTTATCAATATTATAGAAAAAAAATCAAAGGAAATATATATATATTTTTTTTTATAGATGTTTTTTCACTCAAACTCTCAAAGATAATTTTATAAAAAATGTTAATAAATATATTTTTTACACTCAGACCCCAGTATTATGTGTTCCCAGGAGCCAAAGTATTGGATTGATATAGACTGAACATGTTTTAAACATCGTAGCTATGGAAAGTCCAATATTTAGAATAAGACATCATCTGTAGAACATATTCAAGCTTCTTTCTTTCTGTTTCTTTCAATATACATGTATAGTGTAATTTATCCTGAAATAATTACTTACATTGTTTCTATTCTGGTATTATATTCTTCTATCATTTATACCACGCATTGTTTTGAAACAAAAACATTTTTTTGTTTAGCCATCTTAACACTTTAGATGAAGCCACAGATGGAAATAGTTACTTCGTGATTTAGTACTTTTAATTAATTTTAGAATTGTTAAAATGTAATATTTTCTTGAATCTGGTTGAATATATATTGTAAATATGAGATGATGTAAATATCTTATGACAGTTTTTTGTTTGAATATACAGCATCATTTTTATGCCAACCAGGGTTAACAGTCGACCATTTAACATAGTCACTCTCTCCTGTGATCTTGTTAAAGTTGTTAAAAGTTAACCAGTACTCGAGCACACTCATCTCCGCAAGTAACGGATAAATTTCCCATTTGAATCAGTGGTGAGAAATGAATGAGATGCAATATCGTATATCAATCATCACGGAGACTTTAACTCACAATACTACTGACTGAGCTAACCAGACCCAATTTTTATTTAAAATGCCCATTTAACTTACATCGTGTTTTGTTGTTACATCTTTACCATACAAGCGACTTCGGTCCATTCTATTCACTGTTCATCATTTATTAAATCCGAAGTAACATAAAAAAGAGTAGTTTTGAATAACTGAAGTTTTATTCATATAATATGCAGTGATATCATTATTAATAGAATTCCTATCTTCATAAAAAAAAGTAAAAATGAATGAAAATGTTCTTCTTTAATGAAAATACTCGCTATGAACAGGTCATCTTCAGCATGACCAACTGACAGCACTTAGTTTTTTATCGGATATTTAATATTGAATTTTGTGAATTCCAGATTGAAGCATTAGACAAAGAAGAGGAGAATCTAGTCAAAAAAGCTGAGGATGGAATGAAAGACCTTAATTGGAAGTGTCGTATAAATGAACTTGAGCGTCAGCACAAAGATATTTTAAGTTGGAAAAACCAGCCACAAGCTAGTTCTAGTAATAAGCCACCAATTGGTGATGCTAAGCAAAGACAATCAATTCTTAAAAGACTCGCTAATCAGCATGGTCCTCCAGACCGCAAAGCTCCTGCAACAGTTTCAGGGGCAGAACGTTCAGCTGCCACGCCCCCAGTAAAAGATGATAAAATTACAATGGGGAAGCGGCCATTAAGTGATCAAGGTGCACGCACCGATCAAAACAAAAGAACTTCAACTCCAGAGAAAAGCAAAATAAGACAGTTTCTAAAGAGTGTGAGACCATCAAAAGATGCATGGAACAAGTAAATATGGTCTATGACCATATCACATGAGAGTTAAATTGTCAGTTCAGACCAGGATATAAAGTTATCTTTAAGTGTGTACTGGTGTACAAGAAAATGTAACTAGAAATGAATTAAACGCCGTCTTCTGAAATGGGGGTAATTCCAAGAAAAAGGAATGTAACCTATTCAAGAATAAGGAATGTTTCCTTATCCAGATAGAGGAAGGTTATATAAACAAGAGATGCTCCCAAATCAAGAAAAAGGAAATTTCCTTAATGCATATGCTGAAATGATGCCAAATAAAACTCCAAGTGTCTTTCATGTCTGAAAATGAGGAATCAGACTCAATCGCTGGTTTGTGTGATTTTTTTTTACCTTTTACCATTGGAGGTAAACGTACAACAAGTGTTAGATAGGACAGGTAGGCACGGTTTGCCTCGTAGAATTTCAGTGCTGCTGATTTGTTTATTTTATCAGGAAAAATATAAGTCAGTTATTGTTTTATGTGATGAATGAATGATGTGATCATAATGTGCCAATTTTTATTTTTTTATCAATTTGTAGATAAAAATAAAAGCAAAACAAGTGCTTGTCTCATGATTTGTAATGCTTGGTTTAAATGATTGAATGATATTTGAGATGGATTTTTTTTTGGTCAATTTTTTTTATGAAATTGTCGAATCAAATCTTCTGTAACAATTAACTCAGACAGGTTTCTGACATTGAGCGGTCATGTTACAATTATTTTGATTGATTGATATGAAATAATATGATACAGACTAGTCGAATGTTTAAGTTCTATTTGTGTTTAACACGTACATATATATAAATCATTCCAAAAGTGCTAAAACAAACTGTCCAATCACTATGTATTTAACTGGTGCTGTGACATTTGGGTTAGCTAACAAGTCATCTGCTCATTTTTACAACTGTTTTATGCAACATTTTTAACTGTACACTTCTTATGTAAATATAATGTGCCTTAAATATATTTTTTTTGTTAGAAGGGCTTTTATCATCAGTTCTTCAAATAATTGAACCTTTTGCTTGATTATTTTCTTAATGTCTAGTTATAGAAAACCTTATATGTGAACAAAATCGATATTTAAACTTCATTTGATAGGCAACATATCATGACAAATGTAAAGTCAGTTATGGTGTTTCTATTGCCAGTGTGTTTTAATGCAGAATGTCTGTTTAGCGTCATATTGATGGTATATACAAGGTCGTAACAATACATAATATAAAATACCATTTACCACCTTATTATTCTAGACCATCAATATACTATACAACTGTATGCATTTTATTTGATTGCCTTGTGCATCATTAATACCAAATACCCTCAAAAACACCTGGTTAGTGTTGCCATGACTTTGCATGTAATATCTTGTGAAACATTGGTCAATATCATTGTTACACCTTTTCGTTTAGTGCTTTTGAATGTTAGTTGGTTTTTCTTCAAATTTATTTGCATATTCTATTTTGATGATACCAATGCAGCTTATCCAGCTCCCTGAAAGACGGATCTATACATGTTTTATACTTTTCCCCCTGCCATCAAATTATTTTGGTTCTATATTATTTTAGTTAATGTAGAAATAAAATGTTTTAGAACCAAAATAAACCATTGGTGGGTTTGAGATCCCTCTGTGCCTTTTATTTCTAAATAAAGCTTGTGTGAATGGTATAATGTTAGGGTTCACAAGTTTTTATGTGTGTTTGTGATATGTGTTAATTCTATAGGTGAAATATACATATTTTTGTTTGTGATATGTATTCATTCAATAGGTGAAATATACATATTTTTGTTTGTGATATGTATTCATTCTATAGGTGAAATATACATATTTTTGTTTGTGATATGTATTCATTCTATAGGTGAAATATACATATTTTTGTTTGTGATATGTATTAATACTATAGGTGATTTTTGTTAATAATTACAAGTCAAATGTGATATTAACTCCGTCCAAAAGTGAAATGTACATTGTTTATTTTACATGTACAATGTGACAGCAACTCCATCCAAAAGTGAAGTGTACAGTGTTTATATTATACATACAATGTGGTGAAGTGTACAGTTTATATTACATGTACAATGTGGTATCAACTCCATCCAAAAATAAAGTGTACATTGTTTATATTATACATACAATGTGGTGAAGTGTACATAGTTTATACTACATGTACAATGTGGTATCAACTCTGTCCAAAAGTAAAATGAACTTGTTAATAATTGTGCCAAACAGAATTTTGTATACATGACTGTACATAACTATAATTAGGACATGTCTTCAAAACAGAAAAAAACTATTTCTACACCTTTGAAACAATTTCTTTCACCATGGATTTTAATGTTTTGTCATAAAAGAGACTCACAGATATTTCTAGAAATGTTCACTTAACATTATTCCTGAAAATTATATATATCTACATGATACAAATGTGAATTTCTCCAAAATGTATATATAAAATCTAATTTTGTTGCCATTCTTGAAAGTAACATAACTGTGGTAGATAGTAGAAAGACATCCTGTTTATAATATTCCATGCTATGACATCACAAAAATGTTTACAGTATTTTTTTTCTAATATTTTCAAAACAAGCTTGCTGCCACTAAGTCCAGTTTTATAATAACTGTTAATACTTACTTGTAATAGTTAGTGTTCATTAAGTAACAATTTAACAAATAATAAGCCCAAGGGGAACGATTGCAGGTTCAATAAAGTGATATATGACACAAGAGAGCAGGCACATTCCATTGATCACAAGTTAAAGCTTACTGATATTTCACTAGTGAAAGCTTACTGATATTTCAGAAGTTAAAGCTTACTGATATTTCACTGAAATGAACAATTTGTGTTTTATGATTAAAATCAGTAAAATTATTATTTATATTTTCACACTGTTTTCAACCGTAAAATTATCAAAAATGTTTCATCGAAGAAATTTCTAAATTAAAACATAAATAGAAAATAAAAACTTCTAAAGAATTTTCATTACATACTTACTAGATAATAAAACTAAATTAAGTATTTTATAACATATATTGTGGGAATGGTAGAGTTCATCTTATATTCATTTAGTTCATTATAACTCACAGTTAAAACAATAATCTGTATACCAGTACAGGGTAAATACATAATTATATAATATTATCACCTCAATGAAAAAAACACAACTTCATGATTTTACTAAATTAACAAGCTGATAGACAGAGTAATGTCAAAGAAATATTTATGCATTTACACTCTCCATGAGTAACATGCATGTTATGTTATTGAGGGAATGAGTTAAACATACAATTATGAAACTAAATATATTGTATATTTATATTAGATGTAATGGGCAAATTATTCTACACGGTGGGGGTATAAATGTAATGTTTTAATGAGCAATAACCCAAAAATCTTGTTTAAAGTGATGTAAATGGCAATGGCACTGAAGCAAAGTGTTATGTTTACAGAAAATATATATTAAAAATTGGAAATGAATTATATGTTCTTTGAGGCATTGATCAGTCACGTGTTTTTTATGATTTTTAACATAAAAACATTTCAACAGAGTCAAAATCTGGGAGATTTTATTAACTTGTAAAACCAGTATTGAAGATAAATTTTAACACATCGTCCCATCGGTGCAATAAGGTACAAAGCGTATATGAAATAAGGAGGCACTTGGTACTTTTTTGCACCAATGGGACAACATACAAAACTTGCAATATAAGACACACATACCTGTATATTTGTGATTGCAGACTTCTATAGGTCAAAATTATGTGATAAATACAAGTTAAGTAAAGCTTTGACACAAGTCAATTATTATACAGCATGGCTTGGAATTACTTATAACAGCTACTGGTCCTCCCTTTCCAACATTTTTATTGAATGCTTAAAATGAAATAAATATTAAACATGGTTTCTTACTCGCCCTGACTAAATGTTCACTTGTCATATGGTTATGAAGGGTAGAGCAAGTGTTACACATGACTTTTTTAAATATGTATTATTTTGTTGGCACTTTTCCAACCGAAATGTTGTCAACTGAATTTTATGCAGCACCATTTGTGTGTAGGTAGCGTATATTATAAAATACAGGTCAAATTCGTGTTTGTCGACAGTGGTTATGGTTTACAGTTGTGATCCTTTTTAATTTTAGGTAGAGTTTACTGACCTATAGCAGGGGCATCCATGTGCTCTGGGCACACTTCTAGTTTAATATGGAATTTTGCATTTGTATCAATTTACTTTATTCCATACTGAAATGAAAATTTACTTATTGTAATGAAAATGTTGTCTGAGCATGAACATATTTGATTACATACATTTTGATGTAAATTTTAAGGAAAAAAGTCTCACTTTGATTTTTACTTGATCAACACATACAAATTGTTAACTTTCATTCTATTAGGCCAGATGCTTTTTATTTATTGATTAATAGATTTGTTGAATAGGCCATTGAATACCCTTTACAAAATAGCATAAAGATCTTACGTTTAGATATATTTTAAGGTAAAACACCTTGAAATGTAGTTTGTAGAATAAACATACCGCATATAAGGTTTGGTTTATGCTTTTAAAATAAAATCTCTTTAATTGAAGTTATTTTTTTCCTGAATTCTGTTCAATAGTTGTTTTCATAAACAAAATATAAAGGAACAGTCAGTGTCAACTGTGCCTACAGTCAGTTCCAACTGTGCCTACAGTCAGTTCAAACTGTGCCTACAGTCAGTTCCAACTGTGCCCACAGTCAGTTCCAACTGTGCCTACAGTCAGTTCCAACTATGCCTACAGTCAGTTCCAACTGTGCCTACAGTCAGTTCCAACTGTGCCTACAGTCAATTCCAACTGTGCCTACAATCAGTTTCAACATTGCCTACAGTCAGTTCCAACTGTACCTAGTCAGTTCCAACTGTGCCTACAGTTAGTTTCAACTGTGCCTACAGTCTGTTTCAACTGTGCCTACAGTCAGTACCAACTGTGCCTATAGTCAATTCCAACTGTGCCTACAATCAGTTTCAACATTGCCTACGATCAGTTCCAACTGTGCCTAGTCAGTTCACTCTGTGCCTACAGTCAGTTTCAACTGTGCCTGCAGTCAGTTCCAACTGTGCCTACAGTCTGTTTCAACTGTGCCTATAGTCAGTTCCAACTGTGCCTACAGTCAGTTTCAACCTTGCCTACAATCAGTTCCAACTGTGCCTACAGTCAGTTCCGACTGTGCCTACAGTCAGTTCCGACTGTGCCTACAGTCAGTTTCAACCTTGTCTACAGTCAGTTTCAAATGTCCCTATTTTTTGTTTTTTATATCCTGTAAACCCATTGAATAACAAGTGTCTGGTCTGATTATGTAAAAAATCATTGTATTGAATATATTATACAGTTGTTATTGATGTTTTTATGTTATATTGATAGTAAAAAAAAAAGTTTATATTTTACAAAAAAATATATATTTTCTATAATTATAGATTATTTATTCATTTACCAAAATTACCATAGTTTACTATTTGAAAGAAAAATGTATACATTTGTTTAAATCAACAGTACCCCTTTTACATGAAAATGGGATGGGCCAGAAACTGTTCTAGACGTTTTGTCATGTTTGAATAGAAACTATGGTGATGTTTTACACACGGATGCATTCCATTTGACGATAGTCATATAGCTTTGCTTATTGACTGAATAAAAATTTCAAAACCCAACTGTTTGTGTTTAGATTTATTGTCTTCCAGTGTTTTTTAAATTTTGCTTTTTATTTTACATGAACAAAGCTCAAGGTGAGCTATACTAATCACCAATTTTTAGTCAATGAACTTTGTGATCACCCTGGCACCTGCATTTTTTCACCAAATTTTCCTAGTAGTTATAAAACCATAATATCTAAGACTTATTCTTGAACTGGCAAAATCAGATAATTACTGTCAATAGTTGTGAGTCTAGAACTGTCAAAAGTCGTCTTATTTGATCATGAGAGCACACTTTGAACTAAAACAATAATTATAAAACCATAATTCATGTCAGAGTTGCAGCTTTTGAATATCAAAAAAAACAACAACACACTGTTTGTTCTTGAACTGGCCAATCTGGAACCTAATGTCAGAGTTGCAGCCCTGAAATCATTAAAAATTGTGTCTCCGACAAATTCTTGACCAGCCAAACTGGATAATTAATGTTCGAATTATTGCCCTTGAATCATCAAAATCATATTATCTGACCTTGCATTGATCCTCACCAAACTTATGCAATGATTATTTAACCATTACATCTCAGACAAGTTATTGCAACTAGACAATGGATAATTAATGGCTTAATTATGGCCCCTGAATCATCAAAAATTGCTTTATTTGAAAATGTAAGCACTCTAGCACCTAATTTTTTTTCAACCCTCACTAAACTTACACAGAAGTTTTATAACCATAATATCTTGAACAAGTTCTTGAACTGGTCAAATGTATAATAATGGTGAGTTATGGCCCTTGAATACTATCAAAACTGACCCAATGTAATTTGATTCAGTGTTTTAATTGGAGTTATACCAATAAAGCAGCATAACTTAGTAGTATGAAACCATAGTACTGTTTCAGGCAATTTCTTGACCAGTCAAATAGGACTATCAATGTTGGAGTTATGGCCCTTGTCATCAAAAATTACATTATTTAACCTAGTGGGCACTCTAGCACTTTCAGTTTTCATCAATACTTACCAAACTTACACAAAAGTTATATAAACACTGAAGGTGAGCCATGTAAACGATTGGTACCATGTCAAGATATGGAGGTGTTGGATTCAATTGGAGAGAGAGAGAGAGAGAGAGAGAGAGAGAGAGAGAGAGAGAGAGAGAGAGAGGAGAGAGAGAGAGAGAGAGAGAGAGAGAGAGTTTACTTTTTTAGCTTATGTAAATGTAAAACATTTGGGATGGGGACCAAGTATGACCACTGGGTCATGACTTGAACAAAATATTTAAGAGTCTTTTAATGATTGAGTCACAATTTTTTATGATTTTTTCTATATTAACTGTTGTAAATGTTTGAACCCCCATGACTGGGTCAAATTTCATCCCAGGATCATGCTTTCAACACATTTGGCAGGGGACCACAACCTACTGGCTTATGAGACAACTTAATGCTGTACACAGTTACTTCCCAAAACTTATCATTGCAAGATGTCAGTCTGTTAGACATTCAGTTTCCCTCAATTTAACTAGCTGCTGGGTGAGCAACCAGCCGCATCAGAAAAAATCAAAGTGCTTCCACCGAGATTTGAACTTTCTATCTCCCACTTCTCAAGTGGACACCTTAACCATTAGGCTATTGAAGATGGTGTTTTAAGATTTTTCTATTTAAAGGTTTGATGTCATGGGGTGGAGCAAAAAATGATCTATGGGTCATGATTTTAATGAAATAAGTAGAGGGCTACATATGCTTCATATTACATAGTAGATTAAGGGGAAACAGTTTTTGAAAGTTTTCCTCCGCATGCCAATGTAAAACTTTGAACACCTGGGGTAGGGTAAAAAATGGCTTTGAAGGGGCCAGTCACCTTGTGCTACATGCAAAATATAAAAACTCGACCACCCATTGTTTCAAGAGATACTAGTATATAATTCTATTTAGTTTGATACCCTCTGATGGGGCCATATGTGACCCCTGGGTCATGATTTGACAAATTGTGCTAGAGGACAACGGGCCAATAGTACATACAAAATACTTAAGCCCTTGGCATCTGTGGCTTCATAAGACATTTTGTCACAAGATTAAACAACGAATAATGGGCAACAGATTGAAAATCAATGATCAAATAAGCTAACATTGAACCTAAAGCTCAGATGAGCTTGTAATGTTTTAAAAGCAAGCTTTGTCAAAATATTAATGTTTCTAAATAATAATGCATGACAAAGTTACTGGCCGGAAACGAAATTTCACACAAACTCAAAGTGTTGTCAAACAAACTCAAATTGTCACCTTGACCTTTGAGGTATGGGTGTGGGTCCTACCCGCGACACGTTGTCATGTTATGTTGATCATTTGTAGCAAGTTTCAACAAAATCCATCTATGCATGAGAAAGTTACAGGCCGGAAACGAAATCTCACACAAACTCAAAGTGTTGTCAAACAAACTAAAATTGTGACTTTGACCTTTGAGGTACGGGTGTGGGTCTTACTCACGACATGTCATTATACTATGTTGATCATTTGTAGCAAGTATCAACAAAATCCATCTATGCATGACAAAGTTACAGGCCAGAAACAAAATAGCGGACGGAAGGACGGACGGACGTTCTCACAAACGGGTATTTAAGTGGCTACTTTGCGTCAATCGTATTACTTGTGTGGCTAAATTTTAGCCGCGTAAGAGAAAAAAAGCCACCTATGAGCTGTTTTTTAAGTGTCTAGAACAGTCCCCTTTCATCAGTCAACAGTATGTTACTTTTTTCTTCATGACAGCTGGATCAATTAACATCTTTATTCGGTGACGTATATATCTGAATATATCTCAGCATAATCAGAAAAGAACAAATCTACTTTCTACCTTGGATTGATAATGAGACATGCTACTGACTGAGGTAATGAGCTCAGGGCTTTTTAACAAAAAAAAACAGAATAGTAACTTTTGCTCAAAAAGGTAAAAAGATGTGTTCTTTGCTAATAATACTATTGCAACTTCTCCTTGGCAGATACTACTGAATTGTTTCAGTACAGATACACAATCAAGAGTTAATAAGGTTATGAGTCCCTCGTTATAGAAAAACAACTTCAAGATTTCTAGATAAATTTATTGTATCATTATGAGATAATAAAACAGCAAATTGTTTATGGGTAAAACTGATGTTTAAAATCAAATCAATAAATATTTAAACTTATTTATTTAAGAACAATATAAAATATAAGTAATTTTCCTTCAAAGTTAACAAGTCTTTAAAAAAAAAACAAGAGGCCCTGAGGACGCTCTACTGACTCATAGTGACCATAACACTTTTTAAAAATTCTCCTATGCAATAGAAATATCGGGGCAGGGTCATTTTAAACCCTAAGGACACCAATTGAACAAATCTAACAAAACTATAGTTGGTCATCAGTACTACATAAACATTTTGAAAATCTGTTGAGCCGTTCATGTGAAGAAGATTTTTAAGTTTTGGTCTAATTTTAGTAATGGCAGCCAGCTTGAATTTTAGATAGAAAAAAATCTTCTGTATAGTCTCCTATGCAATAGAAACATTCATGTGAAGGTTCAGTTTAATTGGCCTAGTGGTTTCAGAATAAATGAAAAAAAAAGATGAAAAAAAAAGAGAATTTTCTGTTTTCCCATAGTATCCCTTTGTAAAATTCTATGTCCCCTTACAGGGCCCCTGTAAATTTTAGCCCCTAAATTTTTATCTGCAATCAAACCCCTACACATAGGGATAATTTATATCAAATGAACAAATCTGACATACCAGTTCTTAAGAAAATTTATTTTAGTAATTCCCAATTTGTACCCTTTTGAGGCCCCTCCTGACCCCTTAAGACATTGGAACCCAGTCATTTTTTACAAATCTGAACCTCCTTCAGCTAACAATGCTTTTGTGAAGATATAGGCAAAATCATTTCCATTTAAAAAAAATATATATAATATATCGACATGTGTCCCCTAATTGAACCCTCGGAGCGTGGTCATTTTTAACCCTAGGGACACCATTTGAACAAATCTTACAAAACTATAGTTGGTTATCATTACTACATAAACATTTTGAAAATCTGTTGGGCTGTTCATGAGAAGAAGATTTTTTAAATTTTGGACTATTTTTAGTAATGGTGGCCATCTTCAATTTCAGATAAAAAAAAAATCTTCTGTATAGTCTCCTACGCAATAGAAACATTCATGTGAAGTTTCAGTTTAATTGGCCAAGCGTTTTCAGAGGAAGTGCTGCTAATAGACGACAGACGACGGACAATGCGCCATCGTATAAGCACTTCTGGCCTTTGGCCAGTAGAGCTAAAAATGTTAAAAAACTCAACAATAAAATTTGATTCCCCTAATATGCTTAACTGTTAACAAAACATATAAAATCCAGTTTGATTTTAATCTGCATGTACATCAATATCCATTTGCCATGACAGTCAAGCTGTATTATTAAATATCAAAACCTGATTAGTATTATTAAATATCAAAACCTGATTATAACCAATAACAAACTCCTGATCAGTCAGTAACAGTCAGTTAATACCATTAAACAGTAAACATAATTTATGTTTGCTGCTTAGTTTCCAAAATTTATCACATAGCACATGCTGATTTGAGGTTGAACCAGGATTATAAATTAAAAACATTAGCAAAAATATTTAACCAAAGTGAATGCAGCCCTGGATTAAAACGTTGCCTGTTGCAGTTTCATCAATTAAACAAATTATACTACACATATAAATACAACCCTACCTCCATGGTTATATACCAAGCATTGAATGGTTAGTTTATACAATTTTAAAGCACTTTTCCCATTTCATTGCTTTTTAACACAATATTACAGTTATGTACCTAAACAGGACTATATTTTACTCCTACACACATGATTTTTACACATCATATGGACAATTGTAACACTTCTTACACATCCAAGACATAATTCTTACACATCAGATAAACAATTCTTATATATCTGGCATATATTTCTTACACATGGGATACACACTTCTTACACATCCAAGACATAATTCTTATAGATATGACACAATTCTTATTACACATCAGATATTAATTTTTATACATCTGACACACAGTTCTTACTGACACATGAAATACACATTTCTTATATATCTGACACACAGTTCTTACTGACACATGAAATACACACTTCTCACATAGCTGACAGTCCATACATGTGATACCTCACGGCATGAGACAAAACCTCATGTTTTTTTACCAATTCATGGTTCTACGGGTTGTGATCAAAATCACATGGTAAAATCATATTTCGAAAGAAGAAGAGAAATTGACCATTATTTGCCGAGTTCTACAGTAACGTCAGCCTTTTAGCTTGTTTACACTTATTGTTTTTGGGGAACAAATCCGAGTAAACCGAAGCTCCTGGTAATTTGCAAAACAAAACGTGTCCTCAACAGTATGCCTCGGCTCATGGGAATAGGTGTTAATTGTTTATATATTATTAAAGGATAACAACTGGGAGATAATCTTTATAATTGAAGTGGGGTTTATGACTTAAAGGAAACACAATGGTCTCAGCAGATCATATAGAAAACGAGTACTTGGTAGATGGATGATTTGCGGACAATTTGTAAAACCACTAGTTAAAACATTGCAGATAAAAACAGTTATTTATTTTATGATAATTATATTTTTTAGATATGAAGCTGTGCTAATGATTCAGACCAGTATTGTCTATCAACCAGGATGAGGGACAGACTGAAAAATACACCCTCCCCCTAACAACTGAACTACCAGTTTTGAATAGTGAAACAATTCACTTTTTTGAGTGTCAAAATCAATAATCTGTCAAAAGTATCAAACTTTCAAACTAAACAAGTCCTTGGTGTGTGTAATTGAACTCAAAATATGGAGTTGAAATGTGAATATCAAAATGACAGAAATCATGAAAATAAAGTATGATATAAATAAAAAAAAAAAATGTTTTTGAAAGTTCCTTTCCTGTTAGATGTTGTAAATTGGTTAATTATACACAGTCTTAATTCTAAACACCATTATGATGTTCATAATTAAATCCATTTATCCACATATATAAATTTTTTATTAAAATGATTGAATTTCGCTTGCTAAAAATATATGTTAAAAGACCTCATGGTTTTAGGCATGAATCCCCAGTAAATAACCACTAAACTCACAGGTTGGAGTCCTGAAAATATCACATGTATATGACACACAATTCTTACACATCATATATTCTCACACTAGTGACACATTATTTTTACATATCAATGCACAATTCTTACACATTGAACGCATCATTTTTACACAACAAATTCATAATATTGATTCTGCACAAATAATAATAATGACATAGCTATATATTATACAGGATCTATAATCACAATTTGCCAAAAGCGCGAGGGTATACAAAAACCTACAAAATGCATACATACACACAGTGGTAGTAATAACATTTTAAAAGCAATAGTACCTAAATCATACTTTTTGTCTGGTAGGATTCCCATTTCACACTTATAAGTAATGGTTAGCAAAATCACATTTTTATTTGTACTTACAAATTTACTGATACAAAAAACACACTTATAACTGGTAAGAAATAAAATCAAAGGCCTAAAAGGCCTGAATGTGAGGGAAGGCTTACTTGTTCACAGTTTTGCCCATCATGTTGTCTTTCTTTAATTTCTTGTTAGACTATAATATATGGATTTACCAATGAGCTCATAGAGATCTAAAGACAGATTAAAGAAAATTTGTTATAATAATGAAAATATATTTTTAATTCAAATATAGAATTTTTTTATATGGTGATGACATAACTGTATGCAGTTTAAATTATTTTTTTAATTGTCAATGAAATTTTGAATAAACAAAGCAAATAAACAATCTTTTCTTTTAAAGTATTTCAGCCTTTCTTTTATTCATATAAATAATTCCGAATCAACTTCAATTTAAAATCATGGTATTGAGATCACAATTTCAATTTCCCCCCAAGGGACAAAAATATATTTATCGTCACTTGGGACGTTGAAGGGGGACGGGGGAAATCATCGTCAAAAGTACTGTGAAATCATTATTTTCATGGATATTAAATTTCGTGTTTTCCACTTCAAAGACATATTCGTGGAGTCTTAAATTCGTTGAAACCATATTTCCATTAAAAATTAAATAAATAAATAAAAATAAAGTTTACTCTTTCGACATATTTTTTCCAGTAATTAACCTCTGTTGTAATACACACATAGCTTGTCGGGGCTTATCACACCCCACTGTGCCAATAACAGTCGACACATGCCACAGTACCCTAATAATTTTTTTATACAAGTACGATACTGAACTAATTGTTATGCAAACCAGAGGAGAGGAAAGCAGAAGTACGACATCTAATCCAGAAAGGTTTCAGAAGGCAGGCCTGCAGTAAATAACAATAGTATGTGTCACATCACGTGACTGTTATAATGAACAGTAAATGAATGTGTTATAACTTTTAAGAGATTTGTTTGTTTTATTCATTAAAAATGATGATAAAGAGAAACAATAGAATAAAATAAAAATACCACTAAATAAAAGATATTACTTCACTATAAACTGGTGTTTTAGTTTATTTTGTACGCGCGCATACTGTCCCTTTACAATGTTTTACACTTTTACAATGCTTACCATAGGTCTATGTGTCACATTGTTTCAAACTGTTTAGCTACAAGGTGACGATCTATTTTTAGTACCTCTGACATTTGATTGAAATACACGCACAGTGGTGTAATTTATAACACATATCACTACACACACACACACATCTATCAGCGGATGGACGTAAAATTAAGGATGATACGAGTAACAAAAAATTCTTACACTGTTTACAAAATTATCAATGTAAATAATGATGCAATATGACGAAAGAAAATATATAAATAAAGGATTGATTATTTACCACAATGTGATGCAAGTAGGCATATGAACACAGAGGTAATTTATATGTTGACAGCATTACATAGTGTAAACTAAGTTTGTGGATATTTCATTTCGTTGTCTAGCCTCCCCACAAAATCCACTAAAATTAGTACCAGACAAAAATTAATGATTTCACAGTATAACAAAGGTTACAGAACAAAATTATACTTTGGGCAACATAATCAACTATAAAAGACATCGCTACGCTTGCCTTCCAAAAACAAAACTTTTAACTGTGATAAAACATTGCTATTAACACAACAGAATTGTGATGCAGATTCAAACATTAATACGGTAAAAAATAAAATAAAATATAGCATTGTAAATTTTATTTAGGTAACATAAGGGCAACAATAAAACTGATGAATGTTCCCAGAACATGTGCATCATCATGTAGTTAACCACCCTTTATACTGCTGAAGGTATACTCGCAACAAGTAAAAATATTAGAAAATAAAGTATACTAGCAAAGTATCATAGAACCCCATTATATTATTTTCCCAGAAAACCATTTCAGAGGTGCCATAAATCTTGTAAAAATGGATCAACACTGACAAATATCAAACTTATATATACAGCAAATACAAACCAAACATCCATTAAATACATAGACCACTTTTGATTGAAAACCATCATTTTACCAAAAGTTGAAATCATCGGCCATAACTCCACCGAAACCAATTTTTTACCCGAGACATGTGCAAGATTGGACACACAGACAGGGATGAATGGCAGTGGCATAAAAAGGGGAGATAATTGTATTCTGACGACCTCAACCATAACCTTTTAACCTTGACCTACTTACCCAACTCTATTGGGTGAGTTTGTCTATCCAGTCAACATGTAATGTTTAATAATTGTTCAAGAAAACTGTCTCTTATATTCTCTCAGGAATAAAAGTTAAAAGTTCTAAAAATGTTTGTAACTAAAGTACATCTGTATAAAAATGTTTGTAACTACCAGGTAAAGTACATCTGAATAACAAAGAACATAAAAAGTTAACTGGTAACATCCGCATACATGTTGTCATTTGAGTACAATACAGCCCAGATTTATATGCCCTTATAGTAAAGTTACAACATATGAACATTATGCTTGAAATCCTCGACTTCCCTCCCAGTGCAGTGCTGATCCCCTCCCCCAACCATCAAAATGACAAACAGATCCATATGAAATTTCAAATAAAATGTCCTTCTATCTAAGTTGCCCACTCAAGATGCTTCATCTGCTGGAGGGTCATCACCAAAGTTCATTCGTATCTGTTCTAGGAACATGAAAGTAAGTATAGTGTGTGGCCCAAGACGTACAAATGCTGGTCCAAAACCCTGCAAGTGAACAATAAAGTTGATCTTTAAATTTGCTATGTCATTATACAAGATAAAGGTGAATATCAAACTCAATAACATCTTCAAAACAGTATTCAAATTTATATCACAAGTCTTTATCAGTTTAATAGAAATTAAATAAAAATATACCACAAAAAGAGGATTTGGTTAAGCTATTATTTCCAAAGCAAAATTTTAACATACCGGTATGAACATTTTTGAGCAAGGCCTTTTTTAAGAGTCAAAAACTTTTTGAGCTGCAGTTATTATTTTTATCTCGTAATTCAACACAAACCTAAAACATTTATAAATCTTTCAACAAGTAAAACAAATTTTGCATCAATAATTGATTTTAAATGTGCAATATCAATGCAACTTTAATGTTGCCAAAACAACAAATGTTTACCATGTACCACTGAATAAAGCCTTCCCCTTTATTAAAGCAACTTTATCATCTGCATGAAAAACTGAATTACATAACACTCTCGATGTTAGTCTTTAATAAAAATATACACATCTATTTCAAGTCTCATTGATGATTTCAAAACTGATTAATTGGTTGAATACTTAGCATAATTTTATTTCATCGAGGGCTAACAGACAATCAGTTAACGTAACCACTGAATCTGGAATCCTGGAAGGTTAACCAGTACTTGAGCACACCCCATCTCCTTAAGTAACTGATAACTTTCCCACTTGAATCAGTGGTTAGAGACGAATGACAATGAGACACAATGTTGTATATATCAATAATCACAGAGACTGTGGCCAGATGGGTATTCAAACTCACAACGCCTAGATTGATAGTCAGACATGCTTAGTAACTGACTGAGCTAGCTCAGTGGTCTTGTTTTTGAGTAAATGCCTTGTTACCGGCTTAGTGTTTAATGGCATTTTACCTACACATTATAGCTCAAATTTTGAAGGTTAAATACTTTACAAATGAAAGATATTATTGTAATTTTGAATTTTATTAGAGTTAAGGAATATTGTCTGCTGAGAAATTGAGCACACAGAGGGCCATAAGCATGTTCCGCTTGGTTACGCATTAAAAAAAATAACCAAGCGGAACATGCTGATGCTATGATTAACAAGGCTTGGTACTTATCACTTTTGCAAAGTGTTATCGAATTCCAGCCAATGGTTGCCAAGAAACAGTGACCACAAAAAAAATGTTTGAAAAATTCAAAGGGCCATAACTCATTGAAAAATTATGACTCCTACATAACCCCGATATACTTTGTATTTTGGGATATAACAAAAGATAAAACCAGATTTCATTTTAACAAGTTATTTTTTATTTTTGTTACTTGTACTTATCTGCATAGACATGTAATAACAAAAATAAAGTATACCTATTTGAAATTAAAATGGCGGAGTCTGTCTTTGATAAAGGGTAACTTGTTAATATTTGTCAATTTTCTCTAAGTTGAACAATTTATGCTGGGTATATTTCTGATTTTACCATTATAACATGATCACACCATTTCTAGAAAGTAAGCACCCCCATAATTGTGGCTTTTTGGTGCTAAATGAACTCCAACAATTCCACAGAGTTACTGTGACTTCGATGTGATAAGAGCATGGCACTTTAGCCCACTTGCCTTTACTATGTTTCAGCCTGAAGGTATTCATGTTTAACAAATGATTGCTTCATTTACTACTGCATACCGCGCGGTACATATTTTAAGGGGAAAATCAATATATTTATATAATTTTTAAACCTCTTCTTAAACACTTGTGCTGGGCAAGCTCAATTGGTAACCTATCTGTCAATCCAGGGGTCTTGAGTTTGAATTCTCAACTGGTGACAGCCACTGTGATGTCACAAACATAGTTCTACAGCCACAGGTCCCCTACCTCTGAATATGTGGAAAAGAAGTCTGTGACGTGTAGATATGAATATTATCTTATACTTGTTAACCGCCTGGCAGATCAGAGGGGAATATGTGGGGAAGTAGTCAGTGATGTGTAGATATAAATATTGTCTTATACTTGTTAACCACCTGGCAGATCCGAGGGGAATATGTGGGGAAGTAGTCAGTGACGTGTAGATGTAAATATTGTCTAATACTTGTTAACCACCTGGCAGATCAAAGGGGAATATGTGGGGAAGTAGTCAGTGACGTGTAGATATTATATATATTGACTAATACTTGTTAACCACCTGGCAGATCAAAGGGGAATATGTGGGGAAGTAGTCAGTGACGTGTAGATATAAATATTGTCTTATACTTGTTAACCACCTGGCAGATCAGAGGTTAATATGAGGGGAAATAGTCAGTGACATGTAGATATAAATATTGTCTAATTCTTGTTTACTGCCTGGCAGATCCAAGGTTAATATGTAGGGAAGTAGTCAGTGACGTGTTAATATATTTATTGTCTAATACTTGTTAACTGCCTGGCAGATCCGAGGGGAATATGTGGGAAAGTAGTCAGTGACAGGTAGATATATATATTGTCTAATACTTGTTAACCACCTTGCAGATCCAAGGGGAATATGTGGGGGAGTAGTCAGTGACGTGTAGATATATAAATTGTCTAATACTTGTTAACCACCTTGCAGATCCAAGGGGAATATGTAGGGAAGTAGTCAGTGACGTGTAGATATATTTATTGTCTAATACTTGTTAACTGCCTGGCAGATCCAAGGGGAATATGTGGGGAAGTAGTCAGTGACGTGTAGATATAAATATTGTCTAATACTTGTTAACCGCCTGGCAGATCCGAGGGGAATATGTGGGGGAGTAGTCAGTGACGTGTAGATATTAATATTGTCTAATACTTTTTAACTGCCTGGCAGATCAAAGGGGAATATGAGGGGAGCTAGTCAGTGATGTGCAGATATAAATATTGTCCAAAACTTGTTAACTACCTGGCAGATCCGAAGGGAATATATGGGGAAGTTTTCAGTGATGTGTAGATATTAATATTGCCTAATACTTATTAACCGCCTGGCAGATCCGATGGGAATATTAGGGGAAGTAGTCAGTGATGTGCAGATATAAATATTGTCTAATACTTGTTAACTACCTGGCAGATCGAAGGGTAATATGTGGGGAAGTAGTCAGTGATGTATAAATATAAATATTGTCTAAAACTTGTTAACTGCCTGGCAGATCAAAGAGGAAAATGACGGGAAGTAGTCAGTGATGTGCAGATATAAATATTGTCTAATACTTGTTAACTACCTGGCAGATCAAAGGGGAATATGAGGGGAAGTAGTCAGTGATGTGCAGATATAAATATTGTCTAATACTTGTTAACTACCTGGCAGATCAAAGGGGAATATGAGGGGAAGTAGTCAAAGACGTGTAGATATAAATATTGTCAAATACTTGTTAACTGCCTGGCAGATCAGAGGGGAATATGAGGGAAAGTAGTCAAAGACGTGTAGATATAAATATTGTCTAATACTTGTTAACTGCCTGGCAGATCAGAGGGGAATATGAGGGAAAGTAGTCAAAGACGTGTAGATATAAATATTGTCTAATACTTTTTAACTGCCTGGCAGATCAGAGGGGAATATGAGGGAAAGTAGTCAAAGACGTGTAGATATAAATATTGTCTAATACTTGTTAACCGCCTGGCAGATCAGAGGGGAATATGAGGGAAATTAGTCAAAGACGTGTAGATATAAATATTGTCTAATACTTGTTAACCGCCTGGCAGATCAGAGGGGAATATGTGGGGAAGTACTCAGTGATGTGTAGATATAAATATTGTCTAATACTTGTTAACCACCTGGCAGATCAAAGGGGAATATGAGGGGAAGTAGTCAGTGATGTGTAGATATAAATATTGTCTAATACTTGTTAACTGCCTGGCAGATCAGAGGTTAATATGAGGGGAAATAGTCAGTGATGTGTAGATATAAATATTGTCTAATACTTGTTAACCGCCTGGCAGATCAGAGGTTAATATGAGGGGAAATAGTCAGTGATGTGTAGATATAAATATTGTCTAATACTTGTTAACCGCCTGGCAGATCAGAGGTTAATATGAGGGGAAATAGTCAGTGATGTGTAGATATAAATATTGTCTAATACTTGTTAACTGCCTGGCAGATCAGAGGTTAATATGAGGGGAAATAGTCAGTGATGTGTATATATAAATATTGTCTAATACTTGTTAACTGCCTGGCAGATCAGAGGTTAATATGAGGGGAAGTAGTCAGTGATGTGTAGATATAAATATTGTCTAATACTTGTTAACTGCCTGGCAGATCAGAGGGGAATATGAGGGGAAGTAGTCAGTGATGTGTAGATATAAATATTGTCTAATATTTGTTTACCGTCTGGCAAATCCGAGGAATGATTATTAGATAAACTGAGTGCTGTTTTATAAATGAAATACTGTTAAAACAAGAGTTGTCAGATGGCAACAAAGCTCACCGATGGGATAAAACTCACCCTCCATGCAAAGATTGAGATTGGAGGCAAACACCAAAACTTAAACGCAACTAAACGCAAAAGTTTAACCGTGGTGTCTACAGACGAAAACTTAGTCCAAAAGGGCCATAACTTTGCCAACACGCAACCCCGAGTTAAGGTTCTTGTCTCTGTGTGTTCCATCGATGATGGTGAACACACATGTGAAGTTTTATTCATATCCAACGAGTGGTTGCATAGAAATCTTACCTGATAAAAAACTTAAACCTGAAAAATTTAGTCCAAAATTGGCTATAACTCTGCCAAAATGCAACCTCGAGTTACGGTTCTTGTCTCTGTGTGTTCCATCAATGATAATGAACACACATGTGAAGTTTCATTCATATCCAATGAGTGGTTGCATAGATATCTTACCTGATAAAAAACTTTAACCTGAAAAATTAAGTCCAAAAAGGGCTATAACTCTGCCAAAATGCAATCCAGAGTTATAGTTCTTGTCTTTGTGTGTTTCACTGATGATGGTGAACACACATGTGAAGTTTCATTCATATCCAATGAGTGGTTGCATATATATCTAAAACTTAAACGCAACTAAACGCAAAAGTTTAACCTGGGTGTCTAAGTCCATAAAGGGCCATAACTCTGCCAAAAACCAATCCAGAGTTATGGTTCTTGTCTCTGTGTCTTCCACTGATGATGGTGAACACACATGCGAAGTTTCATTCATATCTAATGAGTGGTTGCATAGATATCTTAAACTTAAACGCAAAAGTTTATCCTGGGTGCCAACAGATGCCGCCGCCGCCGGGGTCATGGCAATATCTCTCCTTGGATATTCGTCCTGTTGAGCTAAAAAGGTGTAAAACATTATCAAACATGCAACGCCTGAATGCAAGAACTCAGTACAATTTACAAACCTTGAAGAAACCTAATGGTCCATTCTTTCCTATATCTACGAAACAGGCCAGTATGCTCTGAAAAAAGAAAGAAAATACAAAATAGTGGTGCTATTAACATAATTATCTCATCACATAACCTTATTATAAGTACCATAGTGTATATTTTTGATAATAGCCTAGTTTAATAATTTCTGGTTCATAGCTTGGTGTTATCAGTGTTGTTTGCTTATTACCTTGCACAATATATAGTTGCCAACTTGTTTAATAAATTCAATTATACATGAGCACAAATGTTAGATCCTCTTTTTAGGTAATATAAAAACTAAGGATGTCAACGAATATTCGGATATTCGAATATTCGGTCATATGTCCGAATATTCGAATGTCATATTGATATTCGAATATTCGCAACAAAAAAAAAATATTAAAAAAATATAGTAAATTCAAACTGTTTTCTTTATTTATTTTCAATTTCAATATTTTTGCCACAAATGGTTTTGAAAGGTGTTATATCAACCAGGTTTAGACACGGTAATTATCGATTTCCTCCTAAGACGAGTGTCAATTGGACGTTGTCAAGGTGATAAGGAGTCCTGGTCGGTAATCTATTAATTGTTTGCCTTAGGCAATTTTAATCATCGATCTGCCTTTACGGTCTGTTGTAAATCACCCTGTTTTGAAAAGGTGAGAGCAAGTTTGTTTATTTACCAATCTTATACCTAATTGAAGAGCACACTTCTTTGATTTGAAGGCCGTTTATGTACTTGTGAATAATAAATGCGTCAAGTAGTAGACGAATTTACTTATATATATATATATATATATATATATATATATATGTATATATATTACTTTTTTTATGTTTGTTTTTCAATTTCATTTATAAATAGTTAATTAGTTATAAACTATACAAACATACGACTATTTAACTTAAGTTCCACGTCATGTTGAATCTTGACGACAATGATATTCCAATTGTTTGCTTTTTAGTATTTATACATCAGCACCGTTTCCACTGAACGAGAAAGTAACAAATATGGCGAGTAAAAACGTTCGGGATAGAAAGTTGATTATTATTTATTTTTTAGATCTTGACCGAATATATTCGAATATTCGTTCGAAAGAATGACCGAATATTCGAATATCAATATTGCCATTCGTTGCCATCCTTAATAAAAACATAAAGTTTTTTTTGTGATGGATAGTGGGGGTAAAGGGGTTTAACACCATTTTCAACACACTTCAGGTTACCGGTATATGTGGCATATCCAGTTTTTATAGATGGAAAAAGACCTCAAAATCAATCTGAGTAGAACCACTATACACTCGGGTCCCGTTATAACGCGGATCTTGGGGTCCACAAAACGAAACCGCGTTATAAGCGGACCGCGTTATAGCGATAATTACCTCGAAAAAAATCGATGTCGGTTTTTCACACCTATCGTGCTGTCCTACTGTGAATGGTATTGTTTGCATTGTAATATGATACAACGCGTATTTAGTTACAACAGATACACTTAGATATGTATGAAATTAATACAAAAAAAGAAAGAAAGAAAAACGTTTTCGTGTTTTGATTATACTAAAATTGGCAGCCATTTCCGTTTAACCCGGAAGGAGAAAAAACGGTGTTTATATAAAAAATCGCGCTTCAATTTAAACTCAACGCTATTAGTATAAAAATATTAAAAATATAAATCTGAAGTATTAACAACAATTAAATAATAAAAATAAGTTTGTGTTTACGATCCGATAAGATACCCGCGATATATTATTACCTGTCAACCGCTTCGTTGCTTGATCACGTGATCACTCGATAATAACAAAGTTTGCATATGGCTTCCGTGTTTGGCGCATGTCAGCATTTATTGAAGCACTCGGGATTATTACAAACTGTTAATTGTCAATGCTGGCATGAATCAATCCCTTAAACAATCCTTTAAACCACCATGAGGTAATGGTTATAACAGTTTGTTATAATCAAGGCTAATTTGTGAGTAGAAGATGAGCGATTATCAAATCAAAACATGGCGACGATCTATTGTTTGGTTGTCATTTGGTCATTCGCGCATATTTTCAAGTTTTGTATCACGACCTTTACCCCCCGCCGAAAAATTGGGAGCCAAGCAAAAACCGCGTTATAACGGAATTCGCGTTATATCGGACCGCGTTATAACGGGACCGCAGTGTACTTCCGTTAGAAACTGGTAAACTTTCTCACATAGAAGTTTTTGGATTGAGCAAGACTATTAAAAATGTTAAAAAAAACAACATATAGTCGAGGTGCAGTCTAGTGAACTGATTTAGGATTCATTATTATTGTTGAACACTACAATTTTGTGATCGGACACAATCTTATTTGTTTTTCAGATCAAAGCGAAGATAATGGTTAGAATTTATAATGTGTCTCGTGATTCAGCTGTTATTTTGTGATTTAGTGATCAAGGAGATTTTTTTTTTCAGTTTAGAAAATTGAACAGAAGAAACAAACTTACCCTATCAAACAAGCATTTACATATTAAAGTTTTCAAATCAAAGATCAATGTACAAAAATATAAATTTCAGGTCTTAGATCAACAATGAATGCAGGCCTAGATCAGCAATCACCAATCGACATTCATATTTTCAATACAGTTAAAGTGCTGATCCAGGTCTGCAATTGTAGATCGACAGCTGCATGGATGTTTCCTTGAAATCCACATTTTGAGAAATTGCTGAAAGATTTGAATCATTATATGCAAGGCACAGTATTGAGCGTAATACATGGCTTGAATTTAACTTTTTTGTGCACTGGCAATTTTGACCAGTGCCTAAAATTTCAACTGGCCAAATTTGAAACTAACTAGCCAAACCAATTTTCGCAGAAACTTGTAATCCTAAATGTCTTAATAAACCCAAAATTAATTGTTTCAAAGCCTTCGTGTTATTTAATATGCATTATTAGCTTGTATTTATTTTATAGACAATGGTATCAAGGTTATTATATATGTTAAGGTAAAATTCAAAGCAGTACTTTACGAAACAAAATATTTTAAAATATAAAATTGTCTTTGTTATAGATTATTCTACCATAAATAAATGCATACAATGATATATCATAAATAAACACTTTTAACTAAACAAAAATATGAATCATGGGTTCAACAGAGACTGAGATTGAAACATACACACATTTCTATTTATAGAATTAATATAGCCAATGGCCATTCGTTTTAAAATTAGATCTGGCCAAGGACGATTGTTTAACATGTGTGTTAATGTTGAACTGTCGCTCCCATTTCATTACAGTATGAACGGAAGAATTATTCCCTTTATTCTTGTTGGGACTCCCTTTCATTCGTCAGTTCAATGGGGAAAAAGTTGTTATTTTAGCAGCTATTTTAACAGCTGACAAAATATGTAAACAATAAATTTGACGAGTTTCAACCAATCTGATCACCTAGGCCTTTATGCTACGAGGATACGGAAATACCCGATGTTTCACGATTGGAGTTTCAACTTTACTTTTATTTTATAGAGTGAATGCGCGATCAATCAAACTAGAAGCAGTCTACTCATGTGTTGACGGGTTTTAACTTTACTTCCTTTTGGCAGAATGAACTCGAGATCAAAAACAATTGGAAGTAGTCTTTTTCATATAATACATGTCATTGACAGTCGTGCTACTGGGGTGTAATTTGGCTTATGAAGCAAAATAAATTGGGTAAAATTGAGAACTCGTTATCTTTATCAGGATAATACTTGTTTATTTTCAAAAATCAATAAAGTGAATATAATAAGTAATTTTCTCAACTTGAAATCCACTCGCAAAAAAATGCCAGCTTAAGTAATTTCAACTCGCAGTTTCAAAATACAGCTCGCATTTTGCGAGTGGCGAGTGCTTAAATTCGAGCCCTGGTAATACTGTTATGATCTCCGTCAAATACGCAGATTCTATTAAAGTATCTACCTTATACTGGCCAGGTTTGGCATTCATCATTCTGGTCTTCATAACATCAAGGGGCATGGTTAGTAATGTAGCAATGGCACCCTGAAATTACACAAATAGATTTCAAATCATGGCCATTGTTCTTTAATCATTATTCAATATATAGTATCATAAACAATAGAACAACTATTTTCATACTTAGCAATGAATTGATTTTTTTATATTATTTCTTTATTGCACAATCATGCAATTAAAATTTATTTTTAGTTGTTTGATTTGTTCACAAGGTCATTAAATTGTTAATCATGATATATATTGCGTTTATTTTACAGATATATTAATTCGCTACAACTTTTATCAAAATAGTTTTATGCAACATTTAGCGCTTTCGTATAAAATATCATTAAATATGGTTAATAAGCCTTGTAGACTGGTGGGTCCATAATGGTATTAGTGAATTCATTAACAAAATCATGTGTTGCAATATCAAACAATTTAACACTGAACAACTGAACATTATCTTTATGATAATGATATAAATGTACAATTTGACGGCTATTGACAAATATCGACCTTGACCTGTAAGTTATAATTAGACAGCTACACACCAATTATCAATTAAATACATACCGATAGACCCTTTAGAAGTTTATATCTTAAAACAATTTTTAGTTTGAATGACGGACAAAGGCAAGCAAGCGCGCACACACAAAAGGACGGACAAAGGTAACATTTTATGCCCCTTGAACTTTTTTTTTGAAAAAAGCAGCGGCATAAAAATGCTATATGATTTTGATCAGTACTATCCATAACAAAAAAAGATGGACTAAATTAGGTGTCTCTAGAATTATTAATTATAGCTACACACAAAAACTAAACATTTTGTAGGCCGAGTAATTCATCCATACAATTTAATTACATAATTAAGTGACACAACTATGGACCAAATTTTGTGACTACAGGTAAAAGTTTCTGAAAAATGGCACTTAACACAAAAACTTAATGTTGTGTGGGTTAAATTATTTATCCATAGAGGATCTTCACTCAAAAAAAAACAAAACTGCATGGTTTTGAGTGAAACTGCCCATTACACAACTCTAAATCAAATTTAGTGACTTAAGGTCAAACAGTTTCTGAGAAATAAAGTTCAACGCAAGAACTGAACACTGAATTGTTGATACCGATTTTGAAAAAGTAACACTTATGTCTCTTTCTTTCTTCAGAAAGTCAATTAAAAAATCTGCATTGTCACCTTTATGATTGCCCTCTATCAACATGTGATGTTTCACAAACCTAGCTTGGAGATACTTATTTAGTTATCTTTCCAGATGGACAACCAGACACCGAACGGACATTCTAACAAATGGGTATTTAAGTGGCTTCTTTGCACCCAGCTGGTTACTTGTAGGCTAAACTATTTTTCAACAGTCCAAAAAAATCACTAACCCTTAACCCTAGACACTTAGATACCCATTTGTGCATGCAAACAAACAGACAAATGGACAATCTCTAATGGATGAACAAAGACCATAACTGTATGTCCATCTGTTCTTCTTGGAAAATGAGGGGTACACTTGGTATACATGAAACACTCTAAAATGTTACTTACTGCCATGAAACTGGATGTGAAGTGAAGTTTTTTGTTATCTTCCTTGAACACAGGGCCAAGTAACATTCCCTTGATCTGATCATAAAATGCCAGCTGCCCCACAGTGACAAACACAGCGCGCGAAGTTGCCATGGTAGCACCATTAAACAGTTTTGCAGTTCCTTCATGTTTGAACACTTGATACAACCCATCTGCTGCATGTTTATAGCTGAAATGTGTAAAATGGAAAACATATTTGTAACAATAACCAATGAAGACTTAATGTCACTATGACTGAAATTCTCATATACCAGTTTAAAGGGAATACATCAGGATTTTTAAAAGTTTTAAAATTGGCCAAATTATTCATTTCTTAATAAACCATACCTATATATACTTACTGGCATCATATTGCCAAAATGACATAAATTTATATGTGCCAAATTAATATACTGAAAAGGGCTTTCCTGACATAGGCTATGTGCCTAGGTTAGACTAAAATAGATTTCCTGTTTAAAATTGCAACATATATTGCGACGTATCAAATGAGTCATGTGATTTTATTTTGATATAAGTCTGATCCATTGCACATCATTACATGTAGTTAGACATGTTTATCTTAGAAAGAGACCGAATGACAGTACAAAGGTCATCAATCAGTATTTAGGTGCTGTCTATTTTTTAGAATAGAGATTTCATTTTACCACTCCAATTTAAATATCAATTTTGTCATGTTTTGATGGATAAAACGATTGCGATTTTCTTTATAAATAACAATGGGATGTTTTTTTAGCCATTTTAAGAATAAATTTATTTTTTTAGACATTAATAGTCTTTTTCCCCTTTAATATGAATACATTACAAACTGAAATTCTTATATAATAGTTTTTGATAAGAACACCTCATGACCTTTATTATACTTTTTTATATAATGATTTAATAAAAATTCCTCACAAACTGAAATTCTAATATAATAGTTTAATAAGAATACTAAATATAAACTGAAAATCTTATATAATAGTTTAATAAGAATACTTAATATAAACTGAAAATCTCATATAATAGTTTTTTAAGAATACTTAAATACAAACTGAAACTCTCATATAATAGTTTTATAAGAATACTTAAATACAAACTGAAACTCTCATATAATAGTTTTATAAGAATACTAAATACAAACTGAAACTCTCATATAATAGTTCTATAAGAATACTAAATATAAACTGAAAATCTTATATAATAGTTTTATAAGAATACTAAATATAAACTGGAAATCTCATATAATAGTTTTATAAGAATACTAAATATAAACTGGAAATCTCATATAATAGTTTTATAAGAATACTAAATATAAACTGAAAATCTCATATAATAGTTTTATAAGAATACTAAATATAAACTGAGTTTCTGATAAAATAGCTTAATAAGAACAATGGATATTGGAACAGAAATTCTCATATACCAATAATACATTACAAATAAATTTAAAAAAAAAAAAAATACTAATAGTATTATACATGTAAAAAGAATTTCACATAGATATATTTACTAATATCATTTTGTTTTTCAAATTGATTGCAATAGTGATACAGTTGAAAAACTATATAAAATATTATACCAATTTCAGTTACTATGAAGTTTTATTTTCTTTTAATTTAATACTTTCCCATAATTCAATTAAATCTGGGATAATTTGGAACAAAACACTATTGCATGTACCGGTAATTGGAAAGAAATTTAGATAAAATACGAAATAATTTTAGGAAAAGTTGATATAATAATTTGAAACAAAACAATATGAAACAAGATATATTTGTAAAAACACACAATGAAATGCAGCATAATTTGGAAAAATCTTTAAGATATGTAAAGATTTAAAACTCACTAAAATAAGAATTATATAGAAACAGAAACCTAAAGAACCTACAACAATCTATTTTAATAGTAAATTGGTAGAGTCACTGATGTTATAAAGTATGCCAATGAAAAGAAATAAGAAAAAATGCCAACAAATAAAAACATTGGAGGAAAATATCAACAAAATAAAAGAATTAGCAATAGTATTAAAAGTTGGTTAACTTGAAACAATCTGGAATCTAAAACTATCTAAACTGAAAGAACAAATTTCAATGAAGTCAATCAAAATTTATTAGAGAAGTTTTAAACTTTTGCTGTTGCTTTTTAAAGTAGAAACTTCAAGATATTTCAAAAACAAAAACTAAACAATTATACCAAACCTTCAACAGACATTTACTCTAGGCTACATTTAACTGAAAACTGTAAGAGATAACATTTTGAATAACAATATCAAATTCATCAGACATATTTGTGGATGATTCAGTTTGTGGAGTCTGGGTATAACTGGACTGGTGGTTTCAGAAAAATTGCTTACTGACATAATGATTATGCTAAAAACTTTATCCAACAAGAGGCCCATTGGCCTTAACGATCACCTGATTATCCATAAAATATTCATATGATAAAAAATAAAGTGTTTTGTCAATTTCTATTATATATTTAATTTAGGTTAGGCCCCACCCCCAGGGCCAAACCATGAGACCCAGGGACATGAAATTCACAAATTTTATAAAGGACCCATAGTCATCAATAACCATGCTCATAATTTGTTTTCTGAGAGCTTCCTAAAATAGTAAGAAGATTCTTAAAATTTAACTTGAATTTGACTGTTTTGGTCCCGCCCCTAAGACCGCATGGGGATGGTGACCATGAAATTCATATAGGTATTTACCACCATGACAGCAACAACAAATAACACCAAAAACCATTCACTTAAGTCTATTCAGTCAAAAGAAATAACAGTTTTTGTCATTTTCTTTAATATAGATGTAGTAAAGTAGGCCCCAGCCCCAGGGCCATACTGTGAGACCCAGGGGCATGAAATTCCTAAATTTTATAAAGGACCCAAAGACATCAATAATCATACTCAAAATTTGTTTCTTTAATAAGAAGAACATTTTAAAGATAACCTTTAATTCTTTAAGGCCCCTTCCTGGAGCCAAACCATGAGACCCAGGGACATGTAATTCACAATTTTCATAAAAAAAACATATGTGTCCATAATCATGCTCACCATTTGTTTCTCATAGCTTCCTATATTAAGAAGAAGATTTTTAAAGTTTATCGTGAATTTGACTGTTTTGGCCCCACTCCCAAGGCCCCAGATGGGTGGGGACCATGCAATTCACAATTTTGATTCACCCCTTGTGTACCAAAGCTGCATACAAAATTTCATTACAATTGAGCTTACGGATTTTGAGAAGAAGATGAAAATGTGATTTGTTTATGGATTCATTAAACATTTTTAGACCCCACCCCTGGGGCCAATGTGAGACCCAGGGACATGCAATTCATGCTCACCATTTGTTTCCCAGTGCTTCCTATATCAAGAAGATTTTAAAAGTTTACCTATAGTTTGACTGTTTTGGCCCTACCCCTTAGGCCCCAGTGAGGTGGGGACCATGAAATTCATAGTTTTGAGTACCAAAGCTGCATACATTTCAGTACAATTGAGCTTACAGTTTTTGAGAAGAAGTAAAAAATAAGTCAATTGTTTACGGATGCACGACAGGCGATGCACGATGAAGGGTAAAAGGTGATCGCAAAAGGTCCCTTGAGACAAACTCTCTATACTCACTTAAGTTTCATAAAAAATTTAATGAGCGGTTAAGGAGATGAAGCATGGACAAGTTTTTATTTTAATAAATTGAAAAGGGGCATAACTCTCTTAATAAAGTCCATTATAAATCAACAGCTAGATTATCATCCAAACTTTTTCTTAAAAAGGGGGAGGGGGGCAGATCTTATTTTTTCTTTTTCAATTATTTGTTTTTTTCTATGAAAATAAAAAGGGTCAGAGTGACATGAAATTAGGACAGGCGGGAATGATAATCTAGCAATTAATTTATTGTGTTTAAGCAAACATTAGATTTTTATTAAAAATTAATGAGGGTTAAATAGATGTAAGGCTGACAAGATTTCAATTTTAAAACATGAACAGGACATTATAGATCTCTGAAAAGTCATTGGGCCAGAGCCCAATGATATGCACAACTGCACTTCATATTGATACGCCAAGCCCGATAAGCTCAGTCGGTTATGCGCGACAATATATCCAGGGGTCATGAGTTTGAATCCCCCACCCAGCAACAATCTTCTTGATGACTGATATATATGACACTGTGTCTCATTATCATTCGTCTCTCACTGCCGATTCAAGTGGGAAAGTTATCAGTTACTTGTGGAGATCAGGGTGTGCTCAAGTACTGGTCATCCTTTCAGGATCCTAGGAGACAGTGGTTAGGTTAACTGATCGTCTTTTAGTCCTTAATGACATAAAAATGATGCTCAATATTCAATCAATCAATCAATCAATCAATAATACTGATACTTCTGACAAAGGTCATAAAAATCAAATTTGCTGTAAGAAAAAGGAAATGTGGATAAGACAGATGAGTCATAAACATCATGTTTCCCGAACAGACCCCCTGGAAAGCATGTTGCATGGTTGATAATCAGGTCAACATATTAGCATGCAAACAATCACAACTTGTTTTTAAAACTTAATATTCTTAGCTTCACCGAGTTTAATGAACACAAAGACAGGTAGATGTGTTAGAAGTTTAAATATGTAATTCTTTCAACCTCAGCACTTGTCTAGTGGTAGAGCGTCCACCTCACATGTGGAAGGTCATGGGTTTGTCTATGACATAAAAACTGGTACTAGAAGCTTCCTCACTTTACGCTCAGCAATTAAAGGTTAGTCCTAGGTTTGGTCAGCCAAGTGTCAGTATAATGTGACTGGTTTGGGGGTATCATACTATCTGTCTGTGGCATGATACTCCCGTGTGACAGTGCTACAATATTGTCTCAAGTAGAGACCATCACATTATAACTGAGATTTTTTTAAATGAATGAATGAATGAATGAATGAATTGGGTTTTACGGCGTACCAACACATTATAGGTTATTCGACACCACCAGGAAGGAAGATTCCAGGTTCACTCTACATGTACAAAAACAACAAATTAAATACAGATTTAAACAAAAATACACCAACAAATGAATATACAGAATGAACCTAGAACCTTAATACCTGCAGTTAAATGACACTAAACCCAATTCTATTGTTTAAAAATAGAAGTTTTTTAGCATTATAATAATCTTACTGGGGTTTGATGAGAAAAAATTCTGTCCCGAATTATATGGATTATTCTTTATTTTTTAAATAAAAAAATTACGTCATATATTTTGCTTACATAACGTTATAGATGCAACAGTGCTGAATTTTATCCTGGCCTTAATGTGAGATAGAAATAGAAAGTCCCAGTAAAAATGCAGATGTGTTTATCTGGTGTGCAAGAAATAAATGTATGTGATGGCAATTTTGCAGATTAAAGTAGACAGGTAATTATCTCATCAATTATTCTCAACTAATTACTCCAGCTGGTAAAAAATATAAAACATATAGCTAAATATGAAAAACTTAGACACTATAATTTCAGTGAGTACATGAGATAAATTATCAACAAGGTCGTTTAATATCATACTCACTTTCTTCTGAGCTCTGGTGACAGCTTCACATCATTCTGCATTCTGTGGAAAATGTATAGAATATCTTAACTAAAGTATATAAAACAAAGATAGAGTGTTGGCTGCTCATGCAAGAGGTTGCGGGTATGATCTCCAGCTCGACCCGATGCCTCTCATAAAACAACACTCAGTACTGGTTCTATCCAGGAAGTGGCCTCAAAAGCAGTTCATATAAGCTCTGAGCTTTCACCGCAATCGAGCTTAAAGAAATTAGTATAAACTAAAGACATAAAGAACTAGACCTATCACTGTAGTGATGAATACCCCCGAACGCCGCCATGACAGAAAATGGTTAACCATTGTATGAAGTTTTATTAAATTATATCCAATAGTTTTAAAGTAATGCTCCAGACAAAAGAAATTCTTAATAAAAGAGAATGTTATGGATTGAGTTGTTTGTATTGTTATTTTTTTTATGGTTTTGTTAAATTAAAAACGGTCTTTTTAATTATTGTGCAGTGTACAAGCTTTCATGGCAATCAATAAATAATATACTTTTTCGAGTTATGTTGAGGGACAACAATTTTATGGATAAGAAACAATCAAGAGCACTAGGAATACAATATCGAACCTGCTTTGCTCGAACTCCATGTATTCATCAACTTGGTTCTTTCATGAACTTTATTAAACTGTTATCACTGATGGCTTTAAAAGTACTTTAAAAGTACTGCACCAGACAAGGGAAATATATCAAAGGGCAATAACTCTGTAATTAGCCAGAATAGAGTTATGTTTCCTGTACACTGCACTTCCTCTCATTATATTCTACCATTGTATGAAGTTTGATGAAATTCCATCCAGTGCTTTAAAAGAAATGCTCCGGACAAGGGAAATATATCAAAGGGCAATAACTCTGTAATTAGCAAGAATAGAGTTATGTTTCCAGTACACTGCACTTGCTGTCATTATATTCTACCATTGTATGAAGTTTGATGAAATTCCATCCAGTACTTTAAAAGTAATGCTCCAGACAAGAGAAATATATCAAAGGGCAATAACTCTGTAATTAGCAAGAATAGAGTTATGTTTCTTGTACACTGCACTTCCTTTCATTATATTCTACCATTGTATGAAGCTTGATGAAATTCCATCAGGTACTTTTCAAGTTATGCTCCGGAAAAGAAAAAAATATCAAAGGGCAATAACTCTGTAATTAGCAATAATAGAGTTATGTTTCTTGTACACTGCACTTCCTCTCATTATATTCTACCATTGTATGAAGTTTGATGAAATTCCATCCAGTACTTTAAAAGTAATGCTCCGGACAAGGGAAATATATCAAAGGTCAATAACTCTGTAATTAGCAAGAATAGAGTTATGTTTCTTGTACACTGCACTTCCTGTCATTATATTCTACCATTGTATGACGTTTGATGAAATTCCATCAAGTACTTTAAAAGTAATGCTCCGGACAAGGGAAATATATCAAAGGGCAATAACTCTGTAATTAGCAAGAATAGAGTTATGTTTCCTGTACACTGCACTTCCTCTCATTATATTGTACCACTGTATGAAGCTTGATGAAATTCCATCTGGTACTTTTCAAATTATGCTCCGGACAAGAAAAAACATCAAAGGGAAATATATCAAAGGGCAATAACTCTGTAATTAGCAAGAATAGAGTTATGTTTCCTGTACACTGCACTTCCTCTCATTATATTCTACTGTTGAATGAAGCTTGATGAAATTCCATCCGGTACTTTTCAAGTTATGCTCCGGACAAGAAAACATATCAAAGGGCAATAACTCTGTAATTAGCAAGAATAGAGTTATGTTTCTTGTACACTGCACTTCCTCTCATTATATTCTACCATTGTATGACGTTTGATGAAATTCCATCCAGTACTTTTCAAGTTATGCTCCGGACAAGGAAAATTGCGGACAGACCGACCGACCGACCGACAGACCGACCTCAGGGTGACTCCAGTATACCCCCTCAAAACTTCGTTTGTCGGGGGTATAATAATTACTTGTTTAGGTATCTTCCTGTCATTATATTCTACCACTGTATGAAGCTTGATGAAATTCCATCCAGTACTTTAAAAGTAATGCTCCGGACAAGGGAAATATATCAAAGGGCAATAACTCTGTAATTAGCAAGAATAGAGTTATGTTTCCTGTACACTGCACTTCATCTCATTATATTGCACCATTGTATGAAGCTCGATGAAATTCCATCCAGTACTTTTCAAGTTATGCTCCGGACAAGAAAAAATATCAAAGGGCAATAACTCTGTAATTAGCAAGAATAGAGTTATGTTTCCTGTACACTGCACTTCCTCTCATTATATTCTACCATTGTATGAAGCTTGATGAAATTCCATCCAGTACTTTTCAAGTTGTGCTCCGGACAAGAAAAAATATCAAAGGGCAATAACTCTGTAATTAGCAAGAAAAGAGTTATGTTTCTTGTACACTGCACTTCCTCTCATTATATTCTACCATTGTATGATGTTTGATGAAATTCCATCCAGTACTTTAAAAGTAATGCTCCGGACAAGGGAAATATATCAAAGGGCAATAACTCTGTAATTAGCAAGAATAGAGTTATGTTTCCTGTACACTGCACTTCCTCTCATTATATTGTACCATTGTATGAAGCTCGATGAAATTCCATCCAGTACTTTTCAAGTTATGCTCCGGACAAGAAAAAATATCAAAGGGCAATAACTCTGTAATTAGCAAGAATAGAGTTATGTTTCCTGTACACTGCACTTCCTCTCATTATATTCTACCATTGTATGAAGCTTGATGAAATTCCATCCGATACTTTTCAAGTTATGCTCCGGACAAAAAAAAATATCAAAGGGCAATAACTCTGTAATTAGCAAGAATAGAGTTATGTTTCTTGTACACTGCACTTCCTCTCATTATATTCTACCATTGTATGACGTTTGATGAAATTTCATCCAGTACTTTTCAAGTTATGCTCCGGACAAGGAAAATTGCAGACAGACCGACTGACAGACCGACAGACCCACCTCAGGGTGACTCCAGTATACCCCCTCAAAACTTCGTTTGTCGGGGGTATAATAATTACTTGTTTAGGTAAATTATCATTTTTATTTTTTGAGTGAGCACTGTTAGAAATGGTCTGACAAGCGGTGAAGCCATGGATGAGTTAGCCAGTTTCACCTGAAATGTGATGAAAATCACGATAAACCCCATTAAAAACAAATCACAGAATAGCATTGATAAATATCAAATCCTAGAAAGAAAAGAAAGGTTTCAATGGATAAGTAACAAAAACAAAAGTTCGTACATTTTACTTATCACAGTAAAGAAGTAGACAGGTACCAAACAAGAGAGATGTTGTTTGTTTGTAAGGACAGTATGTACAGAATCATATCATATAGTATAGTAATGTCATGGACAGATACATTTCACATACATTTACAAACCTCGGAACAGAGATGAATGGATAAGGTTTTCACTGTTTTAAATCTAGAAGCCTAAACAAGTAAGACAAGTATCTGAAACAATCAAGAGGTCATGCCTATGTCAAATCTGTTGCGACATAGCCTTGAAAACAAAATCATTGAAATCCTAAATAAAAAATCATTTAAGCAAAATTTACACAGTAATAAATACTGACAAGATGCTGTCTGACCCGACACTCTGTCCAGTAAGTGTTGATAACAAACAAATTACCTTAGGAGAGAATGTTCTACCTGTGGCACAAAATAAATGAGGAACTATGTAAACCTCCAGAACAGGAAAGCTGCATTGAAAATATTACAATAACTGACATATAAGTGGGAGCATATCATGGTTGAAAGATATGGTAGTTCTAAGAAAGGTTTACTAGGTATATGTATAGTCCGTAGGTCTGGTTTACTTTGTACAAATAACACGCCACAACATCAGTGTATGTTTCTCTTATTGAAATTTTATTCTTTTATTTACACTCTGCAATGAAATTTACAGATACTAACTTCCAGCAATATGGAAGAGTTAATATTTGTTTTGTTAAGGTATTTTCAAAATATGGCACATTATCACTTTTTTCTTAAAGTTTTAATAAAATATTGAGAAAATGTTACAAAATATAAAAAAAAAATGGATTTTAATAAAGTAATGCTTCAGCTGATGTATCAATGTCTTTATCAAGGATATGTCTAGCAGTAAGTTTTTGAAATTTTAATATGTTGTCCGATAGGTCAGTGTTACAATTTCCCCATATTGTGCAAAAATGAAAGAATTGTAAAATAATAGGTATTGATAAATAGTATGTTAATCTGCCAGGTAAGTTTATAAGGAATTGCATTTTTAGTGTGTTTTCAACTTGTTGAGTCCATGTTAGTGTGTTGTCAATTGTTATTCCCAGAAGTTTTACACTACTTGTAAATTCAACAGCCTAATCTCCTATTTTAAAGTGCTCAGCTGATCTGAATAGTGGTTGCTTTGGATTAGAAGCTATAAACATTGTTTTGGTTTTTGAAACATTTATGGTCATCAAGTTATTAATAACCATTGTTGGACATTTATTAAATCATTAAGAGATTCGGTAATGTCGGATACTGAATTTCCAGATAAAGTGATAGAGGAGTCATCAGCAAACATGTTCATTTTTAAATACTGAGTGCATCAGGGCATATCATTGATAAAGATAATAACAAGAGTTGTCAGAAGACAAAAAAGCTCGTTTCTGGGTGTCTAAGTCCAAAAAGGGCCATAACTGTGCCAAAATGCAATCCAGAGTTATGGTTGTCTGTGCGTGTTCCATTGATGATGGTGAACACACATGCAAAGTTTCATTCACATCCAATGAGTGGTTGCAGAGATATTTTAAACTTAAACGCAAAAGTTTAACGTGGGTGTCTACAGATGATGATGATGACGACAACGCCGTTGGGATCATGGCAATAGCTCTCCTTAGACTTTGTCCCGGCAAGCTAAAAAGAAGTTTGTCTAAAACAGATCCTTCAGGTACACCACATATTACTGATTAACTTTCTGAAAATGTACCAGATATTGAAATTTTTTGTGAGTGTTCTCATAAATATAATTTAAACCAATTTTGTACATCTTTGTGGAAATGGTATACATTTAGTTATTCAAGCAGCAAACTATGATCAACCAGATCAAATGCTTTAGACAGGTCAAAAAATATGTTTTCAGATATTCTGTTTTGATCAATAGCTGTGATCCAGTCATCTACCATCACTGTTAATGCTGTTTCCCATGAATGATCAGATCTGAACTCTGATTGTCTTTCATAAAATAAATCGTATGTATTTAAAAAACCTTAACCATTTCAGCCAATCAGGGAACATAATACAGAATACAATACCTGACATTAACCATTTTAGCCAATCAACAACATAATACAGAATACAATACCTGACACTAACTATTTCAGCCAATCAGCAAACATTATACAGAATACAATACCTGACATTAACCATGTCTGCTGGTGTGCCAACAAATCCTCCCATGGCACCTGCTGTACCAGCAAGCAACACCTTCTCATAAAATGGCATTGCTCTGCCATCTTTGGTTAACTCTTTGCGTCCTATGTCATATACTGCAAACCTTGTTAGAGAGTAGGTCAGCTGAAATGGAGGAATAAGTAAATTATTAGCCAACAATGCATTGCCATTAAGGAACAGGACAGAGCTAATATGATCTAAACTGTGCCAACAAATAGTGTTACAAACTTGTATTAAACACTGGCTATAGCTAAATAAGTTACTTAATTAATGACTGATTTGATGGGTCACACATCAAACAATCCTGCCTCACATAATGAAGGATAATAATTAGCCATTGAAACAGGACTATCAAACAAAACAAAGCATCAATAACTGGTTTTAAAAAGTTCTGTTGTTAGTTGTGTGTACACCATGTACACATTCCATTTTCATACCAATGCTGTGTGATGTAACTTAAAGTAAAAGTTACCTAACTTATTATGCAAGGCCTAATATTAATGACTTTATATTTTCAGTTGATGCTTATGCTAGACCTTGTCATGCAATATACACACCTGTCTAGTTACTGATGCTGACAGACCATTATAGAAGCCAAGTATTCCATCAGACTTGATACTAGCTAGACCTTGTCATACAATATACACACCTGTCTAGTTACTGATGCTGACAGACCATTATAGAAGCCAAGTATTCCATCAGACTTAATACTAGCTAGACCTTGTCATACAATATACTCACCTGTCTAGTTACTGATGCTGACAGACCATTATAGAAGCCAAGTATTCCATCAGACTTGATACTAGCTAGACCATGTCATACCATATACACACCTGTCTAGTTATTGATGCTGACAGACCATTATAGAAGCCCAGTATTCCATCAGACTTGATACTAGCTATACCTTGTCATACAATATACACACCTGTCTAGTTACTGATGCTGACAGACCATTATAGAAGCCACGTATTCCATCAGACTTGATACTAGCTAGACCATGTCATACAATATACACACCTGTCTAGTTACTGATGCTGACAGACCATTATAGAAGCCACATATTCCATCAGACTTGATACTAGCTAGACCATATCATACAATATACACACCTGTCTAGTTACTGATGCTGACAGACCATTATAGAAACCAAGTACTCCATCAGACTTGATACTAGCTAGACCTTGTCATACAATATACACACCTGTCTAGTTACTGATGTTGACAGACCATTATAGAAGCCCAGTATTCCATCTGGCTTGATTCTAGCTAGACCTTGTCATACAATATACACACCTGTCTAGTAACTGATGCTGACAGACTATTATAGAAGCCAAGTATTCCATCAGACTTGATACTAGCTAGACCTTGTCATACAATATACACACCTGTCTAGTTACTGATGCTGACAGACCATTATAGAAGCCAAGTATTCCATCTGGCTTGATACTAGCTAGACCTTGTCATACAATATACACGACTGTCTAGTTACTGATGCTGACAGACCATTATAGAAGCCCAGTATTCCATCAGACTTGATACTAGCTAGACCTTGTCATACAATATACACACCTGTCTAGTTACTGATGCTGACAGACCATTACAAAAGCCAAGTATCCCATCTGACTTGATACTAGCTAGACCTTGTCATACAATATACACACCTGTCTAGTTACTGATGCTGACAGACCATTATAGAAACCAAGTATTCCATCAGACTTGATAATAGCTAGACCTTGTCATACAATATACACACCTGTCTAGTTACTGATGCTGACAGACCATTATAAAAGCCACGTATTCCATCAAACTTGATACTAGCTGGACCTTGTCATACAATATACACACCTGTCTAGTTACTGATGCTGACAGACCATTATAGAAACCCAGTATTCCATCAGACTTGACACTAGCTAAACCTTGTCATACAATATACACACCTGTCTAGTTACTGATGCTGACAGACCATTATAGAAGCCCAGTATTCCATCAGACTTGATACTAGCTAGACCTTGTCATACAATATACACACCTGTCTAGTTACTGATGCTGACAGACCATTATAGAAGCCAAGTATTCCATCAGACTTGATACTAGCTAGACCTTGTCATACAATATACACACCTGTCTAGTTACTGATGCTGACAGACTATTATAGAAGCCAAGTATTCCATCAGACTTGATACTAGCTAGACCTTGTCATACAATATACACACCTGTCTAGTTACTGATGCTGACAGACCATTGTAGAAGCCAAGTATTCCATCTGACTTGATACTAGCTAGACCTTGTCATACAATATACACACCTGTCTAGTTACTGATGCTGACAGACCATTATAGAAACCAAGTATTCCATCTGACTTGATACTAGCTAGACCTTGTCATACAATATACACACCTGTCTAGTTACTGATGCTGACAGACCATTATAGAAGCCAAGTATCCCATCTGGCTTGATACTAGCTAGACCTTGTCATACAATATACACACCTGTCTAGTTACTGATGCTGACAGACCATTATAGAAGCCAAGTATTCCATCTGACTTGATACTAGCTAGACCTTGTCATACAATATACACACCTGTCTAGTTACTGATGCTGACAGACCATTATAGAAGCCAAGTATCCCATCTGGCTTGATACTAGCTAGACCTTGTCATACAATATACACACCTCTCTAGTTACTGATGCTGACAGACCATTGTAGAAGCCAAGTATTCCATCTGACTTGATACTAGCTAGACCTTGTCATACAATATACACACCTGTCTAGTTACTGATGCTGACAGACCATTGTAGAAGCAAAGTATCCCATCTGGCTTGATACTAGCTAGACCTTGTCATACAATATACACACCTGTCTAGTTACTGATGCTGACAGACCATTATAGAAGCCAAGTATTCCATATGACTTGATACTAGCTAGACCTTGTCATACAATATACACACCTGTCTAGTTACTGATGCTGACAGACCATTATAGAAGCCAAGTATTCCATCTGACTTGATACTAGCTAGACCTTGTCATACAATATACACACCTGTCTAGTTACTGATGCGGACAGACCATTATAGAAGCCAAGTATCCCATCTGGCTTGATACTAGCTAGACCTTGTCATACAATATACACACCTGTCTAGTTACTGATGATGACAGACCATTATAGAAGCCAAGTATTCCATCTGACTTGATACTAGCTAGACCTTGTCATACAATATACACACCTGTCTAGTTACTGATGCTGACAGACCATTGTAGAAGCCAAGTATCCCATCTGGCTTGATACTAGCTAGACCTTGTCATACAATATACACACCTGTCTAGTTACTGATGCTGACAGACCATTATAGAAGCCAAGTATCCCATCTGGCTTGGTACTAGCTAGACCTTGTCATACAATATACACACCTGTCTAGTTACTGATGCTGACAGACCATTATAGAAGCCAAGTATTCCATCAGACTTGAGCAGTTTTTTCGACATCCACAGGATGCTCACCTTGCCTTGTTGTGTTTGCATGTGTACCTAGAAAAAAAAACACAAATATACAGTATCTCAGTATTTATGAAAATATTGTTTATTAATTTTTTACTCTTTATGTGATGTTATACATTTAAATGTTGCTTGCAAAACAATGATCAGCTGGATCAGTCCATGTGCATAATTTGAAATCTGGACAGTGTTTGCATTGTTTCTCCCAAGCCTAAAAAGTGTATACACCTTATCAATGGTAATCGACTATTCAAGTAAAGAGAAAATTTTATATCAATTCAGGAAGTTACAGTTAAGGTAGCAAAAACGCCTTATTGTAACAATGTATATTTGACTAGTATCAATAATGCTACTACAGAGATATGACAATATGCACAAATGAACTGATGTTGATACTCACTACCAAGTTTGACCATTAACAGAGTAGTATAGCAGGAATAGCGTCGACAAGAATTACACTTAAAAGCAATTCAAGGAAAATAATACAAAAAGTCAACAGAGCAAAATGCAACAATGATAAGAGCAACTGGACTTCATACTGTTACTCCCTCACAAGTTTAGAGAAGTTTAAGAGCAGTAGAACTGACAAAATTTCAATCAAAATTATCAAAAAGTGTCATAACTAACATTGGTGAACCGAAATGAAACAAGATTTACAACTTGACTCCATACTGAAACTCCCTTGCAAGTTTAGTCATAATTGGCTGATAAGTTTAGTAGTAGCGCTGACAAGATTTACAATAAAAAATAATGAAAAAGCCACTACTCCACCAAAAGGTCTTCGATGAACTAGAATGTGCAAATAAACTCCATGATACTGATACACACTAGAACATTTGGCTGAAATCATTGAAGAAATTGATGAGGAGTAGAGCTGACAAGGAAGTGTGATGTACATGGTTATATAGATAACCATTAAGAAATTGAAGGGCCATAAGAAGACAAAAATGTTTACCATGTTCATGATTTAAGAGCCTGTTAACCTGTAAATGGGAACCACCTGTCTCAGTTTCCGACATTTATGATGAAGAGCAATTAACCTGTGAAGGGAATCACCTGCCTTAAACAACACATTCTGAGTTTCCCACATTGATGATGAAGAGCAATTAACCTGTAAAGGGAATCACCTGTCTTAAAAAACACATTCTGAGTTTCCCACGTTTATGATGAAAGAGCAATTTACCTGTAAAGGGAATCACCTGCCTTAAACAACACATTCTGAGTTTCCCACGTTTATGATGAAAGAGCAATTAACCTGTGAAAGTAATCACCTGCCTTAAACAACACATTCTGAGTTTCCCACGTTTATGATGAAAGAGCAATTAACCTGTGAAGGGAATCACCTGCCTTAAACAACACATTTTGAGTTTCCCACGTTTATGGTGAAACAGCAATTAACCTGTGAAGGGAATCACCTGCCTTAAACAACACATTCTGAGTTTCCCACGTTTATGATGAAAGAGCAATTAACCTTTGAAGGGAATCACCTGCCTTAAACAACACATTCTGAGTTTCCCACATTTATGATGAAGAGCAATTAACCTGTAAAGGGAATCACCTGCCTTAAACAACACATTCTGATTTTCCCATATTTATGATGAAGAGCAATTAACCTGTGAAGGGAATCACCTGCCTCAAACAACACATTCTGAGTTTCCCACGTTTTTGATGAAAGAGCAATTAACTTGTAAAGGGAATCACCTGCCTCAAACAACACATTCTGAGTTTCCCACGTTTTTGATGAAAGAGCAATTAACCTGTAAAGGGAATCACCTGCCTTAAACAACACATTCTGAGTTTCCCACGTTTATGATGAAAGAGCAATTAACCTGTGAAAGTAATCACCTGCCTTAAACAACACATTCTGAGTTTCCCACGTTTATGATGAAGAGCAATTAACCTGTGAAGGGAATCACCTGCCTTAAACAACACATTCTGAGTTTCCCACGTTTATGATGAAGAGCAATTAACCTGTTAAGGGAATCATCTGCCTTAAACAACACATTCTAAGTTTCCCACATTTATGATGAAAGAGCAATTAACCTGTGAAGGGAATCACCTGCCTTAAACAACACATTCTGAGTTTCCCACATTTATGATGAAAGAGCAATTAACCTGTAAAGGGAATCACCTGCCTTCAACAACACATTCTGAGTTTCCCACATTTATGATGAAGAGCAATTAACCTGTGAAGGGAATCACCTGCCTTAACCCTTTACTCCAAAGATACGCATTTTACCGCACCAATCACAGAAGGCCTTTGAAAACAGTGCAGGAAGAGTTCAGATTGCTAGTAATGAGCAATCTGAACACTTCCTGCACTGTTTTCCACTCTGTCAGTTAATATAAACATGATTCACCAAATAATTCAAAAGCCTTCTATATTAGGTGTCCAAAGGCGTATTTATTTGAGGTGTCCAAAGGCGTCTATATGAAGTAAAGGGTTAAACAACACATTCTGAGTTTCCCACATTTATGATTTAAGAACCTTTAACCAGTGAAGGGAATCACCTGCCTTAAACAACACATTCTGAGTTTCCTACATTTATGATGAAAGAGCAATTAACCTGTAAAGGGAATCACCTGCCTTAAACAACACATTCTGAGTTTCCCACATTTATGATGAAAGAGCAATTAACCTGTGAAGGGAATCAACTGCCTTAAACAACACATTCTGAGTTTCCCACGTTTATGATGAAGAGCAATTAACCTGTGAAGGGAATCACCTGCCTTAAACAACACATTCTGAGTTTCCAACGTTTATGATGAAAGAGCAATTAACCTGTGAAGGGAATCAACTGCCTTAAACAACACATTCTGAGTTTCCCACATTTATGATGAAGAGCAATTAACCTGTGAAGGGAATCACCTGCCTTAAACAACACATTCTGAGTTTCCCACGTTTATGATTTAAGAACCTTTAACCAGTAAAGGGAATCACCTGCCTTAAACAACACATTCTGAGTTTCCCACATTCATGATGAAAGAGCAATTAACCTGTGAAGGGAATCACCTGCCTTAAACAACATATTCTGAGTTTCCCACGTTTATGATGAAAAAACAATTAACCTGTGAAGGGAATCACCTGCCTTAAACAACACATTCTGAGTTTCCCACGTTTATGATGAAAGAGCAATTAACCTGTGAAGGGAATCACCTGCCTTAAACAACACATTCTGAGTTTCCCACGTTTATGATGAAAGAGCAATTAACCTGTGAAGGGAATCACCTGCCTTAAACAACACATTCTGAGATACCACGTTTATGATGAAAGAGCAATTAACCTGTGAAGGGAATCACCTGCCTTAACCCTTTACTCCAAAGATACGCATTTTACCGCACCAATCACAGAAGGCCTTTGAAAACAGTGCAGGAAGAGTTCAGATTGCTAGTAATGAGCAATCTGAACACTTCCTGCACTGTTTTCCACTCTGTCAGTTAATATAAACATGATTCACCCAATAATTCAAAAGCCTTCTATATTAGGTGTCCAAAGGCGTATTTATTTGAGGTGTCCAAAGGCGTCTATATGAAGTAAAGGGTTAAACAACACATTCTGAGTTTCCCACATTTATGATTTAAGAACCTTTAACCAGTAAAGGGAATCACCTGCCTTAAACAACACATTCTGAGTTTCCTACATTTATGATGAAAGAGCAATTAACCTGTAAAGGGAATCACCTGCCTTAAACAACACATTCTGAGTTTCCCACATTTATGATGAAAGAGCAATTAACCTGTAAAGGGAATCACCTGCCTTAAACAACACATTCTGAGTTTCCCACGTTTATGATGAAGAGCAATTAACCTGTGAAGGGAATCACCTGCCTTAAACAACACATTCTGAGTTTCCCACGTTTATGATGAAAGAGCAATTAACCTGTGAAGGGAATCAACTGCCTTAAACAACACATTCTGAGTTTCCCACATTTATGATGAAGAGCAATTAACCTGTGAAGGGAATCACCTGCCTTAAACAACACATTCTGAGTTTCCCACATTTATGATTTAAGAACCTTTAACCAGTAAAGGGAATCACCTGCCTTAAACAACACATTCTGAGTTTCCCACATTCATGATGAAAGAGCAATTAACCTGTGAAGGGAATCACCTGCCTTAAACAACACATTCTGAGTTTCCCACGTTTATGATGAAAGAGCAATTAACCTGTGAAGGGAATCACCTGCCTTAAACAACACATTCTGAGTTTCCCACGTTTATGATGAAAGAGCAATTAACCTGTGAAGGGAATCACCTGCCTTAAACAACACATTCTGAGTTTCCCACGTTTATGATGAAAGAGCAATTAACCTGTGAAGGGAATCACCTGCCTTAAACAACACATTCTGAGTTTCCCACATTGATGATGAAAGAGCAATTAACCTGTGAAGGGAATCACCTGCCTTAAACAACACATTCTGAGTTTCCCACATTGATGATGAAAGAGCAATTAAACTGTGAAGGGAATCACATTCCTTAAACAACACATTCTAAGTTTCCCATGTTTATGATGAAAGAGCAATTAACCTGTGATGGGAATCACATGCCTTAAACAACACATTCTGAGTTTCCCACGTTTATGATTTAAGAATCTTTAACCTGTAAAGGGAATCACCTGCCTTAAACAACACATTCTGAGTTTCCCACATTTATGATGAAGAGCAATTAACCTGTGAAGGGAATCACCTGCCTTAAACAACACATTTTGAGTTTCCCACATTTAAGATGAAGAGCAATTAATCTGTAAAGGGAATCACCTGCCTTAAACAACACATTCTGAGTTTCCCACGTTTATGATGAAAGAGCAATTTACCTGTAAAGGGAATCACCTGCCTTAAACAACACATTCTGAGTTTCCCACATTTATGATGAAAGAGCAATTAACCTGTAAAGGCAATCACCTGCCTTAAACAACACATTCTGAGTTTCCCACGTTTATGATGATGGAGCAATTAACCTGTGAAGGGAATCACCTGCCTTAAACAACACATTCTGAGTTTCCCATGTTTATGATTTAAGAACCTTTAACCTGTAAAGGGAATCACCTGCCTTAAACAACACATTCTGAGTTTCCAACGTTTATGATGAAGAGCAATTAACCTGTGAAGGGAATCACCTGCCTTAAACAACACATTCTGGGTTTCCCACGTTTATGATTTAAGAACCTTTAACCTGTAAAGGGAATCACCTGCCTTAAACAACACATTCTGAGTTTCCCATGTTTATGATTTAAGAACCTTTAACCTGTGAAGGAAATCACCTGCCTTAAACAACACATTCTGAGTTTCCCACATTTATGATTTAAGAACCTTTAACCAGTAAAGGGAATCACTGTCCTTAAACAACACATTCTGATTTCCCACGTTTATGATTTAAGAATCTTTAACCTGTAAAGGGAATCACCTGCCTTAAACAACACATTCTGAGTTTCCCACATTTATGATTTAACTCTTTACTTTATATATACGCCTTTGGACACCTCTAATATAGACGTGTTTGGACACCCAATATAGAAGGCTTTTGAATTATTGGGTAAATTATGTTTATATTAACTGACAGAGTGGAAAACAGTGCAGGAAGTGTCATATTGCTCGTTACAAGCAATCTGAACTCTTCCTGCACTGTTTTCAAAGGCCTTTTGTGATTGGTGCTAGAAAACACATAACTATGGAGTAAAGGGTTAAGAATCTTTAACCAGTAAAGGGAATCACCTGCCTTAAACAACACATTCTGAGTTTCCCACGTTTATGATTTAAGAACCTTTAACCTGTGAAGGGAATCACCTGCCTTAAACAACACATTCTGAGTTTCCCACGTTTATGATTTAAGAACCTTTAACCTGTAAAGGGAATCACCTGCCTTAAACAACACATTCTGAGTTTCCAACATTGATGATGAAGAGCAATTAACCTGTAAAGGGAATCACCTGCCTTAAACAACACATTCTGAGTTTCCCACGTTTATGATTTAAGAACCTTTAACCTGTAAAGGGAATCACCTGCCTTAAACAACACATTCTGAGTTTCCCATGTTTATGATGAAGAGCAATTAACCTGTGATGGGAATCACCTGCCTTAAACAACACATTCTGAGTTTCCCATGTTTATGATGAAGGGCAATTAACCTGTGAAGGGAATCACCTGCCTTAAACAACACATTCTGAGTTTCCCACGTTTATGATGAAAGAGCAATTAACCTGTAAAGGGAATCACCTGCCTTAAACAACACATTCTGAGTTTTCCATGTTTATGATGAAAGAGCAATTAACCTGTAAAGGCAATCACCTGCCTTAAACAACACATTCTGAGTTTCCCACGTTTATGATGAAAGAGCAATTAACCTGTGAAGGGAATCACCTGCCTTAAACAACACATTCTGAGTTTCCCACTGTTATGATTTAAGAACCTTTAACCTGTAAAGGGAATCACCTGCCTTAAACAACACATTCTGAGTTTCCCACATTTATGATGAAGAGCAATTAACCTGTGAAGGGAATCACCTGCCTTAAACAACACATTCTGAGTTTCCCACGTTTATGATTTAAGAACCTTTAACCTGTAAAGGGAATCACCTGCCTTAAACAACACATTCTGAGTTTCCCACGTTTATGATTTAAGAACCTTTAACCTGTGAAGGGAATCACCTGCCTTAAACAACACATTCTGAGTTTCCTACGTTTATGATTTAAGAACCTTTAACGTGTAAAGGGAATCACCTGCCTTAAACAACACATTCTGAGTTTCCCACATTTATGATGAAGATCAATTAACCTGTAAAGGGAATCACTTGCCTTAAACAACACATTTTGAGTTTCCCACATTGATGATGAAGAGCAATTAACCTGTGAAGGGAATCACCTGCCTTAAACAACACATTCTGAGTTTCCCATGTTTATGATTTAAGAACCTTTTACCTGTAAAGGGAATCACCTGCCTTAAACAACACATTCTGAGTTTCCCACATTTATGATGAAAAGCAATTAACCTGTGAAGGGAATCACCTGCCTTAAACAACATGTTCTGAGTTTCCCACGTTTATGATTTAAGAACCTTTAACCAGTAAAGGGAATCACCTGCCTTAAACAACACATTCTGAGTTTCCAACATTTATGATGAAGAGCAATTAACCTGTGAAGGGAATCACCTGCCTTAAACAACACATTTTGAGTTTCCCACGTTTATGATTTAAAAACCTTTAACCTGTAAAGGGAATCACCTGCCTTAAACAACACATTCTGAGTTTCCCACATTTATGATGAAGAGCAATTAACCTGTGAAGGGAATCACCTGCCTTAAACAACACATTCTGAGTTTCCCACATTGATGATTTAAGAACCTTTAACCAGTAAAGGGAATCACCTGCCTTAAACAACACATTTTGAGTTTCCCATGTTTATGATTTAAGAACCTTTAACCTGTAAAGGGAATCACCTGCCTTAAACAACACATTCTGAGTTTCCCATGTTTATGATTTAAGAACCTTTAACTTGTAAAGGGAACCACCTGCCGTAAACAATACATTCCATGTTATGCATGTTTATGTTTAAATCTCTATTAACGTGTATCTACTTTAAGATACAATTCTGCTGTTCATCTTGAGTGACTGCTAAAAAAGGTTTGACTTATATGCAATATACAGTATATAACTAAATGTCATGATATGTTTATTTTTAATGCGACTGAATGCAACACGGTACATGTTATATATAGCATCTAGTTCAATTGGAGGAAGACCAAGTTTTTATATAAATGAATATCTGAGAGAGAAATCTCTGTCATGTTTCAAATAACTGACAAAACACAATGTAGTGCCATCATAATTACATCATTACCAATTGATATATATTTTATATTTATATTTATTATTATTAAATATAAATGTTAAAACAATACAAAAATTACTTTCCAATCCAAAATTATGCAAGAAACATATTTATTAAACATTATACTGATTATTATTCTTTCATTGCCAAAAATAATTTTTAATTTTCACAATTTAACATTTAAAATTTCAGAGAATGTTTAATATACTGATCAAATCCAATTGAAATATTTTTGTCATTTGATTTCAATAAGCTTGTACAAATTAGATCTTTTTATATATTTATTATGACAGAGCATGGCTCAAGCTCAAAACCTCAGCAATGAGTTGTGTGATATTGAGATAGCACCATAACTTGACTCACATAATGAAAAAACTGTATATCAGTACATAACTAACTCTCACCCTAATAAACATGAAACCCTTCCCACACATCTGCAGATTTTTAATATATTAGAAAAATAATGAAGATCTGAATAAAACTTTATATACAATGTAAGCACCAAGTCCTCCATGTTTATTTCTTGTGTTGGACAAGACATTAATTTTTACTGTATTACATGTGTGCAGTGTGAAATGTAATGATTGAGGAAGGCATTGTCTGTATTCACTTGAAGAAACTTATATTTAAATAAAGGACTCTATCTATATGAGGTCACAAACCAAGTTATGTAGCCCATCTCTTGATAAGTGCCAAAAGTATGCCATCTTAATTTCTAATCATTTGTCCTATTTTACTGACCTATTTATACTTTCAAGGTGAAACAAACTACTGATACAAAATAATTAGCTAGCATTTTCCCTACTCAGCATTGTTTACTCTAGATACCAGTTTTCTCTACAAACAAAACCTCAAAAGTCAAGAGATTTTCAAGAATTATTAATTTTGGTGTCTTTGGAGGCCATCAGACCGAGCAGGGGATCAAACCCGTGACCTCTGGCATTGGTGACTTACATTTTACTCATTAAACTACTGTCCACCTTAGATATATTCAAACAACTTTATTTCAAAAATAAAAATCTTTTGAATATCTATCATGTGCGTGTAATGTCTCCATGGAAATTAACTGTCAAACTGTATAGGAAATAATGGCAGCAATTACATTTCACAACCGTTTCTAAATTTGCCAAGTTCAGGATCCTCTGAAAAATGGGATGTGCATATTTGCTGAAAAAATAATAAAATCAGATTACCATGACATATGCATGTTGTTTTAAACTTATTTATTTTACTTCGATTGTGAAACAAGTTCTTACAACTTAGACAAATCATGCTCAAAGTCTTCCTGGGTAGTACCAGTACAAAGCATATGTGGAAAAAGTGCCTTGCTCAAGGACACCAAACATAGCCATATCGGAGGATCGAACTCACGACCCTCCGATCATGGGTTCGTTGCTCTACCACTGGACCACACGCTCCACAAGTACAGTTAAACCTGTTTTATGCAGCCAGTCAAGGGAAGGAGCAAAGTGGGTTTTTAAGACAGGTTGTTCCTGAATACAGGTCAATTTACTCTGAAAGCATACAAACGGGATATAGAAATTATGTTTGCTTAAGACAGGTGGCTGCTTAATAGAGGTGACCACTTGCACAGGTTTGACTGTAACTTAATAATTAAAACAAAGTCTCAAATCTGTGTCCAAAGACTGATATAGCGAATAAAAAGCAGCTGTTGTTCAATGGTATTTAGTGGACGTTTAAATGTTTAGGTGAGGACCAACCATTATTTTATGTCCAACGCTTTGCGAAAAGCAGGAGACACTAATTTGGTTCTGTTTGTCTGTCTGTCCGTCACACTTTGATTTCTGTCCAATAACTTAAGAATGCCTGAAGCAAATCTTTTGAAATTTTTATACAATGTTTATAATGACAAGCCACAAGTTAATTTCCATTTATGGGTTGTGGCATTTGTCATACTACAGTTATGCCCCTTTAATTTGCGAAAAATTATATTTTTGGGGGTTTCCATACAATAACTTAAGAATGCCTGAATCAAATCTGTTGAAATTTTAATACAATGTTTATAATGACAAAACACAGGCTTAATTTGATTTTAGGAGTTATTGCATTTGTCATTCTAGAGTTATGCCCCTTTAATTTGCGAAAAATCGTGTTTTGAAGGGTTTCCATGCAATAAATTAAGAATGCCTGAATCAAATGTGTTGAAATTTTAATACAATGTTTATTATGACAAAACACAGGCCAAGTTCAATTTCAAGGGTTGTGGCATTTGTCATACTACAGTTATACCCCTTTATTTTCTGAAAAATCGTATCTTTGGGGGTTTCTGTGCAATAACGAATGACCGAATCAAATCTTTTGAAAAAAGCGGGGGACATATATTCACAGAATTTGCTTGTTGTTCTCATTCTGAAGTTAAAAATAGTTTTAGTGTTTAGGTGTAAGCTAACCATTAAGTTTTCATTCTTTATTCTATAGTTCATAAAAAAGTTTGCATGTTTAGGTGTAAGCCAACCATAAATATTTTATCTTTATTCTATAGTTAATAAAATAAGTTGCATGTTTGTCATTTGTTGAAGGATCCAAATGAAAGAAGTGAAACTTAAAACTAATAGTTATTGTTTGCCAACCTCTTTACTACCAAAATTTGATGAGAAAAGTAGAGGTCATGACTGTGTTTTTCATAAATATTTTTCTGTTCAGTTTGTACACTGTTTACAAAGTGAAAGTAGATGTCAAAAACATGTATTCATACCCCAGTTTCAAAGCATCAATTAATTTTTCTAAATTCTCAATTCAAACATGACAATGCTTTCAAAATGTTCAAAATACATCAAAAATGCCATTGAATTAAAAAAATGAGCATTAAAATAAGGAAAATGCATTTTTGTATAAGAAGAAACAAGGATTAATTATAACCACCACATTATATGTGACTACTTCTTGGTAGCATTTCCCTTCCAATGGTGGAACTATGCCTATCACAAAATCTAGTTTTCAATTATCTTACTTCAATTCAGCTCAAAAACACAAATCAGTGTTACTTTTACAGATTCCCAACAAAACCAGACCATTCCCAGCAATGTGTGTTCAAAACTGTTAAAGTACTTCTGTTATACAACTTACATTTTGCATACAAAAAAAACAGTTGTGACTTGTATAAATTTTAATGGTAAATATTTGCCAAATAATTAATCCTTCTGATGCTATGTTATCAACATTTATTCTGGAGTTGCAAGTTTCCCATTCTTCTTGATAAAAATCCTGCTATTTGCATCAGCGAATTAAGGGATTTAAGATGAGGAAGGATTGGGCATTCAATAGTGTTGGAATTTCAGTGGGTATTAAAGGATTCCAGTATGGAAGCAGACTCGAGTGATTTAGGGTTACCAGTGAAAAAAGGTAAGAGTTTCCGATTCTAGAAGAATGTCTAAAGTTGGCATTGTTTTACATGGTATTAGTAGCATGCTGTATTTATCACCGCAAACTGTGTATGAGAGAATATTATGATCATCTACAATCTGCTCATCTTCATTCTTTAATAAAGCTCAAATTCCAGGATTGACAGACTATGATACGAGTTTGCTCTACTTATGGTCAAAAGAGATGTCAGATGTATGATGAACTCAATATGATGGATTGTTGTTTGAATATGCCATATTTTTCTTATCAGGGCAGTAGTCCAGAAGGTTGTTATGGCTGCTGTGACATCATCATGTTCATCATGTTCATCATCATCATCATCATCATCATCATCATCATCTTCTACTTCTTCTTCTTCTGTTCCTCAGGCAATGTGACCAATCATGTTTAAAACCTGGTTAGACCAGTTTTCGATTATATATATTTTTGAAATATTAGCACTCTGGATCTTACTTCCTGGTGCTTTTCAATGTCTATAGTCTTGTAAATATCAAATTTAATAGTGTTTTCAAATTGTTGAACAGCTGCAGAATTTGGAAATTTCAGACTTGCCGAATTCTGCAGCTATCACTTCAACCAAAAATCAGCATTTTTTCAAAACAATCGGCTATCATATAGACATTTCACTGATGTTGTGAATTACTTTGTCAATGTGTGTTGAAGAAAATGTTCACTAAAACATGGTTGTTGACACAGGTGGCATGGGGGTTACATTTATTTTATACACCGTAATTGTTTCTTGTTCTTGTTTTATGATTACCTTAAATTCGGACAATGATGGCATTTGTCATTCTTCTAGGTCTGCCACCACTGATGCTGCTCATAAAACACAAGTAGAAGATTTAACTGCACCAATATCAAATTTATATCTACGCCCCATGAACTGAACTGCATACATATTGAATAAGCTTTTCAAAATAGTATTTGTTGCCAGTTTAGCAGACGATGGAAATGTCACTCTACCTTTATCAAATCCAATGGATGTGTGCAGCAAGCTGCCATGGCACTGGCCATCCCGCCAAAATACCATCTTCCAATCCGTTTTGTTTTATCTACGCTCATTTTCTTATTTCTTTATGACACAATTTGTAAACGTGCTGTAAAATATGTCATGAACAAAAACAAGCAAAATGACGGGTTAGGGTCAAACAACAGTGTGAAGGTCGAAAAAAGATAGAGTGATATCCCTTTGATCAGATTATTTTGCCAAACGTCTTATTGACTATGAATTTATGCAGGTGCGATTTACCTCCCCTCGTTGCTAACCAAACATAGTGCACAGTGCAAGTGCAGCCTTTAGGCTAAATGCATGTAGCCAGAATACATGCATGAAACAGAATGGTAAATATTGTCACATTTGAAAACACATTATGTTTTCTATCGTCATTTTGAATTATCCTTCGTGGAATTATGTTGTTCACTTCGGAGCTTGACTGATCGGCCGTCAATAATGCGTCATGTTTTAATATTTTGTTTGTTCTTTTCGTATGTTATGTTACAATGTGTGCAGCAATGGCTTTTCATTTTAATTCGTAAAACTGTAGACATATCAAATTTATGTATACGATAGAGTTACCGAAATTTCCAACAGGAATAGGTCCACTTTGGAAGGCACGTGAAACTTTTAATGTACGACAGAGTGGGTCACGTACATTATTGGAAGAAAAAGAGTTAAACAACAATTGATTTTGAATATTAATTTGATGAATAATTTTTTCCGAAATGACTATCCTTTTTTAAATGACTCACATGCATCTAATACCTTTAAAACTTAGTTAAAACAATGTTATGCAGACATAATTGTATTCAATTTTTGACAGCCAATTGGAAGTATTGATTACATCATGGGTCAACATAAATATTTCAGAGTTGTGATATGTAATGCACAAGGGAGTTAACGCATTTACTTTTCCGTACCTGTCTTTTACAAAAAATTGTACACTGACCTAAAATGAAAACATGTGTTTGATGTCACCTAAATCAGTGCATAGTGTTATTAGTTTAAATATAGTACATGTCTGAACTTATATTATTGATGCTGAAATCAGTGAAGAATGCTAACAATGAATTGGATAAAAAATTGTCCAACATTTTAATAAAGTAAATTTTTGATAATTGTGGCTAATGACTGCGGACGAGAAACTCATCATGAAGCCTCAAAACAGTCAGATTATCTGATTGAAACAATGAGAGAGTCTAGTGACTACAGGCATTGTGCCCAATTTGTAATCACTATGGACACACTATTTTTAATAGCTTCTAATTTGTTCTTTTTTTTGTCTGATTATTTGATTTTAACGTTAATTCTCAATAAAACAGGTCAATTGATGTTCCAAAGGATATTTCCTTATCAGAAAGGTTTTATGTACCAATATAATTATTTTATTGTATATGCTGATGTAGGCAAATGCAGAAATGGTCTTTTACTTTAATATGTTGTGTAATATTGACACACTGTGCCTAAAATACTGTGATATGTAATATACGATACTGTCGCCACTCTAATTTTTCAACTTCAGGACTTTATGACATTAGATATGCGGTACTCATGGCATTTTCATGCTTTTAATTTGAATAAAGTATGTGTGCTGAACATGTACACTTGACCATTGTTTTAGAACTTAAGCGATGTTATACTAAATTATCAGATGTCGCCAAACTCTGTAAAAAAGTGATGCCTCTTTTGGCATCAGTGTGAAGATTACACAGAATAGTAAATTTCCGATGATTTCTGCTTCAAACAATAATTAATTTATTGACATTTATGGAATTGACTTCAGATCTGGTACAATAAGTGCATATTCTCAGTATTTTCGATTTTGACTGAGAAAAATAACATACGTTACATGGGTTTTAAAGGTCACCTTTATACCTACAGGTATACTATGCCAAGATATAATTTTTCAAGACTAATATATTAATCTTGTCTAATGGCTTTGCAAAGCACCTACTCAGTCATTTTTAACAGCATTACAAAATTGAAATGTAACATACATTATGAAAACATACATTTCCAAGAAAACGCCATCTGATTAAATATGGTTTAATGTCTGGGTTAGATTGTATAGGGTCCGGGATTTTAAGGCGTTAGCAATTTGATTTTTGAAGAGAAACGATATTATCCAGTAATAACCTCATGTCAGGTAAGGATCTATATCTTTACTATAGTGATTGTTTTATATGTAGTTATTTGTTTTTAAAGCTGTACATATATTTTTCTATGTAAATGAATACTGCAAACTTGTACTCAAAGCACTTTGTACAGAAAAAGAGTTGTTGTAGGTAATGAAACTTAGGTTACTTTTGGTAACATATGTTTAAACAAACGAATATCTCTTTCTGACTATATTAATTTTGAAATTACAACAATATCAAGGGTTCGTATAACTGTTTTGTGTATACTCATTATATTTTATTAACAAAAAACGTACAAGAAACTTGTCATTATTTTTATTGCGGAAAATGAACCATCGTTGAACACTCATCATTATTTGTTTTTTAATAATGATTATTAAGCACTAAAATCATAATCATTTGATAGAATACATGTTACTTATTAGTTACAGGCAACTTCCATAAATATGAAACTGTGTTTTAAACATTTTATCTGGTACTACCTTTATCTAGTTTGGGTAACGTATTTTATCAGCATGCCACTTTCACAAGCCAAGATACAGAGACGTTACCAAGAGTGCAAAAAGTCTTTAGGAGGTAAGATGTTCCTCCAAATGGAATGCAGAAGACAACAGACAGACTATAAACATTCTTGCAAAACTGCTGATGAGATCCAGACAGCATACTGGAACTCATCACAAGTAATACTGCATCCAATGGTTATTTACTTCTGGGGAGAAGATTAAAGTTTACAGCATAATAGTTACATTGCAGTCTCTGACAGTATGTCTCATTCCTCAAGTACAGTTTTGACTATTGTCCAGAAATTGTTTGTTAAAGAAATCAATTTGCTGCAATGAAATACAGTTTTTTATTACTGGACAGACAGTCTAACGTCGCAATATGGAAATAAGTTCATTTTCAATTCAATTGACAACCATGAGAGTGAGTATGGTTGTCACGCCACATGGAACTATTATGAAGCCAGGCACAGAAAAAATGTGTGTGATGGGCTCAGGGCTCTGTTAAGTGCCAACTGACAAAGCAGTGCGTTCAGGAAAGTGCACAATATAAGATGCAGACGACTTCATGAATTGGGCAAACACTTAAACCATGGAAAGTTTGATGTTCTTCTTTGTCACAAAAGAAGAATGCCAAGTCATGGCATTAAAATTGCAACAAGTACAAATGGCTATAGTCAAGGGTTCAGTGCAGTCAGGCTTAACATTGACGGACACTTGTGTACACGGGAAACGTCATGCTACTGCCATGAATGTATTGGAGGCCGTATATGTGACTCATGGATTGTACATGACACACAGAAATCTAATAATACAAATATGGAAAATCCAATTCAACAGTTACACCTTACAATACAGGAGACTACATTGCAGCTGTGTATGAAGGAGATTGGTATGTTGGTCAGATTGTAGAGATAGGTCCCGATGTTGACGGTTTCGATTACGAGGTTACTTTCATGCAGAAAAAGAAAGCACCGTTCAAGTTGCCCAGTAATGAGGATGTTGTCTGGTGTAAGAAGTTGCAAATTCTGTGTAAAACAAGTTGTTCAATTGCTTCTTGAAAGTCAAAGCAAATGTACTGGTTGTCAATGTCAGACATTGAGGAAATAGAGAGATGTTACTGAACAGAAGAAATGTAACACATTACGACATTTACACAAACAGACTCAACGTAATGCGACTATACATCCCTTGTAATGATATAACATCTTATCATGAATGGAAACATACGTTACTCTAAATAATAGTTACAAACATTTCATCAATAGTTTAGAAAGAGCTAACGTCATAATCTTACTCCATTTGAATATTGAACAAACAAAAGCTAAAATTATTTTGTTGTGTACAACGCATCGTTTTTGTCGATATATTGTCAGTCCTTCACTACACATATGTTAACAAGTAATAAATATCACAAAACGACTATATAGACATTTATGTCATATCTATAAAAACAAGATATGCTTCTAGAAGAAATTGATTTACTTGTTCTATAGCATATAAATATGTCGGCTATGTTTAACACATGTTTTAATTTCAGATAGTCAAGTGTTTTTTTTTTAAACATACGTTACTGTTCAGATACTTCTATTTATCGAATTTTTTTGGGCAAGTTTGGCCCGATTTACTTATTTAGGAGTTGCTAACTCGAGTTTGATGTTTAGATAATTAGTTGTTAAAGTTTTGCTCTAATGTATCAGTAAATTGTGAAGGTACACAATTTGAAAAGTTTAAAAATATTTTGTTTGCGTAAGTTTTTGTGTTTAGATAAGAGAGATATATTTTCAGTTTGTTCCGTTTGGTTGTTAATGTGTGTATGTGATCTTGTGAACACACAGTCTATTCTTTGAAGTGACATTTGTGTTGCAGGGTTGATCTATCAAAAATGTATTTGTTTGCTATAATAAACAATTAATGGTACTAATGAAACTTCCGTTACTGATAAAATTATAGTGCCTTTTACTTAAATATATGTCATTAATAAACCAGAAGGAGATTGTTAAATTCATTTTGGAATAATAACCTACAGACCCACAGCTTAAATATGGGACATAATAAATTGAAAGTTAAAGAAAATTATTTTTCTTTTTTTTTCAATCCCAAATGTTCTGTCTTATTGAGAAATAGCGTAAAGTTATGAAATAATTTAATCAGAGACAACCTGTAATGATTTTAATTCAGAAAGAAAGTATTAAACATCTGAGAATTGGAAATTTTCAACATTTTTATCAGCTTTACTTTGGTAACAAAATTATTAAATCCAGACAAAGATTTCAAGGATAAATACTAAAGGTGCCACCCTATATTTCAGCTGTGTATGTTTAAATAATATTAAAATTCAAATTGAAAGCAGTTCGTAGTCAATAATTTTTTGGAGGAGAGATATTTCCATTAGGAGTCACAACACACACACACTCCACTCCACACACAAAAAAAAGTTCAACATTGCAAAGCATCCTCAGGCCCTATTGTTCCTGTTTGGTAAAAAGCTATACATAACTAATGTTTCTTTTTAAAAATATATATATCTGGGAGAAAATAACTTGATATTTGATTTTATCAGTGTTGGCACATGAGAGCTTAAATAGAATTATTGTATTAAGATTCAGGAAAGTAATTTTGTTTTCAGACATAAGTACCAATATTGGCAGTTCCCACCGGTGAAAGCAGTAAAGACTGTATACAAAATGTCTTCTAAATCAAAAACACCATCCTCAGGTAAGACTTATAATTGAATGCATATAGTTTAGTTTATACTAATTTATTTTAGCTTGATTGCAATGAAAGATCAGGGCTTATATGAACAGCTCTCAAGTCCACTTTCTGGGTAAAACAAGTATTGAGAGTTGTTTTATGAGAGGCATTAGGTCGACCTGGGGATGGAACCTGCATTGAGTGAGCGGCCAACACTCTATCCATTACACCACCGCCCCCACTTATGCATGCATATCACTTTTTCTTTTCAAACAAATGATTGGATGCATGGAGAAAGCAGCTGGAGAGCATTTATAGTATGTGATAATTTATTCATCAACAACAAGCAGTATAAGCCTGGCCCATGTTAATCAGTGTTTTTTCACCATTTTGGGAAGATGACTCATACCCTTGGAATTTGGAATTTTAGCGGCATTTTCATTAACATTGGGAAAACTTTTGCATCAACTTCATAAAAATGTGTACACTTGCTTCCCTGGCCATTTAATTAAAGAACCAATGTCACACTCCATTCAGAATGGGGAAAACTTTATTTATTTTAACAAAGAATTACGGCAAGTTTCAATTTACAATTATTGAAGCTTTCAATAGGGAATTTTTACCACTGATCTTGGGAAAAAAAGATACTATTTGCCATTTGGAATATGACCCAATAACGGCTACAAATATGGCAAAAAACAACAACATTGTTATGGGTAATTCATGAGAGAAGAGTGTGACTTGTCAATACTGGCATGGAATGTAGAAGGACTAAAGAACTGTTTGACTAATGTAGAATTTGTTGATTTTGTTAATAGTTTTTAAAATTGTATTTTGCAGTGAAACTTGGTCTAAAGTGATTAATTGTATAGTAACTTTTGCTTTACAGTTTTTTTATTGAGTAGTCTCAATATGTATCCAAAGTTGTATCATGTTTTTTAATGACTGATGTCTTTATACAGCGACAGCTTCGCTTAGTCTAAAGAAAACCATGCATCCAAGGACATCATCTTTCAACAAACCTGGACCAGAGTTACTTGAGGTAACATATATATATATCATCTAATCACTGCCAATAACTGTTCATGTGTATTTGCTTGAAGATGTGATTGTTTTATTTGCAACACTTGCATACCAATATAAGGAAAAATGTGTCTTATGAATATTCGCTATGTGCTGGATCCCTCTGCATGTGTCTCCTACTAGACACTAGCAGTTTGTATAATGAAATACACTTTATTTGTTAATCATTAAGGAGATATAAACTTTTATCACATAGTTAACAGTGCAGGGCTTCGTTTCACAAATAGCTTGCGGTAAAAATTGATCGATTAGCCAATTTCTCCGTTATGTGTTCAAATTTTGATCGACATTTAAAATAATTGTATTTTCAGAAAATATATTACTTTCTGCATGATTTAAGCCAACTTGGCTTCATTTCAATGAAAATTAAAAATATGAAAAAATTTTGGTTTACATTTATGAAGATTTTTGTCGAAATTTTTTTTGTGTGAAACGCACCCCAGGTGTGTAATAAACCCATGACATATTGCTTGTATTAAAAGTGTGTTTTTTTTCTTATTCTTTATAGAAGTGATCTGAAAAATAACTAACATAAAGAATCTTGCATTCATACTCATTATTGAATTTATTAAACTTGTTTGCAAAAAGTATATACCGTAATGCTTAGCAGTACCTAACATAATAATTTTTTTGCCTACTCATTTAAAAACTTCGATAATAAATAAGCACTCATGTAAGATCCTCCATATATGTGCAATGGGTTAACATAAACTTTGCTTATTATATATACTTTCATAATTATCTAATGAATTTTCAGCAGTTAAAGTTCATTTCTAATATTTATACTATTACTGCTAACCCCCATCTCTCATTTTACAATTATGCAGCAAATATTATGACTCTTTTTACACTACTTGATGTTAAAAACGTTCAAATAATTGTCATGTTTTGACATCTAAACTAAAACGCAAATATTGGCATGGCTGATTTTATCCAAGATCTGAAGATAAAAATGACTGTTCCTGGAAAAACGAACAACAAAATTCTGTATACAATATGATTATGATGTCAGGAATGTAAATTTAAAAAGATAACCCTGCACTGCAGGTGAGCAGAATGTTTTGTTCAGATGAGTGTAATATTTGTACATATATGTCTTTGTTAAATTGATGCTAGGAATGTTTTTTCCTTCTTTTACCTTAGTTATTTTAAAACATAAAAGTTGAGAATATCCTAGTCATTTAGACTTCAGTAAATATCACGTTTTTAGACTAATATCACAGTTTTTCAGACATAAGTAAATGTCACAGTTTTTAAACAAAATTAAATAGCACAGTTTTCAGACAAAAGTAAATATCACAGTTTTCAGACAAAATTAAAAAGCGCAGTTTCAGACAAAATTAAAAAGCGCAGTTTTCAGACAAAAATAAATATCACAGTTTTCAGACAAAAGTAAATATCACAGTTTTATGACTAAAGCGAATATCCCCATTTTCAAACAAAAGTAAAAATCACAGTTTTCAGACTAAAGTAAATATCACAGCTTTTTAGACTGAAGTAAATATCATAGTTTTCAGACAAAAGTAAATATCATGGTTTTCAGACAAAATTAAAAAGCAAAGTTTTCAGATAAAAATAAATATCACAGTTTTCAGACAAAAGTAAATATCACAGTATTTAGCCTAAAGTGAATATCGCTGTCTTCAGACAAAAGTAAATTTCACAGTTTTCAGACAAACTTAAAAAGCACAGTTTTCAGACAAAAATAAATATCACAGTTTTCAGACAAAAATTAATATCACAGTTTTTAGACTTAAATGAATATTCCCGTTTTCAGACAAAAGTAAATATCACAGTATTTAGACTAAAGTGAACATCCCCATTTTCAGACAAAAGTAAATATCACAGTTTTCAGACTCAAGTAAATATCACAGTTTTCAGACAAAAGTAAATATCACAGTTTTCAGACAAAATTAAAAAGCACAGTTTTCAGACAAAAAAAAATCACAGTTTTCTGACAAAATTAAAAAGCACAGTTTTCAGACAAAAAAAAATATCACAGTTTTCTGACAAAAGTAATGTCATAATTTTAAGCATCTACAAAAAAATCAAGAGTTTTTTTTTCATAAACCACTGAATACATTTTACTTTTACCTTGTTCATACATGTGGTAGTCTGTAGTGCAAACCCTGCTCTCATGATTGGGTCCATTAAATAGCAATGTTAGGAAAGCAACTTTTGAGTATGTTGATTGGTCATTTGCTTCAAATTTCGCCACAGGTCAATTGCTATGAATTGTGGGACAAACATAGAATTCTCTGCTTATTCATTGGGGGTCGATAGACATGATTCGGGAGATATTAAAGGGAGTTATCAGAAAAAAAAACCGCTATAAATGTTTTAAAAACAAAATTATTTGTAAAATAGATAAAAAGCATCTCATTAGCATAAATAAATAAAATCCGAAATGTTTAATATATCAAATCCTGCAAAACATTACAAAATCGATATTTCAATTGTAGTGGTAAACTTGAAATGAAATCCCTTTTCCAAAAATAGACTGCACTTAAATACTGTTTGACTTTGTCACATTGGCATTCAGACTCTTTCTAAGATGAAATAACTTTTACAATGCATGAACCTGTATGACGGATCAATTTGAAATCAAAATGAAATCACGTGACTCAATGAATACGTCACAAAATATGTTGCAATTTTAAGCGGGAAATCTATTTTAGTCTAACCTAGGTGCTTAGCCCAAGTTAGGAAACCCCTTTTTCAGTATGTTATTTTAGCATGTTTAAATAGATATACATTTGGTATTGCGGGGTCAGTGAGTATATATAGGCACAATCTATTGGGGGGGAAAAATAGGGATAGACTATACATGTGTTAACCTTTTGGGTATTCTGTTGTTAATAACAATTTCTTTTTCCACATAGGCTGCTAGCAAACAGGCTGGAGGTACTAATAAAAAACCTGCTTCTCCAAAGAGAACGGCATTTAAGGCAAGGCCTAAGTAAGTACATTTATTAACATTGTAACAGATTGTGTTAGGGGAGAGTCATGAGAGGGAGTGGCTTGGGGCTCTGTCTAAAAATCATTTAAGTTTCACTGTCAAGGTTACTATTTGAGCTCAGCTTGATCTAAAAATTAATGTGAGAAAGGTTGCCAGTTACTTGCAGAATGGTAGTTCTGCTCATCTTTTTGTGTACAGTGTATATTTATCTCATCTTGTCTCCAATAATAAAAATGGATGTCATATGTAACCTGCAGTGTGTCCAAAATCACCATTAACCCATTACACAAAAATTTGCTTTGCTTCTGTACACAAACCTCTATCATTAAAAATTAATTAATAAAGAAAAACATGATATGTTATTGCATATCTGGGTGATATAATCTGTGTGTCTTTGTCTTGCATTGATAGCTTGACTTCTTATATTAAATGTTTCTTTGGGATAAAGCGATAAAGGCAATACATTAAATTCTGCAGAATTCTTTTTTTGTTTATTGATATTTTCTTATTTTAAAAAGTGCAAGTACTAGTTTTTATATTCTTTAAATTATATTCATCAAAAGTTTTGCTCCATAATGCATCATGGTAAAACATTGTATAGTATCACTTTTATCACCTACAGACCAGCCTCTAAGAAGGTGGACATTACAAGCACATCAAAGAAAGGTTAGTTTTTCAATCTGGTCTTGTGTGCATTATAGCTGCAAAATCCCTATTGAAGGTCCACTTTGTGAATAAAGCCCCGCTTGTTTCTATTAAATAAAATCAAACTAAAACTGACCAACGTAGCCAGTCTTAGTATGTTTAATCCTTTAAAATGCCAATGAATCCATTGGATAAAAGGGAAAAGAAATTATTAAGCAATTTATTTTTTGGTGTCTAATAAAGGCCACCCGTTTGCAATGCTCCTGGGTGAGAGGGGGTGTTGGGGACACAATTTCTAGGATTCATTAAAGCGCAAACACCTGACATGGCCACAAATTTAAGTATTAATGCAGATTTGAGGAAGAAAGTTACAGGTACATTTGTATTTATAAGGACTTATATAGAGAAGGAAAAGACCAACTGATTTGGTCGTTATGAACGTTCACGCATTCACTTAAAATCTTGCAAAATCTTGTTTTCAAATATCCTAACCTCTATTCATCTAGGAAATACAAATCAAAATTCTTTCTTTGCATAATGGAATTCTCTACAAAACGAGACATTCACAGCAAATTGTGTTTACAATTGTTGAAGAAATTATGATTACAAAATTTGTATACTGGAACTAAAAAATCAAGGAAAGTGCTTGAAATTATATTTGAAACTGCAATATTTTCAATTCAAGATCATTTTGCTTGTTTAAATATTCTAAAACATCTAAGGTTACATACACCTTACATTTTATGCTAAAGAAATCAAATGCCTGTGAAATTTGGAGGATTAATTTGCAATTTATCAATTTTTTGCATGCTATATTATCAACATTTTGTAGAGTTTCCTATCTTTCTATACAAGTCATTGTTATTTACATTTATTTTGTTACAATGAGTGTATTCATTTTTTAGTTGAGCATGAACACTTGAGTTGAGCATAAACTCTTAAGTTGAGCATGAACACTTGTGTTGAATAGGAACACTTGAGTTAAATATGAACACTTTAGTTGAACATGAACACTTGAGTTGAATAGGAACACTTGTGTTAAATATGAACACTTGAGTTGAATATGAACACTTTAGTTGAACATGAACACTTGAGTTGAATGTGAACACTTGAGTTGAACATGAACACTTTAGTTGAATATGAACACTTGAGTTGAGCACATGAACACTTGAGTTGAATACCAACACTTGAGTTGAGCATGAACACTTGGATTGAGCATGAACACTTGAGTTGAGCATGAACACTTGGATTGAGCATGAACACTTGAGTTGAGCATGAACTTGGAGTGAGCTTGAACACTTAAGTTGAGCATGAATACTTGAGTTGAGCATGAACACTTGAGTTGAGCATGAACACTTGAGTTGAGCATGGGCATGTGAGTTGAGCATGAACATTTAAGTTGAGCATGAACACTTGAGTTGAACATGAACACTTGAGTTGAGCATGGACATTTGAGTTGAGCATGAACACTTGAATTGAAAATGGAACAAAGTTTAGTCTAGAAGATTATTTTATTTCAATAGTATTTAAGATTCTCTAAATCTGTGTTTATCAGAAAAGCCACAGTATGACAAAGTGGCCATTAAGAAGTTTGATGATATGCTTGATGGAGACCTGTCAGATTTACCTCCCCTTCCTAAGTCCATGGTGAAGATATTTCTGAGCTCTACATTCTCCGGTAAGTTACTTTTGAGAACTAAATGTATAATGTTGCCACTTTAAGTAATGTATATAGATATCCAGCTGTAGTATGAATATATGTGGGTCTTCGTGTCTAGCAAACCAATTGATTTTTACTACTCTCAAAGAAATTAACTTCACTTTCATTTATAGCATGTGACAATTTGTTGATAAATAAATTATTTCATAAAGACATCGGGTGTTTCTTGAAATATTCAGAGAAAAATGTCCTGTACAAGTATTTTTTAAACACTTTTTAGAAGTTTCATGCCACTGAATTAGTCATGGCCATTCTAATGTATCACTTGGGACTTTCTACCAATCCTATTGGTAAAAAATCACACATGTGAGCCTGGTTGCAGTTATCAATATGCTCAAATTTTCCTATCTGTTTCCAAAAGAATCATAGAAGTTTAAATATGACAGACTTTCAAAAATGCCAAAAACAGTGACAAACAGATAAATAGTATTATTGAGCACTTGACTTTTACATGAGATATTTTTTATAATAACATAGTGTTATATCATTACTGATTCATCGGCAAGAGCTACAAATACTTTTGTCAACTCATTTAATAAATTCAATATTGATTGAACACTCATGTAAGATCTTCATTTAATTTTACCAGACATGAGAGCAGAGAGAAATATCCTGGCACGAGAAGTGTACCCACGCCTGCGGGCCTATTGTGCATCAGAGGATCTTGACTTTCAGGTTGTCGACATGCGATGGGGTGTGACAGAGGACAGTCAGAATGATCATTCAGTGGAGAAGCTGTGCCTATTGGAGGTGAAGAACTGCCAGAAAGCATCAAGGGGACCTAATTTTGTGGTAAGAAAGGTTAAATTTCTGTTTACCAGTCCAGCAGATTGCATTTAAAGGGACAATTTGTGGTAAGAAAAGTTATGTTTCTTTTTACGAGTCACGGAGACTGAAGGACCTATCCCTGTGGTAAGAAAGGAAAAATTTCTTTTGACCAGTCCAGCAGACTGCCGTCAGAGCAGAAAATCAAGATATTTTGTTAACAAATATGTAAACACTTGTACCGGTAAATTATAATTATTTAAAATACAATGATATGCAGAATATGTCCAATATTATAAGAATCTTACATGGGTTTGAGGTTCGGATAGAAAATTCCGTCCCGAGGGATAACTGTTTTGGCGGCCCACGTCAACAGTTGTCCCAATGAATGGAATTTTCTATCTGAACAGAAAAAGCCATGAATGATTCTTTTTCTTGCATACCAAACATATTGAATAATTATTTTAACTTAATTTATCATTATATTTTTCACCAACGGTCGTTTTTAAGACATTATATTATATGATTTACGTCATATATTTTATATATTACGTCATAAATGAGTCTTAACATCATAGCATGAGAATTCTATCTCAGCCCTAGGGTGAGAAATATCTCACCCCGGTAAAAAAGCAGATATCCTTATCCGGTGTGCAAGAAATAACGCTTAAGGCTGCAACCTTTGACTTATTGTTAAAACAGTATACCTTGGCTAATCTATATTTTTTCCTACAACAGTATACCTACGCTAAACTATATTATTTTCTACAACAGTATACTTAGGCTAAACTATATTATTTCCTACAACAGTATACCTACGCTAAACTATATTATATCCTACAACAGTATACCTACGCTAAACTACATTATTTCCTACAACAGTATACCTAGGCTAAACTATATTATTTCCTACATCTAGAGTTTCTCTTTGTTAATGTTTTGCTGAATTCTAGGACAATAATATTTGCTGAGTTCAAGAGAAAGGTTTATAATTTGATGTGCTAGTTAAAATAATATATGAATAGTAAGCATAATTTTTTATGCTATCGAGGGCTAACCGCTCTTTTCTGGGATCCTGGAAGGTTAACCAATACTTCAGCACATCAATCAACACAGTAGCTGATAACTTTCCCACTTGAATTAGTGATGAGAGATTCAAGATAAGAATATGTAATGTCTTATATCAGTTATCATGGAGATAGTGGCCGGTTGGGGATTTGAATTCGTGACCCTTGAATTTATATCAGACCACTGACTGAGCTAACTGCACCAGGCATGAACCATTGCAAACATACCATTAGTACTATTGTGTGTCAATAGCACCATTAATTTGCACAAAAATTAAACTGTTTATTGGCAGCCATAAATTAATAATCAACCATTGGCAACCTTTAGCAACCATTTGTGTTGTCAGCATCTTGAATGACGACATTTGGCACCATCAGTAATTTATTAACACTCCAGTTTTGGGGGAAAATTGGCTGCAATTGAGAGCTAACATTGTCAAACACAGGCACCTTTAGATTGTCAATGGACAAAAATGACTTAGATTTAATGTTTTAGCAAAATTGCCTTGAGTGTAACCACAAAGTTGGCATTGGGGCCAGTTTGATTAGTATCATGTTATGCCCATTCAATACTTGCAATCAAAATTATAATTTTGCTATAATATATTTCATCTAAGACAGATACATTTTTGGTATTACTCAGGTTCTTTCAGGGAACCGTTATGGTTTCCGTCCTATACCTATTGAAATAGATGTTGCCGAATTTGAGATGTTGCGAGCAGAGGCAACATTGCTAAACCTTAAAGACAAAGGACTTCTGGATGAGTGGTACAAATTGGACACAAACTCCTTACCACCTATGTATATACTCCAGGTAAGTCATAAATATTACATAGACATGACTCACCTTTCTGTGTTCATGATCAGCGCAACATCTTTTAAGGGACCCTGAATTTTCTTAAATACTTTTTTGTTCCTAAAATTTGGTCTGTATTATTAATTGAATACACAGAATATTCTCATCATGCTTTGCTCTACTGACATACATATAGAAAAATACCACAAGAGCAATGAAATATTTTGTTGACAAATAGACACTGTCATATGTTGATAATTGACAGTTTTCAGTAGTATTTCTAGCATATTTTGTACACTATTTTGATAAAGCAGAAGTTGATAACATAAACAACACATCACAAATCAATAAATACATAGGGGGCCTTTCATAAGTTGCTGTGCTTTACAGGGGCCTTTAAGGAATTGTGGTGAAGTCCACTAGGGGCCTTTAAAAATTACTGTGTTGAAAAGTGAAATTACTGTAATGTTGTTTTGGAGCCTTTAAAATTACCAATAGTCATTTTGATTACTTTTCTTCGACAGACAAATTTGGATAACTAAATGTTCTTTTTCCTGACCATTTTTTGTAAAATTCAAAATAACCCACATTGTCTGTTTGTATTTTGTGTATAAGTATTACCCGGTTCTTTTTAAAATGATACACAAGGTTGCTTATCATTAGACTTTGCATGAGATAGAATTTCAATACAACACTTAAAGTTTATGTGAGTTATGCTTTTTTTGTACATGCTGGGTGGGGGTGAAAATGTGTTCCACTAGATAACTTTAGCTTCCTTATAATCCATATTTTCATGGAATTTCGTGTACAGATATCTAACACAATAAGGATGCTAATCAGAAATTAGTTCTGAGATGAATCAGGTCAAGGTCACTGTTACTGAAAATGTAAAAACAGTGTCCAATCAATAACTTAATAGTTTCACTCAATAGTTTCCTTTAGGATATTTTGATGAAATTTTGTATATTGCATGAAAACAAGATTTGGATTTGGATTGGCTGAAGGTGAAATGGGTCATGGTCACTGTTATTTAAAATAGAAAAAAAAGGTTTCCAACTATATCGTAGTTTCCTTTACGATATTGTATAGAAATTTCGTGTATACGTTTCAATCATTAAAAGGAAGCTTTGGAGTGGTTTTGAGTGTAATTGGTTGACATCAATGCTGCTAGAAATAAAAAAAAAATGGTTTTCCCACAATAACCCGGGTTTTTTTTTATTAACTTAAAGTTAACAAATTCCAAACTCAGAAGTTTTCTTTCATTAACAACATTATACACCCAGATACAAAGTATATGGGGGCTATATAGGAGTCACAGTAGGTCGATCGGTCAGTCCGTCTGTAGGTCAGTCTATCCGTTCATGGACAAGTTGTGCATATAGTTGGCATGTTGCATGAGAATAATTTTTCAATGAGTAATGGCCCTTTGATTTTTTTCATACATATTTTTTTCGTCAGTTGAAAATTTTTGTGATCGCTATTTCTCAGCAACCATTCGCTGGAAGTCAATGAAACTTCGCAAGGGTGACTTGTTCAAAGCTTAGTTGTGAATATTATTGGCCAGATGTACAAGAATAATTTTTCAATGAGTTGTAGCCCTTTGAATTTTTCATACAAATTTTTTGTGGTCGCTATTTCTCGGCAACAATTGGCTGGAATTCAATGAAACTTCACAAGGGTGACTGGTACCAAACCTAATTGTGTATGTTATCGATATGTTATGCGTGAATTTTTCAGACATTTTTGTTGTTGTTGCTGTTTCTCAGCAACCATTGGATGGAATTCAATGACTCTTCACAAAAGTGATTAATTACTCTAATTGGTTCACTGTGTCAAAGTGGGCAGCAAAATTATGCAATAGCTGTGTCAGGGTGCCATCTGGGGGTATTCATCACCTTCAGTGATATTTCTAGTTTATAATGTTTTTGGCTGGCTTGTTATGGGCATACTATATTGACTGCTTTGTACTTGTTGGTGTACAATTTTACATGCCCTTATTAACAAAATTATATTTCCATTTGGTGTTTGTTTACTTATACTAGAACAAACATTCATTTCATTTATTGAATGGTTTGCACTCTTGTTTTTGAGTATTTTAGAATAGGCGTATGCCCAGTCTTTCCTTGCAGTAGCTCTTGTTTAATACGTTTAAGGTTCAGATTATGGTCACATATTTTAAAGATAATTCCTCAGTAGTTATGTCATTCTCTCATATCAGCCAATCAGATCAAAGTTTACATTCTTTGCTGACTTCTCTCCTGCTTGTGATGAACCCAGAAAAAAGGACACAGCTGATTGGTGGAAGTGTTTTGCCTCATTGCAAAGTGTGCTGAGAAATTCTGCAGATGAGGCTTGCAAAAAGGACAAACTTTCTCCTGAGAAACGTAACCAGTACTATATATCAGGTATGTGCATTAAACACTTGTGTACAGACTCTTTATTGGCTTATCTGAGCAAAGCTATGGATGAGCTATTCTGATCTACCATTGTCTGTCGTCCGTCATCCATTGTTAACATTGGTTTCAAACAGTTTTTTCTCTGAAATCACTTGAGACAACAAATTTTATGTCAAGCGTTCTTACACAAAGCACTCTCAAATTTGTTCAAATTAAGACTCTGGGGTAAAATGTGGCCCTGCCCCAGAGTTTTTTTGTTGTTTTTTTTAATTTCAAAAATCTTCTTCGAAAATGCAAGGCCTGGAGCTTTGATAAAATGCATGTAGTATCATCTAATGAGTTTCTATCAAATTTGTTCAAGCTAGGACCCTGGGGTCAAAATTAGCTCCGCCCCGGGGGCATGTCAGTTTAACATATGGAAATTTTTGTTTAAAAATCTTCTTCTCATGAACCGTCCAATCAAATTTGTTCATATTTGGTATAAATGATCCCTATGACTAGGAGATTCAAATTTGTTCAAATAAAGGAGCTAGGGTATAATGGGGTCCAGTAAGAGGATTTTGATTTTTACATGGGAATACTATGGAAAAACAGTAAATTCTATTTTCATCAATTACTTTAGGAATTATCTTAATCATCATGAGGTCTGGAGTATTGTTTAGTTGAAACTGCAGATCCTGAGACTTTCAAAGGGTATTTAAAACCCATAAAGGGCCAGCAGTGACCCAAAAAGGGATAAAATGGTGAATGGTCAAAAATCTTCTGTAATAGTTTATTACCTCCCTTTATATTTTTTTTTGTTGTTGTTTCTGTTCAATGAGATAACATGTATAGGTTTAAAAATAATTTTCATAAAAAAAAGCAGTCAGTAATAATATTAAAGTAAATATTTAACAAAATTTCCATGAGTTAAATACCCCGCCCCTCCTGTTACAGTGTGTGTTATTTCATGTCACATTATTCCTGTTCCATTGTTTGTTAGAGAATGTCACATTGTTCCTGTTACATTGTTTGTTATATTATGCCACATCGTTCTTTTTACATTGTTTGTTAAAAATGTCAAATCATTCCTGTAAACATTGATTGTTAGAGAATGTCAATTTCATTCTTTTTACATTGTTTGTTAGAAAATGACAAATTATTCCTGTTACATTGTTTGTTAGAGAATGTCACATTGTTCCTGTTGCATTGTTTATTATATCATGTCACATCATTTCTTTGACATTGTTATAGAATGTCAATCATTTCTGTTACATTGTTTGTTAGAGAATGTCAAATCATTCCTGTTATGTTGTTTGTTAGATAATGTCAAATTATTCCTGTAACATTGTTTGTTAGAGAATGTCAAATAATTCCTGTTACATTGTTTGTTATATTATGTCATATCATTCTGGTTGCATTGTTTGTTGTCACTTCATTCCTGTTTCATTGTTTGTTATAGAATGTCACATCATTCCTGTTACATTGTTAGAGAATGTCACCTCACTCTATTACATTGTTTTTAGAAAATATCACAGCATCCCTATTATATTGTTTGTTAAGAGAATGTCAAATGAATCCTGTAACTTTGCTAGATAATGTCACACCATTTCTGTTACATTGTTAGAGAATGTCACATCATTCCTGTTACAGTGTTTATTATATCATATCATATCATTTCTGTTACATTTTTTGTTAGGTAATTTCACATCATACCTGGTACATTGTTTGTTATGTCATGTCACATCATTCCTGTTACATTGTTAGAGAATGTCACATCATTCCTGTTACATTGTTATATTATGTCATATCATTTTTGTATCATTGTTTGTTAGAGAATGTCACAGCATCTCTGTTATATTGTTTGTTAGACAATGTCACATCATCCCTGGTACATTGTTGATTATAGAATGTCACATCATTTCTGTCAGATTGTTTGTTAGAGAATGTCACATTATTCCTGTAACATTGTTTGTTTTATTATGTCACATCATTCCAGTTATATTGTTATATTTTATCATATCATTTATGTTACATTGTTTGTTATATCATGTTATATTATTCCTGTTACATTGTTAGAGAATGTCACATCATCCCTGTTATATTGTTTGTTAGAGAATATCAAATAATTCCTGTTAAATTGTTAGAGAATGTCATATCATTCTTGTTACAATTTTTTTTTATGTCATGTCACATTATTCCTGTTACATTGTTAGAGAATGTCACATCATTCTTTTTACATTGTAATATTATGTCACATCATTCCTGTGACATTGTTTGTTAGAGAATGTCACATCATTCCTGTTACATTGTTTGTTAGAGAATGTCACATCATTTCTGTTACATTGTTTGTTAGAGAATGTCACATCATTTCTGTTACATTGTTAGAGAATATCTCATCATTCCTGTTACATTGTTTGTTAGAAAAAGTCACATCATTGCTATTACATTGTTATATTATGTCACATCATTCATGTTACATTGTGTGTTAGAGAATGTCACATCATTACTGTTACACTGTAATATTATGTCATATCATAATTTGTTACATTGTTTGTTAGAGAATGTCACAGCATCTCTGTTATAGAATGTAACATCATCTCTGTTATATTGTTTGCTAGAGAATGTCACATCATTCCTGTTACATTGTTAGTGAGTATCACATTATTCCTGTTACATTGTTAATGAGTGTCACATCATTCCTGTTACATTGTTTTTTAGAGTTTTTTTAGACATTGTTAATGAGTGTCAAATCATTCTTGTTACATTGTTTGTTAGAGAAGTCACATCATTCCTGTTCCTCTGTTTTTATATTATGTCACATCATTCCTGTAACATTGGTATATTATGTCACATCATTTCTTCATTTTATTTATTCCTGTCTTTAGTTACGGAGTGTGAGATACAAGATGGTATATTGAAGGCCAAGGACGTGAATGACCATTGCCTTGTATATAAACGGGAGCTTCGCGATCTCAAGGGACCTGCACTTAATGATGAAAATGCCTCTCGATTTATTGACATCAAGAAATCTGACAAGGTACTAGACGGTTCTTTTTCAAACTTCCAAATTTCAAATTTTCCATGGGTTGTAAAAGGGAATGATCGAAGACATATATTTAACACAAAGATCAAATTGGAAAATCTATCTGCATTCTTTAATTACGTAGGACTACAAGTGTATCAGGGGTGGAGGACAGTAACTATACTTAGGTTATATTGGACATATGATAAATATGTAGAACTACAAGTGTATCAGGGATGGAGGACAGTAACCATGCTTAGGTTATATTAGACACATTATAAATATGTAGGACTACAAGTGTATCAGGGGTGGAGGACAGAAAATATTCTTAGGTTATATTAGACACATTATAAATATGTAGGACTACAAGTGTATCAGGGGTGGAGGACAGTAACTATACTTAGGTTATATTAGACATATGATAAATATGTAGGACTACAAGTGTATCAGGGGTGGAGGACAGTAACTATACTTAGGTTATATTAGACATATGATAAATATGTAGGACTACAAGTGTATCAGGGGTGGAGGACAGTAACTATACTTAGGTTATATTAGACATATGATAAATATGTAGGACTACAAGTGTATCAGGGGTGGAGGACAGTAACTATACTTAGGTTATATTGGACATATGATAAATATGTAGAACTACAAGTGTATCAGGGATGGAGGACAGTAACCATGCTTAGGTTATATTAGACACATTATAAATATGTAGGACTACAAGTGTATCAGAGGTGGAGGACAGTAAATATTCTTAGGTTATATTAGACACATTATAAATATGTAGGACTACAAGTGTATCAGGGGTGGAGGACAGTAAATATTCTTAGGTTATATTAGACACATGATAAATATGTAGGACTACAAGTGTATCAGGGATGGAGGACAGTAACCATGCTTAGGTTATATTAGACACATTATAAATATGTAGGACTACAAGTGTATCAGGGGTGGAGGACAGTAACTATTCTTACGTTATATAAGACACATGATAAATATGTAGAACTACAAGTGTATCAGGGATGGAGGACAGTAACTATTCTTACGTTATATAAGACATATGATAAATATGTAGGACTACAAGTGTATCAGGGGTGGAGAACAGTAAATATTCTTACGTTATATTAGACACATTATAAATATGTAGGACTACAAGTGTATCAGGGGTGGAGGACAGTAACTATACTTAGGTTATATTAGACATATGATTAATATGTAGGACTACAAGTGTATCAGGGGTGGAGGACAGTAACTATACTTAGGTTATATTAGACATATGATAAATATGTAGGACTACAAGTGTATCAGGGGTGGAGGACAGTAACTATACTTAGGTTATATTAGACACATGATAAATATGTAGGACTACAAGTGTATCAGGGGTGGAGGACAGTAACTATACTTAGGTTATATTAGACACATGATAAATATGTAGGACTACAAGTGTATCAGGGGTGGAGGACAGTAACTATACTTAGGTTATATTAGATACATGATAAATATGTAGGACTACAAGTGTATCAGGGGTCATGGACAGTAACTATACTTAGGTTATATTAGACATGATAAATATGTAGGACTACAAGTGTATCAGGGGTCATGGACAGTAACTATACTTAGGTTATATTAGACATATGATAAATATGTAGGACTACAAGTGTATCAGGGATGGAGGACAGTAACTATACTTAGGTTATATTAGACATATGATAAATATGTAGGACTACAAGTGTATCAGGGGTGGAGGACAGTAACTATACTTAGGTTATATTAGATACATGATAAATATGTAGGACTACAAGTGTATCAGGGGTGGAGGACAGTAACTATACTTAGGTTATATTAGACATATGATAAATATGTAGGACTACAAGTGTAGCAGGGGTGGAGGACAGTAACTATACTTAGGTTATATTAGACACATTATAAATATGTAGGACTACAAGTGTATCAGGGGTGGAGGACAGTAACTATTCTTACGTTATATAAGACATATGATAAATATGTAGGACTACAAGTGTATCAGGGGTGGAGGACAGCAAATATTCTTACGTTATATTAGACACATTATAAATATGTAGGACTACAAGTGTATCAGGGGTGGAGGACAGTAACTATACTTAGGTTATATTAGACATATGATAAATATGTAGGACTACAAGTGTATCAGGGGTGGAGGACAGTAACTATACTTAGGTTATATTAGACATATGATAAATATGTAGGACTACAAGTGTATCAGGGGTGGAGGACAGTAACTATACTTAGGTTATATTAGACACATGATAAATATGTAGGACTACAAGTGTATCAGGGGTGGAGGACAGTAACTATACTTAGGATATATTAGACACATGATAAATATGTAGGACTACAAGTGTATCAGGGGTGGAGGACAGTAACTATACTTAGATTATATATTAGACATATGATAAATATGTAGGACTACAAGTGTATCAGGGGTGGAGGACAGTAACTATACTTAGGTTATATTAGATACATGATAAATATGTAGGACTACAAGTGTATCAGGGGTGGAGGACAGTAACTATACTTAGGTTATATTAGACATATGATAAATATGTAGGACTACAAGTGTATCAGGGGTGGAGGACAGTAACTATACTTAGGTTATATTAGACATATGATAAATATGTAGGACTACAAGTGTATCAGGGGTGGAGGACAGTAACTATACTTAGGTTATATTAGACATATGATAAATATGTAGGACTACAAGTGTATCAGGGGTGGAGGACAGTAACTATACTTAGGTTATATTAGACATATGATAAATATGTAGGACTACAAGTGTATCAGGGGTGGAGGACAGTAAATATTCTTACGTTATATTAGACACATGATAAATATGTAGGACTACAAGTGTATCAGGGGTGGAGGACAGTAACTATACTTAGGTTATATTAGACATATGATAAATATGTAGGACTACAAGTGTATCAGGGGTGGAGGACAGTTACTATACTTAGGTTATATTAGACACATGATAAATATGTAGGACTACAAGTGTATCAGGGGTGGAGGACAGTAACTATACTTAGGTTATATTAGACACATGATAAATATGTAGGACTACAAGTGTATCAGGGGTGGAGGACAGTAACTATACTTAGGTTATATTAGACACATGATAAATATGTAGGACTACAAGTGTATCAGGGGTGGAGGACAGTAACTATACTTAGGTTATATTAGACACATGATAAATATGTAGGACTACAAGTGTATCAGGGGTGGAGGACAGTAACTATACTTAGGTTATATTAGACACATGATAAATATGTAGGACTACAAGTGTATCAGGGGTGGAGGACAGTAACTATACTTAGGTTATATTAGACATATGATAAATATGTAGGACTACAAGTGTATCAGGGGTGGAGGACAGTAACTATACTTAGGTTATATTAGACATATGATAAATATGTAGGACTACAAGTGTATCAGGGGTGGAGGACAGTAACTATACTTAGGTTATATTAGACATATGATAAATATGTAGGACTACAAGTGTATCAGGGGTGGAGGACAGTAACTATACTTACGTTATATTAGACACATGATAAATATGTTTAAATCTGCAAGAATAAATTCACTAGTTTTAAAAAACTGTTAATGATTTCTTAAATATGAAATTGCAGATAATAGTTCATATATTTGAATATTGATTTTCCATTTGGTTATGTTTATAGATGTAAATATTGATAAAAATCATAAACATGGCTAAATCTCAATTCCAAATTTTGTACAGTGGATCATGCTCTGCAGTCAAAACAATCAGATGATTAATAAATTACATTGCCGCAAAGTGTATTTCACAATCTTAGTAATTCAATAAAAGTTAATTTTATGATTAATGTCCATACTTTATACGCCAACTTTCTTATAGAACTTTGATATGAAAAACAGTTCTGAACAACAAAATCTGGTTGAAAAATGAATAAAAGTGATTATAGAAGCCCTGATAGTTGTACAAATTATGAAGGGCCATAACTCTTCTGTAGCAGCTCTTAAGGTAGAAGTACTTACCTCCTCTCTATCAAATATGAAGAACCGTTACAATACCACCAAACATTCCAACCACATATGAGGTCCAAAACTGTATCAAAACTCAACCAATATTGAAAGATTTATAACTGCACAACATGTGATGGGCCATAAATCTACCATAAACCTACTTATTATACTGAAAGAAACAGCTAACCTGTCAACTGATATTTTATGTATTTTTTCAAAAAGTATTAAAGCAATTTCCTTGAAATTTGGATTTGAATAAGAAAGAAACTCATACATAATTGTTTGTTTATATCATATATGTAAAACTCATACATAATTGTTTGTTTATATCATATATGTAAAACCCATACATAATTGTTTGTTTATATCATATATGTAAAACCCATACATAATTGTTTGTTTATATCATATATGTAAAACCCATACATAATTGTTTGTTTATATCATATATGTAAAACCCATACATAATTGTTTGTTTATATCATATATGTAAAACCCATACATAATTGTTTGTTTATATCATATATGTAAAACTCATACATAATTGTTTGTTTATATCATATATGTAAAACCCATACATAATTGTTTGTTTATATCATATATGTAAAACCCATACATAATTGTTTGTTTATATCATATATGTAAAACCCATACATAATTGTTTGTTTATATCATATATGTAAAACTCATACATTATTGTTTGTTTATATCATATATGTAAAACTCATACATAATTGTTTGTTTATATCATATATGTAAAACCCATACATAATTGTTTGTTTATATCATATATGTAAAACTCATACATAATTGTTTGTTTATATCATATACATAATTGTTTGTTTATATCATATATGTAAAACTCATACATAATTGTTTGTTTATATCATATACAAATTTTGATAACTCTACTCAATATTTTGACGAGGATATTAACCCTTTACTTCATATAGATGCCTTTGGACACCTCTAATATTGAAAGCATTAATTCACCATGTATCAGCAATGGGTAAATTATGTTTATATGAATTAACTGACAGAGTGGAAAACAGTGCAGGAAGTGTTCAGATTGCTCGTTACAAGCAATCTGAACTCTTCCTGCACTGTTTTCAATGACCTTCCATGATTGGTGCAGGAAAACGCGTATCTATGGAGTAAAGGGTTAAAATTACAAAAGTGGTGGGTAAGCTGTCCCCTTCAGTATATAAAGGATCATAACCAGCCAAATATGGTTCTGGTTACTGTTCCTTCCCTCAAGAATGTTTAATTCTATGAAGGTGTATGAATACCTCCTTTAATTTAGTTTGAATGTATATATTTTATCCCAATTGTGAAACTTGTTCTTACATTTTAGACAAATCATGCATATATAAAGCGGGGCGGTAGTCTAATGGATAGAGTGTTGGCCGCTCATGCCAGAGGTTGTGGGGTTGATCCTCTGGTCGACCATATACCTCTCATAAAACAGCACTCAGTACTGGTTCTACCCAGGAAGCGGACTCGAGAGCGGTTCATATAAGCTCTGAGCTTTCATCGCAATCGAGCTAAAATAAATTAGTATAAACTAAACTAAATCTTCGTATCTGGAACCAGTACTGAGCATATGCATATAAAGTGTCTTTCTCAGGACACCACATACAGCCGAGGTGGGGGATCAAACTCAGAACCCTCTGGTCCTGAGTACCATCTCCACCACCAGACCATGTGTTTCTGTAACTCATCATGCATGTACACTGTTTACTACTAGGGTATTGAGATAGACATGGAGGTGCACAACCTGAGAGAGGCTTTGACAACAAAGAAAATTCCAAACAAACTTGACAAAAAGTCCATCAGGACATACAGCGTGCCATGGAGACCAGGAGGCATTGACCCAGAAACTGATAAAGACCACAGCATATATATAAAGGAGTTCTGTATTGACTTCATCTCTGACTGTTTGGGGTTGATAGAGCGAGAGCTGACCCAGAGGGAGAACTTGATACCGACTGCCAACTATTACAGTGACTATGAGGAAATCATACACCACCTCAAGTTCTGTCAGTCCAAGTGTGAATCATTTTGTGGACAGGAAAAAGTAAATTTTCAGACTATTATTTATTGAAATGCAAATCATTTTGTGGGCATAATACCTTTTCATTAGTTATGAAATGGTTTGAAATAGAAAGTGCTGAGGTCGCAGGTTTGAGCCCAGCTCTATCCAAACATTTAGTGTGAGAAAGGGACCAGTAACTTGCAGAATGGTGGGTGGGTCTACTCAGATTCATGTTTTACCACCTGAGGTCTCCCTCTACTAATACAACTGGATGGCAAATAGAGCATATAATACCATATACCCGTAAATAAATGTGCTCTGGGGTGATGTTTTTTGATGGAGAGGGGAATCAGTTTGTATGAAATGCAATAAAACTTTGTACTGCCATTAATAAGATATTTAGTCAACTTAAAAATATTTTAACCAGACTTGAAATGTACACTCTGGTCTCGTTATAGAGCGGTAGCCGGGATCCATGGAATGAAACCGCGATATACGTTATAAATATCCCAAGGGGCACTGCACTTTATTATTTGGCAGTATTGTTTCTGGTCGAAGTACCGTAAACAAACATGCGATAATGTGTGATAAATATGACAGACCATTGTTTGTTAGCATGAATCAATTAGAAGCGATGTTGTTTATAACAATATGAACTTGTCATTATTTCAGTCTGAATTATCAAGGTGTAATGATGCACTTATAGCATGGTCACTGTTTGGAAAAATGTAACGGGCTCATAAACACTTGGCGATTAAGTGGAGATTTTCGATCAATTCATCAATTATTATACCGCGAGTTTTAATGAATCCTGTTGAAAATATCAATTTTAAATTGGGGAACCATAGAAAAAACATGTAATAATGAGTTTCACGTTATATCAGACCGTGTTATAACGGGACCCGAGTGTACTTGTAATTATATCAAAGGTCGAGAGTGTCAAGTTGTTTTATTTTCTATAAAATAGGTTGGGGTGTTTGTTGTGGGGTAGCATTTATTCCGCGGTATATGGTATGTGGTAAATGACATTAATTAAACTACATTCAGAAATACCGGGCCTGGTTAGTTAAATCGATGGCTCGTTTGACTAACAATCAAGTGGTTGTGAGTTTGAATTTCCATCTGACTACAGTCTCCGTGATGGATGCTGCACGACATTGCATCTCGTTGTCCTTCATCTCTCATCACAGTTTGAAGTGAGAAAGTTACCAGTAACTTGCGAAGGTGGGTGTGCTCAAGTACTGGTTAACTTTCCAGGATCCCAGGAAAGAGTGATAAGGTTAACTGATCATCTTGTCTCACACCATTATTACATTTTCCATAGGACTCAATTATAACATTTATGTCTCACACCACTATTATATTTCCCATAGGGCTCCACTGTAACATTTATGTCTCACACCACTATTATATTTCCCATAGGACTCCATTATAACATTTATGTCTCACACCACTATTATATTTCCCATAGGACTCCATTATAACATTTATGTCTCATACCACTATTATATTTCACATAGGGCTCCATTGTAACATTTATGTCTCACACCACTATTACATTTCCCATAGGGTTCCACTGTAACATTTACGTCCCACACCACTATTACATTTCCCATAGGGCTCCACTGTAACATTTATGTCTCACACCACTATTACATTTCCCATAGGGCTGCACTGTTACATTTATTTCTCACACCACTATTACATTTCCCATAGGGCTCCACTGTAACATTTACGTCTCACACCACTATTGCATTTTCCATAGGGCTCCACTGTAACATTTACGTCCCACACCACTATTACATTTCCCATAGGGCTCCACTGAAACATTTATGTCTCACACCACTATTGCATTTTCCATAGGGCTCCACTGTAACATTTATGTCTCACACCACTATTGCATTTTCCATAGGGCTCCACTGTAACATTTACGTCCCACACCACTATTACATTTCCCATAGAGCACCACTGTAACATTTATGTCCAAAACACAGTGAAAAAAAAAAATCTACATCATGTGTCTGTGCTCAAAATCTTCACTAGTTCAAGATAAGCAATTATAAAGGGAAAAAAGCATACCTTGACCAGTTGTTTTGTTTTAAATTCAATGGTTTTGTGAGACCTATCAATTTCCAGAGTAATAATATGTCAACTATTGCCCATGATGCGGTTCAAACCAACAATTTTGAAATGACACAAAATTATCCAGTAAGCATGTATCAGCATCAAATTTTTTTAGCGGTGATTTCTAAAATACTGACCACTTAACTCATGCTCGGAAAAAATAAATCACTTCAGTACAAAGCCCTAAAGTTTTATTTCTACCTCCTTCATCTGTAGGTCCGGAGTACTCAAGGGAGATAATATTGGTGTGAGTCTTTCTGTTAGCCCTCAATGACATTAAAATGTAGCTAAAAAAATTCAGCAAAATTTATCTATATTTCCTTCTGTTTGTCCATCTGCTTGTTTGTCTGTAAACACAATAACATGTACAGAGAAGTGTCATTATTTACACTTGGTTAAGTATCACGGTTAAATAATTTCCATAGAAATCATAAGAATAGAATATATTGATTTTGGGTTAAACATATTTATTCATTCAATTTTACCTTCATACAAATCAACTAGGTAAAAATATGTTTTAGAATAGAAGATAGAATATTATAATGGTGTTCTCCATTGATTTTGGCACGCATAATTAACTGAGCACATTACACGCCTGTATTTTAATTAAAGCCTTTGCTTGTTGGACTTTGTAAGTCATGATTTATACTAAAATATATCATTATTAATGTAATTTTATATCAGCCTAGACTATGTTACTATGGAAACACATTTTTAATAACACTTCTGAATGCTATACTAAATTATTATTTCAATTTAATTAAATTCATTTTTTAAAAATAAATGCACTGAAGATTCTAACAATGGAAATAATGTATTTGTTTTTGCAGGTGCTTGATGAAGCAAAGGCATATATTCTTGACGAGTCGGCCAGAAAACCATTGGTGATTCATGCACAGTCAGGAGCTGGTAAAACATCTATCATGGCCATGATCATGAAGAGTGTTCCAAAATGGCTGAAATCAAAATCCCACATCAAGCTGATAAGATTCCTGGGGACAACTCCAAATTCCAACCGCATCTATGATGTACTATTCAGTGTTCTAGGGCAGTTGTCTGACGCATGTGACATGATCATGTCGCCCATCAGTTACAGAAATGTTAAAAATCTGATAGATTATGTGCCAAGATACCTTCGACAAGTAGCTCAAACCTGCAAGGAACCGATCATAATCCTTCTGGACTCGGTTGATCAGCTGTATCCAGATCACAATGCATATGCTATGGAATGGTTGCCACTCAGACTTCCTCAGAATGTAAAACTCATTTTATCAACACTTCCACAAGAGCATGGTATTTTGGAAAATCTGCAAAAACGTTTGCCTCCCAAAGAATGTTATGTGGAAGTACCACTCCTTCCTGAGTCAACTGGAAAACTCATCGCTGAGTCGTATCTGAAGGGTAACAACCGGACACTGACCGAGGCACAGATGCGTTTAGTTCTCTCCGTGTTTAAAAACTCCCCAAGTCCTCTGTTCTTAAAGCTGTTGTTAGATGAAGCCAGAAAGTGGCACTCCTATACACAGTTGTCAGAATTGCTACTTGCATCAACTGTGAAAGAAGCAATAAACAGACTATTCGAAAATCTTGAAAAAAAATTTGGGTATGCTCTGATATGCCATGCATTGGGTTACATCACAATTGGCTTAACAGGACTGACTGAGTTTGAGATTGAAGATGTGCTCTCATGTGACGATGTCGTTTTGAATGAGGTCTACAAATACCATGATCCACCTGTTCCTGGTATTGTGCGTATTCCACCAGTCTTGTGGGCCAGAATCAGATATGATATCAGAGAATATCTTGTGGAAAGAATATCCCAGGGCAAAAACACCCTGAACTGGTACCATAGACAGTTCATAGAAGTGGCAAGACAAAAGTATGCTACAAGTGAATTGAAGGTCATTGGACTTCATAAGAACTTGGTTGACATATATCTGCAGGATTGCGGAGTGAAACGAACAATAACGCTTACAAATCGCAATAACCTGACGATCACTGATGCCGACAGACAAGTGACTCCGCAACCTTTTACAACACAAAATAGACGAAAACTTGCTTGTTTGCCATACCATGTGATCAGGACTGGTAGAGCCATCAGTAATGATGACAAGAAAGAAAAAATCTTTTGCAATTTTAAGTTTCTTTGCACTAAGATAGCTGCATTTTCTCCTTCAGCAGTGATTTCTGACTTAGAAGACTTCATTCAAACAAAGGAAGATGAAGAAATCCTTCTGCTGTTGAACTTCATGTCCACCAGCAAAGCAGACTTGACATCACCAGTTAGACTTGCAGTCTGTCTTCTAGCCTATATAAATCCAGAGGAAAATCACATGACTCTTATATCACTTCTTGAGCAGGCCAAGCAGTATTTGCTGTCGCAGAAGAAGACAAATCTAGTGCCAACATTCCCATGCTTAACCTCAAGAACCAATGTTTCAAGTGCTCTCCAGACCTTATTGCATGGGTTTTCTGCTATTAGGGCCACCTCAAATAACCTGGTGTTACTAAAATATCACAAACAATGTGATGAATCGGATGACAAGTCTGATTATGCAATCTTCAACTTGAGCAACATGGACCTTCAACAGTTTGACTTGCTTCACCCGTTGAAATATGTAGCATTGCCAAATTATGCAGTGACAGGAACACATGTGTATTATGTGACAAATTCAGACCTTGTTGCCTATGATTACAATAATGGCAAATCAGTGTCTTGTAGTTTCTCAGACATGCTTCCAAAGTGGGATGCAAATACCAACTCTGTCAACTACTTTACATCAAATGCAGAGAACACGCTTGGCATACTAACTTTTAAAAACTCTTCTAGATCGGTTCTCATAGATCTACAACACATGAAATTAGTGCAAGCCTTCAACATAGCAAGACAATTTGCCACAGTTGAAAAGACGGTGTTTGTGAATTCAGAAGTTGAAGCGAAGGTGGTATCTGTTGGAAAAATAACCAATTCTTCACCTGATGATGTACCTCAAGGTCCGGACAATATGTGGTTTGTTTGTCTATTTGAAACAGGGAAGGAAAACCCTGTAAAATTTTTGGAAGTAGAGAAGGAGATAGACATTGATGCAATGGCACTTGCAAACCAGGATAATTGGTTAGTTATAGCAACAAAGGGAACTAAAGAACAAGATTCTGATAAAATTGATAATCAGGATACACATGTGGATGATACAAAAGAGACTGGATCTGGGGATGGAACAAACGTACAGTTGCTCTCATTTAGACTTGATGATGTAACAAAAGAATCAGAAATCAGTCTGTCTGGTCCAGTGGTAAAACTACAAGGAAGCCCACTGTCAAAGTTTGCTGCAGCATTGACTGCTGATGGAACATTTCGTCTTGTGGATTTGTCTAAAGGGAGTATTAAAATGGAAGTAAAACTGAACTATCCTATCAGAAACGTTTGTGTTGTATGGGAAGAGAGCATTTGCTTGTTGTGTTCTGCAGCAGGGAATGTAACATTGTATGACATAGAAGAAGACAAAAATCTTGGTGCTTTCACAGCACATAAGAACCATATTCTGGACATTACTCTATCAGATCAGCAATGTGTCACTCTGGATTCAAGTCATGAGTTGAAAGCATGGTCTGTAACAGCACTGATTAATGAAACCAAAATGGAGGAGATGGTAAAAAAATCTAAACAAGCTGTTTCAAAACTTTTAGACGAAACAAATGTGTCGGCTCTTGGTGTATCTATAGATGGAACTGAAACCATAACATGCACAGAAGATGGTTACATCAAAATGTGGGATACAGAATCACAAAAACTGCTACGACAGTACAACATTGAAATCATAGTCAATGTTATACTAGTACTCAGTGATGGTTCTGTCGCTTTGCTTGATAAGAAATTGGGAAAACTTCTGATATTTGATATCGAGTCGGGAAAATACGTCATAAAGATGTCAGATTTTCCGGAAAATGTTTTGGCAATTACACGCAACTCTGAGAAAAATACAGTGTATGCTGTGAGTTCTCCGAGGCAAGGCCATCAACAGATTGACATTGTTAACATTGAGCTGAAGAAAATCTCGAAAACAATATCCATACAAAAAGGTCTAACTTACCACAGTCTGGATGTAATGCTATCCAAAATGGAAAGATACCTCGTCATTAGATCTTTAATACCAGATGAAGAATTCGAAGGAATTCAGCAAGTAACGAAGAAAGCAGGCTCTTTTGGAGAACAACCGCATCATCACAAATTCACTGCTATAGATATTTTACATGGAAATGGAGGCCTGATGCCATGTTTTCGTCAGCTGACGAAGATCCCTACCCTGGGAACTGTGATGGAACCATACAGAGGAAATACCATGCTGGTTGCAACAAGAAGGTGTGTAGTTTTTCTTTTTACAAAAAGTACCAAGCTACAGATTAAAAATCTAAAACAGTTAGTTTGACATTTCCTGTAAAACTACCTTCATTTCTGCATGGTTTCATCAAATTTGAAACCAGGCTTCTTAAACTACATATACACACCAGTTCAGTCCATTTCTCTGGAACCTCAATCTGATCAGTCTTAGGTGACTGAATTTTTTTTTTTGTTCACCTGGTGTCCGTCGTCTGTCGTCCGTCAGCCGTCATCTGTCGTCCGTCGTTAACTGTTAGCTTCTAACAACTTCTCCTCTGAAACCACTGGGCCAATTTTGATATCACTGCACAGAAATACTCCTTGGGTGACCCTCTACCAAGTTTGTTCAAGCCATGTTGATTCGTCAAAAAAACATGGCCGTCAGGGGGCGGGGCAAGTTTAATTAGTAAAAACTTAAAAAATCTTCTTGTCAGAAACTACTGGCTTGATTTTAAAATAATTTCACAGATATGTTCTTTGGGTGACCCTCTACCAAGTTTGTTCAAGCCATCTTGATTCGTCAAAAAACATGGCCACCAGGGGGCGGGGTTAGTTTACTATATAAGCTATAGTAACATCTTAAAAAATCTTCTTGTCAGAAACCACAGGTCCAATTTTGATATAACTTCACAGAAATGTTCCTTTGGTGACCCTCTACCAAGTTAGTTCAAGCCATCTTGATTCATCAAAAAACATGGCCGCCAGGTGTCGGGGCAAGTTTAATTAGTAAAAAAATCTTCTCGTCAGAAACTACTGGCTTGATTTTAAAATAATTTTACAGAAATGTTCCTTGGAGGAACCTTCACTAAGTTTGTTCAAACCGTAGTGATTTGTAAAAAAACATGGCAACCAGTGGGTGGGGTTAGTTCACAATATAAGCTAAAGTAAAAACTTAAATAATCTTCTTGTCAGAAACCACTGGGCCAATTTTGATATAACTTCACAGAAATGTTCCTTGGGTGACCCTCTACCAAGTTTGTTCAAGCCATCTTTATTCATCAAAAAACATGTCTGCCAGGGGGCAGGACGGGGCAAGTTTAATAAGTAAAAACTGAAAAAAATCTTTTAGTCAGAAACTACTGGCTCGATTTTAAAATAATTTCACAGAAATGTTCCTTGGAGGGCCTTTCACCAAGTTTGTTCAAACCGTAGTGATTTGTCAAAAAACATGGCGACCAGGGGTAGGGGTTAGTTCACTATATAAGCTATAGTAAAACTTAAAAAATCTTCTTGTCAGAAACCACTGGGCCAATTTTGATACTTCACAGAAATGTTCCTTGGGTGACCCACTACCTAGTCTGTTCAAGCCATCTTGATTCGTCAATAAACATGACCGCCAGGGCGTGGGGTTAGTTTACCATATAAGCTATTGTAAAAACTTCAAAAATCTTTTTGTCAGAAACTACTGGCTCGATTTTAAAATAATTTCACAGAAATGTTCCTTGGGTGACCCTCTACCAAGTTTGTTCAAGTCATCTTGATTCGTCAAAGAACATGGCTGCCACAGTGAGGTGCTAGTTTACTATATAGGCAGCTATAGTAAAAACTTCAAAAGCCTTCTTGTCAGAATCTACTGACCTGATTTTGATGTAATTTCACAGACATTTACCATGGGTGAACCTCTGCCAAATTTGAACTCTTCTACGCATCTGTTACATCTTCAAAACAAATTAAAATTCTAACTACTTGCTCATCTCGTTTTTCTGGAATTTTGAGTGTACATGTATTATATAATCTACTTAAGATGGGTGACTCAAGGTCAGTCAGGTGAACGATATAGGGCCATCTTGGTCCTCTCGTTCTATTATACCGATAAAAATGATGAAATTATGATATATTTAGCACTTTATGTCACAAATGACCACTTTGCAAAATTGGATGCATTACAAGTATTTATCAGAGTTGTGCCCCTTTCCAATGTAGAAAAAAAATTGATGGTTTGAGTTCATACTGGGTTATATTGGTTTCATATCTGCATCTTGTAGATATTGCATACCCTTCAAATAAATGCCCCCAAGAGCGATGCATTTTGCTGAAGGTGAATGGTGCATTCAGAATTTAAATTTGGTATATAGTGTTGGTATATAAAATACACTAAAACATACTCAGTAATGAAAGATTTATTCAACTTCAGATGTTTAAACCAGACTTAAAATTTTGATTAAAGACCTTCCACAGTGTTAAATTTATTTTTAAACAATTATCGAGGGAGCATATATTTCGGGGTACTAGTGTACTGTATATAATTTTTTAAAATAGTATTGCATGAAAATTTATCAAAATAATGTTCCATTGGTCTGATATAAGATCAAGAAATGTTTTTCTTACTGTCTGAACCAAACACTGTTAAATGCTTGAGTAATGCACCCTGGATTATAAAAAAAATATTACAGACTGTGTTCAGTTTGGTTAAGAGTTAGCTAAGATTAGTTAACCTTTTTTTCTGGATGCTGACTCATCTTCAAATTAGCACACAGTTCATGATAGTTTTAGGGAACCAGGGAACAAACATGATGTAGCCCTGATACTTTCTTTATTAGTAAAATATTATACAAAAGATATTTAGCCATTCCTGCTTATATTTATGGTCATTGCTACTTTCTGGTTTATGTAAAAGTTTTAACAATCTTAATACATGTAGTTAAATTTTTTACTTAATGAACACTAACTGGCTTAGTGTTGAACGCCATTTGACTGACAGTTTGACGTCATTTGACTGACTTTGGGCGGGAGCTACAATGAAAGCTGAGATGATTGACGCTTGAAAGTTGATGTTTGTTAAACCTGTTTGTAAGCATAACTTGCGCGGCTTTGTAGTTTGTACATGACTCGTTCAGAATGGAACAAGTGGAGTCTGTGCAATGTCGTTCACACGTGCACAATGATGACGCACTTCTTAATAACTAAGAACATACTTAATCATTGAATTATTTAGAGGTTGTTTTAACAAATAAGAGCGACACAATTTTGAAAAATGATTCAATTGGTTGCCAAACAAGGTTAAACATTAATTGCAATTATTGTAGGTGTGTTCTCAGAATGTTTTATCAGGTGGGGTCCGCCAATATCAGAGTTGTAGTCTTGGGTAGTAAAGTTAATAACTTTTGCTGAAATGTTGTCATTTTACAATATTTTGAGAATATCATGAGTGATATAGACGCTCAGCCTCCCCACCCCTTCTCCCTCCGCCAGCACTTATACACATGTATCTGGTCAAAATGCAATTATTTGTTTTCTGGAAGGTATGTTTTATTCTGGGAGATTCCAACAGGAGCCTGTTCTCAGAAAACCAATCACAGTTCAAGTGACAATAACAAGAACTGCATGCTGTACAGACCAGCGTGGGTTGGGAAGAGGGTGAAAGGACAAACATCTGTCTTGAGATTATCTCCAAGTAATGAATTTGTCGCCATAGGGTCTGAAGATGGCTATGTGATAATATATGATATGGAGAAAGGCACACCTAGGAATCTGACCAAGCCAGCAACATATCATACTTCTGAGGTAAAGGATAAATCGTTACTCAATCTGCTGGATACTTTAATTCATTTTTTTAAATCACATTTCTTTGGTGCAGTTTTCATACATTGTGGGACATTTCAGTAAGTATTACTAGAAATAAGGCTGTAGAATAGACCCAGCTCCCCCTGTTTGGGTCCGTTGCATAGCAGTGAGATTTTGGCACATTGACTGGTCATTTGCTTCATGATTCGGTAAGCGTTTAAGTACTATGAATTATGGGATAGGGATGGAATTCCCTGCTTTTTCATTAGGGTTTAACAGACCTGATTTTGGAGACATGGGGTATTGTGATAGACTCGATACTGCAGGTAGATAGGTTATACCCTGGCAATGGCCTTGTTGAGGAGTGCTGGTAATCCCACAATGCATTGTGATTTTGGAGACATGGGGTATTGTGATAGACTAGATACTGCAGGCAGATAGGTTATATCCTGGCAATGGCCTTGTTGAGGAGTGTTGGTAGTCCCACAATGCATTATGATTTTGGAGACATGGGGTATTGTGATAGACTGGATACTGCAGGCAGATAGGTTATACCCTGGCAATGGCCTTGTTGAGGAGTGTTGGTAGTCCCACAATGCATTATGATTTTGGAGACATGGGGTATTGTGATAGACTGGATACTGCAGGCAGATAGGTTATACCCTGGCAATGGCCTTGTTGAGGAGTGCTGGTAGTCCCACAATGCATTGTGATATTGTAGACATGGGGTATTGTGATAGACTAGATACTGCAGGCAGATAGGTTATACCCTGGTAATGGCCTTGTTGAGGAGTGCTGGTAGTCCCACAATGCATTGTGATTTTGGAGACATGGGGTATTGTGATAGACTAGATACTGCAGGCAGATAGGTTATACCCTGGTAATGGCCTTGTTGAGGAGTGCTGGTAGTCCCACAATGCATTGTGATTTTGGAGACATGGGGTATTGTGATAGACTCGATACTGCAGGCAGATAGGTTATACCCTGGCAATGGCCTTGTTGAGGAGTGTTGGTAGTCCCACAATGCATTGTGATTTTGGAGACATGGGGTATTGTGATAGACTCGATACTGCAGGCAGATAGATAATACCCTGGCAATTGCCTTGTTGAGGAGTGCTGGTAGTCCCACAATGCATTGTGATATTGTAGACATGGGGTATTGTGATAGACTAGATACTGCAGGCAGATAGGTTATACCCTGGCAATGGCCTTGTTGAGGAGTGTTGGTAGTCCCACAATGCATTGTGATATTGTAGACATGGGGTATTGTGATAGACTAGATACTGCAGGCAGATAGGTTATACCCTGGTAATGGCCTTGTTGAGGAGTGCTGGTAGTCCCACAATGCATTGTGATTTTGTAGACATGGGGTATTGTGATAGACTAGATACTGCAGGCAGATAGGTTATACCCTGGTAATGGCCTTGTTGAGGAGTGCTGGTAGTCCCACAATGCATTGTGATTTTGTAGACATGGGGTATTGTGATAGACTAGATACTGCAGGCAGATAGATTATACCCTGGCAATTGCCTTGTTGAGGAGTGCTGGTAGTCCCACAATGCATTGTGATATTGTAGACATGGGGTATTGTGATAGACTAGATACTGCAGGCAGATAGGTTATACCCTGGCAATTGCCTTGTTGAGGAGTGCTGGTAGTCCCACAATGCATTGTGATTTTGTAGACATGGGGTATTGTGATAGACTCGATACTGCAGGCAGATAGGTTATACCCTGGTAATGGCCTTGTTGAGGAGTGCTGGTAGTCCCACAATGCATTGTGATTTTGGAGACATGGGGTATTGTGATAGACTAGATACTGCAGGCAGATAGGTTATACCCTGGCAATGGCCTTGTTGAGGAGTGCTGGTAGTCCCACAATGCATTGTGATTTTGTAGACATGGGGTATTGTGATAGACTCGATACTGCAGGCAGATAGGTTATACCCTGGTAATGGCCTTGTTGAGGAGTGCTGGTAGTCCCACAATGCATTGTGATTTTGGAGACATGGGGTATTGTGATAGACTAGATACTGCAGGCAGATAGGTTATACCCTGGCAATGGCCTTGTTGAGGAGTGCTGGTAGTCCCACAATGCATTGTGATTTTGGAGACATGGGTTATTGTGATAGACTAGATACTGCAGGCAGATAGGTTATACCCTGGTAATGGCCTTGTTGAGGAGTGCTGGTAGTCCCACAATGCATTGTGATTTTGGAGACATGGGGTATTGTGATAGACTAGATACTGCAGGCAGATAGGTTTTACCCTGGCAATTGCCTTGTTGAGGAGTGCTGGTAGTCCCACAATGCATTGTGATTTTGGAGACATGGGGTATTGTGATAGACTAGATACTGCAGGCAGATAGGTTATACCCTGGCAATGGCCTTGTTGAGGAGTGCTGGTAGTCCCACAATGCATTGTGATTTTGGAGACATGGGTTATTGTGATAGACTAGATACTGCAGGCAGATAGGTTATACCCTGGTAATGGCCTTGTTGAGGAGTGCTGGTAGTCCCACAATGCATTGTGATTTTGGAGACATGGGGTATTGTGATAGACTCGATACTGCAGGCAGATAGATTATACCCTGGCAATTGCCTTGTTGAGGAGTGTTGGTAGTCCCACAATGCATTGTGATATTGTAGACATGGGGTATTGTGATAGACTAGATACTGCAGGCAGATAGGTTATACCCTGGCAATGGCCTTGTTGAGGAGTGCTGGTAATCCCACAATGCATTGTGATTTTGGAGACATGGGGTATTGTGATAGACTAGATACTGCAGGCAGATAGGTTATACCCTGGTAATGGCCTTGTTGAGGAGTGCTGGTAGTCCCACAATGCATTGTGATTTTGGAGACATGGGGTATTGCGATAGACTAGATACTGCAGGCAGATAGGTTATACCCTGGCAATGGCCTTGTTGAGGAGTGCTGGTAATCCCACAATGCATTGTGATTTTGGAGACATGGGGTATTGCGATAGACTGGATACTGCAGGCAGATAGATTATACCCTGGCAATTGCCTTGTTGAGGAGTGCTGGTAGTCCCACAATGCATTATGATTTTGGAGACATGGGGTATTGTGATAGACTCGATACTGCAGGCAGATAGGTTATACCCTGGCAATGGCCTTGTTGAGGAGTGTTGGTAGTCCCACAATGCATTGTGATTTTGGAGACATGGGGTATTGTGATAGACTAGATACTGCAGGCAGATAGGTTATACCCTGGCAATTGCCTTGTTGAGGAGTGCTGGTAGTCCCACAATGCATTGTGATTTTGGAGACATGGGGTATTGTGATAGACAAGATACTGCAGGCAGATAGGTTATACCCTGGCAATTGCCTTGTTGAGGAGTGCTGGTAGTCCCACAATGCATTATGATTTTGGAGACATGGGGTATTGTGATAGACTAGATACTGCAGGCAGATAGGTTATACCCTGGCAATGGCCTTGTTGAGGAGTGCTGGTAGTCCCACAATGCATTATGATTTTGGAGACATGGGGTATTGTGATAGACTCGATACTGCAGGCAGATAGGTTATACCCTGGCAATTGCCTTGTTGAGGAGTGCTGGTAGTCCCACAATGCATTATGATTTTGGAGACATGGGGTATTGTGATAGACTCGATACTGCAGGCAGATAGGTTATACCCTGGCAATGGCCTTGTTGAGGAGTGCTGGTAGTCCCACAATGCATTGTGATTTTGGAGACATGGGGTATTGTGATAGACTGGATACTGCAGGCAGATAGGTTATACCCTGGCAATGGCCTTGTTGAGGAGTGCTGGTAGTCCCACAATGCATTGTGATTTTGGAGACATGGGGTATTGTGATAGACTGGATACTGCAGGCAGATAGGTTATACCCTGGCAATTGCCTTGTTGAGGAGTGCTGGTAGTCCCACAATGCATTGTGATTTTGGAGACATGGGGTATTGCGATAGACTAGATACTGCAGGCAGATAGGTTATACCCTGGCAATGGCCTTGTTGAGGAGTGCTGGTAGTCCCACAATGCATTGTGATTTTGGAGACATGGGGTATTGTGATAGACTAGATACTACAGGCAGATAGGTTATACCCTGGCAATGGCCTTGTTGAGGAGTGTTGGTAGTCCCACAATGCATTGTGATTTTGTAGACATGGGGTATTGTGATAGACTCGATACTGCAGGCAGATAGGTTATACCCTGGTAATGGCCTTGTTGAGGAGTGCTGGTAGTCCCACAATGCATTGTGATTTTGGAGACATGGGGTATTGTGATAGACAAGATACTGCAGGCAGATAGGTTATACCCTGGCAATGGCCTTGTTGAGGAGTGTTGGTAGTCCCACAATGCATTGTGATTTTGGAGACATGGGGTATTGTGATAGACTAGATACTGCAGGCAGATAGGTTATACCCTGGTAATGGCCTTGTTGAGGAGTGCTGGTAGTCCCACAATGCATTGTGATTTTGGAGACATGGGGTATTGTGATAGACTAGATACTGCAGGCAGATAGGTTATACCCTGGCAATGGCCTTGTTGAGGAGTGCTGGTAGTCCCACAATGCATTGTGATTTTGGAGACATGGGGTATTGTGATAGACTTGATACTGCAGGCAGATAGGTTATACCCTGGCAATGGCCTTGTTGAGGAGTGCTGGTAGTCCCACAATGCATTATGATTTTGGAGACATGGGGTATTGTGATAGACTAGATACTGCAGGCAGATAGGTTATACCCTGGCAATGGCCTTGTTGAGGAGTGCTGGTAGTCCCACAATGCATTGTGATTTTGGAGACATGGGGTATTGTGATAGACTAGATACTGCAGGCAGATAGGTTATACCCTGGCAATGGCCTTGTTGAGGAGTGCTGGTAGTCCCACAATGCATTATGATTTTGGAGACATGGGGTATTGTGATAGACTCGATACTGCAGGCAGATAGGTTATACCCTGGCAATGGCCTTGTTGAGGAGTGTTGGTAGTCCCACAATGCATTGTGATTTTGGAGACATGGGGTATTGTGATAGACTAGATACTGCAGGCAGATAGGTTATACCCTGGCAATGGCCTTGTTGAGGAGTGCTGGTAGTCCCACAATGCATTGTGATTTTGGAGACATGGGGTATTGTGATAGACTAGATACTGCAGGCAGATAGGTTATACCCTGGTAATGGCCTTGTTGAGGAGTGCTGGTAGTCCCACAATGCATTATGATTTTGGAGACATGGGGTATTGTGATAGACTCGATACTGCAGGCAGATAGGTTATACCCTGGCAATGGCCTTGTTGAGGAGTGTTGGTAGTCCCACAATGCATTGTGATTTTGGAGACATGGGGTATTGTGATAGACTAGATACTGCAGGCAGATAGGTTATACCCTGGCAATGGCCTTGTTGAGGAGTGCTGGTAGTCCCACAATGCATTATGATTTTGGAGACATGGGGTATTGTGATAGACTCGATACTGCAGGCAGATAGGTTATACCCTGGCAATTGCCTTGTTGAGGAGTGCTGGCAGTCCCACAATGCATTGTGATTTTGGAGACATGGGGTATTGTGATAGACTAGATACTGCAGGCAGATAGGTTATACCCTGGCAATGGCCTTGTTGAGGAGTGTTGGTAGTCCCACAATGCATTGTGATATTGGAGACATGGGGTATTGTGATAGACTAGATACTGCAGGCAGATAGGTTATACCCTGGTAATGGCCTTGTTGAGGAGTGCTGGTAATCCCACAATGCATTGTGATATTGTAGACATGGGGTATTGTGATAGACTAGATACTGCAGGCAGATAGGTTATACCCTGGCAATTGCCTTGTTGAGGAGTGCTGGTAGTCCCACAATGCATTGTAATTTTGGAGACATGGGGTATTGTGATAGACTAGATACTGCAGGCAGATAGGTTATACCCTGGCAATGGCCTTGTTGAGGAGTGCTGGTAATCCCACAATGCATTGTGATATTGTAGACATGGGTTATTGTGATAGACAAGATACTGCAGGCAGATAGGTTATACCCTGGCAATGGCCTTGTTGAGGAGTGCTGGTAGTCCCACAATGCATTGTGATTTTGGAGACATGGGGTATTGTGATAGACTCGATACTGCAGGCAGATAGGTTATACCCTGGCAATGGCCTTGTTGAGGAGTGCTGGTAGTCCAACAATGCATTGTCTTGCACTGGATGGGAGGAGGGCAACCATTTTTATTTATAAGACAATTTCTTTTTCAATTGAACAACTTGCTTGACTGGCTACATCAAGAACATGAAGACAGACTGTGGTAAACAAGATTTTACATCTATTTAAAGAAGTAGTTAAGTTGCCACCTCTCATTTACAGATGGCTAGTGTTCTGGGACATCCCGACGGGTAAGTGTGACCAGAAGCTGAGTAAAAAAAAGAAAGTTGGTATGTTCTACAGGCCTGGCTGGCTGGGCCAAAACTGCAAGGGAACCAGTCTAGCTGTGGAGAAATCTCCAAATGAAGAGTATTTAGCAGTAGGATCAGAGGATGGTTATTTATTTATATATGATACAGAATATGGGCTACCCAGGAACAATGCCATTCCATCAACGAGGCATAACACAGAGGTGAACTTTTTGTGTGTTTTAATGCTAATATATTAATGTGTATTTTGAATTTATATGCAATAGGAGGGACACCCAGCAATGTTGAAAACGTGTTTACTGAATGTTTATGTATTATACATGTACGTGTACTTACCAGCTTTAAAAACGCAAGTATGGGTATTGTATAAAATTTACATAGACAAAACTTTCGTACCATGTGTTTCATTGTAGTCTAACAATTGCATCACTTTAAAACAGTTCAGCATCAAAACATTTACATAAAGTTTGTCTTCTTGTTTTAATCTATCACTTTAAAACACAAATTTAACAAATTTATTATGGTCGACATATTATTAACCCTTTACTTCATATAGATGCCTTTGGACATCTCTAATATAGACGCCTTTGGACACCTAATATAGAAGGCTTTTGAATTATTGGGTGAATTATGTTTATATTAACTGACAGAGTGGAAAACAGTGCAGGAAGCATTCAGATTGCTCTGCAGTCAGAACTCTTCCTGCACTGTTTTCAAAGGCCTTCTGTGATTGGTGCAGGAAAATGCGTATCTTTGGAGTAAAGGGTTAACTTTACATAATTTTAGATAATATCAACCTTGCTCATAATATTATATAAACCGATAAAAACTATAGCAGATCTAGGATACATTTTATATGCAATATTCAAAAACACGCATTTTATAGGCGTCCAGTATGTATACAAAGTGATATTTCCATGGAAATTTTTGTTATCTAAACAATAAAAAAAGTGAAATTTATTGTTATAAATGAGCACAAACATTTGGAGGATCAAGTCGTTCAACAATTTATCAGAGTTATGCCCCTTTTTGACATAGAAACAAATTAAACGTCGACAAACAAACTACGATATTTTTAATTCATTTAAACAGCACTGAGTGAAAATTTATCAAAATGACTGTTTGTATCTTTGATTGAAAGGCTGAGTATGAGGGGCATTCAATAAATTTTGTCACTAAAGGCCTTCTGTAGAAACAATGTTGCACAAAAACATGAAAAACTTGTGCATTTTTTAAGGGATGTTTATTCAATACACCTGCAAATTCTCAATTTAATCTGATTATAATTGATCAAGATTAAAATTGTTGAATTTTACATACTCATGTACAGTGGCTTTATTTCAATGTCTTAATGAAACCTGAAGAAAAATTAGAAATAAGTCTTACATTAAAGCCCAAGTTTCTTTGCAGTTATCGCCAAAAGAAATTTATTCTGAATTGTGTCGTAAACATGATAGTTTTACCATAACATTAAGAACAGTTTTTCATTGGGTTAAGAAATTTAAGGGAGTGGGTGGGGAGTGGGGGGGGGGGGGGGGGGGGGGGGAGCATAGCCTGCAAGAAGATAACCGCCCAGGTAGGCCTGTTGTTGCAGCAATAAAAGAAATCATTGGTTCTGGATGGTATACTGTTTCCCAGATAGCTTATTGTCTACGCATTTCAGAAGATCATAATATTCTGACTAACTGTTTGAAATTAAAGAAGCTTTGTGCTAGATGACACCTGACAAAAGGTTACACCTGACCAAAAGGCCAAGCATTAAGATTGTGGTAAAAAACTTTTGATAAAAAAGAAATTGTAATCCTAGGAAAATTTCTGACTTGGTCACCGGGGATGAATCTTAGATTTATTATTTTGAGCCCCAATGGCACATCAATAACAAACAATGGCTTGGTAAAAATCAGACTAGGCCGGTCATAGCAAAAAGGACAAGAAGTGCCAAGAAAGTTTTATATGCCATTTTCATCAATTCTAGTGATCCTGTTGTACAAATTCCTTGCAAGGAAAGTGGAACAATTACAGGCAAGTTTTACAAAGATAAAGTACTTAAATGTCAAAATTTGTTATCAAAATAAACGCCCAAGTTAAGATTTGGAAGGCATACAGCATATTCATGACAATGCTTCTGCCCACAAAAGTAAGAGTGTACAATTTTCTTAGTTATTCAGGTTGAACACCCCCCTTGTTCCCCTGACTTAAGCCCCTTTTTCCTATTTCCCATGTTAAAAAAAATGCTTACACTATGCTACTAGAAGTGCCCTTGGGTCTACAATTTTTCAGTGTCTGAACAGTATACCAAGGGGAGACTACTTTGCGGCATTTAGGTCGTGGACAGCAAGACTTCAAAAGTGTGTATCTGTGCTGGGGGAACACTTTGAAAGGTTGACCTGAAAAAATTCCCGTTCCTGTGAAAATCTTAAATATCTCAAGACCCATGATAGAATATATTTAATGCCACTCATAGATAATCAGCTAACATGTAATGAAATGTCATTTTCATTATATATCTTGTGCAAGTGCCAATGTTGGTCACATTTTACAGGGGTTATAGTCCCTTTTTGATAAAATGTCTGGTAAAGTTTACATACATGGGAAAACGACAAATTACTAGTTTAAATCTTAAATAAGTTTTGAGTGATGTAATTGATTAAATGTATCAGTTACATAATCTTAATTAAATTTTGATTGATGTACCAGTAACATTATCTTAATTAAGATTTGATTGATGTACCAGTTACATAATCATTATTAAGTTTTGATTAATGTACCAGTTACATAATCTTAATCAAATTTTGATTAATGTACCAGTTACATAATCTTAATTAAATTTTGATTGATGTACCAGTTACATAATCTTAATTAAGATTTGATTGATGTACCAGTTACATATTCTTAATTAAATTTTGATTGATGTACCAGTTACATAATCTTAATTAAGATTTGATTGATGTACCAGTTACATAATCATTATTAAGTTTTGATTAATGTACCAGTTACATAATCTTAATCAAATTTTGATTAATGTACCAGTTACATAATCTTAATAAAGATTTGATTGATGTACCAGTTACATAATCTTAATTAAATTTTGATTGATGTACAAGTTATATAATCTTAATTAAGATTTGATTGATGTACCAGTTACATAATCTTGATTAAGTTTTGATTAATGTACCAGTTACATAATCATTATTAAGTTTTGATTGATGTATTACTTACACAATCGTTATTAAGTTTTGATTAATGTACCAGTTACATTATCATTATTAAGTTTTGATTGATGTACCAGTTACGTAATCTTAAATAAGTTTTGATTGATGTACCAGTTACATAATCATTATTAAGTTTTGATTGATGTACCAGTTACGTAATCTTAAATAAGTTTTGATTGATGTACCAGTTACATAATCATTATTAAGTTTTGATTGATGTTTTACTTACACAATCATTATTAAGTTTTGAATGATGTATTACTTACAAAATCATTATTAAGTTTTGATTAATGTACCAGTTACATAATCATTATTAAGTTTTGATTGACGTATTACTTACACAATCATTATTAAGTTTTGAATGATGTATTACTTACAAAATCATTATTAAGTTTTGATTAATGTACCAGTTACATAATCATTATTAAGTTTTGATTGATGTACCAGTTACACAATCTTTGCATACAAAGGAACCACTTGTTAAGTCAATGCTTGACAAAATATATTGTGGTTTCAATCTTTCCATACTGATTCCTTTAAAAGTGATTGTACGTCAATGGACAATATGGTCTGGTCCATATTTAAATGAATTGTGAGACCAACAATTCAGATAATCAAAACTGTAAATATTCTCTCCATATTTTTTAAAAGATATATTATATACCTACAGGTATTTAATAAGTATAGATATTTACAAAAAGATAACTTCAAGTACAGTACTTGTAAAAAAAATTATGAAATGTAGTAGTCTATATATTAACTAAGACTTTGTCATTTTCCTACATGTTCTATTTAATTAAGACTTTATCATTTTGCTACCTTTTTTTAATTAAGACTTTGTCATTTTGCTATTTGTTCTTTTTAACTAAGACTTTGTCATTTTGTTCTAGGTTCAAAAAGTGGCCATATCCCCAGATAGTAAGTGGGTGGTGTCCTCTTGTCTCAGTAGTATCCTGAAGTTGTGGGAGGCAAGAACAGGCAAGGAACAGTTCTCGATTCGCGTCGATGCGGAGGTACAGTCCATCATGTTTACGCCAGACTCTCAACACTTGGTTTTGTACACAGGTATACAGACTACCAGGGTGATCATGTTTTCTGTTCACGATGGCCAGCAGTCAGATAGCCCAGACTGAAATAATAAATGAAGTGATACAAATGATAGATATACTGCTACCAAATGAGATGTAATAGTGTTTGTATTGGCTTGGTCAACTGTAGTCTGAGCCTCTTCTCACATTTAAAGAGAGTAGATCAGAAAAAAGAGGTTCACTTGTCTTGAAAAATTGAATTGTTTTTAAAATTGATTATAAGAATCCATCATGAGTATCCATGTGGGATAGAAAAATCTCACTTGAGGGGTTGAAATTACATGCAGGGACTAGACTCTGGTGAGATTTTTCTATCCAACATGGCTACTCATGATTTATTCTTATAATCTCATTATTATTAATGAATAAATATGAATGGTTTAGTATGTAAAATCCACCAAAACTTGACAAAATAAATAATTAAATGGAGTGGTAAACTTGAAACGAAATCCTCATTCTAAAAATAGACAGCATTTAAATACTAATTGATAACCTTCACATTATCATACAGACTCGTTCTAAGATTAAACTATTTTTACCATGTATAACGGATCAAATTTTAATTAAAAGGAACCACGTGACTCATTAAATACATCATAAAATATGTTGTAATTTTAAGAAGGAAATCTATTTAAGTCTAACCCATTCACGTTGCCTAAGTTATTTTTTTTTTGTTCAGAAACATGTGTTCTTTTCTGCTTCTGTAATGCTTGTTTTACAGTCAGACTGTGCAGTGTTGTTGTTGTCGATTAAATCGCATCCGACAACAACTATCCTAAATCTGATCATTCCCGGTCGACAATAGCAAATCTTCGAATTTCCGGTAATCAGTAAAGTGCATTCCAAAACTATTCAGAACGAATTTCACTAAAATCAATCACGAATGCAATTATTCATAGATGACTTTTTTAAACACTTAATTCTAGACATATGTTGAAGTAAATCGCACTGATTTCTTCAAAGTTACATGGGTTTCTTTCAGACTATGTACAGATGGATCATTTCCTGGACATAAGCTGTATAGGTGTGGTCTCTTTAAGCAAGGTGCTTTTGATAAGGTTTTTGTTTTTTGTTATTTTAATTTAATTCCTCATTACATTTTTTACCAAAATCATTTCTAAGACTTTATATTATATAATTTACATTGTGTATTTTTATACATCATGTAGATGGTTCCAATCACACAGCATGAGAGTTTAATCTCGGCCCCAGGGTGGGATAGAAATATCTAACCCCAGTATTGGCAGGTGTCCTTGTCCGATATGCAAGAAAAAAAATTGTAAATTAAATAAGTCTATTTGTTTTATAAAATTTGTTGTTTTTTTGTATTAAAAACCAAAGAAACATAATTCTATATAAAATATATTTTGTATATCTAGATAATATATTATGCTCTGCCAAAGGGGGGAAGCATATAGTCGCCGTTTCGTCTGTGTATGTGTGCGTCTGTCCGTCCATCCCCAGTTATTGTCTGGGCTATTTCTCAACAACCTTTGTTACGAATTTTATGAAACTTACTAGAATGCATCATTACCAGTGCAGATGCGCATATTGTCTTTGTGTTCCTGTTCGATGATTTTTCACGGAGTTATGGCCCTTTGATTCTGTCTTTGACCAAATTCTTGTCCACGTTGGAATTTTATGAAACTTGCTAGGATGCATCACTACCAAGTAAAGATGTGCATATTGTCTTTGTATTCTGGTTCAATGATTTCATAGAGTTATGTCCCTTTAATTGAGTCTGTTACCAAACTCTTGTCCATGCTATTTCTCTACAACCTCAGGTTGGAATTTTATGAAACTTGCTAGGATGTATCATTACCAAGTGCAGATATGCATATTGTCTTTGTGTTCCAGTTGGATGATTGTTCACGGAGTTATGGCCCTTTGATTCTGTCTGTTACCAAATTCTTGTCCGTGCTTTTTCTCTACAATGTCTGGTTGGAATTTTATGAAACTTGCTAGGATGCATCATTACCATGATTGTGGAGATGTGCATATTGTCTTCATGACACTATTTTGCTACAACTTGTAAAACTAGCTAGGATATGTGCATATTGTCATTTTGTTCTGGTTCAGTTATTTACGAATGGGTTCTGTCAAGTGCAGAGCCTCATATTGTTCCTGCTAGGCAGTTTGGTATTGACTTCTCTTTAGAACTCGCACAGTTACTTCCACCGTTCAATATCATTACCATATGGTACAGTGTCAAACACTCACTTGGGGGAGCATCCATTGGTTCCACTCAAATTTTCTTATTTCTGATGTTTACATTTATTTGTTAAGAATGAAGAAATATAATTGATAACAAATCCATGGTATGAGAGTGTAATTTGTATATTAATTATTTATATTATTTTTATTGCATATGGTCTAGTGGTAGAGCACCGAACCCATGATCGGAGGGTTGTGGTTTCGATCCTCTGCCACGGCTGTTTGGTGTACTGGTTCTACCTAGGAAGACTTTGAGCGTGATTAGTCTATGTTGTAAGAATTTGTTTCACAGTCGAAATAGAATAAATAAGTTTAAACTGTTGTACCAATTTACAAAATGTACGTCACGCTGGAGCCCCAAGTTATACGGAAAATAGCAAATGATAAATCAGTAGTGATATTACTGTAGGTTAATATAAAAAATATGCCATCCATTTATTTTACTCATGATCCATAAAATATGTGATAAAATGTTTTGCTATATAATTTTTGTATTAGCACATACTTTGTATAGAATCGTACATGTTTGTATGTAATTGCATTTCATCCATTTTATAGCTGTGCTATGTGATATTTGCTATCTGTGCTGTTAAATATTTATCTTTTTTCTTTGGAATCATGATAAAATTGTATTAAAGTGGTGTTTTTTGTTGAATAAATAGCATCATTTTATTCCATCAGGGCTAAGATGGCTTATAGAAAATCAATTAACCTATTTACTCTTTCCTTGGACCCTGGAAAGTTTAACCAGCACTTGATCACACCTTTGCAAGTAACTGATAACTTTCCCACATGAATCAGTGGTGAGAGACCAATGACAGTGAGTCTCAATGTCATATTCCAATCATCGCAGAGACTGAAGAATGACCTGTATTAAAGGGACATGGCAATGTTAAAGACTGAACTGTATTAAAGGGTCACATCAATGTTGAAGTCTGAACTGTATTAAAGGGACATGGCAATGTTGAAGAATAAACTGTATTAAAGGGACATGGCAATGTTGAAGACTTAACTGTATTAAAAGGACACAGCAATGTTGAAGACTGAACTGTATTAGAGGGACACAGCAATGTTGAAGACTGAACTGTATTAAAGGTCACAGCAATGTTGAAGACATTATTAAAAAATGGAAATTTATTGGGAATTTGATCTAACATACGGGTAACATACGTTACGAGCAATCTGAACTCTTCCTGAACTGTTTTCAAAGGCCTTCTGTGATTGGTGTGGGAAAACGCTTATCTATGGAGTAAAGGGTTAAGAGGTAGATATTCTGTTAAAAATTATTTTTCTGTGCCCATGTTGAACTTTAGAAATGTAAAATTATTTTACCCAAAGAAATAACCCACTATTGGTTCTACTACAAAAATTGGCAATTTGATTATCTTGATACAATATAATTATGTTCTATGGTAAATACATGCCAGTAGCCATTAATTTATTGTAAGTTTTGTTGATAAAATCAATTATAAAGATGGTTGTAATTGTTAATTGTATTATGAATGAATTTTTATAAATAGGGTGAGCGAATTAAATCAGATCATCTGGTTCACTTCTGCACCCCCATCAAACCCCCATGTTTATTCAACAAATGTGCACCTACCCGGGGGGAATTCAGTCATGTATTTAAAAACACATGTCACACAGTTTGAACGTCTGTTGAATATAATTTATACACTTTTTTTACATTGTTGTCTGTATGTTTATCAAAATAAAGAAACTCACTACAAACAAAATGTTGTGGTTTCCCAACTACCATCTTGAAATGTCTGTAATCAATTATCCACTTATAAAAAATGATCTGTTTTCTGTAATTAACAGCTTGCTGCAACTTCATTTCAGTTAGATACAAACAGATGCAATGTGATATATATGTCTTAAACTGTCTACCACATTATTCATACTTACGATCAAGATCACCCAGACAGCTGCCTCACAGTTCATTGTAGTTTAAACCTATTTATTATAAAACCGCCATGGCAACCTTGTAAACAGTTCTCCTAGCCTGCAGAAGGTTTTGGGTTCGAATCACTGTTATACCAAAGACTTAAATAATAAAACCAGAAGCTTTCTTGCTTGGTGCTAATTATTTAGAGGATAGTTTTAGGTTTGGTTGACCCTTGTGTCGGTATATTGTGGCTTGGTGTGGTATTATACCATGTGGCAATGCTTAGAATACTGTTTTAAGTAGATACTGTTGCGATATAGCTGAAAAATTATTGAAAACGATACTGATAACCATACAAACAATTTTATTTATTTTATGTTCATTATGAAACAAGTTCTAACACACTTGAAATGATTCTGGATACAACCAGTACTAAGCATATGTGGATAAAGTGTAGTATTCAAGGACACCACACATACCCATCATGGGGATTTGAACCCTCAACCCTTCAAACCTGGGTCTGATGCTCTACACCTAAACCATGCCCTCAACTAAGTATGCATATTAGCAAGAGTAAAATGTGTTTGATATTTTTTAACTTTAGTGACCCTGGATTCTTTTTGAAATCTTTAAGCAGAACTGTGGATTTGATTTTATTTTGTTCACTAAATGCAAAACTCTATTAACAGGAAAGCATATAGGAAAATAGGACACAGCTTTTCTACATAGAATCTGAAAAAATTACAAAGCAGAAATAACCTACTTAAAAAGATACAAAGCAGAAATATATTAATAAAAAAAAAATCACAAAGCAGAAATAACATTGACAAAAATTACACAGTAGAATAACTTCTACAAAAAAATACAAAGTAGAATAACATGTACAACAGTTACAAAGCAGAAATAACATCTACAAAAATTACACAGTAGAGTAACTTCTACCAAAATTACAAAGCAGAAATAACATGCTCAAAAATTACAAAGCAGAAATAACTATACAAAAAATACAAAGCAGAAATAATATCAACAAAAAATACAAAGCAGAAATAATATCAACAAAAATTACAAAGCAGAAATAACATGTACAAAAATTACACAGCAAAAATAACTTATACACAAATTACAAAGCAAAAATAACATATACAAAAAAAACAAAGCAGAAATAACTTACATAAAAATGACAAAGCAGAAATATCATCTACAAAAAAATACAAAGCTGAAATAACATTTACAAAAATTACCAAGCAGAAAAACATCTATAGAAATTACAAAGCAGAAATAGCTTCTACCAAAATTACAAGGCAGAAATAATGTTTACCAAAAATTACAAAGCAGAAATAACATATACAAAAATTACAAAGTAGAAAAAAACCTTTTACAAAATTTACAAATGAAATAATGTTTTCAAAAATTACAAAGCAGAAATAACATCTACAAAAATTACAAAACAGAAATAACATATGCAAAAATTACACAGCAGAAATAACATACAAAAATTACAAAGCAGAAATAAAATCTACAAAAATTACAAAGCAGAAACAGCTTCTACAAAAAATACAAAGCAGAAATAACATATACAAAAATTACAAAGCAGAAATAGCTTCTACAAAAAATTAATATACAAAACAGAAATGATTTCTACAAAAATTACAAAGTAGAAATAATTTTTACAATCAGCTTCTGAGACTGTTTTTCCAGTCCTGCATTTGATCTAGATTCTGATCTGCCAACTTTCGCTTTATATGATAAGCTCGATATGTGGTCTAGACATAATGGGACATTTATTAAAATGTGAAATTAAAAGTGTACTAGGCCCTTCTATCAAAGGATTATCCTTATAATTCAATTTTACGGGATCCTCCAGCCAAGTGGTCTAAAAACACTGTTGTCTTGAGTCACTCCCATCACACTGCTGAGGTCAGGGATTTGAGTCTAGCTTGATTAGAAAGCTCTATGTGAGATAATTTACCACTTACTTGTTTAACAACAGTGGTTCTATTTGGATTCATCCATAAATAAACCTTGAGACCTTAACAAATGATAATCTGTTGAAAATGACATTAACCTCTATTTTAAAATCCATTCATGTTACATCTATGGCCCAGTGGTACAGGTCTTGAATTGCATGCAAGAGGTTATAGATTTGAACACTAAAACATTTGACTAGGACTGCTAAGCCCAGTATCAAAGAATGTAACCATGGTATCATGTAATGCATTAATGGCATGATACTTCATGAACTGAACAGGGAACATGATACTTCAGCAAGACAATCTATATAGACACCATTGTAGTAAGGCCAAAGAACTGAACAGGGAAGGTGATACTCCATATAGACACCATTGTAGTAAGGCTGAAGAACTGAACAGGAAAGGTGATACTCCACTAAAGCAATCTATATAGACACCATTGTAGTAAGGCTGAAGAATAGAACAGGAAAGGTGATACTCCACCAAAGCAATCTATATAGACACCATTGTAGTAAGGCTGAAAAATAGAACAGGGAATGTGATACTCCAGCAAGGCAAACTATATAGACACCATTGTAGTAAGGCTGAAGAACAGAACAGGGAATGTGATAGTCAAGCAAGGCAATCTATATAGACACCATTGTAGTAAGGCTCAAGAACTGAACAGGGAATGTGATACTCCAGCAAGGCAATCTATATACACCATTGTGGTAAGGATGAAGAACTGAACAGGGAATATGATACTCCAGCAAGGTAATCTATCTAGACACCATTGTAGTAAGGCTGAAGAACTGAACAGGGAAGGTGATACTCCAGCAAAGCAATCTATATAGACACCATTGTAGTAAGTATGAAGAACTGAACAGGGTATATGATACTCTAGCAAGATTTCTATTAAATGAATGAATTTGTGTTATTTATGTAAATTATTGAGTAAAATTACATGAGTGCGATATGATAAAAAAATAGATGGAAATTTATTAAAGCAATGGGAGTTAACATTTTTATAAAAAATTGCATTATTTGTACTGGTTACTTCCCTTCAATTGTTGCGGGCTAAACAGGACTGGTAACAGTGAGGGAGAATTAGTGGGATTGCGGCATAACTGAAAATAACATTACAGGCCCAATTTTCACGTACAAATACAAATAAACATTACAGGCCCGATCTTCATGTACAAATACAAATTAACATTACAGGCCCAATCTTCATGTACAAATATTAATTTACATCAAAGGCCCATTATTCATGTACAAATACAAATAAACATTACAGGCCTGGGCCCAATCTTCATATACAAATACAAATTAACATTACAGGCCCAATCTTTATGTTCAAATACTAATTAACATTACAGGCCCACATCCAATATCCATGTACAAATACAAATTAACATTACAGGCCCAATCTTCTTGTACAAATATTTATTAACATTACAGGCCCAATTTTCATGTACAAATACTTATTAACATTACAGGCCCAATCTTCTTGTACAAATACTTATTAACATTACAGGCCCAATTTTCATGTACAAATACTTATTAACATTACAGGCCCTATCTTTATGTACAAATACAAATTAACTTTACAGGCCCAATCTTCATGTACAAATACTAATTTACATTAAAGGCTGAATATTCATGTACAAATACAAATAAACATTACAGGCCTAGACCCAATCTTCATGTACAAATACTAATTAACATTACAGGTCAAATCTTCATGTATAAATACTAATTTACATTACAGGCCCAATCTTCATGTAGAAAAACAAATTAACATTACAGGTCCACGTACAATCTTCATGTAGAAATACTAATTAACATTACAGGCCCAATATTCATGTATAAATACAAATTAACTTTACAACCCCACTTCAAATATCCATGTACAAATAAAAACTAACATTACAGGCCCAGTCTTCAAGTACAAATACTAATGAACATAACAGGCCCAGTCTTCATGTACAAATACTGATTAACATTACAGGCCCAATATCCATGTAAAATACAAATTAACATTACAGGCCCACGTCCAATATCCATGTACTAATACTAATTAACATTACAGGCCCAATCTTCGTGTACAAATACAAATTAACATTACGGACCCAATCTTCATATACAAATACAAATTAACATTACAGGTCAAATCTTTATGTACAAATACAAATTAATATAACAGGCCCAAGATTTGTGTTTAAATACGAATTAACATTCATATTTTTTATGTAGGGTGGGGTGCAGATTGATAGTAGATGTTGATACCTGCAGAACTAAAGTTTCCATATATTCTAACCATTACCCAAATTGTCATCTCTGGTGACATAATCTGCAGTGGTCTGACCATAATTCATATAGCACCCTGGACCAAACGTGTATTGATAATTCAACAACAAAAAATAAAGAAGGCAAGACCGTGACCCATTTTTTCTGGATTCCTACCGGTCTTCAGCGATGAACACAGACATAGATAGACATATTTTACTGACTTTAGGCCAAATTTAAAAAAAAAAAGATATAAACCTCCCTTCCCGGTTTTTAAGAAAAAATTGGAAGATAATCAAGCATTTGATTTATAATTGCCTAAACCTTTTCTCATCATTAGGCGAATACCTTTATTATAAATTTGTATATTTGACAATAATTGTGTACATAACATATACAAGTACCAGGAACACTTGTTAGTATATACCTGTCTCTCTTTAGCATGGTATAGCAGTTTCATATTAAACAACAAATAACAGATGGTAAACCCATATACGCCGAGTATTTTAACCAATCATTACATATTAATTATTTATCAACACATTTACAATATATTGTGACATATCTTCAGTGAGAATGTACTATTAATTAATTAATTAAAATAAAGTTCGGAATAGACTCTCTTATTTCTAAATCTTTTGATATAGACTAATGTATATTTGCAAGTTCAATTTTGTTCGAAGATTATAATAATGATAAAAAATTGACTTTATTTGACCTTCTAGTATTTTTTTATAAAATTTATTTCTAACATCACTTTACCTATAAATAAAATTTCTAACATCACTTTACCTATACATAAACTAAAACAAAATGAAATTCATCTTCAGTATCGTTACTTTGGCAAATTTCGACATATTCGCTCGTTTTTTTTTCTAATCGGTCCCTGGAATATCTACCAGTTCCGTTTCTAATTGAATGAGAAGACAGCCGTGACTTAGTTAACGTGCTGTGTAAGGTTTTAGTACACAACAAATCAAGATAATTTTCATAACTAAAAGATAATTATTCATTTCCAAAGAAAACATTGAGAACTCTATTTGAAATAAGATCTGCATTCCAGTTTTGAATAAAACAATCTACTACAAATCGTCGGAAAAGTAATATGATTATTCATCAATACCATTTCTTTGATCATCCCAAACACACGTACTAGTATATAAAGTAATTTCCACATTTTCGCAATCTTCAGATATATGTACTATAACATACACAATTTAGAAAGAATGATTATCCGACGTCAGTATTTTATTAGCCTGATATATCTTGATGGCGGCCTACTTTTCCATATATACATACATAGTTCGTTTTTATCTTAACCGCTAAAATAATCTGAAAAAAAACTTTAATTGTATTCTTTCAATATCCTTAGACTTGGTGAATCCCCATACTTCACTCCCATAACTTAGAATAGATAGAACAGAGACATCAAATAATTGCAAATATGTTTTGGGACCAATTCCTATTTTTTTATCTTTGAAGTTAACTTTTCCACGCATATATTGTTGATTCAATGTAAAAGTACCCGTTGAATTAATCACCATGCCTAGATAAGTTAAACCATCAACTATATCCAATAATTGTGTATTATAAAAGAAACATTCGGATTCTTTTATTCTACCTCTTTTACGAAAATCAACAACTTTTGTCTTTTCTGTATTTAGTTGAAGACCACATGTATCGCAATAATCATGTAAAATATCAAAACGTGATATTTAAAAAAAATGGTTTATGTGAAAATTCGTTTTAGCTACACAACATAAGAATGTCAATGATCCCTTGTAAACCTAATTCCGCGATATACCTATTACCGCAAATGCCCGTATAATAACAATATCCAAGACATGCGCAAAGCTACAACTTCTGTTAGCGTCGGCATTTGTTTACATTTCGTACCGGCAACTGTCTATTACTCAGCACACTTAAGTAACTTTATTACTGTTTATTATTATTGAAGCCATATTTACATGGTTGAAAAAGTGTTAGACTCGCAGTAATAGGTATGACAAGTATATACGTCAAACGATCAAATCATTTTTTTTTCTTTATTGATTTAAAAAAGGGCGTATAATTAGACTACAACATAAAAATAAATGTAACCGTTAAATTTAAAAAAAAAATTTCCACCAGAAAAGATGACCGACACCTTTCTGTTGATACCAAAGTCAGGAAAAATGAAATAAAAACGGCGACTTTTCCGAAAACATCGACGTTTTCCTCTCCGACAAGTCGGCTTCCTGTAGGTATACCTATACGAATGTTCTTTGCCTCATGGACGCTACGTGCGTGATGGCAAGAAGAATATTCTGTGGTGCCATGGACGCTACGTGGGTGATGGCAAAAATAATATTCTGTGGTGCCATGGACGCTACGTTGTTGATGACAATAGGAATATTTCTGTGGTGTTATCGACACTACGTGGATGATGGTAAGAAGAAAATCTCTGTGGTGCCATGGACGCTACGTGTGTGATGGCAAGATGAATATCTCTGTGGTACCATGGACGCTACGCGGGTGATTGCAAGAAGAATATTCTGTGGTGCCATGGACGCTACGCGGGTGATGACAAGAAGAAAACTCTGTGGTGCCATGGACGATATGTGGGTGATGGCAAGATGAATATCTCTGTGGTGCCATGGACGCTATGTGGGTGATTGCAAGAAGAATATTCTGTGGTGCCATGGACACTACGTGGGTGATGGCAAGAAGAAAACTCTGTGGTGCCATGGACGATATGTGGGTGATGGCAAGATGAATATCTCTGTGGTGCCATGGACGCTATGTGGGTGATGGCAAGATGAATATCTCTGTGGTGTCATGGACCCTACGTGGGTGATGGCAAGAAGAATATTCTGTGGTGCCATGGACCCTACGTGGGTGATGGCAAGAGGAATATTCTGTGGTGTCATGGACGCTACGTGGGTGATGGCAAGATGAATATCTCTGTGGTGCCATGGACGCAACGTGGGTGATGGCAAGATGAATATCTCTGTGGTGCCATGGACGCTTCGTGGGTGATTGCAAGAAGAATATTATGTGGTGTCATAGACGCTACATGGGTGATGGCAAGAAGAAAATCTCTGTGCTGCCATAGACGCTACGTGGGCTGTGACAAGAGGAATATTTCTGTAGTGTCATGGATGCTACGCGGGTGATGGCAAGAAGAAAATCGCCGTGGTGCCATGGACGCTCCGTGGGGGTGGTAAGAGGAATATATCCATCGTGTCATGGACACTACGTGGGTAATGACAAGACGAAAATCTCTGTGGTGCCATGGACGCTGCGTTGGTGATGGCAAGAAAAAAATCTCTGTTGTTTCATGGAAATTACGTGGGGATGTCAATAAGAAAATCTCTGTTGTTCCATGGAAACTACGTGGGGATGTCAATAAGAAAATCTCTGTTATTCCATGGAAACTACGTGGGGATGTCAATAAGAAAATCTCTGTTGTTTCATGGACATTACGTGGAGATGTCAATAAGAAAATCTCTGTTTTTCCATGGAAACTATGCGGGTGATAGCTATAAGAAAATCTCTGTTGTTTCATGGAAATTACGTGGGGATATCAATAAGAAAATCTCTGATGTTCCATGGAAACTACATGGGTGTTTTATTGAAATTACGTGGAGATGTCAATAAGAAAAACTCTGCTGTTCCATGGAAACTACGCAGGTGATGGCAATAAGAAAATCTCTGTTGTTTCATGGAAATTACATGGGGATGTCAATAAGAAAATCTCTGTTGTTCCATGGACACTACGTTGGAGATGACAAGAGAAATGTTTCTCTGGTGCAATGGACGCTTCGTGGGTGATGGTAAGAAGAAAATCTCTGTGGGGCCATGAACGCTACGTGGTAAGAGGTATATCTCTGTGGTGCCATAAACGCTACGCAGTTGATGGCAAGAAGATCTATGTGGTACCATGGATGCTACGTGTGTGGTGGCAAAAAGAAACTGGCAGTGGTGCCATTGACGCTACCTGGGTGTTGGCAAGAAAAAATCTCTGTTGTTCCATGGACGCTGCGTTGGTGATGGTAAGAAAAAAATCTCTGTTGTTTCATGGAAACTACGTGGGGACGTCAATAAGAAAATCTCTGTTGTTTCATGGAAATTACGTGGGGATGTCAATAAGAAAATCTCTGTTGTTTCATGGACATTACGTGGAGATGTCAATAAGAAAATCTCTGTTTTTCCATGGAAACTATGCAGGTGATGGCAATAAGAAAATCTCTGTTGTTTCATGGAAATTACGTGGGGATGTCAATAAGAAAATCTCTGATGTTCCATGGAAACTACGTGGGTGTTTTATTGAAATTACATGGAGATGTCAATAAGAAAATCTCTGCTGTTCCATGGAAACTACGCGGGTGATGGCAATAAGAAAACCTCTGTTGTTTCATGGAAATTACGTGGGGATGTCAATAAGAAAATCTCTGTTGTTCCATGGAAACTACGTGGGTGATGGCAATAAGAAAATCTCTGTGGTGCCATGGACACTGTGTGGGGATGTCAATAAGAAAATGTCTGTTGTTCAATGGAAACTACGTGGCAATAAGAAAATCTCTGTGTTGCCATGGACACTGTGTGGGGATATCAATAAGAAAATGTCTGTTGTTCAATGGTAACTACGCGGCAATAAGAAAATATCTGTGGTGCCATGGGCACTACTTTGGTGAAGGCAAAAATAATATTTCTGTGATGCCATGGACGCTATATGGGTAATGACAAAAGGAAAATCTATGTGTTGCCATTAACGCTAGGTGGGTGATGGCAAGAGAAATATTTCTGTTTTGTCATGGACACTATGTGAGTTCTGATAAAAAGAAAATCGCTGTGGTACCATGGACGCTACGTGGGTGATTCTAAGAGGAATATCTCTGCGGTGCCATGGAAACTACGTGTGTGATGGCAAGATGAATATCTCTGTGGTGCCATGGACGCTACGTTGGTGATTACAAGAATAGTATTACTGTTGTGCCATGGACGCTATGTGGGTGATGGCAAGACGAATACATCTGTGGTGCCATGGACGCTACGTAGGTGATGACAAGAGGAATGTTTCTGTGGTGCCATGGACGCTACGTGGGTGATGACAAGAGGAATATCTCTGATCTCTGTGGTGTCATGGACGCTACGTGGGTGATGACAAGAGGAATATCTCTGTGGTGCCATGGGCGCTACGTGGGTGATGGCAAGAGGAATATCTCTGTGACGCCATGTACGCTACGTGGGTGATGGCAAGCAGAATGTTCTGTGGTGCCATGGACGCTATGTGGGTGATGGCAAGAAGAATATCTCTGTGGTGCCACGGACGTTATGTGGATGATTGCAAGAAGAATGTTCTGTGGTGCCATGGACGCTATGTAGGTGATGGCAAGATGAATATCTCTGTGTTGCCATGGACGCTATGTGGGTGATTGCAAGAAGAATATATCTGTGTTGCCATGGACGCTATGTGGGTGATTGCAAGAAGAATATTCTGTGGTGCCATGGACGCTACGTGGGTGATGGCAAGAGGAATAGTTCTGTGACGCCATGGACGCTACGTGGGTGATTGCAAGAAGAATATTCTGTGGTGCCATGGACGCTACTTTGATGATGACAAGAGGAATATCTCTGTGGTACCACGGACACTACGTGGGTGATGACAAGAGGAATATCTGTGGTGCCATGGGCGTTACGTGGGTGATGACAAGAGGAATATCTCTGTGGTACCACGGACACTACGTGGGTGATGACAAGAGGAATATCTCTGTGGTACCACGGACACTACGTGGGTGATGACAAGAGGAATATCTGTGGTGCCATGGGCGTTACGTGAGTGATGACAAGAGGAATATCTCTGTGGTACCACGGACACTACGTTGGCGATGACAAGAGGAATATCTGTGGTGCAATGGGTGTTACGTGGGTGATGACAAGAGGAATATCTATGTAGTGCCATGGGTGCTATGTGGGTGATGGCAAGAAAAATATCTCTGTAGTACCATGGACGCTATTTGGTTGATGGCAAGAGGAATACCTCTGTAGTGCCATGGACGCTACGCAGTTGATGGCAAGAAAAGGATAACTGTGGTACCATGGACGCTACCTGGGTGATAACAAGAAAACAATCTATGTTCTTCCATGGAAACTACGTGGGGATGTTAATAAGAAAATCTCTTTAACCATTTACTGTATATTTAAATAAATACTGCCGAGAAACAATATAATACAAATCATGCATTCAAAATCAAATATCCTACATGCACGACGCATATGTATGTAACATGATATATTATATCCCACAACTAATTTACATGTGACGCACAACATATACAAAACCTGAGGAACAGCTGCAATAGATGCTCTCAGTACGGCAACATATTATAACAGATTTTGGTTGTGTTGTTTTGCAATTTATTTCGTGTTGTTTTACAATTGTAGCCGAATATTTTTTGTTTTTGTTTTTTTTTTTTTGTTTTTTTTTTTGTTGTTGTTGTTTTTTGTTGTTGTTACGTGCATGCATGTCTGCTTTGTGTGTGTGTGCGTGTGTGTTTTTATGATAACTTTTATGTCCGTAGGTAATACGTGACCGTGACAATAAACCCTAACTTTACCAAAAACAAATTAACATACAACAATCGTAAATAATTACAGTATATTTAAATTGCATTATATCTCCCCGTCACATGTAAACAATGTACATGTATTCCATTATATCTCCCCGTCACATGTAAATAATGTACATGTATTCCATTATATCTCCCCGTCACATGTAAATAATGTACATGTATTCCATTATATCTCCCCGTCACATGTAAACAATGTTCATGTATTCCATTATATCAAATTCAGGTTATACACATTGTATGTGTTTGTTAAGTCTTGTTAAAGCCTTGATGAAATTGTTTATGCTTTTTATTAACCTCACGTTGTACCATACCCCTTTACTTCATAAATACGCCTTTGGACACCTGTAATATAGAAGGCTTTTGACACCTAATATAGATGGCTTTTGAATTATTGGGTGAATTATGTTTATATTAACTGACAGAGTAGAAAACAATGCATGAAGTGTTCAGATTGCTCGTTACATTTGAATACAGCATTTTGAAACAACTATTTACTGTTTGAGACTGATAAAATATATTAAAACTGAACCAGCAGCGAAACTTTCGTCTTTCCACCGTCGCGTAGGGAAAAAAGACAACAGAGACATCACAGCAGTAGTTTATCTGTTGAATGTAGTTATATCCATTCATCCTTTAAATTTTATTTCTGTCATTTAATTCTCATTTTATCAATTTTAAAAGAATAGAATGATTATTAAAATCATCAGAAACATTTTCATAAAACACATCTAAAGAAAAACGAACATAAAACTAAAATAACGCAGAAAATAAGACGCAAAATAACCGCTAATAATTCTACGGATTAAAGATCAAAACTGCATTCATCGGAAGTAAATTTCAATAAAATTTTGGCAGCAAATTTGACAATCAATTCATCGTTACGAACCAGTGATCACACGATTTGCCGTTTTAACATTTTTTAACTATCACAACCGTGTATTCCTGTAGGAATTCTATCTCTAGACGGAACTTAGTTTAAACATACACCGACCCCATCATCTGCCAGCTAGCTTAACATCGTGTTTTCTATGTTCTTCATATAATTATGTATGTGTTTCTCTCCGTTAAAAGAGGATATAAAGAATATATATATATATATATCTAAATTATCTAAATTATCATTATACAAAAACAAATTCGATGTATAACAGTTTTTTTAAATATCGTGCAGATAAAGTCAGCTTTTCTGTTCGTTTGGCTTCCCTTCAAATATATTTTCTTTAAACTTCAAGTTAAAACAGATATTAAATCGGTCAAAGACCATTAATTTATGAACATTACATAATTTATATACTTTTACTTTTAAATGATATTTTCCTGGAGAAAGCAGATGGCCATTATCATTATCTTTTTTATTGTTGTTTTTTATTGTTTTATTGTTGATTTTTATTATTTTATTTCTTTTAAATACTGTAGCTGACTCATTACATATCACGGATGAAAAAGTCATACCATATTATACGAGTGCGCGTGTGGCCGGGTTGACGCGCACGTGTGTGCATGTTCAGTATACCGTGTTTTATAGATGTACTTTAATACAAATAATAATCGATAGATTTTTTTGTTGTTGAAAAAATGCGGTTCATTTATTTCTTAAAACAAAAATAAAAGAAGAGTCAAATGCAGAAACTTGTCTATTGTTGCAAAATTCTGAATGACAAGTAAATAAAAGTGAGACGAATAATCCATGCGTCTATGAAAGCAGACATGATATGCCGTCGGAATGTTTATCTAAAGACAATAAGGGATTGTCCACGTCGTTTATAGTATTTGTTTTATAAAATGACAAAGAAATGTTCACAGTCTTGTTTCGTTGCGAGTGTTTGTTGATATTACCAGCTTTATTATTTTACTATAGTCCCTAGTTGTTTATATATTTGTTACACATCTTACCGCCATTTTCAAAGAATACTCGCGACCATTATTTAATAATTAATTTTATTTAATAACTCCGTACGTTAAGTCACTTCCTCAAAATTAAATGGTATAATTAAAACTGCTTCACTGAATAATCTCTCAGTATCTTACCATAGTTTTGGATTGATTTAGTTCATTAAGTTCTGACCGTCACAGTTGATCTTTTAAAATAAGTTCAATTTTCAATTGTATTTATTGAATGCTCAGTTTCACAATGCGAAAAGCATAACTACATAAAGTATGAATTACATAGTTAGAATATTAATGGCAATTTATACACAAGCTTACATAGCATTCACAAACATGATAGCATTCTTATACAGGAGAACAACTAGACCTAAAATATATATATTTATATCTATCTTATATAATACATTTTATAAATTATATCGGTTTTTAATGGTATAATATATAAAACTAGATTCAATTTTAAATTAAAAGTTGCATTGTCGTTGTTGCCGTCGCCGTCGACGTCATCACCACGAATCAATATCATCATCGCAATCATCATCATCAGCAGCAGCACGCTTTTTTTATAACTATGTTGTTTTACATTTCTTTTTACAGTGTCGCATAAGTCATATAAAACACGACGGTATTGAAATTATTTTATTTTTAACCGTAAAGATAAATGTATCCTTGAACTTGGGATTACGATTTTTTACTTAACAGAAATACAAAATGTACTTATCTAAACGACATACGGGGAAACAAGATTGATCTTTAAAACAAAAAAAATGTATTTTATTCATGCAATATCTATGCCGCACAAAACAGTTGCTATTTCGAGTATGGAATATACATATAGCCGCTACATACATAACACATCAGCTTAAAACCTGTAGAAAACGCTTAAACTTGCATTTTAAAGATAATTTTGTTTTTACGCCATGAAAACAGTTGACTGAAAAATCGCTGTCACCCGTTGCTTTTGTTTTTCACATTAACATGTTGTTTTTTTTTAGGAAATAACATGGCACCAAACTGTTGTAGCCAAGCAACATTAGCTGCAGATGTTATGTCAGTGATGTCATTTCTGTTGTAAGAAAATAAACTAAACAATAGCATGAAAAATAAACAAATATTAGGAGAAATATAACTTATGGAAAATACGTGTTACAGAAAACACATCTGAATATCACGGTCAATATTTAAAGGGAAAATATTACTATCATTTTAACTATATTTTCATTTTTTAATGATATTTGAAAAATCGTTTGCTTATTTCGTAATATGGAAAATATTGTGTGTATGGCAGAGATTTTGTCTATTACTTTTCAGGCTTTAAGCATATAAAAAAAAGTCACACTGTCGAAATTATAGTTTTTTGGCAGTCGGCGTATTATAACATAACGCTAAATGGGTCGATTTTGTGCGTCACGTCTCTGTACGCAAACATCAAGTGTTCATACGTTTTTGTTACAAAAAGTAGAATAAAATGTGGAAATGCGTGTTTCATTTTTTGCACAAAGACATTGATCAGATAAGGATATGAAGTTTCTACTATTTCGGCTATTTTCCTTTTTAAAAGTCGCACTAATTACACAATATATCATCCACGCATTTTACAAACAACACCACTGGCTATGATTCGACATAGTTAAAATCGTGTTCAATAAATTTAATACGAGTTTGTTTTTTAATACCAGGAGTATCTAGTTCCTGCGGTATCATTATACATATGCAATGTATTTCTTTTTTTTTCTTTTCTCTTTCTATTCCATTCGTACATTTGTCTTACATGAAAAAGTATTTTCCTTCTTGCTGTTTATTTCGCATACTTGTTTTACATGAAAAAAATCCTTTTCCGTTTTTTGTTTGTTTAATCTTGCTCTATCATTCGCATAACTTTCTTACATGGAAAACGATTTCCTTTTTTGGTTTCCCTTTGTTATTTCCGATGAAAGGTAAATATTTTCCATTCGTACATTTGTTTTACGCAGATTTTTTTCCATTTTTGATTTTCCCCCCGAAAAGTAAATGTTGCCATGTCCCATATTTGTCTAACACATCTTTTAGAATGCACACGTAAGTATTCTCTTTCATCCGTTATGTTGATGTTTTATCTCCTCCAGCCCGACCCCAGTCGCCCCACATACAAGCATACATAAAATACAGGATTGATTGTTTATTAAAATGCAGTAACATCTTTATATTCCTAACGTACAAATGTAAATGATTAAAAATCAATTTTATGTTCATAAATTTTCAATTAGTGACAACTAAATTCAATTATTTCAATTACGTTTTCTCAAATCAGAACTTTTTACCGCAGCAGACGAAACGAAACGAAACCCGAATAAATAAAACATGGAACGGGTGTTATCGGTTACGATCTGCGCCTTCCCACACGAATCAGCAGGTTTTTTTTATTCCACTCTAATTGGTTCAATAACTGTTCAAAAGGAAATAAAACTTGGACTAATCGTTCCTTCATCGCCGATCCTCATGAATAAAGAAAACAGCGATGTTGTTTTTAAGAAAACAGAGAAATTGTTTCAATGTTCTCGTTTGTTTGTATATTAAACATGCATATTGTAAATAACTGTTGTGTGTTTTCAAAACATGCTATACCAAAATTATCTATATAATTGCATGAAGCGACCCTTTCAAATAAAAGTGAAAAACTGATATTTATACGGTTATCTAAATGCAGTTTATCAAACTAGCTAGTTTTCGTATCTGTCATGGCTGTGAACACAGAATAGTTTATTTTAAATTAAAGCATATTAGTTTGTACAAATTTATTTTAGCCCGATTGCGAAGAAAGCTCAAAGGTTATATGAATCACTCTCGGGCCCGCTTCATCGGTAGAACCAGTACTATAATAATAATAATAATAATAATAATAATAATAATAATAATAATAATAATAATAATAATAAAAATAATGATAATTATAATAGTTTTATTTCCTCCAATAAAAAGATTACAGCGTGATAACATACAGTTATACCATTGAGCAATAAAGACATCACAAATGCGCGAATATTAACATAATTTTTATATACATGTATAAGTTACAATGACCATACTGCACTTGCATGCACTAACAATCATGCCGCGATACAGAAACGTAATTAGATAACAAAAAAATCGACTGAACTTAATGTACGTATGATGTCAATTAGTATATATCAAATATATTGAATAATGATTCACTCCCACTAAAACTGACGAATGTTATGCTATTTTTCTCAGGTTATAACAATATATATATATATATATATATATATATATATATATATATATATATATATCTTTTATCAAAGTCTCATCATAGTATAAACATATAACATTTACAGTTTAACATAACATTAACACATATACCATGTCACTCTATGAGATTTGTAAGAGACTATTACATCAATTAAATCACATTGTCAATATTACTGTAACAGAGTAAAACTATATTTAGGGACTGAGTAAGAATTGGGCAGTCGCTGTTAATCTTGACTCTATTATACCCCCATATTGGTTAAATATCACAGTCTAAATATTATATAATTATATATACGTTCAGTAGATTTTCTTGTTTTTTATGAAATGTATTTGAAATGCATGCTGTATACGTTATAATCCATCGTATACAAGCATTTACACTTTACAAGTGTGCATGTCCTCTTTATGAGAACTGGGCGAGTAAAGGATATTAAATTGAATTGAGTGTTGTATAGTCGGGCCGCCACATTAGTACTCAATATAAATAATAAGATATCAATACATATGCAAACAAGAAATAAAAAAAAACAGGGAAAATAAATGGAATCCATGTTGTATAAATGGAGTGAATATGACTATTAAATGATAAAGACACAGCTTTTATATCAAACATTGAATTCATATACTTAATACCGCCATATACGCATCACCGCAAATGCCCGTATATTACCGTTATCTCACACATGCGCATTTAGAATTTCTTGCCTTTGGACAGTGTGACAATTGAAATGCCGGGATTGGTTCACAACAGTATGATTTCTTCGGAGGGGGTCAACGTTATTGTGCCCTCTTTTTAGCAAAACTAGAATCGTGTAAAAATTCTTACGTGTACAAACTCACTGTTTGTGTTGATTTGAATATTTAATTATATTTCACATACATGACTTTCCTAAAATTATTTGAAAATTTAATCCAGTATCAGTATTTTTCCTGATGACACACTATTTCTAGCCGTCTGAATGGCCGATTCGCGTTAATATCGTGTATCATAAATAACCACTGTCTTTTCATGAGTTTAACATTTTCAAAGGTATATTTACAAGAAATAACTTTGAGAAGGATAAGTCAAGACAATAAAGTAACTTTATTACCGTTTATTATTGATGTCGTCATTTACATGGGTAATGAAGATGAAGTTTTAGACTCGCGGTAATAGGTATAACCAGTATAATATCTACAGATGTATATATGAGTGTGTGACTGTCTGTTAACATTTCAAATCAAATATGATCAAGCCAATCAACGATCAGCTGTTGCTTTTTTCCATTTCCGAATCGACCGATCATATAATATAATGAATTACTATGTCAAACGAACAAATCATGTTAGTGGTTGCCGAAATAAACGTGTGCGCATGACGTGATTTTTTGTTACTGTTCCGACGTTTAGCGCAAAGAAACATCTTTCTTCAGACTTTAAAGACTCGTCATGCAATTAACGCGTAATTTTCGTTCAAAGAAAATATATCGTTTAAAACCGAAAGGCTTTGATGTGTCTATGATAAACTGGTTTTCGAAGACATTCCGTCGCTCCGGCGGCGACATCAAAGTCAATGGTATATATGGAATGGAAATAAAGTTTGGATAAATAGGAGGAATTGTTATTAGAAATGGCCGCGGGTACATCCCAGAAAAGCCCACCCATGTATATATCAGATCCGAACTGGTGAAGGTGGCTCGTGTATATATCAGATCCGAACTGGTGAATGTAGTCTATGTATATATCAGATCCGAACTGGTGAATGTGGTCCGTGTATATATCAGATCCGAACTGGTGAAGGTGGACCGTGTATATATTAGATCCGAACTAGTGAATGTGGCCCATGCATATATCAGATCCAAACTGATGAAAGTGGTCCTAGTATATATCAGTTCCGAACTGGTGAGTGTGGACCTTGTATATATCTGACCCGAACTGGTGAAGGTGTTTCATGTATATATCAGATCCAAACTGGTGAATGTGGTCCATGTATATATCGGATCCGAATTAGTGAATGTGGTCCGTGTATATATCAGATCCGAACTGATGATGTTGGTCCAAGTATATATCAGATCCGAACTGGTGAATGTGGTCCGTGTATATATCAGATCCGAACTGGTGAAGATGGTCCGTGTATATATCAGATCCAAACCGATGAAAGTGGTCCGTGTATATATCAGATCCGAACCGGTGAATGTGGTCCGTGTATATATCAGATCCGAACTGGTGAAGATGGTCCGTGTATATATCAGATCCGAACTGGTGAATATGGTCCGTGTATATATCAGATCCGAACTGGTGAAGATGGTCCGTGTATATATCAGATCCGAACTGGTGAATGTGGTTCGTGTATATATCAGAACCGAACTGATGAAGGTGGTCCGTGTATATATCATATCCGAACTGTTGAAGGTGGTCTATATATATCAGATCCGAACTGGTGAAAGTGGTCCGTGTATATATAAGATCCGAACTGGTGAATGTGGTCCGTGCATATATCAGATCCAAACTGGTGAATGTGGTCCGTGTATATATCAGATCCGAACTGGTGAAGATGGTCCGTGTAGATATCAGATCCGAACCGATGAAAGTGGTCCGTGTATATATCAGATCCGAACCGGTGAATGTGGTCCGTGTATATATCAGATCCGAACTGGTGAAGATGGTCCGTGTATATATCAGATCCGAACTGGTGAATGTGGTCCGTGTATATATCAGAACCGAACTGATGAAGGTGGTCCGTGTATATATCATATCCGAACTGTTGAAGGTGGTCTATGTATATATCAGATCCGAACTGGTGAAAGTGGTCCGTGTATATATCAGATCCGAACTGGTGAATGTGGTCCGTGCATATATCAGATCCAAACTGGTGAATGTGGTCCGTGCATATATCAGATCCATACTGGTGAATGTGGTCCGTGCATATATCAGATCCGAACTAATGGTGGTCCGTGCATATATCAGATCCGAACCGGTGAAGGTGGTCCATGCATATATCATATCCGAACTGGTGAATGTGATCCGTGCATATATCAGATCCGAGCTGGTGAATGTGGTCCGTGTATATATCAGATCCGAACTGATGAAGGTAGTCCGTGTATATATCAGATTCGAACTGGTGAATATAGTCAGTGTATATATCAGATCCGAACTGGTGAATGTGATCCGTGTATATATCAGATCCAAACTGATGAAGGTGACTCGTGTATATATCAGATCAGAACTGATGAATGTGGTCCGTGTGTATATCACATCAAAACTGGTGAATGTGGTCCATGTTTATATCAGATTCGAACTGGCGACAGTTGTCCATGTATATATCAGATCAGAACTGGTGAAGGTGGTCCGTGTATATATCAGATCCGAATTGGTGAATGTGGTCCGTGCATATATCAGATCCGAACTGGTGAAGGTTGTCCGTGTATATATCAGATCCGAACTGGTGAATGTGGTCCTTGCATATATCAGATCCGAACTGGTGAAGGTGGTCCGTGTATATATAAGATCTGAACTGATGAAATTGGCTCATGTATATATCAGATCCGAACTGCGTGTATATATCAGATCCGAACTGATGAAGGTGGTCCGTGTATATATCAGATCCGAACTGATGATGTTGGTCCATGTATATATCAGATCAGAACTGGTTATGGTGGCTCGTGTATATATCAGATCCGAACTGGTGAATGTGGTCCGTGCATATATCATATCCAAACTGGTGAAATTGGTCCGTGTATATATCAAATCCGAACTGGTGAAGGTAGTCCGTGTATATATAAAATCTGAACTGGTGAATATGGTCCGTGTATATATAAGATCCAAATTGGTGAATGTGATTCGTGTATATATCAGATCCGAACTGGTGATGATTGTCCATGCATATATCAGATCCGAACTGGTGAAGGTGGCCCGTGTGTATATCAGAACCAAACTGGTGAAGGTGGTCCGTGTATATATATCAGATCTGAACTAATGAAGGGGATCCGTGTATATATCAGATCCAAACTGATGAAGGTGACTCGTGTATATATCAGATCCGAACTGGTAAAGGTGGTTCGTGTATATATCAGATCCGAACTGGTGAAGGTGGTCCTTGTTTATATCAGATCCGAACTGGTGAAGGTGGTCCTTGTTTATATCAGATCCGAACTGGTGAAGGTGGTCCATGTATATATCAGATCCGAACTGGTGAAGGTGATCCGTGTATATATCAGATCCAAACTGGTGAATGTGGTCCGTGTATATATCAGATCCGAACTGGTGAAGGTGGTCCATGTATATATCATCCGAACTGTTGAAGGTGGTCCGTGTATACATAGGATCCGTACTGATGAAGGTGGTCTATGCATATATCAGATCCGAACTGATGAAGGTGGTCCGTGTATATATCAGATCCGAACTGGTGAATGTGGTCCGTGTATATATCAGATCCGAACTGGTGAAGGTGGTCCGTGTATATATTAGATCCGTACTGATGAAGGTGGTCTATGCATATATCAGATCCGAACTGATGAAGGTGGTCCAAGTATATATCAGATCCGAACTGGTGAAGGAGATCCGTGTATATATCAGATCAGAACTGGTGATGGTGGCTCGTGCATATATCAGATCCGAACTGGTGAATGTGGTCCGTGCATATATCATATCCGAACTGGTGAATGTGGTCCGTGTATATATCATATCCAAACTGGTGAAAGTGGTCTATGTATATATCAGATCCGAACTGGTGAAGATGGTCCGTGTTTATATCATATCCGAACTGGTGAAGGTGGTCCGTGTATATATCAGATCCGAACTGATGAAGGTGGTCCATGAATATATCAGATCCGAACTGGTGAAGGTGGTCCATGTATATATCAGATCCGAACTGGTGGAGGTGATCCATGTATATATCATATCCGAACTGGTGAATGTGGTCCGTGTATATATCAGATCCGAACTGGTGAATGTGGTCCATGTATATATCAGATCCGAACTGATGAAGGTGGTCGGTGTATACATAAGATCCGAACTGATGAAGATGGTCTATGTATATATCAGATCCGAACTGGTGAAGGTGATCCGTGTATATATCAGATCCGAACTGGTGAATGTGGTCCGTGTATATATCAGATCCGAACTGGTGAAGATGGTCCGTGTTTATATCATATCCGAACTTATGAAGGTGGTCCGTGTATATATCAGATCCGAACTGATGAAGATGGTCTATGTATATATCAGATCCGAACTGATGAAGGTGGTCCGTGTATATATCAGATCCGAACTGGTGAAGGTGATCCGTGTATATATCAGATCCGAACTGGTGAATATGGTCCGTGTATTTATCAGATAGGAACTGGTGAAGGTGGTCCGTGTATATATCAGATCCAAACTAGTGAATGTGGCTGATGTTTACATCAAATCCGAACTTGTGAATGTGGTCCGTGTATATATCAGATCCGAACTGGTGAATGTGGTCCGTGTATATATCAGATCCGAACTAATGAATGTTGTCCGTGTATATATCAGATCCGAACTGATGAAGGTGGTCCGTGTATACATAAGATCCGTACTGATGAAGGTGGTCCGTGTATATATCAGATCCGAACTGGTGAAGGTGGTCCGTGTATACATAAGATCCGTACTGATGAATGTGGTCCGTGTATATATCAGATCCGAACTGGTGAAGGTGGTCCGTGTTTATATCAGATCCAAACTGATGAATGTGGTCCGTGTATATATCAGATCCATACTGGTGAAGGTGGTCCGTGTATATATCAGATCCGAACTGGTGAAGGTTGTCCGTGTTTATATCATATCCGAACTGATGAAGGTGATTCACAGCCAACCCTGACTACATATTACGTTGTTGTTTCGTCCCCATTCCGCTCATTGTTTGTTAGTTATATCTACATATTCATTGAATCATTTATTATTTTATTTGATAATTACGGAACAATTTCAGTTGATCATTTACACTTTATTGACAATTATTTACAGTTTCGACTATTTACAATTAATACGACAATTTACAGTTGATTTACAAGTATTTACAGTTGCGAGTATTTACAATTGATTCGATGATTTACAGTTTATTGGAAGACTTATTATTAATTCATTCAGTTACCGTTCATTCAATAGGTTATATTTTTAATCCGTCGTTTACAGTTGCACACGTTTAGTTATAATTTAATTCGACCATTTACATTTTGTACAATTCATTGAACAATTTATGATTTTGTTATCATTTACATAATGCACATATGCACATACATATAATATTTTCGTTAAAAGTGTCATTAAATCAATTCCAATTTAAATCCATCATTTACAATTCTCTGTACTCATTTATTATATTCTGAGCGCTGCTACACTTAGATAAAGAAACATAAATAAAAAGAAAATATTTTCTTTATTTAGAAGATAATTATCTGAAATGAAATAGTTCTCGTTATTTTCTGCTGATCTCCATGTTTTTCATTTTCCTATAATGTTTACATGCCGCCGATTATCTACCACTATGCTAGCATTATTTGTACATACCCAAGCAATATTTTAGTTCGTTACTTGATTGCAATAATACAGTATTTACATCCTGTATTAACTAGCCTGCTGTACAGGGGGAAATCAAATGAATTTAGTTTTCAGACATCAAAGGAACTAATTATATGGTATTGAACTTGTTCGACTCGTGTTGAAGGTACCATTATGTGAACAGCATGGTACTTTTGTGATATAATGCAACCAAATAATGAGTTCCGGGGGAATTAATTATCCTTTGTTTAAAAAGACGAGCAAAAAAGCACGTATAGGTCGAGGCAAAATTATATATTAAATAATTGTTTTGCTTTCAAGAAAGTATGTCTTTTATAAAAAAAAATAATTGTCTCCACGCAGTAGATACTCATCAGCTAAAATAGGGTTCAAGACATAACACCACCATTGCAAACAGAAAATGCTTCCATGGGGTCGCATAATGGCGGTTGTAAATAATCCCAGTTTCTTCTTTAAAATGAAAATGTGAAATCTACTTTCACTTTGTCAACAGTGTACGCATTGAGCAGAAAAAAAACATCGCATTGGGTGACACATTACCCCTACTGTTCTCATCATATTTTGGTAGAGCAGAGGTTGACAAACAATAAAATGTAAGTTTCACTTCTTTCATTGGGTCTCTCTATAAAATCCAAGCCTGCAAACTTGTTTTATTTACTTAGGAATAAAGAACAAAAACTTACACCTCAAACGCAGTCGTACATACTCGGTAAATTCCGCCACTTTTGTAATTTGTACATCCGATTCGGGAGATATGAGGGATCGTATTCACCAACTATTCTTGAAAATATTCTTAGACATAAGTTTGAAAATCCAAATTTCAACCTTAGACATCTGGTTTAACAGGACAGATAGAATAATTGTGAAAGTGTTTTTTTACAATATAATAATTATATTAGGTGTACTTACATGCTTGCAAATTTTGGTCTCAAAATATGGTCTCTAAGTGTGTGTGTTTTAAAAAGTCGTTTTATAGTTCAAGTCTAAGAAAGTTCTTAAGAATGGTTGATGAATACAACCCCAGGTTCTTAGTCTTGATCATATGCGACGCTTGCTTTTCTAAAAGACAGTTCACATTGATATTAATGATTGTCATCAATATTATATATATCTGAAAATCACTTACCTCCGAGCGTCTTCCAACGCATACGGATATGGCCGAGCACTGTTCCGAATGGGACTATTTTATACTACAATAAGTAAGCATTTATTTATCATCTGATACTTTATATTAACTTTAAACTAAAATATACAATGAAACGTATTATGTCATTGTTTTGTGTACTATATTAATGATTGTCACCAGCAAATGATGATCATCATCATCTGTGCTGTATTGTCCTAAACCTGCATTTGCACCTTTGTGTTGTTTTGACATGTGTTAACGAAACACCTCGAGACCTAAACCATCAATTATGGTTGCCCAGAAGTGATTTCGTATTGCATTATTTTTGGAACACAACCTCAATTCAAGTTCATTTTTTATTATAGTGTCACATATAAAATATGTCCATCCTTTCATAAAACCTCTATATCCGCCCATTTGTTCGACCACTTTGAACGACTTATTTTCAATAAGATTGCTACATTTTTATATATTTCTGAACGACTAAACAAAAATAATATTGCAAGAATTGAAACGGTTGTTTGACATTGGAATGCCATACCCGGTCTCTACACAATTGCCATTATACGACATCGGTTTGGAATCGATAATCTTATCCTCTTCCATCACCGAAGGGAGTCTTGTAGGCATTTCAATATAATTATTTTCATATATCTTCTCTTATAAAATAATTGTCCATGCTTGTTTAGATGGAAAGTGTGACGATTCTTTAAAGACGTGTAAATAATCAAACAGACAATAAACGATAATTAACCTCTAAGTAGCTGGTATGAACACCTATGGTTGATTACCATTATTTAAATAACTCAGTAGTCGGTTGATGCATATCGCTTAGTAGTATATTTATAAGGGCGTCTGCATCATTGTGCACAAAAATGCATTTTTATCATCAATTTCTGATCCAATACATGCAATGTCAAGAGCGATTAATGCAATATCGGTTCTTGCATATGCAGGTAAAATTTGTGTTATTTCCAATCACAATTAATGATTGCTTAGGTCCCAAGGTGTTACGTAAATATATATCAAAACAACAAAAGGTGCAAATTTGCTATTAACAAGTTTAAAGTTTATTCAGCAATCGGCAAATTTTGCAATTAACTTGAAGGTTTAAGACAATACGTGACGTCACAGATGATGAAGATCACCATTTGCTAATGATAATCAACATAAAAAAGTATCATTGTACGTTTTGTTCTAAGTTAATAAACAAAAGCATCGCATTAAATAAATGCTAACTTGTTTCATGATTAGTTGTATGATTAAGTCGCGTGTGATGATATATATTTGTTTTTCTTTTATAATTGTAATCTTTTCGTCATGTACGTACTGTATTTATAATATAATACTGTTTGTCAAATTGTTTATGTTATGTTATATTGTATAAATGTATGTGTTTATGCACTCCTGTACCATTGGAGGAAATGAAATATATATTGGCCTCGGAAGCGGGAGGTCGAAGGATCGAATCCCGGTGGAAGCACTTGGATTTTTTCTGATGCGGCCGGTTGTTCATCCAGTAGCTATTTCAAATGATGGGTACCGAATGTCTAACAGCCTGACGCCTGGCAATGATAGCTTTCGGGAAGTAACTGTGTACAGCATAAAGGTGGTTCATAAGCCTAGTGTGACCGGCCCTTTCAATTGGGGTGACACTATAATTAACAAACTCTTGACTTACTTTTATTTAATGTAAAATATGAAATTTTCAGATTTTGAGTTTGAGATTTGGACTCAAATCATTGGTGAATTTAGGTCAAGGAGTCTGATAAAACAGAACCAATCAATGAAACAAACTCTTTACTAGAACCTATCTAAAACACTCCCTTCCAAACGCAGCAGAAAACCAGTAAGAAGCGGGAACTCAACCATAGCAGGAGCACCCAACTGAAGCAGTTCCACCCACCACAATAAGTCGTACATACTTGGCCAATTCCGTCGCTTTTCTGAACCTATGAACAATATATTTGGCCTAATATGTACCTGCCTAGATTGTGTTATAAGTCGAAAATAGCCTTATCTTTGGACTTTTCTGGACATAACTTTGTCCTCGTATCTTTGAATATTGTTTTCTTTAACCGATATTTACTTTGGACATTGTCTTGTTCAATTTTAAGCATTTTTTGGCTTTTCGATTATTTGCGCATTTTTGTTCGTCAGTTCGTCATTTACTGATCTTGTCAGAAGACCTGCTCCTACAATGGTGATACATTTGGACAAAGATGAAGCAGACATGCTCAAATTCTCCTGTCACTATTGCTTGTCAGTTTATTTTCCATGACATATTCCCCTTCATATTTCCTGTATGACGAGATGTATAATGCAATCTTAGCTCTACTAGTCCTAACTTCTCCAACATTAACCATGCTCATGATGCGGTTTTATTGAAACGTGTGGTTAATCAGCAACCGGAAGTGGCTATATAAAATCTTCTGTGATTTTCTTAATTTTTGGCGGCCTTCAGCATACACCGAATTTGCTCGTTAATATGTCGTGTTGTTACTGCTGCTGCTGTTGTTGTTTTTGTTGGTCTTGTTGTTGGTGGTGGGGTGATGATGATGTTGGTGTTGTTGTTACTGCTGTTGTTATTGTTGTTGTTGCTGTTGGTGTTGTTGTTGCTGCTGTTGTTGTTGTTGTTGTTGTTGTTGTTGTTGGTGTTGTTGGTGTTGGTGTTGTTGTTACCGCTGTTGCTGTTGTTGTTGCTGTTGGTATTGTTGTTGTTGTTGTTGCTGCTGTTGTTATTGTTGGTAGTGTTGCTGCTGTTGTTGTTGTTGTTGGTGGTGGTGGTGGTGGTGGTGTTGTTAGTGTTGGTGTTGTTGCTTTGTTGTTGCTGTTGGTGGTGCTGGCGTTGGTGTTGTTGTTGATTTTTTTTTTTTGCTTTTTGTGTTGTTGTGTACTAAAACAACCATATTAATATAATATGTTTTAAGTTCTACCTTCTTTATCTTTGACAGGACACAGCAGCTGGTTTCTTTGCGTTTTTGTTTATTTCCAGAGCTAGCCAGGTACATTATGTGACGTATGACGCTGTCAGTCCCCGTGGTGAGCCGTAGATCCTCCTCACACTACATGACCTAGCCTCAAGATAGCATGCCCACCTGTTTAGCACATTCCCTCCATCATCAATATACATTTTATCGCATGTTTTATTGGCAACTTATTGCTCATGTGTGTTGGGAGCCTCATGTGGGTATTGTATGATGTCATGTTTAACGGGTTTAGATTAGTTATGTATGAACGTTTCAATAAGCTCCAGTTGGCAGACATAAACAGCCGTTATGTTTGTTTTGTTTGTTGCTTTATCTTCGAAAAAGCATTTTATAAATAATGAAAGAGGAAGCATACGTTTGCAAGGCTAGATTTTTTTGTAGATTGCATGTGCACGTTGGCACTCAGTGCCTGTATTCATTTATGTTTGTTTTATATATCAAACATAAAACCTATTTGTAGGCCACACAATGCAACATATCAAAAGAATATAATCTTACACAGATTCATTTTCATTCTGCGAGGTTTTATTTTCTTTTGGTGTAAAGTAAGTTTCCCGTAAGATTGTCTGAAATAAAACAAAAATGTTCGCCAATAAATACGTACGTACACATTATTTATAAACATATAGCCAATTCTTTCTATATCTGTATGCGGAAAAAGGGGCGCATGATAATGTCCGCATGTCACATGAACTCCTCCGTAGTTTTAAGCGTCAAATTAAACATTCGTCTTGTATCCATATAGTATTACCACATAAAAAACGACAACGTTGTTCTAGATAAAATTGATAGCATATCTAACATGCACATTACGGTCATCCTCTAATCTACAGTTGTAGTCTCCTCAGCCTAATTCTGAAATGTTTCGAAATTCGTTTGCTTATTCAGGGTTTTGTTTGCGGAACGCTATCCTATATTATATAAAAAATGCAAATTCTACTAATTAGTTCAAAGCATTATATTTACAATGGAGTAAAAAAATAGCACCTCTTATTAATCGGGCAGCTCACATCAAAATTGATATACATTATAACACATATATGTATATACTTATTACTATTATTTTTATTATAATTATTATTATTATTATTATTATCTTGAATAAAAATATATTCAATATAAAAAAATGCGCTTTTAATGGCGTTAAGTATCAGTGTTTGGTTTGTTTTTTATTTGTTTGTTTATTTTTTCTTTAATAGGTAGTTTTAAAAAACATCTTTCAAACAACCAGACAGTCGTAAAGTTGGGCTTGAAAAATTATTTTTTACATAAAGTATTCATATCAACAAATGATGTTTAAATTCTTAATAATCTAGTTTTAAGTATTAAATTGTTTGTTTCAATAATTGAAATACATAATATATATAATTGGAAAAATGTATTTGAGACATGAATAGATGTATCCGTAATGTAACATACGGATGCATATGACTGTAATTGTGTTATATTAAAAAATGAAACACGTACACGTGAACATGTTTTTGAAAATGTTTTTATCCATTATTGAAACATAAATGCAAGTAAATCACGAATACACGCAATTAAAAACACTGGTATCCATAACTGAATCCCGAATACACGCAATTGATAACACGGGTATCCATAACTGTATCACGAATACACGCAATTGAAAACACAGGTATCAATACGGGAATCACGTAAACACGCAATTGAAAACACGGGTATACATAACTGAATCACGAATACACGCAATTGAAAACACAGGTATCCATAACTGATGAATGCAATTGAAAACACAGGTATCGATAACTGAACCGCAAATAAATGCAATTGAATACAAGGGTATTTGTGATTAACTCACGAATACAATAAGTGTATCCACGTCAGTGTATCTGTACCAAATGTATCTATACCAAGTGTATCCACGTAAAGATATCTATACCAACTGTATCTATACCAAAGGTATGTATACCAAGTGTATCTATACCAAGTGTATCTATACCAAGTGTATTTATACCAAGTGTATCTATACCAAGAGTATCTATACCAAGTGTAACTATACCAAGGGTATCTATACCAAGGGTATATATACCAAGTGTATCTATACCAAGTGTATCTATACCTAGTGTATCTATACCAAGTGTATATATACCAAGGTTATCTATACACTTGGTATAGATACAAAGGGTATATGTACCAATTGAAAACACAGATATCCATAAGTGAATCACGAATACACGCAATTAAAAACACGGGTATACCTAACTGAATCACGAATACAAACAATTGAAAACACAGGTATACCTAACTGAATCACGAATAAACGCAATTGAAAACACTGGTATCCATTAAGGAATCATAAATACACGCAATTGAAAACACAGGTATACATAACTGAATCACGAATAAATACATTGAAATCAAAGGTACCGATAACTGAATCACGAATAAATGCAATTCAAAACACAGGTATCGATAACTGAATCACGAATAAATGTAATTGAATACACGGGTATTTGTGATTAACTCACGAATACAATAAGTATATCCACGTCAGTGTATCTGTACCAAGTGTATTTATACCAAGTGTTTCCACGTAAGGGTATCTATACCAAGGGTATCTATACCAAGTGTATCTATACCAAGTGTATTTATACCAAGGGTATCTATACCAAGTGTATCTTTACCAAGAGTCTATACCAAGTGTATATTTACCAAGGGTATCTATACCAAGTGTATCCACGTAAGTGTATCTATACAAAGTGTATCTATACCAAAGGTACCTATACGAAGTGTATTTATACCAAGGGTATCTATACCTAGTGTATCTATACCAAGGGTAACTATACCAAGTATAACTATACCAAGTGTATCTACACCAAGGTTATCTGTACCAATTGAAAACACAGGTATCCATAAGTGAATCACGAATACATGCAATTGAAAACACGGGTATACATAAGTGAATCACGAATACACGCAATTGAAAACACAGGTATACATAACTGATTCACGAATACACGCAATTGAAAACACTGGTATCGATAACTGAATCACGGATACATGCAACTGAAGACATAAGAAACAGGAATGAATCACGAATTCACGCAATTGAAAACACAGGTATACAAAACTGAATCACGAATACACGCAATCGAAAACACAAGTATACCTAACTGAATCACGAATACACACAATTGATAACACAGGTATCCATTAGTGAATCATAAATACACGCAATTGAAAACACAGGTATCGATAACTGAATTACGAATACATGCAACTGAAGACACAAGAAACAGGAATGAATCACAAATACACGCAATTTAAAGCACAGGTATACAAAATTGAATCACGAATACACGCAATTGAAAACACAGGTATCCATAACTGAATCACGAAAACACACAATTGAAAACACAGGTATACCTAACTGAATCATGAATACACGCAATTGATAACACAGGTATGCATAACTGAATCACGAATACATGCAACTGAAGACACAAGAAACAGGAATGAATCACAAATACACGCAATTGAAAACACAGGTATACAAAATTGAATCACGAATACACGCAATTGAAAACACAGGTATCCATAACTGAATCACGAATACACGCAATTGATAACACAGGTATACATAACTGAATCACGAATCAATGCAATTGAAAACACAGGTATCGATAACTGAATCACAAATAAATCCAAATGAATACCAAGTGTATCTGTACCAAGTGTATCTATACCAAGTGTATCCACGTAAGGGTATCTATACCAAGTGTATCTATACCAACGGTATTTAACCCAAGGGTATCTATACAAAGTGTATATATACCAAGTGTATTTATACCAAGGGTATTCCGAGTGTATCCACGTAAGTATATCTATACTAAAAGTATCTATACCTAAAGTATCTATACCAAGGGTATCTATACCAAGTGTATCTATACCAACGGTATCTAACCCAAGGGTATCTATACCAAGGGTATCTATACCAAGTGTATCTTTACCAAGGGTATTCCGAGTGTATCCACGTAAGTATATCTATACTAAAAGTATCTATACCAAGTGTATCTATACCAAGGGTATCTATACTTAATGTATCTATACCAACAGTATCTATACCAAGTGTATCTATAGCAAGGCAAGTGTATCTATACAAAGACTATCTACACCAAGTATATCTACACCAGAGTATATGCACAAAGTATATCTACCCCAAGGGTATATGTTCCAAGAGTATCTTTACCAAGTGTATCTTTACCAAGGGTATATAAAGTAAGTGTATCCACGTAAGTGTATCTATACCAAAGGTATCTATACCAAGTGTATCTTTGCCAAGGGTATCTATACCTAATGTATCTATACCAACGGTATCTATACAAAGTGTATATATACCAAGTGTATCTATACCAAGTGTATCTATACAAAGTGTATCTACACCAAGTATATCTACACCAAGGGTATATGTACCAAGTGTATCTATAACAAGTGTATCCAGGTAAGTGTATATGTACCAAGTGTATCTATACCAAGTAAACACTCGCAAATATATCTGTACCAAGTGCGTACATGTGCCAAGTGTATCAGTCTGTACCAAGTGTATCTATACCAAGTGTATATTTACTAAGTGTATCTGTACCAAGTGTATATACACTAAGTAAATCTATACTAAGTGTATCCTGGTAAGTGTATCCAGGACAGTGTATCTGTACGGGGTATACACTCGTAAATATATCTGTTTCAAGTGCATATATACCAAGTGTATCAGTCTGTACCAAGTGTTTTTGTACCAAGTGTATCATTATCAAATGTACTTATACCAAATGTAACTGTTCCAAGTGTATCTATACCAAGTGTATATATGCCAAGCGTATCTATACCAAGTGTATCTGTACCAAGTGTACCTATACCAAGATTATTTAAATCAAGTGTATCTGTACCAAGTGTATCTATACCAAGTGTATCTATACTAAGTGTATCTGTATCAAGTGTACCTATACCAAGTGTATTTATACCAAGTGTATCTGTACCAAGTGTATCTATACCAGGTGTATCTGTACCAAGTGTGTATGTACCAAGTGCATCTGTACCTAGTATATATGTAGCAAGTGTATATGTACAATATCTACGCCAAGTGTATCTACACCAAAGGTATATGTACCAAGCAAGTGTATCTATACCAAGTGTATCTGTACCAAGTGTATCTTTATCAAGTGTATCTGTACCAAGTGTATTTATGCCAAGGGTATATATACCAAGTGTATCTTTATCAAGTGTATATATACCAAGTGTATCTTAACCATGTGAATCTGTAGCAAGTGTATCTGTTCCATGTGTATCTTCGCCAAGTGTATCTGTACCAAGTGTATCAATATTAAGTGTATCTAAACCAAGTGTATCTGTACCAAGTGTATATGCGCCAAGTGTATCTACACAAAGTGTATCTATATCAAGTGTATCTATACCAACAGTATCTGTACCAAGTATATCTATATCAAGTGTATCTATACCAAGTGTATCTGTATCAAGTGTATTTATGCCAAATGTATCCATGTAAGTGTATCTGTACCAAGTGTATCTGTACCAAGTGTACCTTCAATAATAAGTGGTTCAACAATAAATGTATCCACGTAATTGCAACACATGTGTCTATGACACCTATAAATGTATATTCTTTTTTTCAAAATAAGTATATAGAATAAAGTGTTGGGTTGTGTACGGTAGGCAACATTCACATATAAATGCTCGTTAATAGTGGTCCTAACAGGGCACTAACAGGGACTTTTGTCGTATTCTTCTTGGAAAATGCCTTTCTTGGTAATTTTGATTTTTTCTATCAATAAGTTTCTTGATTATTTGCAACACTGCTTTTCCTGTTATGTGTTTAATGTAAGCATATGTAAGCACGTAGTTTAAGGGAAAATTATATTGTTTATGTCTTTCGCTTCGGTGGATAGGTACTCATTAGCAGAGTAATGTCTCTGTAAATATACTGGTAATTACGGTAGCCAAGGCACGGCACGTGTTTTCTTCTATGTCGATATAGATAATGTACTAGTATGGTCATAATCCGAATATATAAATAGTCAGGAAGATCATACTAAATATACAGTCACGCCATCCAGGACATTGTATACAACAAGTGGTGCAAGTCAGTGCACAGGGATGGAAGTGTTCAGCTACGGATCCCTAATTCCGCCGAGATTTTCAAATAAGCAAAGAAATGTAATGTTAGAGACAAAAAAGAATATCCCTAAAACACATACACTTTAAACACTCATCGAACTATTAAAATACGGGTAAAACCGTAATTGTGTCTATGCACATGGTGAAAAAACTGGATGGCTGTCCTGGATCCGCCAATGAATACATCTAATACAAAATATTTTACGTCATAATGCTTACCTTTACAGCAATCATGATCGATTAGGTGGGGCAAATTTGCGTATGCTTAAAAAGGTAGCGAGAGTAAATCTGCGCATATTTTAAGTAGGGTAATAATAAAATAGTGTGTATATATTTAAATAGGAAAAGGGTACGCAAGAAAGCGCTTGTCAATTCATAATTTCTTGAACAAACTTTTTAAATATCTAGGAAGAAAAGAATGAGCTAAAAAAAATTTTTTTTCTTTTTCACCATTACCACTTACTATACATATATTCAGGTAATCAATACACACCTTTTCATATATACACATGTCTTTCCCATTCTGAACACTTTAGAAATCGATAATTGACTAAAATCGTTTACAAACCAAGGTTATAACTTTTTTAGTTGGACGCTCGCTAATAAAAACCGTTTGGTTCCCGGCAAGAACAAGTCTGCTGCCCGCCTCTGCAGAAGGGTAAAAGGAATAGACCTACTCCAAAATTGGCATGGGTATGCCCCTTTGATAATGTTTTGTCATTTTTAATTATGGTTCCATGGTACAGCGTGAGTGATGGCAAACATAGGACCATCCATGCATGTCGTATACGGCAATTAAGTGAGAAGTAGTTTGTAGCAACAGTGCAGCTTTACCATTTTCATGTCCATTTTTGTGCATTCCTTTGTTTTCGTTCTTATTGTTTTTTTAGTTAATTTGTGCACGTGGTCAATCGAACGTGGAATTTTCATTCCTGTTCTTCCATTAAACCGGTTTGTGTTGGTACTTTATTTATTGATCAATATCCCAGAACCTGATATCTCCCGAATCAGGTATATTAACAATGAAAAGGCAGGGAATGCTATGCCTTTCACACAGTTCCTAGCAATTGAACGCTTACTAAACTGTGACGTCATTCAAACGTTCAGTTGAAGCACTGACCAATCAACGTGCTCAAAGGTGGCTTTCCCAAACTTGCTTTTTAACGGACCCAATCGGGAAAGCTGGGTCAGTTTCACTAATTCATCAACGCAAATTTATTGATCACATCATTTTTTCTATTTCTGAAGTGTTTAATCAAAACTTTCAGTTTATATGTTATATTTTATTATAATTGCATTATTTCACAAATGTTGCCAGTGGTTGTTACTGTTAAGTTGTTTAAACACGCATAAGATGAATTTATTAGAATAACAAGATTTTGTATTAATCTACGTTTAGCTGATTGCGAAGAAATGTCTGAAGTTATATGAACCTCTGTCTTTACTTGTGTAGAACCGGTACTGAGTGTTTTAGGGGCATCGAGTCGTGCTGTATCATGCTATGAAGTATAAGCATATTTTATTGTCAATAAGTATACATGTATATAGCCAACGGGTTCGACCACAAGTTCTCGTAACTAAGATACAGTCCTTACGTCATCATATCATAAACAGTAACTGACAATGGCTTATAAAATATAATTTTTCACAATACTAGCAATAACTTTTGATGCGAAAATAACGGATGTAATGCAAAAGTTAATCAAATAATGAGATGTATAGTGAGATAATTACAATAGAAAGAAGTAGGATTAAAGAAGGAATGACAGATTTATGAACAGATAGTCCATACTGGCTACATTTTTTAACGTAAAACCTCACTGCAATCGTCCTTGGCAGTAGGGCAGTTACCTAGTAGGTCCAAAGGCCCGGTCCTGCACATCATTTTCAGAGGCATTTTTGTTTTCAAAAATTAAAAAATAAATTGGGTTCAAAATGTGTTTAATTATGTCTCATATATACCCCCTAGTTTGGACCTGCACACAACTTTTAGGCTAGCTTCGCCCTTGTCTGAGGACTTCTACATTAAGCATTACATTAAACATAATAAGAAGACTATATATACAAAAAAGTTATAATGCTTTTCATTAATATCTATATACCAGCAAGGAATTATATACAACTCCTTGATACCAGTCATTAAATAACAATAGAAAATTATATATATATTTTATTTATTTATGTCTTTCTATTGTTTTTTTAATGACTGGTAAAACTATATACATGTATTATATATGTGTGTATATATATATATATATATATATATATATATATATATATACATAATGTTATTGTTATTGCGTTAACATTTAGAATAGGCTAATTGATAAGTATTGTCTCATTGAGAAGAACAGAGAGTCACAATCCTTAGTATGTCCATAACCATACACAGAATCCGCTTTGTTCAACAGAACTATTGAAATAATATAAAATGTAGGGGGAATTACAGCCAAACACGTTAGTTTTAGAGGTTGTAGGTAACTGGGCCGGAAGAGCATTTTCTCATAAATTTCTTCATTTTCCATTATTTGTCTTGTTTTTGTTCATATCAAAGAGACTAAGACTGAAGCCCAGAGAGTCTGTTAACAGAGTTGATTGTAACGTGATTGCGCAATATTCCTTCATCGCAAGGGGCGTTTCTTTCAAGTCAATTTCGCATAATTTCAGGAGTATACTAGAGAAATCCTTTCAACTTAATTTTAATACTGACAAATTGATGCATGATTTGTGCCATCAACGAACATTATATCAGTGGTAACGACAACGTACTCATATATTTAACTTGGTGGCTTTAAAATTGTCAGAAAACATTAAACTAGGGAGTAATTATCCCACGAGGTTTACAACAAATTTCCTTTGATGTTGGGCAATTCACCGCCTCATCATGTATTTTATGTGTGGAAATATGATATAAAACCGTGTTGGACTCTATGCGATCAAGATACACATTTCTCACTTTGTTCAGAAAAACAAATTAAGATATGATTAGGTATGATGATAAATGTAACATTCAGCCACGACCTCCTGCAAAGTTTGCGTCACGGTAGATTTTTTTTAGTAAAACCACGTTAGCTGTCGTGTATTTTAAACATCAAATTCACATTTTTTTTATAACAATAGTTTAATTAGTGCATGGTTTAAGTATAAATGTAACTTAACACATAAAATTATGTCTGTTCTCCATGAAATATAAACCGCAGCGGTGGTCTACGGGTAGAGCGTCCGCCTCTCATGCGGAAGGTCATGGGTTCGTTCCTCGGTCAGGTTTATACCCAAAGACTTCCTCGCTTGGCGCTCAGCATTTAGATGATAGTCTGATCGGCCCGGTGTCAGTATAATGTGACTGATTGGGTATCATATCATGTGTCTCCAGTGTGGCAGCGCATAGAATATTGTCTCAAGTAGATACCGCCGCAATGTAGTTGAACAATTGTTGAAAGCGACACTTTACACTAAACCAAAAAAAACATTAGATGGATGCATATCGACTTTTTTTTTTTTAAATAAAACTGTTACAAACACAGAACCAGCTTCTGCTTGCACGGCCGTATCGTTTTTGTGCAGTTTTGACTTACCTTAATATAATATGTAATATATATTTTATAAATTGTTTATATTAAATGAAATAGCAATTTTTATGAACACTTCGCAAACTGTATGTCTAAATAACAGTATAACTGCGATATTTTGGCAATTTTGCCGTAGATTAAAGCAGTCATAGATAATAGAAAAGATGTACTATTTGTTACTAATATTCAATGACCTACACTGGTTTTCGGCTGTCGGAAAACGAGAACTGGCAAAGGCTGTGTTCAGTACCTAAACTCTGTTGCCTGGTTACCAAAAAGTATCGCGTACTGCCTGCAAATCTGAGGTTGAACCGGTGTCCGGCAAACGATCGCACTGAACGCAGCCCATGTATTCCAGTGTCAACACTATACGCATGGCGGTAACGGTCTCGATATTTGTCGACGCGAAGATTATACGATAGCTGACTAGAGGAGACATTTCCAGAGATAAATTTGCAGTAAAAAAACTATGTCGTATACTCCCGAAAGAAGAAAAAATATGCTGTATACTCTCGAAAGAAGAAAAAAATGCTTCTACCCACAGTTCTTTTTTGTTGGTAGCGGACCCGATTAATTCAATCGTTAGCGCGCCTGACTATCAATCAGGGGTCGTGAGTTCGAATCCCCGACCGGCCACAATTTCCGTGATGATTGATATACGACATTGCGTCTCATTATCATTCGTCTTTCATCGCTGATTCAAGTGGGGAATTTATCAAATACTTGCGGAGATGGGGTGTGCTCGAGTACTGGTTAACCTTCCAGGATCCCAGGATCGTCTGTTAGCCATCGATGGCATTAAAATGACGCTATCAATCAATCAATATTTTATGTTGCTTCATGGCTGTTTTTGTATGCGGTCTTCTTTCATTTGCTCGCGTGCCGACAGGAAGATGGAAAAAATGGTGCTAGAAGCTTCCTCGCTTGACGTTCAGCATTTAGAGGAGAGTTCTAGGTCTGGTCGGCCCGGTGTCAATATAATGTGACTGCTAGGGTTATCATACCATGTGTCTGCGGCAGGATACTCCAGTGTGACAGCGCTCAGAATACTGTCTCAAGTAGACACCGTCGCAATATGACTGAAAAATTGTTGAAAGCGCCGCTAAACACCATACAACATCATCTAACAATTCGATTAACGTTTAGGGATGGTGTTAATGAGCCTGTTGTGTTGTTTGTAATATGTTTTGAAAGAATTAAACGTTTAGGAGTACATATGTTGCAATATTCACGCTATATTTCGCGAAATATCGTTTTCAGCTATCCCAGCTTCCATTCATCTAAGAAATACCACAATGAAACTCTCTACAAAACGAGACCATCCCCAACAAATTGTGTAATAAATTGATAATGTACTTATGATTACAAAATGTGTATACAGTAACTAAAAAAACAAGAAAAGTACTTGTCATTTAATTTTATTCAAGCTGCAATGTTTTTCTATTCAATAGCACTTTGCATGTTTAAAACATTCTTAAACATCTGAGATTGCACACATTATCTGTATAAGAAGCATATTGCCTGTGTAACCTGAATGATTAATTATTCTTCATGCGCTGTTTTATGAACATTTCGTAGAGAAATGTAAGTTTCTTATCCTTCTATAAAAGTCCTTGTGTGTATTAAGATAATTAATCTATTAGGAGTACATATGCTGTTAATGTTCATTATATTAATTAAGCTTCAAGAAAAAAAAATTGGTCAGTATACACTACTTTATTTAAGTATACAAATCGCAACACTCGCTGTTGTAAGGGTACTGAGGGTAGTTTTTGAGAGAATGTCTATTCTGGGACCTAACCCGCGATGACGACGGAGACAGTATGCTGATGGTAACAGTATGGCGAAGATGACTGTATGTTGAAGGAGACAGTATGTTGTGGTGGTAATATGTTGATGTTGGCAATATGTTGATGGTGGCAGTATGTTCATGGTGGCAATGCGTTGATGTTGGCAATATGTTGGTGGTGGTAGTATGTTCATGGTGGCAATGCGTTGATGTTGACAGTATGTTGATGTCGGCAATATGTCCATGGTGGCAGTATGTTCATGGTGGCAGTATGGTGATGTTGGCAGTATGTTGATGGTGGCAGTATGTTGATGGAGACAGTATGTTCATGGTCGCAGTATGTTGAAGTGACAGTTAGTTGACGGTGACAGTATGTTGTCTGCGAGAGTATGTTGATAGTGGCAGTGAGTTGACGGAGACAGTGGGTTGACGATGACAGTGAGTTGACGGAGACAGTATGCTGACGAACACAGTAGGTTGACGGAGACAGTGAGCAGACGGAGACAGTATGTTGGCGGAGACAGTATGTTGAAGGCGACAGTATGTTGACAGAGACAGTGAGCTGACGGAGACAGTATGCTGACGGAGACAGTGAGCTGACAGAGACAGTATGTTGACGGAGACAGTATATTGACGGAGACAGTATGCTGACGGAGACAGTGAGTTGACGGAGACAGTATGTTGACGGAGACAGTGAGATGACGGAGACATTGAGTTGACGGAGACAGTATGTTGACGAAGACAGTGAGCTGACGGAGACAGTATGTTGACGGAGACAGTGAGCTGACGGAGACAGTATGTTGACGGAGACAGTATCTTGACGAAGACAGTGAGTTGACGGAGACAGTGAGTTAACGGAGACAGAATGTTGACGGAGACAGTATGCTGACGGAGACAGTATGTTGACGGAGACAGTATGTTGACGGAGACAGAATGTTGACGGAGACAGATTGTTGACGGAGACAGTGAGTTAACGGAGACAGTATGCTGACGGAGACAGTGAGTTGACGGAGACAGAATGTTGACGGTGACAGTATGTTGACGGAGACAGAATGTTGACAATATGCTGACATGGTTTGTTGTGCGGTGGTTTATTGTGTGTGTAGCGACATCGACGATATACCGTTGACGGTATGGTGACAAGGTTGGCATTATGGTGGTTTATTGCGTGACATCCGATATTAATGCCATACAGTTTACAGTACGACATTTTAGTCCGCATGGCCTATTACGTTTTTGTGCACCGACATAGACGATATACCGATGACAGTAAGATGACAAGGTTGGAAATGTGGGTGTTTATTGCACGTGCACAGACATTGACAACATACAGTTGACGGTATGGCGTTGACAGTATGACAATGCTGACTGTACACTGTATCACGGTTTATAACATGTCCTTCGACATTTCCGATAAGGCCAACGACAGGCATTAATGATGCACAACATGTTAAAAAAACAATACTAATGGAAAACTGTGTCGCTTATAAATTTGAATGTAGACTGGGATATGAAGTTGACAGTATGTCAAGTGAGAGTATAACACAAGTGAGAGTATTACACAAGTGACAGTATCACACCAGTGACAGTATTCCATCAGTAACAGTATTGCATAAGTGAGAGTATACACAAGTGAAAGTATTACACAAATGACAGCATAACACAAGTAAGGGTATAACACAGGTGAGAGTATTACACAAGTGACAGTTTCACACAAGTAACAGTATTACACATGTGATAGTATTACACAAGTGACAGTATTACACAAGTGACAGTATTACACAAATTATAGTATTACAAGTGAGAGTATTACACAAGTGACAGTATCGCACAAGTGACAGCGTTACACAAGTGAGTGTATAACAAATGCGACAGCATTACACAAGTGACAGAATAATACAAGTGAGAGTATTACAAATGTGACATTACTACACAAGTGACAGTATTACACAAGTGACAGTATTACACGTGTGACAGCATTACACAAGTGACGATATTACAAATGTAACAGTGTTATACAAGTGGGGGCATTACACAAGTGAGAGTATTACACAAGTGACAGTATTACACAAGTACCAGTATTACACAAGTGACAGCGTTACACAAGCGACTGTATTACACATGTGACAGTATAACACAAGTGACAATATAACACAAGTGACAATATAACACAAGTGACAGCATTACACATGTGACAGTATTGCACAAGTGACAGTATTAAACATAACAAAATATACAGTATTATAAAAGTGACAGCATTACACATCTGACAGTATTACACAAGTGACAGCATTACACAAGTGACATTATTACACAAGTGACAGTATTAGACATTACAAAAGTGACAGTAATACACAAGTGACAGTATTACTATATTGCAGTTTACCACAAGTGACAGCACTACATAAGTGACATTATTACACAATTGATAGTATTACAAATGTGACAGTATTACAAAAGTGAAAGTATAACACAAGTGAGAGTATTACACAAGTGACAGTATTACACATGTGACACCATTACACCAGTGACAGTATTAGACATTACAAAAGTGACAGTAATACACAAGTGACAGTATTACTATTTTACAGTTAACCACAAGTGACAACATTACATAAGTGACATTATTACACAATTGACAGTATTACAAATGTGACAGTATTACAAAATTGAAAGTATAACACAAGTGAGAGTATTACAAAAGTAACAGTATTACACATGTGACACCATTACACCAGTGAGAGTATTACACAAGCTAAGTATTAGACAAGTGAGAATATTACACAAGTGGTAGAATTACAAATGTAACAGTGTTACACAAGTGACAGTATCATACAAGTGACTGTAGTACTTATGCGACAGTATTGCAAAAGTGACAGTATAACACATTACAAAAGTGACGGTATTGCACAAGCTCCAGTATTACAGATGTGACAGTATAACATAAGTGACAGTATTACACATGTGACAGTATTACATAAGTGATTATATTACACAAGTGACAGTGTAAAACAAGTGACAGTATTACACAAGTGGCAGTATTACACAAATGACAATATTACACAAGTGACAGTATAACGCAAAAGACAATATTACACAAGTGATAGTATTACACAAGTGAGAGTATTATTCAAGTGACAGTATGACATCAGTGACATTATTACACAAGTGAGAGTATTACACAAGTGAGAGTATTACACATTTGGCAGTATTACACAAGTGACATTATTACACCAGTGATAGTATTACATAAGTGACAGTATTAAACATAACACAAGTGACATTATTACGCATGTGACAGTATTATATAAGTGACGTTGTGCATAATGTCATGCCACCGGTGAAGCTTGGCTATATCGACAGAGAAAAGTACCAGTCTTAGCGCACACAACACGTCTAAAACAGTTACACTCGGGGTTGGCAGTAAGGGTCAAGAAAGTGTTTCTATAGATGGCCGTGTAATGGAGATGGTACTAGCCTACTGGAGTGGCCTGCCAGTGGGCCTTATGTCATTTTGCATTTCAAAGCCACGCTGAAAAGGAGTTCAAGGAATGGTTTATTACATGTCACCGGAACAGTGACGAACGAGTTGACTCGACCGGGTGGACATTTTAGGCCTACAAAACTGGGTTGATAAATGTTGCGCAAAATGCATGCAGATGCACACGCGTTAATTAATGCAATAACATGCAGTAAATCAAATACGAGTCGATGGCAGCACGATAGGCACTTATTTAAGTCCATATAAGTCCGTGTTAATGGCTACAAAATAAAACTTAATGAAAAACATTAACTTGATATTTAAAGCTAATGAATTGCTTTTTAATTTGACCTCGGAAACTGGGTAAAGGGGACGCATACGGTGTAATTAGTTTCTGTTGAAATCAACAGTAGCTCTCTACTGTTCCAAGTTATGCGACAGACTTCAAAGGATTTTATATTCAATAGGCTATTCATAGTGTGTAATTTGAAGAGCTGAGGTCACCGCCAATAACAATACACACAATGCCGAATATGTGCACAGTCTTTATGAATGCATAGTCAGTTTAATAACGACCACATAGATTCAAACATTACAGATAAAACTATCATTTCAGATTGCATGTCTGCACGCCTCTTTATTTGAAAAAATAAAGTTTTGTGTTTTAATCATCACTGTCTTGTGTTTATATAAAAAGGCATTAAAAATCAACTGTTGACATCAAAGGATTAAAGGCCGATAATTTTGACCTATATATAAGCCTAGACACTAATAACATTCAATTCAAAATAGCAATATCGTCTGCTAGGTAATCAACAAAAGTGTTATACTGAAAAAGCTAGATTTAGTGATGCTAATTACTGGCATATTATGGCGGATATTTAAACTTTTTCATACATATAATCTATACGCGCCTCTTTTCCTTGTTGTTTTCCAGAAGTTCAAAGGGAAGGCGCCATGAGGGTTATTTAATCAGTTTCGTAATGTGTTATCCGATATTTCAACGGTCAGTTGGACTACACGGTGACAGTTTTCTTAATTTACACGCGTCATAATTAACTATTCAGTCTATATGACAAAATGATATCATGCTAGCTGAGCACCCGATCGCTCAATTAACGGTAAAAGCGTGATATATGAATACCCTACCGTGTAAAAAACAAGTTCTTTGATCTACTTTGATCTAAATATAGCGCTCCCGTCTTGGGCCCCAACCAATTACGTGTGACTTGTAAAACGTTCAGCGATTGGTCAGTTCACCAAGTGCTCGCTGCCAATTGGGCAATTGAATACTGAATGTCTTCACAGAGTATTTTCATGGCGGATTCAAAACGTGTGTGTTGAGATCTGTGTTTTTGTGTAAAAAATAACAACAATATCGTTACTTATGACAATGCCTCATGTGAATTCCGGCGGTACCGATGACTTTTATTCTAGTGATGAAGTGAAAATATATCAGCATGAAGGAGAAGAAGAAAATGAGAAAAGATCGTCGGAAAATCTGTCGGAGGATAAGTTAGGACTGGTTACTGAAACAGAGGAGGTGAGATCATCATAGTTTCTTTCATGTTTTTGTCGTTTTGCTTACATGACTGTCGGCTTAAAATGTCAACTACGTGTTGTGTCGTTCATTTTGGATTATTGATGCCAGATATATAGTCAAAATAGGGATTCAATATACGTTTTATACTTACAGGATAAAGGAGGGTACACCGGAAATGATAAATCCGATCGGCGAACCGAGGACGGTAAGTTTTGTTTGAAATCGACATCAAAGGATTTCACCGACTTTCAATTTGGAGTGTTACGGTATGGCTCTCTTGAGCCTTGAAAATTGTGTAATCGGATGCTTGTGTTTTCACTCTGCTCTACACCGGAGTTATGTTTACTCGATACAATTCAACACAAGATAAAAGGTTGCCGTGTGATGATGGATGTGTAGTGGAGTGTGTAAGTGAAAGTGTGAACATATCATATTTTTGCTCCCTTTGTTCTGGTCACGCCTAGTGCAGTTATTTTAACACAGTACTATATTTGTAACCATGTTAAACTTCTTTGGTAAACATTTGAATCATAAGGTATCACCTTACAATGGAATGTATCAGTTATCGCTGTGAATGGGTTACATGATAGCCTTGTTCTCAATAATTTGTCAAATTGAATTATCCAGTGGAACGGACAATTTTGTTCCTCTGTTTGTTTGCTGTTATCTTAACTTGCTGATAAACATCAAAACAACATAGAAAACGGTGGTTTAAACCTTACGCATAATTAAAGGTGATTTCAGAAACATTGTTCTCATAATTGCAATTTAATTAACGAACAATTTGAACTCCTAATGATTTTTAGGACCTCCACTTTCAGTGGAAGTGGGTGTCCTTTGCTGAGATTGGGAATAAAAAGGAATTTCTGCAGAATTCGGCATGTATATGTTGATTACATTCTGATGTACAATTTTTTTTTAAAGCACCACTCAAAAGTTAACTACAAACACATTATCTCATTTTATCTGTAATTCAGTTCTTGAGTTACATGAAATTGTATGATAAAATTATTACAATTCAATAATTTTTTTTAAAAAAAGAAAAAACAACAAACCTACCGTACAATGTTTCATTGGAGGTTAGCAGTTGGATTACGTATGTTGTAACAAAATAAGTCCTTTAACATGGCTATTGCATTGATAAATCGATATAATATACTGCTATTAAGATAGTAGACCATTTTCAGTAATCATTTAGCAAAACAAGGAAAATAATTTCATTTCAGAGAATAGTATAGTGAAACAACAGCACTGCGTATTGCGTTTACAGTTTTGTATATATTGGACTTTGAATGATAAGTGACACATGTACAATCAGGGACTGATTATCTCCAAGATTGGTTGAACTTAATTAACACCACACAGTTATATGATATAAGCATGTATTTGAAGTGTGGTTGTGAGGGTGGGGGCATAGTTGGTAGAGTTGTTTGCTTATTTCTGAAGTATACGGGGTTCAATCCCAGTTCATCCCAACAATCTCAAAAACAATACAGTACTGCATGGCACTACATTGAAAACTAATTGAAATTACAAAAGCATTGAGTTTTATATCACAATCAAGCTAAAATGATAAGTATAAAATGATCATTTCAAACTTTAGTTGATTAATATTACATTGTGTTAAAATGAAAATCTGTTGTGTAGTACAGGATTCCTTACGATTCTTTATAAATTAATCTCAATACACGATACCATTAAACAGATGCACAAGTACCGAATCTAGCTAAATGGCAAGAAAAATCAAGAATGAGGAAGTCGGCAAAGTTTTCAGAAATTACTTTGTGTCATTAACCACCGATAATATTGTGTGTAATGAATAATCGACTATATGAGTTCTGTACTCAACCAATTAGACGTGCCTGCCCAGATAAATGCACTTCTCTGGCCTTGTATTATGTAACACAGAGTTTAATTTTTCTTGGCTTGGCAGTGTAAAGGATGTTGATGCGCTCTCACATTAAATGAAGCCTGAAGGACTTTTATTATATCTGTACATGGTCTTCATATTCTAAATATAACCAGGACACGTTTAATGTTTGATTAACTACAAACACTATCATGAATATATACTTATATTCATTCTCATTTTTTTAACATTCATTTAACAAGGTTTGATACAAATGATTTAATTGGGAGTCAAACCATGTAGATAACTATTACGCTGCACATTTATCATTGATCAAGTCATATGCAGATGATATCATTGGGGTCAACACAGCGAGCTCTTGCTCATACTGTAGGGAATGGGGTCGGGATCCCTGACTTTGGGAAAATTTGTGTTATTTTTAAAGAAATTGGAAAAATTACATAGCACAGGTTTCTTCAATATATGTTAACAACATTTGTGTAATGTATATTAAACGATATAAAATGTGATGTTCTTGTAGAAGCCTACATTAAAATCATAATATTAAAAAATCTCCAAACTTTTCCCCCAATTTCTTTTGGTTTCTTTGCATTTTTGTTACCTTGGATTGGGGGAAAAAGATACTGTATGCCATTGGGAATGGGGCAGAATAACAGCCCCAAAAATTGGGCAGTAGTGTAATGGATAGAGTGTTGGCCACTCACGCCAGAGGTTGCGGGTACGCCCCCCCCCCCCCCCCCCCCCCGATTGACCTTATGCCTTAATAAAACAACACTCAGTACTGGTTCTACCCAGGAAGTGGACTCGGGAGTGATTCATAAAAGTTTTGAGATTTCATCACAATCAAAGTAAAATAAATTAGTATAATATATATAAAAATGGACAAATGAGAACCCTGCAACACTGGGGTCAACACCTGTCTGTCAGCACTGAGGGGAATTTATTAAAATGATTCAGAATCTTACCTAATTTTAAGTATGATCACTTTTATCATGTGTAAAAGACAATTATGGAGAGCTCTTTCTGCAAACAGAGTGAATGATATCTAAAAAATATGAATCTGTTAAAGTGTGAAATATATTTCTTCTTTTTTTAAAAGAAACTGTTTAAAATCATAAATTTAAATTTAGTCACGTCAGTTCTATTTTAATTGGTTCTGTTGAAATTAATGGAAATATCTATACTGTAAGCAATAAAAGCCTTAATTGTGGTAAATTAGAAAAGGAAATTTATGGATTATTTACTGAAAACAAAGAATTGCGCATACTGAAGTGTATTTAATTTATTTATGACAAATGCATTGATTTTTATAGAACTTAAAAACACAATAAGAATTGTGCAGTTTATAGTGGATATTGTTGGGATTGGGGGTGGAGAGGGGGGCATGAGACTGCCATTGATGAAGAAACTAACATGATGAACATTTTTACTATGACGTAGAGTTGTCATATTTAATGTGCCGAGATTTTCTTTTTCACAAGATAGAGACGCTTCTATGCTTAAAATTTGGTGCTGTGTGATAGAGTTGAAAATAAAGAGTATTTGCAATATGATTACTCTAGGCATTGTTTTAAAACTTAATTATTAATATAGTATATAAACCAGAAGAGGTGGGCATATAATATGTACTGACAGGATACATCTAAATAATGAACAACTATGTTGTGTGTTGTATTAAACTGAAACTGACACCAATATTGCATGATTAACCCAGTTAAATAGAATTTAATATTTATTATAAATATTTTACTTTTTAAAAGACCAAAAAACATTTTGATTGTAGGTATTTAATATAGGTATGGTAAAAAAGTCACTATTTTTTTCTTGGCTGAATGTTGGAATTTCGATTCTCTTCAAAAAGATTTGAATGGAATGTAAATAATAAGACCATTGTAATGATGAAAACAATGGGTAATGATCATTATTTCTCAGTAATGTACTTTACAGTGTTGTGCAAATTTCTATACTGGTACTTTATACGAAATTGTTGTATTGTTGTAATTTATAATACAGGCATAGTACCACCATTGGAAAAAGGTAGTGCTTCCGTGGGGTAGTCGCATAATGGTAGTTATAAATAATCCTCGTTTCTATTTCTATAAAAATGCATTTTCCTTATTTTAATGCTCATTCTTTTTTATTTGAATGGCATTATTGATATATTTTGAACATTTTGAAAGTATTGTTATGTTTGAATTGTGAATTTCGAAAGAAAAAAAAATGCTACGAAATTAGGGTATGAATATATGATTTCGGAAGTCTTTCTCTTTGTCAACAGTGTACACACTGAGCAGAAAAAAATCTCTTATATGACACATGACCCCTACTTTTCTCATCATATTTTGGTAGTGCAGAGGTTGACAAACAGTAAAAAGTTTCACTTCTTTCATTTGGGTCTCTATGAATGACAAGCCTTCAAACTTTTATTATTTACTAAAGTATAAAGAACAAAAATCAATTGTGGGATTACACCTAAACAGAAAAAAATGGGTATACATAGATGTCATTATAAGTCGTTGAAAATCTCAAAAATCAGAATTGGCCTTTTTCATTTTTGACTTGATATTAAATTATGTAATTTAATTGTCATAAATCATTAATGTTATAAATTTAACACATAATTAAATTTACAATAATCATATATATATATAAGTAACCATGTGGTCAGTCCAATTAACAGGTGTATAAAATTACACTTTATTGTCCTACATGTTACTGATATATGGAATTATCAGATGCAGATCAGCCACATTGGTTATGATCTTCCAGATTGCAGTATACATACTACACCTGGGTCTTCAGCAAAGCTGTACATTAATCTAAGCCAGTATCTTTGACCAGCTGTTGAATAAATTCACTTTGAAATATCCCAGAACCAAAAGTGGGTTTGTTTGTTTTTAAATGCATTTAAAATTCCCTTGAATTAATTCTTCATTTTTGTTTTTTAAATTTCCATATAAATTCCAGAACCGTGGTTGTCATTTTTTTTGTTTATATCTGGTTGTTTTGCAATTATTGACTTGGTTCAGAATGTTGCGTGTGTCAAAGATGTATTTTATTCAAAGGGAAATGACACAGGTCAGTCTGTTAGATAAACAATGTTCGATAATTTGTGAAAAATGGAAGATGCCCCTGTAATATTTGCTCATCTACTATTATTATAGTGTACAATGCATATATTGCATAGCAGGGGTGTAACTTGACTGAAAACAATGTGTAGACACAGTTGTAGAGGGTCTGAGGGCTTCCTCGAAATTTTTTAGTTAGACTGTCGCAAGTGGGTTTTGACGTATATTTGTTATGTTTTTAGGGGCCTGGTTATCTTAAATATTAATCTTGAATTCACTGTTTATAACCAAAAAAACTGTAATGTTTTGGGGTTTGTTCACTTCAATAAAGTGGAAAATGAAGTAGCCAAGGGTCAGATTCTTTATTGCATTTTTTGGCATTTTTATATTTTTGGTTTATCAGAAAAAGGATTAGGCATGTGCCTTTAGGAAGCTGCGTCCCGGCAAAGCTATTATTTCTTAATATACAGTTTACAAGGCTAATTGTTAGTTAGCAAGGAACAAAGTAAAATTGTCAGTTTACAGAGGATATTTTTAAAATTGGTATAATTTTATCTATATAATTATATACAATTTGAAAGATTAAGTTCTTGGTTTACAAGGAATAACTGAAAATACAGTATGCATTGAATTCTGTAATACCACAAAAAAAAATCCATTTTGTACAATTATCGGGACACTACTATCTGAATATTATCTAAACTTCATATAAAGAGCTTATTGACTTTTTTATTACAAAACTTAGTGGCGTCTTCACAATTGAATTTTGAAAATATTAATAAAAAACTTAAAAATTACAAATAGATTATCTACAGGTTATCGTCTATCATATATTGATAAAAACTGAGGAACACCTTTGCAAGAGATATTGTTACACTTTTTGTCATATAAAACAACAAAATGTTATATGACACAAGATGCCTTTCAGCCATTGGCAAGTCATGCCCCCTTTCTGAAACATAAATGAAAATAAAGGTGGCACACATTCTAATTTCACATTTGAATCACGTAGTTTTCAATGAAAAGTTTATAAATTTGTCAATAGTCCCTATATTTAATTAGGAAGTATGGTATTGTGAAGCCGTAGCTGTTTTGTCCATTGCCGGTATAAATATTCCAGGCATGATCCAGGTGCTTTTAGTACTAGAACACTTGATGTTTTGTAAAACAAAATTTGGTGCAAATTTGTTTAATATACTGACCCGATTTAAAGACCAAACTGTCCACTTGAATAATGTCAGTTAACCCCTGATTGAAACAGTCAAAGGCCATCCTTAAAAAAAAATACTTGTTTGCTGTGCTCCAACCCAGTATTTTTCACATGGGTAGGTAGGTAGCTTATTATTTCTTCCCCCTAAATTTTGAATTTGCAGTCATTTTAAAGAAAAATGGACAGAAATCATGAAAATTAAACACTTAGAAAGTTAATAAAAAAGTTTGGTAGCTGCACTTTGAGTGAGTAGGTAGGAGCACGGCAATCAATTTATGTTTAAGGCCGGCCTAATCGAGGATTCGTAAACTTAATGCTTCAATAATGATATTCTACTGGTATAATTTAACCTAGTCGACAAAGATGGTTATAATACTGATTAAATATAATAATGATAAAATTCACAAAGATGATTTGTAAATCACTTTACATTAATATTAATACATGTGTAAAATAAATTATGCAATTTCTGAGGATTGTAAAAATAAACTGAGCCTATTTATAACTTCTTGACTGTTTATCTGACAGCATTTTATGTATAAGCGACAGCATTTTATGTATAAGCATGCATATTATAAACTTATAAGTAAATTGTCAGGTCCACTTTAGAGCCTGTACATATGGTTGACGGGAGAGTCAGGTGTATTAATACACACTGACCAGTCTGTTTGAATGATCAACCTGCTTGCTATCTATAATCCTGGAGATAATTCAAACTTGATCATCTGATTGGTTAATTACAGCAAATTGTATGCTATATTGACCAATGAAATTGTTGATTTTGAAACAAGTGTTTAGTAGCAATTTATGGAAGAAAAGTGACTTTCAATAAACTAAGGTTTAACATAATTCAAGCTGCAACTTTGTTTAGATGTATCAATTTGTAAAAATTCAAGAATATGCATTTCTCCCTGGTTCGCAAATTTATTTTAAACTAATTGTCATGGATACATGAGATGAAATGGCAAATGTTTATTTGTATTAAATGCTTTGTAATAAATTTGTTGATGCTGTTACTTTCAGTACTATTAATTTTTGTGTTCTTTTGAATAAATATTAAGTGCTTACACTCTGACTTTTGAAAAGAAATAGACTCTCAGCCAGCTGAACACACTTCAAAACCTGTGAGCAGTCTGCACTTTGTGACCCTCAGTCTACATGGGGTCTGCATCATTTGACTCTCAGTCTAATTGGGGTCTTAGTAACATTTGACTCTCAATGTACTTGGGGTCTACAGTCGGGTAATTCTTATTAATCCTTCTGATTATGGAATGGTCATAGAAAACAATGAGAGTCTTGTCATATTATTCAAGTGTTTTCCTTCACCGGGAAACTGAGCAATGATGATCATTGTCAACCCAGGACCCTCTGTCAGTCTGTCAACCTAGAAACCATTACAATAATAATCTAGTAATCTTCCTTTACACAAGAGCTTAATGTAACATCATATGGAATGAAAATAAATATTGCCCAGAAAAAACCCAGAAAAAAATAAAAACAATAGAACAAACATACACGCTTGCATGCACTTTCACATCTACACACACTCAATAGATATATTTTTATACAGTGGGGTTATAAACGCCATTTTAACTCCACCTGTGATGAGTTTTAGTGTACACTTTTTTTTAATATTATGAAGAATGGGAAATTGATATGTCCTGGTAACTACTATTTATTAAGACATTTGAAGTAACTTACGAGGCGTTAACATTCATAGACCTAAAATTAATAACTGTTATGTTTGTATCTCATTTGTACAAGTCCCATGTGTACATACTTTATTGATGAAAATAACCATGACACTATTTTGTCTACATTCTGAAGTGTATATAAATTATATAAACTTTGAAGTGTGACTCATTGTCACAACATCCTGTGTGTTTTTGACATTTTATTTTTCCAGGTCATTGTTGAGTGCCTTAGTTACTTTATTCTTCTATATTGGTCTGGTCTACACCCTGAAAAATTCACCAGCAACAATGTTATTTGTTTGTTAAGAGAGTCTTCATGGTACTGTCATTTGCACTTTTTTTGTGGTTAATATAACCCATCTCTGTCCAAACACAAAATCCCCAATCTCTGTAATGAAATTATAAATAAGATTACATGAATGTTGCAAAATGTTTAATTCTTTTTTTGAATACATTATATATTTTATGCTGTTTATGCCCTTTAGAAAATAAATGATACAAATAAATCTATTTATCCAAATTTCTTTACTAAGTTAACATCCCTCCAAAGCACCAGAATACATGTGTGTATTATATTGGTACCAAGTTAACAACCCTTCAAAGCACCAGAATACATGTGTGTATTATATTGGTACCAAGTTAACAGACCTCCAAAGCACCAGAATACATGTGTGTATTATATTGGTACCAAGTTAACACCTCCAAAGCACCAGAATACATGTGTGTATTATATTGGTACCAAGTTAACAGACCTCCAAAGCACCAGAATACATGTGTGTATTATATCGGTACCAAGTTAACAGCCCTCCAAAGCACCAGAATACATGTGTGTATTATATCGGTACCAAGTTAACAGCCCTCCAAAGCACCAGAATACATGTGTGTATTATATTGGTACCCAGTTAACAGCCCTCCAAAGCACCAGAATACATGTGTGTATTATATTGGTACCAAGTTAACAGCCCTCCAAAGCACCAGAATACATGTGTGTATTAAATTTGTACCAAGTTAACAGACCTCCAAAGCACCAGAATACATGTGTGTATTATATTGGTACCAAGTTAACAGCCCTCCAAAGCACCAGAATACATGTGTGTATTATATTGGTACCAAGTTAACAAACCTCCAAAGCTCATAGCTGTGATTGAGGATATAAATGTGTGATTACTGCTTGTTATACTGCAGAGGACATACTGTGGCTCATGATAAACGTGGTGTCACTGAGGTTAAGTCTGTTATAATAGACCCACCACATTGTAGTCGTTTAATAGTTAATTATTTTATAGACAACATTGTAATTAGCAGAAACTACAGTCTAAATTGAACATGCATCCTGTTTTTTTAGAGTATGTACAATTTTAATGATATAAAGAAAATATTAGCTATATACTTAAGTAAATATTCATCTAGTTCCTACATTCAAGTCTACACTTAGTAGGCACATTCATTTACTTATTGGTTATGCAGTATGCATTCATCTAGTTAATGGCTACTATAAAGTACACATTCATCTAGTTCCTAGCTTCAAACTTACTAAGTGCACATTCATCCATTTCTTGGCTATAAAGTATACATTCATTAAGGCTACAAAATACATACTCATCTACTAATTGACTACAAAGTACACATTCATCTGGTAATTGACTACAAAGTACACATTCATCTAGTAATTGACTACAATGTACATATTCATCTAGTGATTGACTACAAAGTACACATTCTAGAAAGTACACTCATCTCATAATTGACTTCAAAGTACACATTCATCTAGTAATTGACAACAAAGTACACATTCATCTATTAATTGACTTCAAAATACACATTCATCTAGTAATTGGCTACAAAATACACACTCATTTAGTAATTGGCTACAAAGTACACACTCGGCTAGTAATTGAATACACAGTACATACTCGTCTAGTTATTGGCTACACAGTACACATTCATCTAATTCATCTAATAATTGACTTCAAAGTACATATTCCACATTCGTCTGGGTGAGAATTATGAAGTAAACATTTACACCATCCCTGTTGGGTTGCCCTGTACTAACCACACTTTACTGCTGATTCTACCTGTTGACATGTGTCAGTAGCCACCCCCTCACATTTGCATTGTAAGTGCATGTTGTAGTGTGGTAACTCTGGTTCAAATCTTTATTTTGGTGTTGTGGATTGCCCAGCCATACAAGTACTTACCACAGAGCTTCTGTTTCACTGAATATCGCCTCATTCTCCTGGCAGAGTCGCTAACTTGTGTCTGCGCTTTAATATAGCTTGTTTCATGATCAATGTATTAAGTTTTATTTAATTTGAGCTTAATGCATAACAAAAACAGACCCTAGTCCCAGCTGGAGACATGATCGGGTAGCAACGGATCACTATCATTGGTGCTAATCCTGAAAACTGCCAAGTAGATTCCTAATCTTCAGGGTTTCAGTCTCGGGTTTTAAGAGGATTAGGAAGGTACATAATGTCTGACTAACAATTGACCAGGTTTTCACTTTGTTTCGATTTATATTGTACGAGGTTAAATCCTATTGCCCAAGATTTGAGACCTCAGATTGGCATTAGTCACATGTTGTTTTGAGATGGTGAAAGATATGAAATGGTTTGAGAGTTGTGTTTTGGGAATGATTTAGCGTTGAATATCCCTTCGTATTAGTCATTTGTTGTTTTTGTGATGGTAAAGATAAAAATGAAATAGTTGGATGGTTTATTTTGGAAACGATTTGGCATTAATTTATCAGTTTAGAAAAAAATCATATGAGGTGTATGTGTGTGTTTATTTGTCAGTGTATCATGTGTTTGTCAGTGTATCATGTGTTTGTCAGTATATTATGTGTTTGTCAGTGTATCATGTGTTTGTCAGTGTATCATGTGTTTGTCAGTATATTATGTGTTTGTCAGTGTATCATGTGTTTGTCACTGTATTATGTGTTTGTCAGTGTATCATGTGTTTGTCAGTGTATCATGTGTTTGTCAGTATATTATGTATTATTTGTGTCAAAGGAACCTTTTGATTCTGTGTTAGTTTATCATGTTATTTGTGTCAAATTAATCATGTCTTTGTCAGTGTAGCATATTTTTCAGTGTAGCATGTGTTTGTCAGTGTATCATGTGTTTGTTTGTCAGTGTATCATGTTTGTCAGTGTGTCATGTGTTTGTCAGTGTATCGTGTTTGTTTGTCAGTTTAACATGTGTTTGTCAGTGTATCGTGTTTGTTTGTCAGTTTAACATGTGTTTATTTGTCATTGTATCATGTTGTTGGTGTGTCATGTGTTTGTCAGTGTAACATGTGTTTGTTTGTCAGTGTATCATGTGTTTGTTTGTCAGTGTATTATGTTTGTTGGTGTGTCATGTGTTTGTTTTTCGTGAGATATCAATCCATTTGTTCAGTGGACGAATATGTTTGTCGTAACCATCAGTAAGTTTTTTTTATGAACATTACTACACGTATGTTTATTATCAATGAACCAAGTGTATGTGTTTTCTGTGGACCATGTGTTTGTAGTTCTCATATATATATATTTATTGTCAATAGACCAAGTGTAAACATTGTCATTGGACCATGTGTTTGTTGTCCATGACCATGTGTTGGTTTGTCACTAGAGACATGTATTTGGTAATGTCAGTGGACCATATATTGGTTTATCACTAGCAATATGTCTTTGATTATCAGTGGACCATGTGTTTCTTGTCCATGACTATGTGTTGGTTTGTCACTAGAGACATGTGTTTGGTAATGTCAGTGGACCATGCGTTTGTTGTCCATGACCATGTGTTGGTTAACACAGATCACATAAGGACGTATGCTTTGTTGATAGAATAGGTTTGCAAACCTGTGACTTAGTAAGAGTGACAAGTTCACCCTTTTGTCAGTGATTGAGGAAAGGAATATGCTCAGACTTTGTTGTGTTGACTTACTTTGTTAGTGCATTTTGTCTGTGAGTGTAAAGATATCATGTTTGTTTAACCAAAGTGAACTCAGTTTAAAACCAGTGTGTGCTAACACCTGTTCAGTCATGGTAGTGTTAATGGGAACAGCAATTTGGGAAAAAAACTGTAACCTTTTTCATTTCATAACTTGTGCATGCACAAGTATGGGTTAGATTTCTGTCAGATTATTTTAAGCATTTGTAATCTAAGCAATTGTTTTAATTGAATTAAGTAGGATATAACTTTTGTTTTTTTTGTGTTATTCAAAATCGGAAAATCAGAAAAAGTGAACAGATAAACAATATATATTTAGTTGTCTTCTGGGTGTCATTTGACAGCACTTGTACTTGATCATTGGCTCGGGACAAAATTATTGACACAGTGTGCCATTGGTGCATTTAAATTCCTATTAAGGTCAGCGGCTTTCTTTGATGTTAATCTTTGATCAGTGTCATGCTCTGCTCTGAGTGTGTGTGTGAGCATGATGTTTTGCTCTGCTCAGTGCTTGCATATTTAAACAAAGAATTTTATTGTTTTTCTTCCATTTCTAATCATTTGAGCCTTACATAGCTGTTATTTTAAAAATTCTGTAGTTTTACTCAGTAATTATGAAAAGAACATTAGGAAAAATGCTGAAATTAAGATTATAATATAATTGAAAATATTATAAATATTATTATTGGATGTCATTGTTTTGCTTTTTGTTTGTTTCACAACCCCCATAACGTAGCTCCCCGAAAAAAATACCTGATTTTATATACAAGAGTGGTTCATTTCACACATTCATTGCTTAAATAAAAAATAAAATTCAGTTTTAAGTGGTGCTGTTTTGCAACAAGAAGTAAACACTTATAAAATAAAATTAAAAACAATATTAAACCCCTGAAGTCACTTTGTAAAATTGATCAATAAAAGTCCTTGAAAGGTATGATCAGTATTGATAATAAGTCATAGATAAGATCACCTTCAACCATTTAAATGTCAATATCTATTCTCAGAGGTCATAAAATGACCACTTTATCATGCATATAGGCACCTAATTTCACCATTATTTGATCATCATAATTGTTTTCTTATATTGCACCCCGCTGGGCTGCTAAACACTGTAATAAATTGCACCTACTAATTTTGGTCATTTACACAGGTAAAATGGCTGTAGGTCACACAAGGTCATCACGGCATGTCAGTTGAGATGTATATCTCAATTTGTTGTGCTTAATTTTTTGAAATGTGGGAATAAATTATATGAACAGAGGGAGCGATATCTCGGAGGCTGTGTAATTAACTGCGGAAGGTAAACAAAGCCTGAAACACAACCATGGCTGTCTAGTCAACATACACTATGGTCATAATATATAAAATAAGGATAGGAGAAAGTATGAACTAGATTGCCCTGGAGGCTTGTACTGTACAGACAGGGCTGAATCATTAATGCATCTACCTTGTTACTGTTTAATGTTCCGTACTATTGCCATATCTTTATGTAGCATAAAAAATATGGTAGATTGGGTTTGAACTACCAGACGGTTACCCTCTGTGTGTATGTCTTGGTTGTAAACTACGGGTCATTTTAAAGATGAGGTGGTCACTAAGCCAACTTGCTTGTGTGTCAGATAATTCCCTTTCTGTATCATACTGTCCATGAACATTGCGTACATGTTGCCATGTTATTGTGTACATGTTGCTTTACTATTGTGTACATGTTGCCTTGCTATTGTGGACATGTGTTATTGTGAACATGTAGCTTTGCTGTTGTGTACATGTTGCCATGTTATTGTGTACATGTTGCCTTGCTATTGTGGACATGTATTATTGTGTACATGTTGCCATGCTATTGTGTACATGTGTTATTGTGTACATGTTGCCTTGCTATTGTGTACATGTGTTGTTGGGTACATGTTGCCATGCTATTGTGTACATGTGGTATTGTGTTCATGTTGCCTTGCTATTGTGTACATGTTGCCTTATTATTGTGTACATGTTGCCTTATTATTGTGTACATGTTGTCTTGCTATTGTGTACATGTTGCCTTATTATTGTGTACATGTTGCCTTGTTATTGAGTACATGTGTTGTTTTGTACATGTTGCCATGCTATTGTGTACATGTGATATTGTGTACATGTTGCCTTGCTATTGTGTACATGTTGCCTTATTATTGTGTACATGTTGCCTTATTATTGTGTACATGTTGCCATGCTATTGTGTACATGTTGCCTTATTATTGTGTACATGTTGCCTTATTATTGTGTACATGTTGTCTTGCTATTGTGTACATGTTGCCTTATTATTGTGTACATGTTGCTTTGTTATTGAGTACATGTGTTGTTGTGTACATGATACATATTAATGTTGTACTGTGTGTATGTTATACTGTGTATATGTTATGCTGTGTGTATGTTATACAATGTATATTTTACTCTTGTGTGTGTTTGGTTTGTGGTATGCTGTATATATGTTATACTGTTTATATGTTTTACTCTGTGTGTGTGTGTGTGTGTGTGTGTGTGTGTTATACTGTGTATATGTTACACTGTGTGTATGTTATAATCAGTGTGTACATCTTAATGATTAAACATATGATAATTAATCTGGAATGTTATTTTGCATTATATTTCTCCAGAAAGTGTTTGTTGATTAAATACCAAATTGTGTGATTTCAAAAGAAGAAGCATCATAGAACGCCAGCAGACAGTGTAGAGTTGCTGTTACAACCCTATTCAAATTGTTACATGATTGATTCTAATCAGAAAGTTGAATTACAGTTTTTGTGTATATAACTTTTTCTGTCTGTCTGCAAGTGAAATTCAATCACAAAATGTCATTTAATGATTCAATCCCTTTTGGTGGTTCTCTTAGTAATGTGGAATTCAACAGTAGAATGCACTCAGATCAAACTGATATCATAGATGAATTCTTGTCTTTTTTTGTACAAAAATTTAATTTATCACTGCATACTTTTTATTGGAATCCACTGTTTTTTAGTTATATTAAAGGGAATTTATCAGGATTTTTTAAACTTTTGCAAGTGGCTAAAACATTTTTTCCTATATATCATGTTTATATAAAGTCACTGACACCGTATTGCCAAAAGGAAATCTATTTGAACATGCGAAAATAATAATGAAAAGGGATTTCCAAACTTGGGCTACATGCCTAGGTTACACTAAAATAGATTTGTCGCTTTAAATTGCAACATATTTTGTGATGTATTATATGAGTCAAGTGATTTCATTTTGATTTCAATTTGATCCATTATACAGGTTTATATGTAGTAAAAATTGTTTCATCTTAGAAAGAGTATGAATAACGATGCAAAGTTTGACGAGCAGTATTTAAAAACTGTTTATTTTTAGAATGGGGATTTTGTTTCAAGTTTACCACTCCAGTTTGAATATCGATTTTGTCACGTTTTGGTACATTCAACATACCAAACTATTCGGATTTTTTTTATTAACGATAATGAGATGCTTTTTATCCGTTGGAATAATTCTTTTATTTTTTAAGACATTTATAGTGCTTTTTCCTGATATACTCCCTTAAACCCATGTTTTCATAATTTTTATATATTATTAATAATTTTCCATTACCATGGGGAATTCCAGGCTTTGCCTTAGGTGTTCTATATTTCTTCCTGAAAACCGTGTAATTACTATAATATATACAGATAAGTTTGTTCCAGACTGAAATGTCAGTTTTTACTCAACTTTTGACGGAAAGGGAAGACTGTACTCCCCACGGTACTTATGACCTAGGAGTATTAGAGAGTCAATGATTTTTTTGGGGGGTAGGGGGGGTTGTTAGGCTTGCTCATATCTCAGCAACCTGACTACCCATATATCAATAAAACTTAATGTGAGTTTTCACTACTCTAAAGGGGATTTAAGGCAGAATTATACCCCATTTTGATACTTGTTTAAAAAAAAAAAGAACAAAAAAGTTGTTTAACAATTTTTGTTTTTGAAACCCTGATAATATTTACGATGGGGAATTGAGAAACTCCACCAACCCCTCTCTCTGTAATTGGTTTCTTCAGAAACACAGTAAATCTCCTTTTGGGAAGCATGTAATCAATATACGTTATGATTTAAATGTAATAGCAGCCAAAAACATTTTATGCATTAAGTTTTCAGTTGCTAATAAGACGGATGAATGAACTAGTTGCCAAAGAAGTCTTTCAGATATCAATGAAACTGTTACAACCCAACTCTCTGTATGGTTTGAATGCCCTGATGGTTTTCAATATGTTACAACCACCGGCACAGACATATTAACACGGATTAAACGCTTACTGAGAAAATACATATTCTCGTTTGTCGAGGCATTATTCAAAATCAATCAAATTTCACCCTTATCAGTTTAATAATATTGATATTGTACTGGCTGTGAAGCCTGAATGACTCATTATAAAAGAATTTATGAACTGTGGCGAACTGTTTCTGAAAGCCCATTTAGAAAGATTTAAAGAAAGGAAATATTATTTATATGTGCATTAGGAGAGTTGCTGGTGCTTTTACTATCTGGTAAAATATCAACTATTGAAACTTTTTGGAATAGATGTTTTTTTGTTTGCATCTTCTGATTAATTGAATGCCCCATCCCGTCAGTTGAAAATTATCAATCAATGGTTAGTCGGTATGTTTGGGGTGGTGGGTGGTTGTTGGAGTATTGTCACTGATTGTGTAAATATACGTCTCAGGTTTTCCTCGACCATAAAAAATCAACGTCATTAAATTATTTTGTACTATGTAGAATGGAGCATTAAACACCATTAAAAAAAAAGATGGAAACATATATATTTTTATATGCATATAAAAAACTGACCACAATCAACAACCAGATAAGTGACCACAGTCGTGTTATCATGATAAAAATTAATAAAACTGAACTCCGAACAATCCCTGCACTTCCAAGTTATTTCCATCATTGATGAGTATCCAGGAAGTACCGATTGTTTATAAAATTGTATATTATCAGTATTAATATATATATATATATATAATAATCTCAGAACTTTCCAGATGACATGAAATTCTCCCTCCTTGAAATTGTGATTTTATAATGAGTAGATTCTTTGTAATCTACATAAACGCTTGAAACATGCGCCAGTATCCCTTTGATGAAATCTTGTTGAAACAAGACAGGTGCCTGCTTATGTACTTAGTTATGATTTTGTAACTGCTGTGGATATTTTATGTCACAAAAGTATAATAAAGTGATTGCATTTTATGCTACATAAATTCAACTAGTTCCTTTGATGGTGTTTTTGTTTTTACACAAAGGGCGTATATGTAAAGTGTGATGTACACATATGCCAATGACCTGTCCAATAAATGAACAAAGAAAATCTTCTTTCATTCAATGTGGATCGTATTGTGTAGGAAAGTGTGATAAGTATTTTCCCGCACATTTTGAAATTGGGGATCAATTTTTTCCCATATAATGATGAGACTTTATCAGCAGTTTTGAGATTTCAGGAGTCATTCGATAAAAAAATTACTAATAATGAAAAATTTAAAGGGCCCTGAAAAATTCTGACTTAAATATGGAAACAGATTCATTTTTATCATGACTGTTTGTTAAAGATGTGTTGATTGCTTTATTCATTTAGAAATCGGTCATTGCCAAATGATCTAAGGTCCCTGCTCTGATCAATGCTGTCATTGTGGGTCTGGTATAGCTTGGTCTGAAGACTTAAAATGAGAGAGATTGTCAATGTAACTTTCTGATAGACAGTAATTGGTCATATCCATTATTATATCATCTATAAAACAAAATAATTCACTCATTTATATGTATAACATGTTTGGTAATTTTATGTTTGAGAAATGATGCTCTGTTTGTGAAGATGTCCAGTGACAGGTTACAGTGACAGCTCATTGGTTAATTAGGCCAGCTGAAGTGATGTAATTCACACAGATTGACAGGTGTCCTGAAAATACTAATTGTCAATTACTTATGTCATCTCTACTAATTGGTTCATGTATAATTGTCAGTTATTTCAACAAAAACTTCCCAACAAGTGAAAAAAGAGAAATGATAGATGTAACGTACCACCTATTTATCTATTAGCGGAGGGTAAGGTTAGAGATAGGTCACCTTAGTTGATGGCTGCATGAAGGTCGGTAGGGTGACAGTTATTTGTGGTTGGCAATATATATATTTATTGTAACAGCTTAACTAACTGTTAACTAACATAATGCAATGTTTACGTTGAACTTTAAGCAAGTAATCAGTAGCCTGAAATATATATAAATTTATAATGCAGCCATCAAAGATAATGATACATAAAGTTATACTACAGCCACTATTAGCCTAACATATACAATGCAGCCATCAATAGCCCAAGGTATATTTAAATCATCAATAGCCCAAGGTATATTTAAATCTACAATGCAGCCATCAATAGTCCAAGATATATTTAAATCTACAACGCAGCCATCAATAGTCCAAGATATATTTAAATCTACAACGCAGCCATCAATAGTCTAAGATATATTTAAATCATCAATAGCCCAAGGTATATTTAAATCTACAATGCAGTCATCAATAGCCCAGGGTATATTTAAATCTACAATGCAGCCATCAATACCCAAAGTTTATTTAATTCTACAATGCAGCCATCAATAGCCCAAGGTATATTTAAATCTACAACGCAGCCATCAATAGTCCAAGATATATTTAAATCTACAACGCAGCCATCAATAGTCCAAGATATATTTAAATCATCAATAGCCCAAGGTATATTTAAATCTACAATGCAGCCATCAATAGTCCAAGATAAATTTAAATCTACGATGCAGCCACCAATAGTCCAAGATAAATTTAAATCTACAATGCAGCCACCAATAGCCCAAGGTATATTTAAATCTACAATGCAGCCATCAATAGCCCAAGGTATATTTAAATCTAGAACGCAGCCATCAATAGCCCAAGGTATATTTAAATCTACAATGCAGCCACCAATAGCCTAAGCTAAATTCAAATTGACAACCTAGCCATCAATACCCCAAACAAATTCAAATTAACAATGCAGCCATCAAAATCCCAATGTATATTTAAAATTACAATGCAGTCACCAACAGCCCAAGATACATTTAAATCTACAACGCAGCGATCAATAGCCCGCAAGATTTATATAGTTATAATACAGTCATTAGTAGTCAAAGATATACATTAATTTGCAATGGCCAGTAGCATGAGATATACACACATCATAATATAAGTCACTGCTCAATACTAATAAATTCATGCAGAAAGTCACCAATGGCTGCTGTAAAGGTAGTAGGTAAAGATAAAAAGTGGTCGACGAATGATGTAATTTCAGGCTCCAGTTCATTCTTCAACTATAATAATAAATATTTTTATGCTTCTATGAACTTTAAATTCTTTAAAAAAAGCATCAAATTTATTTACATTTAATATAATCAGTTATATCACTTGATCCAGTCTCCACTGACTGGCTTTCAACATTATTTTTGATCATACAGGCAAGAGTCTTTGTGTGATAGATGAAGGGTGATAATCCATAGGATAATAGCTCACCTGGCTATCTGATGGAAATTCCATGGGGTTGATTTTCTTTATCATAACTATTCGTCACACGGGTGATATATGATGATATTTATTTAGTTACAGGTGACTGCATATTCGCTAAGCTGGGACCCCCAACAAAACTCAGATTAATTAGAATTTAGTGCTTGGTGAATAATAATGCTTATTTGAGGAGAGATGTTATTTGGATGTGAGTATTAATACTTTAGGTGTGGGCATCAAGATAAGCAAGCTGCTGCAATGTGTTAATGGCTGCAGTATAAGCTTGAAGTGACAAATGTTCAAGAGAGCTATTGCCATGACCACAGCAGCCTCTGTAGACACCCAGGTTAAACTTAAGCGTTTAGTTGCGTTTAAGTTTTGGTGTTTGCCTACAATCTCAGTCTTTGCATTGGTGGTGAGTTTTATCCAATCGGCGAGCTTTGTTGTCTTCCGACAACTGTTGTTAGAGATTTGACATTGGATTTGAATCTTAACAGAGATTCCCTTGTCATAAATCATTTAAATCGAAGAACTCTTACTGTCAACATATACTGAACCACAAAAGAAACTTTTACTAAGTTTGAATGGGAATATTTTGTTAACATTTAACTAAATTTGGCTATTTAGCTAATTCAGTAGATTGATAAGACATGATAATACAACAATAGATTTAAGTCAAATTTAGTTAAATGTTAACAAAAATATTCACATTCAAACTTAGTGAAAGTTTCTTTTTTGGTTCAGTATATTTCTGTGCACTAAGTCTTGATTTTTAGGCTTGTTGATTGATCCGGGGTGAAGAGTGATGTATTTTCTCTAGAAATATTGCATTTGTATGATTTAATAAAAAGTTGCAGAGAAAAAAAAAATTGTGATGTTCAGAAAGAATATGGACTAGATCTTGTCACTGTTTAGCGTTCTATTTAAGTTGATATTTCCTCAATATTTCCTCAATATTGCTACGAGGTTTAAAACGTTAATGAAATGTTTTTGGAGAACAACAGCCTTAATTGAAAATTGCAAATCCAATCTATCGATAAATACTGCACTACCAACAAGATAACAATGAATTGTATCAAATATTAAATCTAAAAAAGGCAAACTTTTTAGGCATTTCCTTCTGTATTCACTGATGCAATCATTTTATTTTGCCATAAATCTTAAGTTAAACTAATAGAAGTGCTAGAAGGATTTCATTTGTTATGTACATGAAAAAAAAACAACAGCATATGACCATTTTAATAGGTAACATTTGATACAGGCAGTGTTTTGTTGGCTGATAGATCGCTGTTATTGCACAAGTGGTTCCATTTATTAATGACATAGACATCGAATCTGAGGAACACGTAGGTATACATTGTTTGACTCTGCGTAAGCCGATACTAAATAATTAAAACTTTATAAAATTTATAATTTTTATTCAATTTTTTTTTTTTTTAACATTACTTTTTAATGGTAACTGAATTGTCCATTAGAGTTGTAATGTCCGATAAATGGCGATCAATGGCAATAACGTGGTGTAGTGTGTACACAGTGGGAATGATCGTGTGAGTGTGGAATGAGGGGGTTACTAGAGTGAGAGTTCTGTTTTCATTGTACGGTACACCACATACCTCTGGAGGCGGCGACAGATCAAAGGAATCTTTAATACCCTGAGTAAACAAAGCACCAATCATTACACCTTTACACTTGTCAATAGTGTCTTGTATGGAAGTGTGGTTACTTATGTTACGACCCATTTGAAAATTATTTCATGTTTGTAATTTAGAATATGTTCATGTCGCTCGGTGCTGACATTAGTGGGGCTTTATTTTATTTACAGACCACCCCAGAAGGGCAGACTGAAGTGGTCACTGTATAAGAAAGAACTGAATTATATAAATAATAAAAACATTTCAGAGTAGAGTTTTTATGCATACCCCTGCCATTTGAAGTATGGTGAAGAAATTTTATGTTAACTATGTCTTAACGTCCTTTCATTCGTCCGTCTGTTAAAAATATTGGTTTCAGATCAATGTGTTTAATTGATTTTTGGGTGTACCTGTATAATTATAAGACACAGGTAAAATTTGATATTTGTCAATGTTGGTTAAATTTTGCAGGGGTTATGGCCCCTTTTCATATTATTTTTAGTAAAAATTAGCAGAGGTATTCTTGTGGACAGACACATTTCTAGTTATACCTGATATAAATGATGGTGAGGCCAATTTCATGTTGTGTTCTGTTAACAAAGTATTGTATTCGTGTTTGATCTCTGAAATTGATACCTATTATCGTGGACGTATTTCTTTTGATCTTATTTGATTTTTCAAAGTTAAGTGTAGGAAGGCTTCTCCTTACATTATAATTAATCAAGATTTGAACAGCTGACCATAGTAACAAGTTGTGTTTTATATTCCAGGAAGTAGTTGAGTCTTGAAATTCTTAATCACAGCTAACAGATGTCAGCTGGTTCTTACGGTTTCTGTTGTCTTTTTTTCTGTCCAGCATAACTAAATACTTGTTTACAGTCAGTTAATGTTCCTCAGTCTTTAGCATCATGTTTATTCATTGGACTTTGATTGGGCTGGAGAATTGAGCAAAGCTACGAGGATGAGGTAGCTTTCTATTGTCCAAACATTCAGGTGGTTATCACGCGGTCCCCCTCCCGTTTTGGGTCTGAAATTTGGCCCATTTCTCTTCCCCAAAACATGTTTATTCTCTTAATTGTTAGAAAAAAAAATCTTTTTTTTTAACTGGTGTTAACAAACTCTTTGAAACATGCATACTTAATGATTTGCTCTGTTTTTATTTTCCCCCTATTTCATAATGACAACGCTTATTTCTCCTATCGATGGGACTGGCACCCAATCCCTAAAACAAACAAAAAAAAACTGATTTTTTTTTTTAGTAATAGTATAATATTATATTAATGTTTAGTTTTAAGTTTAAATGAGTTGCTTGACATGAGCCCAAAAGGTAGTTTTTTTCTCCCCCGCCACGGATCAATGCCACACAATAGTTCATTACATTCTACAGAAGGACTGCCTCTGGTAGAGAGTTGTGCACTCCAGCAACCGCAATGTAGCAGCCATAATGTAATTATCCAATCAGTTGTTATACTGATTGAAATTGATTATTCATTAATAGTCCATCATTGACCAATCAAATTCCATGTGACACAATTTAGTGTTATAACCGACATGATGTGTTTTTTCCCCTTCCTTGTTCTGTAACCATGGTAATGTTTATATTCAATTAATGTTATGGTTTTATCAACGATATAATTTCCTTGGATATGAGCTCTATCATTTATAGGAATATATACTCCTGTTATATACCATGATATTTTATGAGGTAAAGATGTGATTTGTGTGTGGTTGGGTGTGTACCACCACTCTTCATTGTGTTGTATATGAGTTGTGAAAAATGTTCAATGAAAATAAATTGGAACATATAAGTTTGATATGACATATACATCCCAATCCCTAAAGTGAAGGATTGCTGGAAACACAGCGACAGAACATGCCGTTGTTCATACAATCCACCGAATAATTCTTCTTTGGTTCTGCAATTTTACATAATCAACTTGCTTGAAAAATTTACATGCTCCCAAACAAAGTTATACAACCACATGGCTAAGCTATGCTTACTCTACAAGTATATTCTCTTGGCTAAGTTATATACTGGCTCTACAAAGTTGTATATTCACTTAGCTAAGTTATATACTGGTTCTACAAAGTTGTATATTCACTTAGCTTAGTTATATACTGATTCTACAAAGTTGTATATTCACTTAGCTAAGTTATATACTGGTTCTACAAAGTTGTATATTCACTTAGCTAAGTTATATACTGGCTCTACAAAGTTGTATATTCACTTAGCTAAGTTATACACTGGCTCTACAAAGTTGTATAATCACTTGGCTAAGTTCTATACTGGCTCTACAAAGTTGTATATTCTCTTGGCTAAGTTATATACTGGCTCTACAAAGTTGTATATTCACTTAGCTAAGTTCTTTACTGGCTCTACAAAGTTGTATATTCTCTTGGCTAAGTTTTATACTGGCTGTACAAAGTTGTATATTCACTTGGCTAAGTTATATACTGGTTCTACAAAGTTATATACTGGCTTTTCAAAGTTGTATATTCACTTGGCTAAGTTATATACTGGCTCTACAAAGTTCTATACTGGCTCTACAAAGTTGTATATTCTCTTGGCTAAGTTCTATACTGGCTCTACAAAGTTGTATATTCACTTGGCTAAGTCTATACTGGCTCTACAAAGTTGTATATCATCTTGGCTAAGTTCTATACTGGCTCTACAAAGTTGTATATTCACTGGGCAAAGTTATATATGGGCTATACAAAGTTACAGTAGAATGTATGGGCTGTACAAAGTGGTATACCAAATTGGCAAAGTTATAAACAGCTGTACAAAGTGGTATACCCTTTTGGCAAGTTGTAAACTCACTTGAAAAGCTGGGCCTGATTGACTCGGTCAGTTTTGCGTCCGACTATCAATCCAGGGGTCCCGAGTTAAAATTCCTGCCCAGCAAGTCTCCGTGATGATTCATAATCGATATTGTGTCTCCTTATCATTTGTCTCACACCACTGATTCATGTGGGAAAGTAATCAGTTACTTGCAGAGATGGGGTGTGCTCAAGTACTGGTTAATCTTTCGGGATCCCAGGAAACAGAGGTTAATTGATCGTCTGTTAGCCCTCGATGGCATAAAAATTATGCTAAATATTCAATCAATCAAATAATCACAAGAAAAATATATTCTTACTCTGCAACATTGTATATGGTCAAAAGTTACATGCTCAAAAGTGTTCTGGCTCGTAGGTAAGTGCATGGCACACATCTTCGCACACCTATAATTTTGCTGGTTTTAAGAGTACCAGTTCCACCCATTAGACAACAACTTGTTTGCAAATTTAGTCTTCAGAGAAACCTGGGAAATTTATGACATTAAATTAGCATCTCTCCATTATGATTAACTAGTACATAATTTATTTGCAACTTTACTGAAGTCTTGCTCCTTATTGGTTGAAATACTTTCATACTTGTGTTTTCATGCATTAAAATCATCTGCAGCCACATTATGGTTCCTTCTTTACAACACTTCAAGTGATTACCTGATGTTAAAAACAAATAAAACGGTATCCCAAGTGCCCCCACACCAGCTTCACAGAAATGATGAAAATGTAGAAAATTGCCATAATTATATTGCAAAAATATGACGAAGAGACCAGCTGGTTGAAAAAGGGCTGGCAGGTCATTAAGTGACGGGCAACTACACTAAACACTGCTACCAACTGCGGGAGTGTATGCGATATTGCACAAAACTCGTACAAATTATTATGTTGTGATGATTCCGCCACTTTGATCTTTCTTATCTACTAGAATAAATATGGCAGACATACTTTTTTTTCACTTTTCCGATCATATTAGTGAAACATGCATGATCTGAGATTAAAATAAGAGCCGGGGAACAACATGCCTGGACTGCTATTGATCCTCATCCCGAAGCTTTTAAAGGGCATTTTCATCAGTCATTTCATGGTTTAATTGAGATTGGAAACAGTTGGAATTGATATTGGCATGACATTTGTAATATTTGTTTTATGAGAGTAAGAATTAATGTGACACATGATATGTCAAAACTGAAGCAAAATTATGAAGTGATAGATGGGAGAGCTGCCTTAACGTTTTGTATGTGATTTAGTTTTGATTCAGATATTCTTGAATTATGAAGTGTGTACGCTTCAATTCTGTTAGCTGGGCTTTTTGGTGTCCTGATTAACAAATAATAATACCAGTTTGAATTATGAAGAATGTAGCTTTAATTCTGGAAAAAAAATTTTTTTTTATGTTTTGGAAATATATTGCTGTTTACTGGTGCTTTTAAAGCTGAAATCCTGTGTTCTACACCAATTTTATGTGATGGAAGTTTAATTTTATAATTTCCATTGACTTTATAGTTCGCCGGGATGAATGTCCAGGAGCTATTACCATGACCCCGGCGTCATTGTCGACATCCTTGTCGTCGTCTGTAAACACCTAGGTATAACTTTTGCGTTTAGTTGCATTTAAGTCAGTGCTCCAAGAATAGGATAGCCCGATGCTCGGGGCTTGTCAAATCTGGATCCGGACATGTGTCTTATTCAAAGTTACTTGCCCGTCGGGCTTGTCTTAAAAATCGGACAAGCTAGTTCACAATACACAGGTCTGCAAATATCTCTATTCGATATGACACAGGTCAAACTGTTGTTTATGGACCGTAACTAATCAGTATAAACAATTGACCCCCGCGGTGTTTATCACACCACATGCCCGATAATGCGACTTTGGTAAACCTCTCATACATATTCATTTATCTATTTTTATTCCTCTAATGTGATTGGTGGATAGCTTTGAATATAAATTAACCTATTTTTAATGATCGCTCTGGTTGGTTGGATATCTACGACCAAGGTACACGTTTCTTACCACCTATCCGAGCGAATACAAAAAAAAAAAATAGTCGATGACGTATATTTGTGGGTGTCTCTCAAATTCTCGATTATGAAGAGTATAAAATTATCTCCCTTTGCCAAAATGGTAACGATTTCTAAAATCTGATTATGTTTTTGTAGATAATTTGCGATCGATCGCGTTATGTAAAATGTCAGCGTTAGGTTCTGGTTATTTTATAAATATTTCGTAGATTTACAATATTTGGAACTGTATGTATATAAATTTTCCTCTGTGAAAACTTAAAAGTTGATATTTAAATTGAGTTTACGGTAAAGAAAAATGTGGGTGGGGTATTATAGTAATAAACTTATTGCTTTTTGGTTGTGTAGTTTCAGCGTATAATTTTCATTTGCATGATTTAAATATAGTATTGAAAACAACATTTAAGATCAATTATGTGGGTTTAATATTTGAAATATAGTTGGCTAGTTGCACTTTATAGATATTTGAAGGCTATCATTGATTATAGACTGCATTTATTTATCATATTGCCAAGTTCTCTTGGATAGACTGAATAGCTTTGTAGGCTTGTCATTGCCATTATTGTATGTTATGACAGCAATAATTAGAAAAGGAAGAGAAATATATTTAAAATAATGTTTAAAATATACTCCTGCTCCCACACTGCCATTGAATCGACAAAACAGAAATGATAGTCAATAAAGAACAAAGATTAAAACACAACATAATAAGTTGGGCATTCTGATAGAGACGTAGTCAGTTCTCCTGAAATTTTCTCACTTCTCCCGGTCTTATTCAAACTCTAAAACTTGTGATTTAGACATGCATAATGTTAAGGGGAGCTAACCCTACATAAAATTAATACATTTAAGTCTATGTTTACATATTTCATATTATACCGCAAGGTGTATTAGTAATAAAAATCTGGGCATGTGAACCGTTGATCAGGGCAAGTTAATTTCAGCCAGGGCAAGTAGATATTTTTAACCTACTTGCCCTGGGCTTGTCCCAAATTTTTTTTTCTTGGAGCACTGTAAGTTTTGGTATTTGCCCCCAATCTCAGTCTTCCGACAACTGTTGAATACTGTATTATATTATTAAAATATAACTTAAAGATTGCTGTACTGCATATTTTATATCATAGATTTAATATCACTTTACTGCAAATGATAAATGGACAAATTATAAAAAATAAATAAATAAGATTCTCCCCCCCCCCCCCCCCCCCAATTGGATGAGAATCTTGCAATTAATTTATAATGGCTTTGAATATCATTACTTTCATTAGTTAGAAGTTAAAGATTTTCATACTGTTCATCAGAAGTTTGTTTTACTAGCTGTCATTAAATGTGAAAGATCGCTTATTTATATATGATTTTACTATCGTCAGAAATTGAAGTAGTTTTAGATTTTACTGTCATTTGTCATTGAAGATTGTAATGCTTTCATCTGAAGTTACAGATCATTATGCTGTCGTCTTTAGTTGAAGATTGTTATGCTTTCATCTGAAGTTACAGATCATTATGCTGTCGTCTTTAGTTGAAGATTGTTATGCTGTCATCTGAAGTTAAGGATAATTATACTGTCATCTGAAGCAATGATACTGTCAATTGGCATTGAAGAATGTTATGCTACCATCTGAAGTTATATTACACTTTATACCAGAAGTCAAAGACCGTTACTAAATGGGTACCAGTCCAAGATTGATATACCATGCAACAGAAAATAAAGAGCTTTTATACCCATAGAACCAGAGTCTTATTTCTCCAATGTATGTTTTTTTATCTTCAGGATAAATTGGGATGATGTGAAAACTTCAAAAGAAGTGCAATTTCTTTGATAATCTGATGATGGGAGTAAAATGGCGACTTGTCTAGGACTTCAGGGGTTCCAGGAATTCCTAAAGAAACAAAAATAAATATTTTCTATCAAATTACTGTTGGTTACATTCTTGTTCTGATGGGCATGAAGCATCAAGCACAAATCAAGTAATTTCATTGTTACTGTTGACAGAAAGCTGAAAATAGTATGGAATTCAATGTTCTTAATTTTAATATATATTCATTTAAAGGAAGAAATAAGTAATATAATATATTTGTTTTGTTGAGGTTTTTAGCACATCTTTTCTATAGAAATATAACAAAAGGAAAGACGGTTTTGGTTTGATTGATTTGCTGTTATATTAAATGTCTTCATGTGACATAAACCTTTCTCTAAAGTTTGCCTCGAATATCAAAAGCTTACAGGCAATTACTTAAAATGAATTTTGCTCACCTGAGCACATTTTCTTACTTGAAAAAAAAAAAATACAACACCCAAGGATACATTTTGATATTTAAATATGGAAATAAAAAGTGTATGATAGAACCCTTTTGTACGAGTAAGTATGGCTGAATAAAATAAATGCTATTTTCACTGTTTTCCGTCCAGCCTGTTAAAATCCTTGATTCAATGTATTTTTTCTGCCTACAAAAAACCAATGAATTCAAAGATTTGTGTCATAATTACGATGCATGTGGATTTTATGATGTACCTGTGTTCTAGACTGTCACACAGAGCATTTGTTTTTGTTTTTATTTGCACAAAGATCAAGGTTCTTAATTTTGATCTTTTGTTTGTTTTAGTGGGCACTTTGGACTCCCAACACGGCGCCATATCATTATAAAAAAATAAAATTAAAAAAAAAAGCAGCGGACCAGTCAACCTTTTTTTCTGGAGATAAACAGTTAAAACACCAATCATTTTACCTGACCCAAGGAAACAGGACTTACATCAATTATTAATTTGGCCATACATGCTAATGAAATAAAATATATTGTCTTAATATTTTGTTAATTAACTGCATTTATTCTCAGATAACTTTTAAACGCCAGCTGTTGGCAACGATTCATAAAAAAAAGTACTTTTATATAGCCTGCCATTTTCCCTCCTTATTTCAAAATAATAAAAACTTAATTTTATACTGATTTAATAATTGTCTTTTTCAGTCTGATAGAACTAAGTAGAACTTTTTTATATATATAATGACAGCTGACAGGCTACTGATTGGTTGAACTTCACTGACACGATTTCAATATAAAACACTTTGGAAGTAATATTCTCATGCTCACGTTCCCCTCTCCCACAGCCTCGGCGCTGTTGTGAGGCCATCACTTCAGAAGACTCACTGAGGAAAGACTTGAACTGAAACATTGTTGGAAATCTTAAAAAGATTTTGGGTATGCATCGGATATTTGATAGAGAAGAATAAAGGAGAACCTAATAATAACTGACCTTGCCTATCAAATATGTAAGCGTTTCTGGAAGAATGCAAGTGAACTTCAAAGAAAATTAATAATGGCTGTATGTTTAGCTGGTATTAAATGTTATTGTTGTTTTTTTTTCTTAACAGCGGAGTTGGCTCTCAGTTTTATGTGGTAATATTGTTTTATTGTTTGGTCAGATGGCTTTGATTCTAAATGAATCGTTGAAAGTCCGGAATTGATTCTGTAAGGCCTCTACCAGCTGTAAAACTGTTTGGAAGAAAGAGGTGTTAAGACGGTAGCTCATGAAAAAAACCAACAAGTGATGCGATGTCATGTAATAACACTAGATGTTCAAAAGAACCAATAAAAAAGGTTTTCATTAAATAGAGAAATAAAGATGGTCTGCTTTTGTGAAGGGAAAGGTATTGAAATGTTTTGATAAATGTGGAGAATGATTGAAATGCAAGACATATGATTGAAATTTGAGACACCAGCCACATTAACTGTTATTAGTATGAAGATTGCCCTCTGAAGATTGTCCGTGTGTAATGATGAGATCCTGCGTAGGATTACCACTCTCATTTATGGATAAGAATACAACAATCATATGGTTAAAAATATCATTTGAAAACATGACTTTTTTTTCCTATTTGAATTAGGTGATATATTTACTGTTGCCATGGTAACATTATGGTATTCAGTTTACTTGGTTGGTTTTGTGTGTGTGTGTGTGTGTGATTTTTTAAAATGAATAAATATAGAAAGTGTTTGAGAAAAAATGTAGTTATTTATTATCAAATTCCAGAACTCAAAAAAGTATTCAAAATAAAGTACCTGGGGACCGTTTCACTAATGAATGTTATCAAGTTTATAAAATATTTTCAACACTGATTGAGATTGAAAGTTGCATAGAATTAAAGTCCTGGCATTTATTCAACTTGTCCACAAGCAACTTTATAGAATCCTAAGAAACCGATGTTTGTATTTAAGTTTTGCAGGAACCCACTTGTTAATACGATCTTACAAGTGTTTTCACTACTCTTGTAAAATCACACAAATGTTTACATGGCTTTAACCCTTTACTTCATAAAGACGCCTTTGGACACCTCTAATATTGAAAGCATTAATTCACCACGTATCAGCAGTGGGTGAATTATGTTTATATTAACTGACAGAGTGGAAAACAGTGCAGGAAGTGTTCAGATTGCTCGTTACGAGCAATCTGAACTCTTCCTGCACTGTTTTCAATGACCTTGTGTGATTGGTGCGGGAAAACGTGTATCTATGGAGTAAAGGGTTAAAGTAATTCTCATATAACTTTTTTTTATGTCTTTCAAAAGTTGACGTTTACCTTTGAGAAATAAAATGCAATTTTGTCAACTTATTCAGAAATGTTTAGATCATTATAAAATTTCAATGTTTAAAGGATTAAATTAGATAAAAATGAAATTACGTGACTCATTCAATACGTCATAAAATATGTTGCAATTTTAAGTGTGAAATCTATTTTAGTCTAAGGCCATTATAAATTAATTGCTAGATTCGTATCCAACTTACTTTAAAAATGGGGGGAAAATTGTATTTTTATTTATTTTTTAATGAAAATATCAAGGGTACAACGGAATGAAAATTAGGAGGCGAGCAGGGATGAAAATCAAGCAAATAATTTATTATGGCCTAACCAAGGTGTGTAGCCCAAGTTAAGAAATCCCTTTTCAATATATATATATTATTTTGGCATGTTCAAATAGATACCCTTTTGGCAATGCAGGGTCAAGTGATAAATTTCTTTTAGATAAAAAAAAATAACAATTACTTAATTTAAATGAGTATTACCTTAAAAATGGAATATTATAAACTATTTATGATTTCTTTTATATTTCATTATTGAAATTTCATATGTTAATAAACATGAAAACTATTATCAGAGATAAAATTATTTTATAGCCGATCCAAGTTTGTTTAATTGCAACTCCTGACAATTTACTTTAATAAGGTTCCTATTTATGGAGAAAATTTCTTAAAATACATTAAAACCTGAAATGTTGTTCACACATCATTCATTTACATTGTTAATAATTTCCCCAATATTATAATATTCTTGCTACATTTAGAATAAATAGTGGAACAGATTTTTATGGCCATATTTCATACCAATATTAGCTGTAATGGCCGCGTAATTTAAGGGCTGTTTTACAACTGTCAACCTGCGTCGTCCGTCTGCAAGCAAGTGAAATGGCAACATTGTTATTAATAATATTGATTGGCTGCGTTTGATCACATGATTGATACAACTGTCGCAGTGGCGTTCTCTCCGAGTTATGTCTAAAGGGTTAACAAACTAACAATGGCGTACCAAGGTTAATGTAACATTGGTCACAGTTATTGCAGCATTTAATTCTCTTGTAATTGTCTCGTAATTATACACTTAAAAGATGATGGTAGATCAAACCATTATCGCAAAAAATACAGTACTTTGTTAAATTAAAAGAAATTGCTTTCAAGTATATTAAAACAAATGAATTTCTTCATCAAAAGTATTGCCACTGCAAACTATGTTGATCCAATTCATAATGCATATTCATTTGTTGATGTATTTTTTTTTAATCTGTATGTTAATTTGTTGTTTTTGTACATGTAGAGTGAACCTGGAATATTCTTTCCTGTTGGCGTCGAATAACCTATAATGTGTTGGTACGCCGTAAAACCTTATTCATTCATTCATTTGATCCAATTCAATTGATTTGAAACAAAAGAAAAGAAAAAACGAAAATGTTACTAGGTGACAAGTGATCTCAGGTGCCTAGACCCATTTGGGCTTCTTGTATACCACTCCATTATTTATATAAAAAAAACAAATCCACAAGAGTGGAAAATGTCTCTGCTCGACATAACAAAATCATACACCATCAAAATAATAGCAGATAAAATGCAACAAGTGGAAAATTTAATAGTACTTTATAAATTTACATCAATTTATTGAGTAAAATATTTTAATGATAAGATCTTTGATTTGGCAATTAAACGTGACAGTCGCCCATTGCTGTTGTTGAGCAGTTATTGGGAGAGTATTTATTGGTGACTGTTCCCTTTGATTCAACCCCCCCTTTCCTGTATACACTTTCTTTGAAGATGGGTGTCTCACTAATCTGTTAATAAAATGTTCAAACAAGATGATTTATTTTGAATGTTAAGATTTAGAGACTAATTGTTGGGTTCAGTGAATGTATCATTTATATCAGTGAATTATCATTTATATAAGTGAAAGTATCATTTATATCAGTTAATTATCATTTATATCAGTGAATGTATCATTTATATCAGTGAACTATCATTTATATCAGTGAATGTAACATTTATATCAGTGAATGTTTCATTTATATCAGCAAATGTATCATTTATATCAGTGAATGTTTCATTTATATCAGCGAATGTAGCATTTATATAAGTAAATGTAACATTTATATCAGTGAAGGTATCATTTATATATGTTAATGTTTCATCTATATAAGTGAATTATCATTTATATCAGTGAATGTATCATTTATATTAGTGAATGTAACATTTATGTCAGCGAATGTTTCATTTATATCAGCGAATGTATCATTTATATCAGTGAATGTTTTATTTATATCAGTGAATGTATAATTTATAATAGTGAATTATCATTTATATCAGTGAATGTATCATTTATATAAGTTAATGTTTCATTAATATCAGTGAATTATCATTTATATCAGTGAATTATCATTTATATACATGAATGTAACATTTATATCAGTGAATGTATCATTTATGTCAGTGAATTATCATTTACATCAGTGAATGTATCATTTATATCAGTGAATGTATCATTTATATCAGTGAATGTATCATTTATATTTTAATCGATTGAACACAAAAGTGGTATGGGGACAGTGAATTCACCACAAGCATGCAGATTTAAGTGTTCACAAGCATTATTTATTTAAGTATCTTACAGAAACCAACAGTGTATTTTATTGAAACCTTGGTGAAAATTCCATTTACTAACAGTAAAATTATTACAAAATATTTTCATTAAACATCTCTATAATCCATTAAATTTAGCATACAATAAAATATGCCATTTCTTCACTTTCCATCTTCTATCTTTTTATCAATATTATTATATATTTATATATTTTTTTAAAGAAAGTCATCTCATTATGTTTTGCTTGATAATTAAAACCACTTAGATTCCAGCATGATATTTTAATTAATACGTTAAATTAATGTATGTAATTTAAATTGTCCACTTGACTTTCGTCATTAAAAGTGTTTTTTAAAATCCTTTTATTTTATTTGCTATCATTTTACCAAGTTGTTAAGATGCAATAATGTTTATGATGAAACTAGTTCACTTCATGTAAGAGTTGAGAACCCCATGTGGCTACAGTAGAGAACGTTACAAGGGGTACTTAACAATGACAAATTGTAACTGCTTTTTAAGAGGAAGTTTCCTTCACAGATGCATTCTTGTATATGGAGGAGAGCCTATATCTGGGGGACTTTAGCACATAAAACAATAATTAAGCATGTATGCCCAATATAATAAACTATTCCCTGTCTAAAATATAATACTATTACTAAACTATTCGCTGTCACATGTGAGGCAATAAGTACAGATTAGGAGTGGCCTTCTTCACAACGGATGTTTTATATGTTAATCATTGCTGTGTAAATTGGTTCATTGCTGTTGTTTAATTGATTAGCAATTACGGAATTTATTAACAATTTGAACTGAATGGCTTCTTAGAAAATTGTCATTAGTCATGATGGAATAATGGGACAGTTATTATATAATGTTCTCTGTCATTTCTGTCACATTTAATCAAGTTTTATATTGGCCATAAGCTGCCTGAAATTTCATAAAATTGTTATGGTAACCCTGGTTAGAGTGAGTAGTACGTTTGGAACACCATTTTGATTACTTGAGGCAAACCAGCAAGCATTCTGGTTTATTGGTTTCAAACTAAGGCATATGTCCATTAAAATACTTTCTGTGTTCACGTCATATCTATATTTCTGTGTTCACATGGTCTCATTTCCATGGTAACATATCCGTTGAAAAATCTCAGTTATATTTGTGTTCACATGTCCAGTCTTTATTTCTGTGCTCACTTGGACACTGTCAGCTTCTATACTACTATGTCATTAAATTGTTAGCAAGGCAAATTGTTAATAGTGTCTGTTCACTAGTGTTTCTGACCAGTGTTTGTTGTGTTTGTCTGTTATTTAATGTCTGCTAACCATTGATGTGTGTGTCTGTTCTAGTGTCTGCTTACCATTGTTTATTCTCTAGGGTGTGCTCATCATTTTCTGTTGTCTTTGTCTGTTTACTAGTGACTGATAACCATTGTCTGATGTATTTGTCTATTCTATAGTGTCTGTTCACCTTTGTCTGCTGTCTTTGTCTGTTCTCTAGTGTCTGCTGACCATTGTCTGATGTGTCTGTTCTCTAGTGTCTGCTGACCATTCTCTGGAGTGTCTATTCTCTAGTTTCTGCTAACCAGTGTCTGGTGTGTCTGTTCTGTAGTGTCAGCTGACCAGTGTCTGATGTGTTTATTCTCTAGTGTCTGTTAACCAGTTTGATGTGTCTGTTCTGTAGTGTCTGCTAACCAGTGTCTGATGTATCTGTTCTGTAGTGTCTGCTAACCAACGTATGTTGTGTGTGTTCTCTAGTGTCTGTTAACCAGTGTCTGATGTGTCTGTTCTGTAGTGTCTGCTGATCCGTGTCTGATGTGTCTGTTCTCTAGTGTCTGTTAACCAATGTATGTTGTGTCTGTTCTCTAGTGTCTGCTGACCAGTGTCTGATGTGTCTGTTCTGTAGTGTCTGCTGACCAATGTCTGATGTGTTTGTTCTTTAGTGTCTGTTAACCAATGTATGTTGTGTCTGTTCTCTAGTGTCTGCTGACCAGTGTCTGATATGTCTGTTCTGTAGTGTCTGCTAACCAATGTATGTTGTATGTGTTCTCTAGTGTCTGCTGACCAGTTTTTGATGTGTCTGTTCTGTAGTGTCTGCTAACAAATGTAAGGTGTGTGTTCTCTAGTGTCTGTTAACCAGTGTATGTTGTGTGTGTTCTCTAGTGTCTGTTAACCAATGTATGTTGTGTGAGTTCTCTAGTGTCTGTTAACCAATGTATGTTGTGTCCGTTTCTATAGTGTCTGTTAACCAATGTATGTTGTGTGAGTTCTCTAGTGTCTGTTAACCAATGTATGTTGTGTCTGTTCTCTAGTGTCTGCTAACCAATGTATGTTGTGTGTGTTCTCTAGTGTCTGCTAACCAATGTATGTTGTGTCTGTTCTTAAGTGTCTGTTAACTGTTGTGTCTGTTCTCTAGTGTCTGCTAACCAGTGTATGTTGTGTCTGTTCTCTAGTGTTTGCTAACCATTGTATGTTGTGTCTGTTCTCTAGTGTCTGTTAACCAATGTATGTTGTGTCTGTTCTCTAGTGTCTGTTAACCAATGTATGTTGTGTCTGTTCTCTAGTGTCTGCTAACCAATGGCTGTTGTGTCTGTTCTCTAATGTCTGCTAACCAATGTATGCTGTGTCAGTTCTCTAGTGTCTGCTAACCATTGTTTGTTCTTTAGTGTCTGCTAACCAATGTCTGTTGTGTCTGTTCTCTAGTGTCTGCTAACCAATGAATGTTGTGTTTGTTCTCGAGTGTCTGCTAACCAATGTCTGTTGTGTTTGTCTGTTCTGCCATTATCTATAATGTTTGTATGTTTTCAGTGTCTGACAGGTAGTGTCTAGTGTTTGTATGTTTCGGTGTCTGGCAAGCAGTGTTTGTAGTGTTTGTATGTTTTCAGTGTCTTGACAGGTAGTGTCTGTAGTGTTTGTATGATCTCAGTGTCTGGCAGGCAGTATCTGTAGTGTTAATGTTCTCAGTGTGTGGCAGGTAGTGATTATTGTTTGTATGGTCACAGTGTCTGGCAGGCCTTGTTTGTATTAGTCTTTGTATGGTCTGGCAGGCAGTGTCTGTATTAGTGTTTGTATGGTCTCAGTGTCTGGCAGGCAGTGTCTGTAGTGTTTGTATGGTCTCAGTGTCTGGCAGGCAGTGTCTGTAGTGTTAATATGGTCTCTGTGTCTGGCAGGCAATGTCTGTAGTGTTTGTACGGTGTTGGTGTGTGGCAGACAGTGTCTATAGTGTTTGTATGGACTTGGTGTCTGGCAGGCAGTGTTGGTATGGTATTGGTGTCTGACAGGCAGTGTCTGTAGTGTTTGTATGGTCTCTGTGTGTGGCAGGCAGTGTCTGTAGTGTTTGTATGGTTTCAGTGTCTGCCAGGCAGTGTCTGTAGCGTTTGAATGGTCTCAGTGTCTGGCAGGCAGTGTCTGTAGCGTCTGTACGGTCTCAGTGTCAGGCAGGCAGTGTCTGTAGCATTTCTACCGTCTTGGTGTCTAGCAGGTAGTGTCTAATGTTTGTATGGTCTCAGTGTCTGGCAGGCAGTGTCTGTAGTGTTTGTATGGTGTTGATGTCTGTCTATAGTGTTTGTATGGTCTCGGATTCTGGCAGGTAGTGTCTAGTGTTTGTATTGTCTCAGTGTCTTGCAGGTAGTGGCTGTAGCATTTTTATGTTCTCGGTGTCTGTAGTGTTTGTATGGTCTCAGTGTCTGGCAGGCAGTGTCTGTACGTTCTCATTGTCTGGCAGGCAGTTGCTGTAGCGTTTTTATGTTCTCAGTGTCTGGCAGACAGTGTTTGTAGTGTTTGTATCGTCACTGTATCTTGCAGGCAGTGGCTTAGACAGTGTTTTGTGTTAGTATGGTCTCGGTGTCTGGCAGGCATGGTCTGTATTGTTTGTATGTTCTCAGTGTGTGGCAGGCGGTGTATGTTATGTTTGTATGGTCTAGCATGTAGTGTTTGTATGGTCTCAGTGTCTGGCAGGCAGTGTCTAGTGTTTGTATGGTCTCGGTGTCTGGCAGGTAGTGTCTGTAGTGTTTGTATTGTCTCAGTGTCTGGCAGGTAGTGTTTGTATAGTCTCAGTATCTAGCAGGAAGTGTCTAGTGTTTGTATGGTCTCAGTGTCTGGCAGGTAGTGTCTGTAGTGTTTGTATGGTCTCAGTGTCTGGCAGGCAGTGTCTGTAGTGTTTGTATGGTGTTCGTGTCTGGTAGACAGTGTTTGTAGTGTTTGTATGTTCTCAGTGTCTGGCAGGCAGTCTCTGTAGTGTTTGTATGGTCTCAGTGTCTGGTAGACAGTGTCTGAAGTGTTTGTATGGTCTCAGTGTCTGGCAGGTAGTGTCTGTAGTGTTTGTATGGTCTCAGTGTCTGGCAAGCAATGTCAAGTGTTTGTATGGTCTCAGTGTCTGGCAGGCAGTCTCTGTAGTGTTTGTATGGTCTCAGTGTCTGGCAGGCAGTGTCAAGTGTTTTTATGGTCTCAGTGTCTGGCAGGCAGTCTCTGTAGTGTTAGTATGGTCTCAGTGTCTGGTAGACAGTGTCTGAAGTGTTTGTATGGTCTTCGTGTCGGGCAGGCAGTGTCTAGTGTTTGTATGGTCTTCATGTCTGGCAGGCAGTGTCTAGTGTTTGTATGGTCTCAGTGTCTGGCAGGCAGTGTCTGTAGTGTTTGAATGGTCTCGGTGTCTGGCAGGTAGTGTCTGTAGTGTTTGTATGGTCTCAGTATCTGGCAGGCAGTGTCTGTAGTGTTTGTATGGTCTTCGTGTCTGGCAGACAGTGTCTGTAGTGTTTGTATGTTCTCAGTGTCTGGCAGACAGTGTCTGTAGTGTTTGTATGGTCTTCGTGTCTGGCAAGCAGTGTCTAGTGTTTGTATTGTCTCTGTGTCTGGCAGGCAGTGTTTAGTGTTTGTTCTCTTTTATCTGTTGGTCATGTCTGTGTTTCTTTAGTACCAAACTGACCAATATTATGTCCTTGTTCTTAGTATTGGTAACAATGAATCGTACAAGCAATTCTGTTAAATGTCTTCAACATTTTTATCCTTGTCAATTGAGCTGCAAAATCATGTTTAAAATGGAATGAAAACTTGGTAAATTGACTTGATATGTTCTGAGCAGATCAGGGCTAGATGTATGGTAGATTGAAGCCGATAATGAGATTATAAGCATCAATATGAGATTGTAAGTGGCTTACAGCTCAACATTTTCCTTTGCATGTTGTAATTTGATAGTCTTGATGTTACATGCGCAAATGTAGGCATGCTAATATACTGTTGGAAGGTAGGTCATGTAGAAAACTGCCTAATCATGCTGCAGTCCATGGTTAAAATGGGCTTTCTGTTTTAGTATTGAACATTTAAAGGTACTGCATTTGATATTCTAATTATTCAAACTGGTTTGTTTTTAAGTAATCACCGTTGAGCTGAACATTGAAAGGATGTTATGCATGTACAATGCATGCACAATTATCTGCTGGGTGGGGCGATAGGAAGACTGATAGTGTAATGAGAAAACAGTTTCAAAAATACATTTATATAGTAAAATTGTTCATGAAATAATGATCATGCAATTATTTCTGTACCAGTATAAACCCAGGGTCCATTATTCTAGTGTCTAAAAGTTGAATTTTACAGAATTTAAGATTTTAAAATAATTATGCCCCACCCCTGTTTTCAAGGAACGTATTTTTTATCCTGGGCAACATGATTTTGTGGATGTTAAATTGAGTACCGTGCATTTCTTCCAATATCATTCATAATAACTTCACAAAACTTATATTATTTATAATATTTTACTGTGACCATGAAAACAATGACAATTGGGTGTTTCCACCTCATTTTATAACCATTCTTAGTGAATAATAAGCTTCAGGTTGTTGTATAGTAAGATGAAATCTAAATCTAATTGTCATTCATCCATGTAATTTTTGTATTAGAAAATGAAAAAAACATGTTAAATTAATGTGAGCTTTATAGTAAAATTTTAATTATGTAAGAATTAACTAAGAAATAAACTTTATGAATGTGATTCTAGGTGTTTAAAAAAAAAGCATGAAAGTAATTCATTAAAAAAAAAAAAGAAGATTTATTTGGATACAATGCAATTTCTGCATAACTGCTCACTTAAACAATTGAAGGTATGGACAGCTTGGAAGGTGCTGTTAACGTGGATGCAGAGAAGAAGTTAGATAGTGTAAAGAGTATTTTGTGCAGAAATTAACATGCACGTTTTGTGCATTCTTGTGTTTAAGGCACCTCGTCGCGGTGCAGGCATATCTAGGGGCGACTGCACATGTTTGATGTTATTGCACTTGTGATGGAAATGAATAAACACGATATTACGAAAATATTGAACTAGGTGAAAACATGAAAGGGCAGTCAGTGCACATGATTAGTTTTGATAAGTTTATTGAATGCATGATTGCTTCAACTTAGCAGACAGAATTCATTGCACGATTAATTAATAATTTCTAACAGGCAATTTGCCATAGACAATATTAGTTAAGTCGACTGTTATTTAAAGCTTAAAAAATTATTGTTGTGTTAAAAGGTCCTGACCACCCCATAGCTTGTTAATGACCCTGACTTTACTTTTTTGGGGACATGGAAACTGGGAAAAAACACTGTCCTGGTGGTGTCATGTGTTAATGATAGTTTTAAAAATGGAAGTATTTATTACCCAAACTTGCTGAAGCAAAAATTAACATTAGAATTATCACAAAATAAATATGAGGCTTTAATGCTATATATAACCTGAAATGTGTTGAGAATGGTGTTAAACCACATTAAAAAAACAAAAAAAACTTTTATTTTTTTCCAGACTTTTAAACAATAATTAAGATAAGGTCAGTTTTGTTCAGCATAAATTTGTGGGTAAAAGCGGTTAAGCTGACATGAAAATCTATTATAGGTGCAACATTAATTTGATACTGCAGAATTTGTGTTTGCTTTGTCCAATGGTTAACTGGATATGATAACATACTGCTGTGATTGCCGTTCAAAGTCAGCTGACCAGTAGCCTCCTGATGTTTATTGTCGCACACATTGATAACCCAGGTCACTATGCCAGTACATATAAATTGCTTTTTAGCCAGTAAATTATCATAACCATGTCACTTAAAATATAAATAGGCTTGTTTAATGATGTAACAATGCAATATTTGAGTGAAGGAGCCTGTTTTATTAAGGAAGATAACACAACCGTGTACGGGGTACTAAATACATTGGTTATACCAAATCCTTACCATGTTTCGGCTGACACGCGAATTTCAGGCTGCATGGAAAAGGTAAATTTATGTGGTGTGCTTAAAAGTAACTTTGATGTTTAAACATACTAATCTCATTCATTATGCATTGCCATTTGCATATTTAAAAATGTTTTGAAATTTACGTTATTTATTTTCTAACATACTTACTGTTATGTTTTATAAAATTTTCTACTGTGATCATAATATATTTTAAAATAATTTGTATACATATTTTAAATTAATTTGTTGATATATTATTTAAAAAAGACAGTTAAAAAATTACTGTTTTTCTAAAACTTGTGCATGTTCGGCAATATATCTGATTTTTGTAATGTACTGAAAATATGTCACATCGGTAAACTAACTTTGTGTAAATAAAATATATTTCTGTTGTATCGTGTAAAATAAACAATTATAGAAGTTTGATTTTATTATTATTTCATTGTTATGGGTTCAGCATATCATAATCATTAACTAAATACATGGTTATTTGAAAATTATTTATATAAACAGTGCTCCAAGAATAGGATAGCCTGATGCCCGGGGCTTGTCAAATCTGGATCCGGGCATGTGCCTTTTTCAAAGTTACTTGCCCGTCGGGCTTGTCTTAAAAAATCGGACAAGCTAGTTTTCACAAAACACAGGTCTGCAAATATCTCTATTCGAAACGACACAGGTCAAACTGTTGTTTAAAGACCGTAACTAATCAGTATAAACAATTGACCCCTGCGGTGTTTATCATACCACATGTCCGATATTGCGACTTTGGTAAACCTCTCATGCATATTCATTTATCTATTTTAATTCCTCTAATGTGATTGGTGGATAGCTTTGAATATAAAGTAATCTATTTTTAATAACCCCTCTGATTGGTCGGATATCTACTCCCAAGGTAAACATGTTTCTTACCACCTACCCGAGCAAAGACTAAAAAAAAAGACGATGACGATTCGCGGGTGTTTCTCAAATTCTCCATTATGAAGAGTATAAAATTACCTCCCTTTGCTAAAATGGTAACTATTTCAAAAAATCTGGTTATGTTTTTGCAGATAATTTGCGATCGATCGCGTAATGTAAAATGTCAGCGTTAGGTTCTGGTAATTTTATAAATATTTCGTAGATTTACAATAATTGGAACTGTATGTATATAAATTTTCTTCTGTGAGAGTTGATATTGAAATTGAGTTTACGCGTTAAGAAAAATGTGGGTGGGGTATTATAGTAATAAACATTGCTTTTTGGTTGTGTAGTTTCAGCTATATTTTTTTGGCATGATTTAATTATAGTATTGAAAACAACAATTAAGATGAATTATGTGGGTTTTTTTAATATTTGAAATATAGTTGACTAGTTGCACTTTCTAGATATTTGAAGGCTATTATAGACTGCATTCATTTATCATATTGCCAAGTTCTCTTGGATAGATTGAATAGCTTTGTAGGCTTGGCATTGCCATTATTGTATGTTGTGACAGCAATAATTAGAAAACAAGAGAAATATATTTAAAATAATGTCTTAAATATACTCCTGCTTCCACACTGCCACTGAATCAACAAAACAGAAATGATAGTCAATAAAGAACGATTGATTGATTGATTGATTGAATATTTAGCATCTTTTTTATGCTAATAAAGAACAAAGATTAAATACAACATACTGATAGAGACATAGTCAGTTCTCCCGAAATTCTCTCGCTTCTCCCAGTCTTATTCAAACTCTAAAACTTGTGATTTAGACATGCATAATGTGAGCTTACCCTACATAAAATGAATACATTTAAGTCTATGTTTACATATTTCATATTATACCGTTATATACGTGTATTGGTAATAAAAATCTGGGCATGTGAACCGTGGATCAGGGCAAGTTATTTTTCAGCCAGGGCAAGGGATTTTTTCAATCTACTTGCCCTGGGCTAGTCCCAAATTTTTTTTTTCTTGAAGCACTGATAAACTCAGCAGGAATCCGTCAAAAATGCCGATAAATCATCAAAAAAGATGAGTTTCAAAACCGCACTTTTATTTTATTTTTCAATATTTTTTATTATTAAAGCCTCATTAAACTTCCAAAATGTACCCTTTTTGATAATAAGTAAAATGATTGTAATTAAATGTGTTTATAGTATTGCTAAAACCTTTTTTGTAGACCCCTTAGTGACTATTTTAAAAAAAGCGAGAAAATAAATAACTTCGATAGAAATGTGTGTTTCTGAGCGGACCGAACTTTTAACTTTTGTTTACATTTTTGTAATTTCATAATGACTCGGTTGCTTTCCGGCTGTATCTCCGCCAGTGTTCGGAAGTACACAAATGAATACTGCAGTAGTAGTGTGCGGATTAAGACTATCAGATAAGGGGTTCATTAACAAGATGAGAAAAGTGATGTCTTCACTAATATTATGTATTGTTATTGGGTTTTCTTTTTTAAAATAGATATATACTGATGTCTGCAATAAAACTGTATCGAACGTAGTACGCTTTATATTATTTATACGCACTGAAAAACAATGAGTACAGAATACCAATTTGATCTAGTAACTCTTGCTCAGGATCCCCCATAGCATATACGCGGCATACTATCGTACGCGCTATCATCATTACGTCACAAATCACTTTATTCAGTCAATATTGAGAGGTTACTAAGGGTGGTTTGTTTAGTACAATTATTGGAAAAGTAATTTTATTTTTGATTTTATATGAACGATTCGTCGTTTACGTGCTCATGGGTTCCAGTTCATTAATACACTGAGGGGAATAAAGGGGACGGTTTGAAAAACTATTTAACCGCAAGCGGTTATTTAATTTTTAACCGCATCCCCTACAGTTCCCCATAATATGTTTCTGTCTGAAGCGAATTGTTCATATATTACCGACCGGCGCGTTTCCGAACAAGCTTCGAAACTCCCCGTTTTCTGCCGAAGGTGTTTAACGGAAAAAGATGAACATTATTTTGCAAACAAAACCTGTTTTTAATTATGTACTAATAATGTGCTTTATATTTATTTTTTCGTATGCATAGTCTCAGTGATCAAATAAACATGTATTCTATCATCTGGAAAAGTAAAATTCACTCCAATTAAAACTAAAAACGACCGTTTTGGGCAGTTTAATTAGCCTTTAAACAAGCAAAGGGTAATGCATAATGAATCCAATTAGTGCATAAACGCTATTTTCAATTATTACACACACTGCATTTTCCTTGTAGCTGGAAAGTGGTAAGAACAAAATGGGTTTAACACCATTTTCAACACATTTCAGGATATATATGGCATATCCAGTATTACTGGTGGAGGAAGACCTCAGACTGAGTAGAACCACCGTCCTTCTGCAAGTAACTGGCAAACTTCCTCACATAAAGTTTTTGGAGTGAGCGGGACTCGAACCTACGACCTAAGTGGTAAGTTGTGATCTTGAGACCACTCGGCCACGAAGGACGCTGGTCGGAATTGCCGGAACATGGCCAGGTTTTAGTATCAATTGTGGTTTGTACATTCCCATATTGTACTGTTATGAAAAACAATGGCGACCTCAATGTGGCGAATGCCTTGTTAAAATGTGATCGTGATGGTTTCAATATGGCAGCTCCCAGAGTCAATTTCTAAAGTGGCCCTTATATAGGATTTGGTCCCTAACCAAAAACACGAAAAATGACAAAAAAATGCAAGGATTAATGAATGGGAGTCATGGAAATAGCAATTGAGCACGTTAAATGTTAACTTGACCATTCCTGTAGCATCCATGATTGATGATGACTCCCAAGTTATGTAGCAGACTGCAAGTAGATAGATACCTTCCACACAAGATATGATATATTGATGGAAGGGTGATGGTATTAACAAATGTATCTATCAAAATCATATTAAAGGTAGGCTGATATTGATAGTGCAGTATTAATTGGCTGTGATTTGTGGATGTGTGCTGCTATCTCTCTATATGAATGATTGATTAGTTGCTAATTTGATGGCTCATCTGAAACACCTTGAGGGAAGTATACAGGGCAGTGTACTCAGTCCTAGCTTGTTATGGGAGATGAATGTTGAAGGGTAAGGTATACAGCAGAAAAAAATGTATAGCTGCTGTTTTGCACTTATTATGGAGGTTTTTATCCCATATTCAGTATATTAAATGTTGCCTATGGCGTACTCAGTTATATCGGAAGAGAAAACCTCAGAATAAATCTTAACAAGAATCACCGACCGTCTGCGCAAATAACTAACAAACTTTATCTCGTAAAGCTTTTGGATTGAGCAGGACTCCAACCTAAGTACAGTCACAGTGCACACTTTTGACGAGTCCTTATGCTGAATCGGCACAGTATGAATACTACCCATATTCGAGTAATCTTGTTTTTTGCTAGGTCGATCAGACTAATCCAACTCACCTTCAGACTGGTCAATTAAAAATAAAATGTTTCCTTAGGCAAATATTCATACATAAAGGAAATAAATTAAATGTTGGTGACTGGTTACATAAAAAAAAACATGCTGATGTGAAAAATACATTTACACCAGTCCATATCCATAGCAAGCGTTTGTGTAACGGATAGTGTGTGATTTATATAAAAAAAAGGTGTAAATTGGCATACAAAATCATGTTTCTGGTGCTTGCTATGGCATGTTACATCGGGGAAAATGGAAAGAATTTTAGCTTTATTTTTTTTCTGTTCATAAAAAAAGCAAACCCGACTGTCTCCAGAACTTCACAGATTCCTTAAGGTGTTGAATCATGTTTGCCAAAACCACATGGAAAACAAAAACTGGAAAAAGAATGATTGTTTCAAAGAAGATTATAAGGACAGTACCATGACATGTAATTTAATAAGCAAACCCCTTTATTATTTATTATCACTGGTCATACTAGTTATAGATAGTCTATGCTTTTGTACACCGATCATCTCATCATTTATAAATAATTTCTTATAAGTGCCTCCTTTTTTCTGAATGGCCCCCAGTGTTTTCCCTTGAAGGGGCCGAAGCCTGACCCAGATGAGCTGCCCCATAACTGCAATGTTAGATTATTGAACACTGTTAAACTGTAGTGAATGTCTGTGAAGCAGTATGTTGATTATAATGTTTCTAGGTAACATGGCAGGTGATTTGTAATGATTTATAAAACGCTCCACCTGAGGTGTCCAGGTGTGTCAAAGGTAACAGAACAGCTGATTGCAGTGGCTGCTGCTGGCAGAGGCAGTGGGCGATCAAACAGCATGTATGCTGATGTTGGCCAATCATGTATAAACTCTACTAGATAATGATGATGAAAAGTAACGTTTTCATTGATCTTGATTTGATGTTTGTGGACCACCAGAGAAACAATGGAAATACTATGGTTCATCAATACATTGTGGTTTATAACCAGCTTTGCCTATGGTACAAGGGACAGACAATTAAGTGCTGAACTTGGCCATGCTTGCTTCATTTTGGACCTTAAAATATTGTAAAAATTGTAGACCTGATTAGACTGATCTGACGGGACCTGAAGGGGTCAACACTAAACAGATTTGTTGTTCATAAAATTATTTCTCCATTTCTCAATCTCAACTCTTATTTTTTTAAATGAAAAATCCACTATCTACAAATTATTGCAGTTTATTTTAGATATTTCATAATTCTAGCTATAATACAGTTGTAGTTCAAAATCATTAAAAAAAATAGTGAACGAGAATAAACCAGCACTCTGGGCCATTAGACGTATTCCAGAGGTCATAATCATTTATCGGTTAGAATAAATTCTTGTTTTTTTTGTTTTTTTTTATAAGGATATACTCTGATGCACAGAAATGCTAATTTTACATTGAGGAATGAAAGAAAGTACTTTGTAGCTTTAAGGACACTGTAGTTAAGATTGCTGTTTCTTTTTATCTATCTAAAATCTCAACAGTACTCCATGTTCCCAGAAATAGATAGTTGTAATCCCATGGAGGCCGGTTACAAAAGCGAAAGCAAAAACTTCAAATACAGTTATACTTTATGAAAGCATATAAGTGTCCATTCCAGGAATATATCATTACATCTAAAGTGTGAAGGCTTTCATGAAGTGGGTGGAAAGAAAAAGGAGATAAGACCATCGACCACCTAGAAGTGGTATATGCATAGGGTGAAAAAAGGGGATAACTGGTATAAGCACAGATGAGTAGTGCATGGTGGGTAGTAAAAGAGGGTACATGGAGCAGTCACAGATGTTTGGTAAGAAGAGGATACGTAGAGCAATCACAGATGCGTGGTGTAAAGTGGATGGTACAGTGGGTAGTTAAAAGGGGGTACATGGGGCAGTGGCAGATGTGTGGTAAGAAGGAGATAAGTGGGACAAACACAGATGAATGGTGTGAAGTGGTGGTAAGAAGGAGGTAAGTGGAGTAGCCACAGATGTGTGGTAAGACGGAGATAAGCAGTGCACGGTGAGTGGCATGAAAATGGAGATGAGAGTGGCAACTACAGATGAATTGTTTGTAATAGAGGATAGAGATAGAGGGCTAATGATAGATGACTGTTATAAAGTGATAGACGAGAAAAAAAATAAGTGGGGTCACTGTAGATTATCAGTATTAAATTGATACAAAATAAGAGTTGAGAGGGGCAACCATACAGAACTTGTGCAAGAAGGTGGTGTCAAGTCAACATGCCGTGAAAATAAAACATACATTATATAGTGGACAGGGAAATTAACAATAAGTGATAGAAAAAACTCACAATCACATGGGAACATGGGAATTGCAACAACTAATAATTAGTTGGATACATTGGGAGTTTCAAGGTCAAGTTGGATATGTTGACGACTGGTTTCCGGAGGAGGTTTTATTTCGATTACGCAGATATTAGTAGACACGGAAAGTTTCATCCATGTCTTGGAAGATAATACTGTTATTTTATCTCCCATCATGGAATACAATTTTGAACTACATTTCTTTGCTCTAATTCTTTATTTCCAATAGATGTGTAAAAATTAAAAATTAATACAATGTTGAAGGTCAAAAAAACTGTTGACATTTCTTGTAATCATTTGAGCATAAGGAATTAAAACCCATGTCCAGATATAACATAAATTAATATTAATGGCATAAAACAATAAATTGATTCATCCATAATTCATAAGCTCTCAAACATGATTTTTCATCACAAATAGTGCATGAAAAGTTAATGGGTTCAAGAGCCAAAGCAGTATAAAATAGTTATTACAACAGTAAGTTTTGCACTTCCGTTTCAGACAACTTTAAAAATTTGTTATTACTGTCTGACCTGACCTGATCCACTATCATGCTTTTATACTAATATTTTAGTTTCTCTCAAAATGAAAGATACATATTTTGAAATTAGGGATACAGGCTATAAAGCCGATTGTTTGAATATTAAGCGTCATTTTTATGTCATCAAGGGTCAAACCTTAAAGCAAAATTGTTAATAAGGCCATAATAAATTAATTGCTAGATTATCGTCCACTCCCGCTACCTTATTTTCATGCTGTCCTGACCTTTTTTATTTTCATTAAAAAAAAAAAATAAATAAAAAAAAAAATTAAAATTTAAAAGAAAAAAAAAATCCTCCCGCTCTCCCCATTTTTAAGAACAATTTGGATGATAATCTAGCAATTAATTTATAATGGCCTTAGGCATTAACAGTATAAATACAAGACAAAGGCCCCATATAACCAACATAAGCGTTTTTCTACTTGATAATTACAAGAACTGTCATTTCAGCATAGGTACTGGTACAAATCTAGACATGGGTCATAGTCTGTATAAATTTAATCCACAAGACCTGATGGAGTAAAGTCTAAATTTTTAGTGTAAGATTTAAAGTAGCAAAATAAGTGACAACATACATTTACCATTAAATTCTAACAACCATAATAGAATATAAAATTTGTAATCAAACAAACTTGACATTATTGAAGGAGGTGTCTTTAGCATTTGTATGAAAATCTTCACTAACAGAGGGTAGTGGACACAGCCTTAGATACACAGTGCAAATTTTGATTTTAAAAAATAAGTTAAATTATTTATGAGATTTTAAAGTTAGCTCTTAAATAAATTGATTGAGTAGTTTCTAAGTATTTAATAGTCAAACAATAAAAAATATTGATTGTTATTATTTAAAAAAATTATTATGTGAAATGTTCCTAAATTAATATATTGATTTTTGACTAAATTAGTTTCCAGATAAACAGTGTTGGTGAAACAGCAGCAACCACCATCCTTTTGCAAGTAACTAACTGACAAACATTCACATAAAATTAATTGACCGAGCTTGGCTTGAGCCCACCGCCTTGGCAGTGGGCAGCAAGTGGTCACTAGACATAAAGCTATGCTGATGTATTTGATAGAGTTGTTGGAACTTGAGTGAATGTTTACAGATAAAAACATTGTTTAGGGTATTGTCACTGGCTGTTTAAATAAACCAAGGTTATACCTGCAATGAAATGTGCTGTTTAAATAGTAGTTTATGAACTGTTTAATTGACATTGCATGAGATATGTGTAAATAAAAATAGTGTGTTGTCATTCTATATTTACTCATCTGTATCTATATTTAGTGGTATAAAAGTATATATTTAATTTGATTTGACTATATATGTATAGAGTCGTATTGATTTTGAATATTTTGTTTAAATTGATTATGTAATTTATGGTTGTATTGATTTTAAGTGTTTCATTTTGGGTACTATAAGTGCTGTTTGGTAGTTATTTAACATTGACTATATTTAGTGGACGGTCCTCTGTGTGTGGTTAAGTTGTCAAAGGTGCTGTAACAACCACTTTACTCTCCATGGAGGTTGTGGGTTCAAGTTTGCCTGAGGATGGTGAGGTCTTTATGCTGATGACTATCAGAACTGGATATGCCATAATAATAACATGTTGGCATTACACCAAGTATGTCATAATAATAACATATCATGTTGACATTACACCAAATATGTGGTAATGATAACATGTTGACATAACACCCAATATGCCATAATAATAACATGTTGACATTACACCTGATATGCTGTAATAATGTGTCATGTTGACATTACACCTGATATGTCATAATAATAACATGTCGACATTACACCCGATATGTTGTAATAATTACAACATGTTGACATTACACCTGATATGTCATAATAATAACATGTTGACATTATACCCGATATGTTGTAATAATTACAACATGTTGACATTACACCCCGATATGTCATAATAATAACATGTCATGATGACATTACACCCGATGTGTCATTATAACATGTCATGTTGACATTACAACCAATATGCTGTAATAATAACATGTTAACATTACACCAGATATGTCGTAATGATAACATGTTGACATTACACCAGATATGTCGTAATAATGTTGACATTACAACTGATATGTCATAATAATAACATGTCATGTTGACATTACACCCAATATGTCATATGACTTTATATTATATTGAATTGAATTTAATTTTGAATACATTTAGTGGCATTGATTTTAAATATTTCAATTTAATTTTGCTACATTTAGTGATATTGAATTTAATTTACTGGTGTTTGTCATTTCAGGAAAGCCACCTGCAGCAGGAGACCGGGATGGAGGGTTCGGGTACCTGCCAAACTTCCCACCTTATCACAATGGTTCAACACCCACCACCATGGTGAGTTCTCCTTCTGTAACATTTGCGCATTTTTGTCAAAGGTCATGGTCACTTTTGAATTAAGATCATTGCTAAATGTTGATGGCTGATATTTGTTTTATTGTAGATCTTTCCCACTGAAATATCTTGAAGTGGCAGAATTTTGTCCAAAATAAATGTTTCTTTGACATAAATTAAAAGTTCAGGAGTTAAGAAAATGATGATAATACTCCATTGATGCAAAAAGGTTCCATGTGTCTTCTTATTTCATATACACTTGGTACCCTATTGCTCTAATGGGTTGATTATTATTATTTAATTTTAAATTTTCTATTTATCTTTTAATGGTTTTTAAAAATATAGATCAAATTGTGGACATCAGGTATACTGAACCCCGCTTTGTGGAGGTGAAATATGCAGCTCTTTTTTGTAGCAGAACTTCTAAAATTACTCCTTGCTGTTGGGGGATGTATAGTACTTCGGATATATAAGAAATTTTCTGGAACCAAGACAAGGCTGCTGTCTAAAACTTGCAACCTGTTCATATTCATCTGCACTATGGCTGCATGCCTTATAATCGTTGAAAATCTCGTAAGATGATGTCTAATTTAATCAAAGAGAAATTTAAATCGAGTTAGCACCAAACTAGATAGCAGTTTAGTTGAACTGCAAGAAAATTCCACAAATCCTGTTAAGCTTCAGCTATTTTATACAAGGTTAAATTTTAAATCTAATTTGCGCCCAGTAAAAAGTGAAAAATGTGCATTTTTTGTGTTGGTATTGCAGTTTTGTAGTAACAGTTCTGCCAAAAACCCTACCCAAATTGCCGATAAAATAAATCTGATTATAAAAGGAACTTTGAAGTGTATTACAGGATATTATGTAAGGGAGATAACTCCTCTGGATTTTACATGCATACCTTCTACTTGTATGAACTAAATGTGTGGCAGGAAAGGGATAAATGCAAAATTTGTAATTAAAAAATACAGAGGAGATTATTGGCTAATTATTTCTCCCTCTGTCTTAATGAGATTGGGATTCTTTGAGATGGTCTGATCTGGAAGTTGTAACAATCAAAGAAGAAGAAGTTGATCCATATTTCATCAGATAGCCAACTTCAAAGGAGAAGGAGGTTGTACCATACAGCCTGAATAGCTCTGTAATACGTATTCGAGACTAGCCTTTGCTGCCATTGGCTCGAGGGGTATTGTTTTTCGTAATTTTATTTTCACCGCAGAGCACTCATTGACGCCTGTATTTGCTGGGTGGATATACCTGAACAGAGGTTGTGACTAGGAACTGTTAACATTTTATGACGATTCACTGATAGTAATCAATAGCATGGACAAGTACTTCTCTCTTTGATGTCAAAGTATATTGGTCTGTCATAAATTGATGTTAATTTCACTCAATTAGAAAATTAGAAAAAAGAAGTGCGTGTCTTGAAATGTAGAAAAGTAGTGTGGCCGATATGAGGTCAGATCAGGGGATGGAATGGACAATGGAAAGTTTAAAACGAAGTTAATATAAATATGTATACATAAGAAATGTCAAGCTCACACTGGGTGCATTGCATTTATAAGCTGCCATTGTTATTCTGACAACTTGCATCAACTCGATGGTTACACTGGGTGAATCTTTATCATGGGAGGTATACACTCTATGTAACCTCTGGTAGTGCTGAGCTTCTGTTTAGTCTTAGATTATTCTGTAACTAAAAGTGAGTAAAAAATTGAAGCCTAAAAGAATACTCCTATTACCAGAGCCTGGCCCAGTTAGTTCAGTTGGTAGGTAGCTCGTCTGACTATCAATCCAGGGGTCGTAAGTTCAAGTCTTTGCCCAATCAATCTCCATAATAATTAATATGCAACCTTGCTTCTCATTGTCATTCGACTCTCACTGCTGATTCAAGTAGAAAGTTATCATTTATTTGTGGAGATAGGTGTACTCGAGTACTGGTTAACCTTTCAGGATCAAAGGAAAGAGTGGTTAGGTTAATTGATCATCTGTTAGCCCTCGAAAGCATAAAGTGATGCTAGATTTTTAAACAAACACATCTATTATGCCTATAGTTTAATTTGTTAACATAATAAATAGTAAATTACTACTGACAGTTTACGGTCAATTTTTGAAAAATAAGATTTGAAAATAAACCAAAAACATTGACTGTATTAATGCACATTGCATACTTTTATATACTTCATATTGTAAAGCTAACTTTTATGCATGTTTCATGTAATGAACTTGAAATGCCTGATAAATTGCTTTCTAAATTTCATGCTTTGTATGTGATTAATTGCTATTTAAATTTAATGCTTTGATGTGTGCTGCTGAACTTACATTGCTTCAGATTCATTTATTTTTTTAAAATAATATTTACATAATTTATATTATAGTTGCTTCAGTACCATGTTTTACCTGTGTTGCTTCAGTGGTTCCTTCATCTTGTCATTTCCCATTGTCTGCCGCAGGAGCTTCTTTGAACCAGTACAATGATTTTGCTGTAGTTGTCCAACGTCCAGCAGTACAGTGATTGTGTCACAGTCCTTCAGATTTAATAATAATAATTTTATCACTGATCCTCCATGGCTAGTTGATTGAAGATGCTGTCTCAATTTCTTACCTCATACAGCAGATATGCATTCAGGCCCTGCCCTCATACCAAAAAATGTCCTCCTCCAATAAAACTGAATGTCATGTAATGTGTTGAAAATAATGTTAATTTACGCGATAAAAATACAAAAAAGTATTTTTATTTATATAATTTATATATATAAATGACATAGTATATAACTGATATATTATTGAGAGGTAGGGAAGGATTCATGGTTGAGTGGTCAGAAGTCCAGTTTGAATCTTGGACACTCGCAACTCCATTATAAATGATAAAATTGATGAATCTTGACAGTTAAAGTCGCCAAGCAAATTAGACAATATGCCCAATTCTTACTCCCCTCCCACCCCTTAAAAAAAATCTTAATGGAAAATAGATAACACTGTATTTACAAATTTCATAGAAATGCATTAATATTGTGACACACACCTAATGAAGATGATGGGTCAGCTTGTGCACTTTGTTGACACTATTATGCATGCTACATTATTATATTTTATCCCAATAGCCCACTGGTAGTATCTCCCCATATTTCATATTTCTTCAGGTAAGGATAGCCTTATATTTCCTGGTTTGTTGGTTCTGTTATTACTGATGTTCTTGTTCAAATTGTGGATTCCATTAATTTGCATGTTTTTTAACAAAATTTGTATTTTCTCCGTGCATGCCAAGTGTTTCATTTTTGCGTTATTTCTGGTAAAATGCATATCAATAGAAAAGTAAGTATTTCAAAGTTGAAGATATGTTCAAGCAGATGTTAATATTCAGTATTATTTTAATTACTATGAAAAACTTGCATGACACCTGTTTGCATGGTGTTACAGTTCATATACATAAAACTGGGAAGGTGTGTTTGTGGAAAGCCATTTTTGAATAACAGTTCAGTTATGTAAATGTGTAACCGCAAGGACTGTCTATGTCGCCAGGCGCATGTAATGTCTTTTCGGAAAGTTTTTAAAAATGTTATTCAACAAAAGCGAAAGTAATAAAAAAAAATATTGTAAATTTCATAATCAGTTGTTTAAATGATTACCACTGGCTTATGTAATAGACATGCACCGAAGTAATTACAAATTTAAATTAATTACGTAACAATTAAGAAGTAGCTTGCATAATTCACAATCTGTGAAAAAGTTAGTTTGTATTTTAACTAAAATATGAAAAAAATAGCTTGCATGGCCAAAATTGATAAAATAAATTCAATGTTATCATGTATAATTAAAATATATGAAAAAAATACATTACATAACTTAAATAGCCAATATACAAACACAGCAAAATTATAAGAGGAAAAAAAAATTATGTGAGGTCAAAGATAACAATAGATTATAGAAGAAAGCGGCATTTTGTAGGAAGGAGGCCACCAAGTCCAAAAATCGCGCACTTGAACAGCGTACCCATGACAATATTATATAGTTCTTTAGACTTACAAATACAGACATGTTTTCTGTAAAACAAAAAAAGATTGCAACATACTCAAAGTGGGGAAATTGTTTATAGATAGCACTCCCAACGTTTGAAAGGCCTTTGATTGTGCACGATTTATGACCTTCTGTCTACAACTATTACCAATTGGAATTCCTCGCCAAAAGATAAATGCTCTTTGATGATGGCCTACCCAATGAGCAACAGTCATTCAAAATAATCGTGAGTTAACACCACCTATCTATAAGTCATACTAGACTATGAAAATACTCTCTGTTTTGGCTGTTGGTAGAACTATTTATTATTTCTTATATATTTGTAAAGTGGGAAATGAGCATTACAAATAACTTATTTTCACTTCTTTGAAATTTCACTTTCGCTGAAAAAAATAAAAAAAAGTCCTTTGAAGATTTCTTGTGATTTTGTTTTTAGCATTATCCGCTAGTGTGCACTTATATTTCATATAATTCAGCAAGGCTGGAATAATGATTTTACTGATGTAAAAATCATGAACCAGCTAATATTTCAGTAAATCTGTGATTTGCTTAAAGAAATGAAAATATCAATATTTTTCATTCCCCTCATTCATTATATGCATGTCAGCTCATCTGTTTTGGGCATGTTCTATTAAAACCATTGTTTGATCTTCCGAAGCACTGCCCTTTGATGTCTGTCAGCTCACTTACATAAACTCTCTGATCAAACAATGCAGTGGTAACAATACACATTTTGTATTTTCGATTGCTCCGAAATTTAGCTAGCAATAGTTGCGAGGAATACTGACAATACCAGCGTGCAGTTTGCGTAGCCTAGTTCGACCAAAAATACACATGGGCACACACATATAGTGCATGTATTTTTAATCGGACATAAATAAGACTTCAAACATTTATCGAGGTTTTATGTAAGTTCTTCAAGCAAACCTTCTTTTGATGTTGAACATGAAACACTGACACAATGTTTGTTCTTACTTTGTTGAATAATATGCCTACCAAAGTAGTTAGTTGTTGAGTTTACTGATTTTTGTCCAGTCGCAAAGTATGGTATCATATCGCAGTAGCGGCAAACGGGCAAACGTAGAAACTCTTGATATACAAACCACTGATGCCGCGGTGTCTTGTATTGTAATTAACTACATCCCTGGAATTAAGTTAAAATTTCCACAGAATCTGTTCTCAGTAGTTTTTTCTTCTCTTTGATCCTTCTGTTCATTATGACGGTTGGAGTGTGTCAACGCTGGTAAATTTTCTTAATTTAATGTGTTCCCAATGATTAAAGGACTTCTGAAGAGAACAGTTGAATTAAAAAAAAGTAGCTTGGAGCTTTTATAAGTTGGTATATGGTGTACTGTATGGCTGTATGTTACAAGCAAGCATGGATAGCCTAAATATGGATATTACGGACTTCGAACAGATTACTTTCAATGAAAATTATGATGAAAACTACATTGATGAGGTAATATTTTTGGAAATAATTTATGAAGCATTTTTTTACAATCGAGAGGAAAATATTTTTATTTCTGTTATCAAAACTTGAGTTGTCTCTGATCTCTTTACTGTTTTCTACATTATTTCTTGATATCTCAAATCTCTTGTCTTCTTCTTATTTTTTCTCTCTTTCTCTGCAGTCTTGTTTATTACAGTTTTAAATATTTGTTTTTAAAAGATATTTGATTTATTGATAGATAACTTAGTTTAACTGATTGTTTACAAAGATATATGGGCATTTTCTCAATAAAATAATTATAATAATTTTCATTTTCTCTATTTTGATTGGTTTGTTTGATAACTTTAACATAAATTCTAGATACTTTTAAGTACAATTTAATAAATTACTAACCATGTTAAGTTTGGAAGTCGTTTGAACATTCTGTTTTTTTTCTTGACAGTTTTATGTTAGATTTCCATTACATTGAACACAGCTGTTGTCAGAAAAGTATTTATGAGGCGTGAATTAATATTTGAATTTCCCGTTCGGCAGACATATTACAAGTTTTATTATAACCAAATCTTGTTTTAGTGCCGATTATGTATGTTTTCTGCATGTATTTATATGTATGTAAATAAAATTTATGAATTTAAGGATGATGTATAAGTTTTGTAATATTTTGTCAAATTTATTTATTTAAAAACTTATTTATGTAAAAGATTATAATTATTAGGGCGGATATTTTTTATCTGTTGTTTTATGGATTCTTTTAAAAATTATTAGATCGGTGGTCGATTTTATTTTTTGTAGGAAATTCTAGAATAATATAAATATTTTTTGACAAATTACAGTAGTGCATTAACATTTCGAGATGTTCTGATTTTTAGTTTTTAAATAATTTGCAATGTACAGTTTTGATTTTGTCCAGGAAATCTGCAGTGTCTTTTACTTATTTTCCATATAATATTATTGTCATAATAAAACATATATTGAGAAGCAAAGTAATGAAGTATTTCTCGCATTTGAAAAAGATGGGGATTCAGAAGACAACCCTAATATGAAAGAATCGAAAGTAAAGTAAGCGAATTTGCATTGGCTATTAATTGTGTTTTTTTTATGCTTTTATAAATTTGATTTTATTTTCACAATATGGAAAACTGTTAATTTGTATCGGCCTGTACAGCATCATAAACAAACTTCATTATGACAACAGCAAGTGATCAAATGTAACATTGTGGAATGTTCACATGCATTTTAAAGCTATTGAAAAATAAATTTATGTCTCAGATTGACTGTTAATATTTCAAGATCTGTAAACTATACAAAAAAAATATTTTAGAAATGAAACAAATGTTGTTAATTAGAATGGTTTTAATTAAAAAAAAAATTGTGATAAGATGACACATTTTTACATGTAAGATAGTATATATAGTTTCTTGTGAAAAGAAAAAAAAGAAAAATAATTTGCCTTTATTAATAACTTGCTGCCCTTAATTATCTTTGATTAATTCTTACATTTTAGTAATTGATTGTTATAATAGTGATACAGATGTGTGTATAAGCTTAGTCATAACTAGTTATTGTAACATTGATACAGGTGTGTGTGTGTGTATAAGCTTAGTTATAATTAGTTGTTATAACAGTGGTACAGATGTGTGTGTGTGTGTGTGTGTGTGTGTGTGTGTGTGTGTGTGTGTGTGTGTAAGCTTAGTTATAATTAGTTGTTATAACAGTGGTACAGATGTGTGTGTGTGTGTGTGTGTGTGTGTGTGTGTGTGTGTGTGTGTGTGTGTGTGTATAAGCTTAGTTATAATTAGTTGTTATAACAGTGGTACAGATGTGTGTATAAGCTTAGTTATAATTAGTTGTTATAACAGTGATACAGATGTGTATGTAAGCTTAGTTATAATTAGTTGTTATAACAGTGGTACAGAGGTGTGTGTATAAGCTTAGTTATAATTAGTTGTTATAACTGTGGTACAGATGTGTATATAAGCTTAGTTATGATTAGTTGTTATAACTGTGGTACAGATGTGTGTATAAGCTTAGTTATAATTAGTTGTTATAACTGTGGTACAGATGTGTATATAAGCTTAGTTATGATTAGTTGTTATAACAGTGGTACAGATGTGTGTGTGTGTATAAGCTTAGTTATAATAAGTTATTATAACAGTAATACAGATGTGTATATAAGTTAAGTTATAATTAACTGTTATAACAGTGGTACAGATGTGTATATAAGTTTAGTTATAATTAGTTGTAATTATAGTGGTACAGATGTGTGTATAAGCTTATTTATAATTAGTTGTTATAACAGTGATACAGATGTGTATATAAGTTTAGTTATAATTAGTTGTTATAACTGTGGTACAGATGTGTGTGTGTATAAGCTTAGTTATAATTAGTTGTTATAACAGTGGTACAGATGTGTGTGTGTGTGTGTGTGTAAGCTCAGTTATAATTGGTTGTTATACCAGTGGTACAGATGTGTGTGTATCTGTAAGCTTAGTTATAATAAGTTGTTATAACAGTGATACAGATATGTATATAAGCTTAGTTATAATTAGTTGTTATAACAGTGATACAGATGTGTGTGTAAGCTTAGTCATAATTAGTTGTTATAACAGTGGTACAGATGTGTATATAAGCTTAGTCATAATTGGTTGTTATAACAGTGGTACAGATGTGTATATAAGCTTAGATGTGTATATAAGTTCAGTCATAATTAGTTGTTATAATAGTGGCACAGATGTGTATATAAGTTTAGTCATAATTAGTTGTTTAATAGTGGTACAGATGTGTATGTAAGCTTAATTATAATTAGTTGTGATAACAGTGGTACAAATGTGTATATAAGTTTAATCATAATTAGTTGTTATAACAGTAGTACAGATGTGTATATAAGCTTAGTCATAATTAGTTGTTATAACAGTGGTACAGATGTGTATATAAGCTTAGTCATAATTAGTTGTTATAACAGTGGTACAGATGTGTATATAAGCTTAGTCATAATTAGTTGTTATAACAGTGGTACAGATGTGTATATAAGCTTAGTCATAATTAGTTTTTATAACAGTGGCACAGATGTGTTTATAAGTTTAGTCATAATTAGTTGTTATAACAGTGGTACAGATGTGTATATAAGCTTAGTCATAATTAGTTTTTATAACAGTGGTACAGATGTGTATATAAGTTTAATCATAATTAGTTGTTATAACAGTGGTACAGATGTGTATATAAGCTTAGTCATAATTAGTTGTTATAACAGTGGTACAGATGTGTATATAAGCTTAGTCATAATTAGTTTTTATAACAGTGGCACAGATGTGTTTATAAGTTTAGTCATAATTAGTTGTTATAACAGTGGTACAGATGTGTATATAAGCTTAGTTATAATTAGTTGTTATAACTGTGATGCAGATGTGCATATAAGCTTAGTTATAACTTCTTGTTATAACAGTGGTAAATGAAATTTATCAACCCCTGTGTGGTTCCAGGGAGTCATGAGTGATAGCAAGAATAGGATCACTGTGGCTTTTGCATGTCGTAAGAAGCGGCAAATTGAGTAATACGTTAGAATTTGCTGAAACTCTGTAGTTCTGCAGGTAGCAAGATTCTAGGTTCATTCTGCATATTCATTTGTTGATGTATTTTTGTAATTATAAACTATTGAAAAAGTTATAGTTAAAATATTTCATTTGAAATACTTCTTCAATACTCGTGCTCTTCAAACACAAAATGAAACAGTACATTAAGAGTTGAAATTCATTTGACAGCACTGATAATGGATGAAATGGAAAATTGTTCAGAACCGATGGTAAATATTTTAAACATCTTCATGAAACTTAGTAGGTTTTTGTACAACACAAGGGATAAGACGAAAATGAAGTGTTTTTTTTATGAATGAATATACATGAAATAACAAATTGTAAAATACTTCTATCGGTTGAAAGAATATGAGAAAACCATCGATATTATTGCTATTTTTGTGCCCCTGCCTTGAAAAATGGTTAAGAGGCATTACCTGTTATCCCTGACCGTCATCCCGGACAGTCGGTGAGTCTAGCTGTCTGTGTAATTGGTTCCTGATTAATAATTTCTATAATAGTCTGTATATTTCATTGATATGGCAAGTCATAATAGCTTTTCCTGTTCTGGATGCAATTTGTGTTCTTATTGAATGAGATTTTTAAAGTTGGAAGCTAAACACAAATAAATAAAAGACAGTTGCTCCTATATAATTAAAAAAATGGCTTTGTGTAGAAGTTGGGTCTGAACCAATTGACATTTTCAAGTTTCTTTTGTTTTTTTTCCAGTTATTTGAGAATTACAGTTACTAAAATATATAGTTGAAAATTTAAGGAATTTTAAATACTTGAATTAAGTCTCAAAACTTTCGTCTATCAAAATATTAAACAGTGATGTGGACGTTGACATATTGCTTAGATCATTCTGAGAATATCAGTTAATTTTGCTTTGTATTTCTCTGTTCCATTTAAGTTATATCTTCCATAAAATAAACTATTTGTCCACTTACAAGTTTCTTGAAGTGTACTTTTTGTGTTGCAATGGTTATATTTTACAATCCATTTTTGCTTTCTCTTAGATCTTTGTTGATATTTGTAGTGCAATATCAATTTGTTGTAAATATTTTGCTTGAATTAAAACAGAAGAAATAAGTTACAATTTTGTATTTGACCGAAATATATTCTTTATAAAATTTATTTTTGTCCCTGCATTGCGAAATCAGGGAAAGACAAAAGGATTCAATTTAGTTTTATTTTCATAAACATACCCATCCTTGAAAGTAAACGAAATAATGTAGATTAAACAAGAATGCCAAAAAAAATTTTTAAAATTGTTTACATCTAGTATTTAATTAAAACTTTACATAAATGCATGCATACAATATTAATTTTCATGGAAATGGTAATTATAAGCTTGAATTTAACTGTTTAGGGTTTTTAAAATCAAAATCATTTCGGCAGAGTGAATTGTTGTGTTAAGGATATAGTGTGTTCTTTTTTAATATTTTGATAGTGTATGGATAAATTTTGCTTAAAACCCCACAAGATACTCTCTGATACCTATTCTAATGACAATCAAAATAAAAAATACACTTTACCCCATAATTTGGGAAAAAATAGCTCTTAAAATATGTCATCGTTAAATAAACTGCAGTTATAAAATTAGAGTTTTTATACTTATTGAGCATATTTGTATAAATATTAAGATTTCTATTTTATATCATATTCAGGTTAAATTGCTATAAACAATTATATTATACCAGTATGCGTATTTCATATATTGAACACAATATAAGAGACCACAAAATGATTGTGCCATCCGAAATATGGTCAGTTGTATAGCGGGCGTTATGTAGCAACTCTGGCAGGTCTCGACAAAATTGCTTACCTTTCTGCGCAGAATTGGTGCGCATAAAAAACCCAAACAATCTTCCTTACGTCTTCGTCTACGTCTATATATATATATATGGAGATAACTATTTGTGAACATAATGTGATGCTATGATATATATATTTTTCTGCCAACATGTTTTTGATAATGTTAAATACTACATAGGATTAAAATGATAAATAGATCTCGCATGTATAGAGACAACAGATTGTGAATGAATTAAAGAATTTGGTGAAAGCTGTCTGCTCTGTACATATAAAATTATACATTCATTGTGCATTTTCATTTATAAAGCCAACCGGAATTGTTTCTTCAAGTATGAGAAAAATTGGTACGCAAATTTGATCATTTATTAAATTCTAAAAGGGATTGCAGAGTGATCTGAGGGGCTGGTTGGGCCTTCCATTGCAGAGTGATCCAAGGGGCTACTCTAGGTCATTTAACGCTCCCATTTGTTGAGGTTTTGAGTTGGGAGTCCAGGTTGATCCAAAATCTTAATGTGAAAGGATTAGCCAGTTTTTTATCATGTTTTTTTTTTATGAAAATAAAAATGTTCAGGGCGACATGAAAATTAGGGAACGAGCAGAGATGATAATCTAGCAATAAATTTATTATAGCCTTTAAAATTGCAGAAAAGATGGTGGTTCAACTCAGATACATTCTCGGGTCATCCTCTTTCACAAAACTGAATGCCAAAGTTTTGTAACCTATAATGAAATAAATATGAAAAGTTTTATCTTCACTTCACTTCTTTTAAACACAGATTCGACTTATCAAAACATTTATTAAAACTGTAAGTAGGATTAATAAATTTTCTTTGGAGTGTCTCCTTCAGTTTAATGGAAGTTCTGTAAATCATGAAATGTTTTCTATCATTATATGCATGCACTCTGGTCCTGTTATAACGCAGATCTCAGGGTCCACAAAATGAAACCATAATATACGTTATAGAGATTATTTACCTTGAAAAAGTCCAAATTTGTTGCTCACACCTAATAGGCTGCCAGACTTGGACAGACTGAATGGTAGTGTTTGTAATGTGATATAACGCATATTAGGGTACAACAGATACACATAGATATGTATAAAAGTAATAAAAAAGAAAAACATATTCATGTTTCTGTGTTTAGCACAGGTCAACATTTAGCTCTTGATTACAAATAATAATGCTGGCATGAATCCTTCAATTTAATTATCCTTTAAACCACCATGAGGTAAGGTTTATATAGTAATAGTTTGTTCTAAACAAGGCTAATTGGTGAGAAGCAGATGAGCTATAATCAAATCAAAACAGGTTGACGATATATTGTTTGGTTGTAATTTTCATTATTTGGTCATTCACACAGTTTGTTAGGTTTACATTTTGACAATTTTTCCTGCGGCAAAAAAAATGGAGCCAAGGAAAAACCGCGTTATAACGGAATTCGTGTTGTATTAGACCATGAACTAACGGGTTCACAGTGTATTTATTTTTTATTTATACATGACAAAAAATCACTGATATTGAAGTATTCAAAATGTTTGTTTTTTTAAAACTAGTCCAGCCGCCAAAGTGTTATTGAAGTTTTTTATGTGTTTAATTTCGTGAAATTTCGTCGAAGTATGAATTTAAAATCCAAGTTTTATTTAGTTGTTTTAAAAGTCGCACAAACTCTAATAATATGTGAATTTCGGTTTAACAAGAACCTTTTGATTTATGCATAAATTGGTTGTGAGTTTAACTTACATTATGTTACATTGAATGGGGATTAAAGTCATTTTCAACCCATGAAAGGTTATATAATGGCATGTCCAGTTTTATTGGTGGCGGGAGACATTATGAGTCTCGGCTTTCCTGCTGATTTGAGGTAATGGCATTGATATTAATGAGACTTCATATAACCTTTTACGTCACACCTAATATAGTTGCCTTTGGACACCTGATATAGACGCCTTTGGACACCTCTAATATAGATGCTTTGGACACCTCTAATATAGATGCCTTTGGACACCTCATTGGGGATGATAACAACAAAAATACAAAAGGCAGGACTGAAACAAAGAAAACTTATGAGAAAACTCTGATTGTGACCAACTTTCAGTACTATGTCCGCAGTCATAGCAGTGCTCCAAGAAAAAAAAATTTGGGACTAGCGCAGGGCAAGTAGGTTGAAGAAATCTACTTGCCCAGGCTGAAAAATAACTTGCCCTGATCAATGGTTCACATGTACCAATACACTTTGTGGTATTATATGAAATTTGTTAACATAGACTTAAATGTGTTAATTTTATGTATGGTTAGCTCCCCTTAACATTATGCATGTCTATATCACAAGTTTTAGAGTTTGAATAAGACCGGAAGAAGTGAGAGAATTTCAGGAGAAGTTTAACTTTGTTCTTTATTGACTATCATTTCTGTTTTGTTGATTCAGTATATTTAAAACATTATTTTAAATATCTTTCTCTGCTTTTCTAATTATTTCTGTCATAACATACAATAATGGCAATATCAAGCCTACAAAGCTATCCAATCTATCCAAGAGAACTTGGCAATATGATAAATAAATGCAGTCTATGATAGCCTTCAAATATCTAGAAAGTGCAACTAGTCAACTATATTTCAAATATTAAAAAAAACCCACATAATTGATTTTAATTGTTGTTTTCAATACTATATTTAAATCATGCAAATGAAAATTATACGCTAAAACTAAAACACAACTAAAAAGCAATAAGTTTATTACTATAATACCCCACTCACATTTGTCTTTACCGTAAACTCAATTTAAATATCAACTTTCAGGTTTTCACAGAAGAAAATTTATATACATACAGTTCCAATAATTGTAAATCTACGAAATATTTATAAAATTACCACAACCTAATGCTGACATTTTACATAACGCGATCGATCGCAAATTATCTGCAAAAACATAATCAGATTTTAGAAATCGTTAGCATTTTAGCAAATGGAGATAATTTTATACTCTTCATAATGAGACACCCCCGAATAATGTCATTGTCTATTTTTTGTCTTTGCTCGGGTAGGTGGTAAGAAACGTGTACCTTGGTCGTAGATATCCGACCAATCAGAGTGGTTATTAAAAATAGATTAATTTATATTCAAAGCTTTCCGCCAATCACATTAGAGGAATAAAAAAAAGAAAAGATAAATGAATATGCACGAGAGGTTTTCCAAAGTCGCATTATCGGGCATGTGGTGTGATCAACACTGCGGGTGTCAATTGTTTGTACTGATTAGTTATGGTCTATAAACAACAGTTTGACCTGTGTCATATCGAATAGAGATATTTGCAGACCTGTGTATTGTGAAAACTAGCTTGTCCGATTTTTTTGACAAGCCCGATGGGCAAGTAACTTTGAAAAAGGCACATGCCCGGATCCAGACTTGACAAGCCCCGGGCATCGCGCAAGATTTTCAAGTTTTATATTATGATGACCCCCCCCCCCCCCCCCCCCACTGCCGGAAAAATGGGACCCAAGCAAAAACAATGTTATAACCGAATTTGAATTAATTTGCGTTATATCGGACCACGTTATATCGGGACCGCAGTGTGTATGTGTAATATGTATATATATATATATATATATATGATTATTTGAAATTTATTTCTTTACTAGAAAAATGATATTTTTATGTGGGGTTGGGTCATGGCTTTATGTGCCAATTCAAAAATATGTAATTACATCTATTATTGGAGAAAAACTTGTACGCACAGAATAGCCAGCCAATAAAGTAATTTTAAATCAAAGAAGAGCATTCCTTAGATAAGAATGAGACACTAAAGAAAAACAAAATGAATAAAGAGATTTCATGGCATCAAAGTGTGAGAGAATAAATTGATGAATATTGTTAGGTGATCACAAGTTGAAATGGTGCACAGGGCTGGCAACGCTTCTTAAAATAGCCTAATTGACAAATGAAACCATTACTTGTTGAGACTTTCTGAATGCGTAGTGGGTGGTGATTGAGTGGTGGATTTTGGTTGCTCATGCCAAAGCTTGCAGGTACGATCCTGCACTCAGCCTGATGGCCTCTCGAACACTGAACTCATCTAGAAATGGGTTCTGCTGGGAAAATGGAATTAGGAATAATGCACAATCACTCTTGACTTTATTCACATTTGAGCTAAAAACAAATAATATATTTGAAATAATGGAGGAAAAACAAATATAGCCAACTTGCAAATAATATTTAGTTATGGCTATCTGCTTAAGAAAAAAAAAAGTTGCAGCCAGTCTTGTAATTGGTAACTATTGAGTATTAATCAACTTGTAGTCAAATCTACATTTATACCTAATAAACGCATCAATTAAAAATGTTTTGGGGTTGGTGCAGATTTCAAGCTGTCGGCCTCAGAACCTAACCTTAATAAGCAGCGTAAAAGCATATCCATATCTGCATCAAACTTAGTATGTTTGTAATTCAATATTGGTTATTCAATCTCATTCAAAATAATTTTAAATTTACGCTTTAAAACATTGCTCTTACAAAGCTTTATTCGAATGTGAATGGAAGATTCTTTAAGTATCCGCTCTGTACTAAAAAATCAATTTTTGCTCAAAAGAAGAGATAAGAGCAATTTCTTGTCAATTAAAAACAATTTACTCCGATTTTATTGTCGTAGATATTCAATTGTTTTCTATTTTATTCATGAAATATTCACAATGATGGCAATTGAAGAGATACACCATGTAAATAATTACCTTCAGTGCATTGATTGTTTGTCATAACTTTGTTTTGTAAAACACCTGTTACTTTTCTTTGTATGCAAAAAGAGAGTGGTGTAAGGGAGATAACTCCTGAAGGCTTGTTGCAAATGGTGTGCCACTAATATTGCAAGAGTTATGGGAAGTTGTAAGCGTCAACAGTGTGTTGATAATACTTTGAATTTTTATTTTGTTATTTGTAAAAAAGAAACCATACTTTATACATGTAGGTTTTATGGTGCTGTTGTGATAAAAACAACATTACAAGTATGGCAGATTAGTATGTCGTACATAAGGCTGGCAGTCAGAGTAAATCATGATGAATTACTTGGCAGTGGTTTGGCAAATAAGAGTTGTGTTCTGACAGTAGCTTGACAAGTGAGTTGTTTCCTGACAGTAGCTAGTTGTGTCATGTTGTGTCCTGACAGTAGCTAGTTGTGTCATGACAGTAGAGTGACAGTTGAGTTGTGTCCTGACAGTATCTTGACAGAAGCTTGTCATGTGAGTTGAGTTATGACGGTAGATTGACAGTTGAGTTGTGTTAGGACAGTAGCTTGACAGTTGAGTTGTTTGCTGACCGTAGCTTGACAGTTGAGTTGTCCTGACAGTAGTTTGTCAGGTGAGTTGTGTTATGACAGTAGCTTGCCAGTTGAGTTGTGTTAGGGCAGTAGATTGACAGTTGAGTTGTGTCTGACAGTAGCTTGGTAGTTTAGTTGTGGTATCACAGTAGATTGACAATAGAGTCATGTCCTGACAGTAGTTTGACAGTTAAGTGTTATGGCAGAAGCTTGACTGTAAAGTGTTATGAATACAGATGACAGCAGGTATTGTATTGTGACAGCAGGTTTGCAGTTTTGTCTTATTATGACACAGGTTGGTAGTTGTGTGTCTTACTGTAACAGCAGGTTGGCAATTTTGTATCTATTGTGACAGCAGGTTGGTAGATTTGAGTGTATTCTGACAGCAGGTTGGCAATTTTGTATATATTGTGACAGCAGGTTTGCAGATATGAGTGTATTGTAACAGCAGCTTGGTAGATTTGAGTATTGTGACAGCAGGTTGGCAATTTTGTATCTATTGTGACAGCAGGTTGGCAGATTTTAATGTATTGTGACAGCAGGTTGGCAGATTTGAAGGTATTGTGACAGCAGTTTGGCAATTTTGAGTGTATTGTGACAGCAGGTTGGCAGTTTTGAGTGTATTGTGACAGCAGATTGGCAGTTTTGAGTATATTGTGACAGGTTGGCAGATTTGAAGGTATTGTGACAGCAGGTTGGTAGTTTTGTATCTATTGGGACAGCAGGTTGGCAGTTTTGAGTATTACAGCAGGTTGGTAGTTTTGAGTATTGTGACAGCAGGTTGGCAGTTTTTAGTGTATTGTGACAGTAGGTTGGCAGTTATTGGTGTATTGTGACAATAGGTTGGCAGTTATTGGTGTATTGTGACAATAGGTTGGCAGTTTTTTATTGAATTGTGACAACAGGTTGGCAGATTTGAGTGTATTGTGACAGCAGGTTAGCAGTTTTGAGAATTGTGACAGCAGGTTGGCAGTTTTGAGTGTATTGTGACAGCAGGTTGGCAGTTTTTAGTATTGTGGCAGCAAGGTTGGTAGTTTTGAATATAAACATTTACAGCAGGTATTGTTTTATGACTGAAGGTTATCGGTATACACTATCTTACAGCAGAAGGTGCTAAAAATGTATGTTTATAAATGCAATTGATACTAAATATGTTTACTGACTGAAAATAAGTGTTTCTTCAAAAACAGACATCAAATTATTGCATATTTAGCAGATCTTACACCAGTGTTCATTTATTATTGAATTTATTAAATGAGCAAATATATAAATACAGTTAAACCTGTCTTAAGCTGTCATTCAAGGGAAGGAGCAAAAGTCGCCTTTTAAGGTTGTTGCTTAATACAGGTGAATTTGCTTTAAAAGCATAGAAATGGGAAATAGCTTATGTGGCTGCTTAAGACAAGTGGCATTTTGCACAGGTTTTATGGTATTAAAACATAAATGAGTGTGAATTTAAGATTCTTTTAATTACATAACTCTGGTAGGAGGGGTGGGTGAGGGGGTTAATTTTCAGATCACAATTGAAAGGAAGCAATAAAATTAGATAACTTACTATATGATGCAATGTCTCAAAATAACATCATTTTAATATGACAAATCAATGTCATCTAATTGTATATATTTAGGCAAGTTGGATTTATGTATGAGGGCCAAGTTATACAGAAAACACCGGGCGATGAATCGGTAGTGATATTACTAGCTCTAGGTTAATATCAAAAACATGTCATTGGTTTATTACCTGGCTGCACTGTAAATTATATTATAAGGCAGTTATAAATTAATTGCTAGTGATTATCATTCTAGCCAGCCCCCTTATTTCTATGCCGCCCTGACCTGTTTTATTTTCATATAAGTATAAATAAAAAATTAAATCCTCCTGCTCTCCCCCTATTTAAGAAAAATTTGGATGATATAGATCTAGCAATTAATTTATAATGTTCTAAACTATCATAGGTGGGGGTGACCTTAACATGGCCTAGTGACTCCGGTGGTCATTATGTAACCACTGCCCAATATTTATTGACCAGTCTAATTATGTCACCACTGGTTGTATTTATTGACCAGTCTAAATAATGCGACTTTCATTATCTCAGTTGTCAGAAGCACATGTAAATAGAACAGAGACAATGTTAATAGTATAGAGACTGCTAAATCCAGGAACAATTGATCCGCAAAGTAGTTTTTCTTTTATATTTTCTCACAATCAGCCATTAGGTCATGGTAAACTTTATAATGTTACCATTAAATAATTTTACTTAATTAACACTGGCTCTCCTCTGTATTCAATCTAAAAATCATATCAATGACAAATGAAGGATTAGAATTTCTTCTTTGTTTACAGTCTCATCATGGTCAATACATAGTACTATAAAACAAAACTACAGAGGAAAAATCATGTCATTCTATAACATAGTACCACCATTGAAAAGAAGGAAGTGCTTCTGTGGGGTAGTCGCATAATGGTGGTTATAAATTATCCTTGTTAAAAATGCATTTTCCTTATTTTAATGCTGATTTTTATATTTGAATGGCATTCATGTATTTTGAACATTTTGAAAGCATCGACATTGTGAATTTAGAAAAAAAAAAATATGCTTGGAAAATGGGGTATGAATACATTATGACTTTCACTTTGTCAACAGTGTACACACTGACCATAAACACACATGACCCCAACTTTTCTCATCATATTTTTGCATTGCATAGGTAGATAAACAGTAAATTGCAAGTTTCACTTCTTTGATTTGGGTCTCTATGAATGACAAGCCTTCAAACTTTTATTTTTTACTATAGAATAAAGAACAAAAACCAATGGTGGGTTTACATCTATAAGGGTCTTTATTATTAAGAGATTATTTTAAACATGTCACAATATAATTGAAAAACAACTTCACATTCAAAACTTCTACAGAAGGATATGAATGCACCTGCATATAACAGAAGTTACATTGTTCTTCATCCATTTTATCACATTTATACATACATGTATATACTTGTCAAACTGAATATTGCATGAAAGTGAATCTGTGTTCTGACTGTAATCTTCAGTTAAGATTAACTTGTGCAATGATTTGCTAACATAATTAATATGTGGCACATGACATTTAAATTATTGTTATTGTACAGGTTCCATTTTAAAAGCTTAGGCCAAACATTTTGGTAGCTTCTATATTTTAAAAAGAATTTAGTTGATTATATTTGTATAAAAAAAACTGTTTTTTAACTGATTTGATCCAAGTCAGCATATAACATGTAAAAGGACATTATTATGATAATTATTATAAAATTTTAAGAACATTTATATTTTTGAAAGATGTATAAATGATGCAAATCCTCTAGTTTGTAATATGCAGACCCTTAATTTTGTTTCTTTCTATGTGGGGTCCTCCGTGGCTGAATGGTCTAAAATGCTATCTCACTTATCTCTTACTGCTGAGGTTGCAGGTTCAAGACCCATTTGCTTAAAAAAATAGAAAAACTTGCCAGTTACTTGTGGAGGGATGTTGGTTCTACTCAGATCCATTCTGAGGTCTTCTGCAAACAATAAAACTTGATATGCCATATATAACATAACGTTGGGCGGAAGGGGTCTAATTTTTGTAAATGTATGGAGTTGTATGAAACGCATCATCAATTTCCATATTTGTGGTCCTTATTATATGGAAAAAAAATACAACAATTTGTTGTTGTTTTTTAGCTCACAGGTGAGCTTTTGTGATTGCCTGGTGTCCGTCATCTGTCGTCTGTCGTTTACTTTTAGCTTTTAACAACTTCTCCTCTGAAACCCAAGGGCCAATTTTGATATAATTTCACAGAAATATTCCTTGGGTGACCCTCTACCAAGTTTGTTCAAGCCATCTTGATTCGTCAAATAACATGGCGGCCAGGGGGTGGGGTTAGTTTTATGTCAAATTACTTCCCCTGTTTTATAGCATAAATGTCTGTATGTAGCAATTATTATAAGAAGAGGTAAACAACTCTTTAAATAAACCTTTTTTTTGCCTATTATTATACAATATTATACCAGATATAAGTTTTAAAAGATAATTCATCATAAAAAGATGAATGATACAATTATAATCAATGATTGAAATATTATTCATATATCATGAACCATTTTAAAATAAGTGTTTTTCTGAATATATAAAGTCAAGAGTTTTTATGGTTCAGACAGGGATGGTTTACTGCTTCATAATAAAGCAATACCATATTTTTAGCTAGTTTCATAACAGCAAGAAGTCTGCTTGAGATTTTCAGTGTCAAAGTGTACTTGAAAGCTTAATTGTTTTTGGGGGCGATTGCACTGCGACAAAGATTCTTTCAAGCGATATACTTTGGGAAAGCTTGTGTTTGAAACTCATAGGAATATTTATTGTGCTGGAACTGCAGATTGTTTCATGCACAATAGTTTAGTCTGATGCTTTAGTTGAAACCGTTCTCAAACATAACAGGTTAGTTTTGTGCTGGAACTGGATTTTTATCTTAGCTTGAAGACTAAGCATCTATAGTTAAAACTTCAAAAGCCTTTTTGTCAGAATCTACTGACCTGATTTTGATGTAATTTCACTGACATTTACCATGGGTGAACCTCTATCAAGTTTGAACTCTTCTACGCATCTGTTACATCTTCAAAACAAATCAAAATTCTAACTACTTGCCCATCTCCTCTTTCTGGAATTTTGAGTGTACATGTATTATATAATCTACTTATGTTGGGTGACTCAAGGTCAGTAAGGTGAGCGATATAGGGCCATCTTGGCCCTCTTGTTATTAGTTTTTATCGGTATGGATATAAAAAAATTCAACGAAATATCAATTTTTATTTTTATAGAATATTTACTGATAGGGAGCATGACTTCACTAGTTTTATCAAAGGTAATGTAATATAAAGACTGATGTGACATCAGAACTACTATCTATGATATATAGCATTTCAATTTTAATTTGGAATGGACAATAAGTGAAAGTCACCTTTTGTACGGCTCTCCTTACCAGCTCTTCTTAATGGAGTATAAGTTATATTTTATGTTTCACAAGATAGTTGACAGAAAATATTACAGGGGTCTTGTCTGGAGAATGTTTTTTATTCTTTGAATGATTAAATTGATATTTAATACAGATTTGTTAGATGGTGGCTATTTTTTAGGAAGAAGGATAAAAATTTGACACTTTGAGGAATATAAACCTTTGAGTGTCTGTTTGGAAAATAAGTAACTTTGAAGTTGTTGCGATCACATTGATTCAAAATAGTTATAAAACAACTGAGATTTCTCATCTTATTTCTCTACGGGGTAGCTGGCTTTGTATTACCTTTTTATGTTGCAACTCATTCAAAACTATTATGCTACATTTGCAGTACTATATGTCTGGAGTAATCATCTCTCAACTAATTTATTAAAACCCTCCATAGCTTGCTTTTTACACTACATTTTACAATGTTAGTCCTGTTCAGTTCTTGTTTTGCGTTGCTTTCAACAATTTTATACCCCACCCAGTCACATTACACTGACACCAGATTGATCAGAACGGGAAGTTTTCAAGTCTTTGGTACGACCTGGCCGAGAATTGAACCCACAACATTCCGCATACAAGGCGACCACTACAAATAGACCAGCGCTTTGGTGATCCTGTTCAGCATGAGACTGACAGTCTGATCATTGTGGGCATTGTGTGACTTTCAGTTTATTTTGATTCCTTCATTATGATAATGGAAAGGTCCAAAAAGGGTTTTATCATGTAACTAATGGAAGCATTCAGTGACTGTGACACTCAAGTTGGAAGGATCTGACCATCAGTTCAGGGGTCATGAGTTCAAGTCCACACCTGGGCATAGTGATGATTTGTATATGACATTGCATCTCATTCTTATTCATATTTATTGCTGAGTCAGGTGGGAAAGTTATCAGTAACTTGTGGAGATGAGTGTACTGGCGGAGATGGGTGTTGACGGAGATGGGTGTGCTGGCGGAGATGGGTGTGTTGACGGAGATGGGTGTGCTGGCAGAGATGGGTGCGTTGCCGGACACGGGTGTGCTGGCGGAGATGGGTGTGCTGACAGAGATGAGTGTGCTGGTGGAGATGGGTGTGCTGATGGAGATGGATGCTGACGGAGATGAGTGCTGGCGGAGATGGGTGTGCTGACGGAGATGGGTGTGTTTACGGAGATGGATGTGCTGACGTACTGGTGTCCTGGTAACTAACTAGTTACTTGCCGATGGTTGATATCTCAGATTCCGTTTGAGGTCTTTCCTCAACCTGTTTATTATAATTATATTCATGTGATCCATTTGTAAACTGTGATGTATTGAAAGTGACATTAAACACTACAAAATTTATGATGAAAAATTCTATAGACATTCCATACTGTCCAAAGGCTTTCTTCTTTGGAATACCCAGTGTGTATAAATAATTTGGTCAGTTTTATTTCTGGCCACTATCACCAGTAATTTTTACCGCTATAATTATCAGAGTATGCAAATGTGTGAATTTTTGTGATAAAGGTGTCATATTCCTGAAGCCCCTCTCCAGGGATTTCTCATTCTGTTAACATCCATCAATGCCCAGTCCCTATCTTCTAACTGTTGAATAGCTCCCCCCTCCTTCAATTGCTCATCCCAATTTGTTCCGACATTGTTTTGCTAGCTGCCACAACGCCTGTTGTGTGTGCCGAGCTATCAATCTGTCAAGTGTCACAACGCGAAACCTGACATGATATATGAGTAGAGCAGTCACTGTGGGCCAGGGTCACTCACTCCAGTAACCAAGATAATAGAATTGAAAATACCGACACTCCAAAATACTACCACTTGTGTCTCACCTTCAAACCCGCTGCTTAACTCTAGAACAGTTTTCCACATTCCCCACATTGCTTTTGCATGGGCTGTGATAGCTGTAGTAAAAGGTACCTCTGTCTCACTCCGCTGGCCAGCTATTTATGAATGGAGTGTATAGTACTTTCGTCTTAGACTGGGACACAACAAATAGCCCGCCAGGAAGCGACTCATTTGTTGACTGATTGTAATACAGGTTGGACACCATTATAACGGACTTATCTCTGACATAAACATTTTACTGTGAAACTACTCTACATGTTTCTTTAATTGGATTTTAGATTAGAAGTAACTTTTGCTGAATTTAAAAAAAAAAAAAAAAAAAAAAAAAAAAAAAGATATAAAAAAAAACAGAGTGGAAATTTTTATTACATCTAGTAATTTAATAATTCTCATATAGGTATAGAAGATAATTAATTGATGTTGATACCCGTGTGATAAACGACAACTGTACATACTGACAAAAATGACAGTATATGTGATTAGTATTAATTAGCGGACCTGCCTACAGTGCCTGCAGGGGAAATAAACAGTTAATTATTGGTCACTTGTTGGGTTATTGACTGTCACAAGATCTCAACGGTGTCGGTGCCCGACCCAGTGTCACATAAGGTTGTCATCGTGTCAGGAGATGGGGAGCTACCAGTAGTCGTTATCATCATTGGGGAAATTTGGCAGTTGAGCTGTTTCTGTGCCGTGGAATGGTGTATATATATATACATTGAATAGTTATGCTGTGCTGGAATCAAATTGCCTTTCTTTGGTATTGAAAATATGAATTTATGTAGGAGTGAAATTTTTTCATGAACTTGGAATATTGGAGAAGTATTTTAAGATAACAAAATCATGTGGGATTCTTTAACAAAGACCTCGGCTGGTGTGGCTGGCTGTAAGGAGTGTGAAGCCGCGGCTAATGGTTGTCGCGCCGGTTGTAGTGCTGCGCCGGTGACGGTGGAGCATGATAGGGACTGGTTGTGGATAAGAACTAAAATGCCAGTGTGTATATGGCCGGAGACTTGTCTGCTCGGTTGCAGTTCCTCACTCGATCATCATCATTCTGCAGTAAGTAGCCAGGATGTAGGTGCGAAAATACGATTCTCTGTATTTCATTTATTTTATTGCCACATAATATTACACTTTTGGCAGTTATTTCTGGAGTAAATCTGAAGAATTTTAATGAAATATTTAAAACTACACAGGAAGCAGGTAATGTACACGGATGGCGAAACTGCCGAATTCCATCAAACCAGTTTTACTTTTAAAAATGTTTTCTCCAAGTAAAAACTTTTGATTATGGTCTTAATAGTTTTATTTTCTAATTTCTAGTTAATTAAATAGGAATTTGGTGTATTCCTATTTTATGTATATTACTTACTTAAAAGTTGTCAACAAAATAATGCATACAGAAGAGAACTAAAGTTTAAATTTGTTTAGTGTTCCTACTTTTTAGCTTTGGGCTTGCCCCATTAAATAGTATAGCTTCTCATATGGGATAAAGTTAAATAGGAGAAGTTATGGAAATATTATTTAAGTTTAAAACTAAAATAACAATGGGCCTGAGTCTGCAAGCATGGAACAGCTGTTTTTTTCACCTGCCTCTAGATTTTTGTAGGAAAACCTGTGAAAAAACTGTTCTGTTATATATTCATAAACATAAATAATATCTTTGTGTGGTTTTGAAAGATAAATACATTATTTATGAATAATATCTTTTATTCAAATGCACAAGTATTAAAAGCTGTTCTGGAAGCAAAACAATAATTTGCATTATGAAATTTTGCATTTTTTTTTTACAATTTTACTCAATAATCTTTCTAATGAAACTAATAGATAACTTTAATTAAACATTTTAATTAGTTCTTAATTGAATAAAAATATTTTGTTTTATAACATTGTTATCAAATTTTTCACATAAAATCTACCCTACACAAGTTTTAAAAACTAAAATCATCGACTATGGTGATGAAAACCTGACTTTATTCGCAGAACCCACAGGTTGCACAAGCACATCACAGGAAAATAATGAAGAAATTCCATAAAAAGTGCTGCATTTGGTCAGTCCAGACCAAAAAACTCCACAACATCAAAACTGTGGAGCTGGCTAGTATTTGCTTTGAAAATGTAGTTTTCACTGGTGTTTTATTGAAACTGACAGTGGTTGTATTAGATGTTGGATATATTTCAATTTAAAATTTGAGCTGCATCGACTTGGAACAAAATTAATGAAATATATGTTTTTTACTTTAAGATTTCTGTTTGAATTTCACGAGACATCAAGAATAACTCGAGTCGTCATTCTGTATTATACCAGTTGACAGAATTGGTTCGTCTTGTAAATATTTACAGCAATTTATTCAAGTGATAATAATGTATTTTGGTGTTTTGGTGAAAATTTGATAAAATATAACAAAAAGAAAAGAAGAAAAAAGTGAAATTTGCTCAAATTATGAAGCTTTGTTAAAGCCTCGTTAAACTTCCGTAATGTACACTTTTTGAGAATAACAAAAATGATTGTAATTGAATGTGTTACTAGTATTGCTAAAACCATTCCTGTAGACCCCTTAGTGACTGTTTTTAAAAAAAGCAAGAAAATAAATAACTTCGATCGAAATGTGTATATCTTAGACGAGCGGACCAAACTTTTAACTTTTGTTTACATTTTCCTAATTCCGTAATGACTTGGTTGCTTTCCGACTGTACCTCTGCCAGTGTTCGGAAGTACACAAATGAAAACTGCAGTGGTAGTGTGCAGATTAAGACCGTTAAATAAGGGGTTCATTAACAAGATTAGAAAAGTATGGCTTCACTAATATTATGTATCATTATTGGGTTTTCTTTTTCTTTTAAATATATTGATGTCTGCAATAAAACTGTATCCAACGTAGTATGCATTATATTATTTATATGCACTGTAAAACAATGAGTACAGAATACTAGTTTGGTCTAGTAACTCTTGCTCAGGATCCTCCCTTGCATATACGCGTGATACTATCACACGCGCTATTATGTCACAAATCACTTTATCACAGTCAATATTGAGAGGCTACCAAGGGTGGTTTGTTTAGTACAGTTATTAAAAAAGTATATTTATTTTTATATGAACAATTCGTCGCTTACGTGCAATAAATTAGCGCGTGGGTTCCAGTTCATTTATACACTGAGGGGAATAAAGGGGATGTTCTTAAAAAAAATTATCTGAACACAAGCGTTTTTTTAATTTTTAACCGCATCCCCTACAGTTCCCCATACCGAACAAGCTGCCAAAGGTGTTTATCGGAAAGAGACGAACATTATTTGTGAACAAAACCCATTCTTAATTATGTTCTAATAATGTGCTTTATATCTTTTTTATATTTATTCAAGTCTCTCAGTGATCTAATAAACATGTATTCTATCATCTGGAAGAGTAAAACTGATTTAAATTAAAACTAAAAACGACTGTTTTGGAAGTTTAATGAGCCTTTAATATTTTATGTACCATGTTTAATTCAGTTACCCACCTGAAGATTAATTTGTATTATACCATGTTTAATTCATTTGCCTGCCTCAAGTTTTGTTTGTATTGTACTGTATTCAATTCAGTTATCTGCCTGATGTTTTGTTTATATCATACAGTGTTAAATTCAATTACCCACCAGAAGTTTTGTTTATTAATATTTTACCATGTTAAATTCAGTTACCCATCTGGAGTTTTGTTTATACTGTACCATGTTCAATTCAGTTACCAGCCCGAAGCTTTGTTTATATTATACCTTGTTAAATTCAATTTTGCAATTTTCAGTATATTTTCCCAACTTTATGCATTCCCATAATGTACTATAAAATGAAAAGATGACATCAGATATTTTGTATTTATGCATTTTAAAATAGTCGTCACCAACGTAGGAGTTGTAACTGCGTTTTATTTGAATTTTATTGAATTCTGTGGTTATAACTGTGAAACTGTAGGCTGAATTATTAACACCGTAACAGTATAAATGCTTTGGTTTATGGGAGAAATTTCCTTTGTTATAATTTTTTCCACCTTTTTTTTAAAAATAATCAAATTATTAATCATTTACTTCTCAAAAGATTTTACTTACCGGTATTCTAATATAAAATGTTTAAATAACAATCTGTATAAATCTTGTACCTTAGATCATTACACAGGTGTTACACAAGCTTCTTTTAAACGTTCTCGTGTAAGAAACTGTCGCTTTGTAAATTGTCTAACAATATAAATTAAAGTAAAAAAACACCATAATTATATTGGTACATAATGTATTATATGAACAAACGTCATGAGTACTGCCTTATTTCTGCGGTTTCTCTGCTTGTTTTTAACATTATAATTATATCTACTGATGAATGATGCATCCGTGACTAATTACAATTATCAATGTACAATTAAATATCCATTTGTTAATCACCCCCAGATAACGCTGATGTAAATACAATGATTGGTCACTTGATCCCTACCTTTTGTTTATCCTGGTACTATTTTCTTTTGCACAAATAAAATATAATATTATGATAGAATCTTGTGACTTGATTTAGAAGTTTATCTGGCGTGTTTATTGAGTTATCTTAACCGGCTAATGAACCGTTATGCCAGCAGATAATACTGCTATCCATTGCAATGAAATCCCAATTAATTTTAATCTGTCCTGCACTCCTTGTCAAATGCCAAACTGCCCTTAATTTTGGCATATTGTTGATGCAGATACTGCTGTGAAGTCTGGTGCTTGGGGTGGGTAGGGGTTGTTATGGGGTTTGGTAAGGGCTAGGTTGGTCAGATACTGCTAAAGAGTCGAGACTGGTGTTGGGGGTGGGTGGGGGTTGTGTTGGGGTTGGGTAAGGGCTTTGTTGGTCAGATACTGCTAAAGAGTCGAGACTGGTGTTGCACAGTTGGGACTATGTTGTTGGTCACTGTTAAAAGGGATCTTGAATTGATCTGCAAAGTTAAAAAGAAGAGACAGAAATGTAAATTGTTTCAGGGATAGGTTATGTATGTTCTTTCAGGCAGGGAAATGATTATGTATATTGTTTCAGGGATTAGGTTATGTATGTTGTTTCAGGGAAAGATTATGTATATTGTTTCTTGTAAATGGTTATGTATGTTGGTTTCACTCGGGCAGGAAAAATATTATGTATCGGTGTGTTGTTTCAGGACAAATATTATGTAAGTTGTATCAGTGAAAATTTATGCATGTTTCAGGGCAAAGATTTTGTATGTTGTTTCAGGGAAAATGTTATATATGTTGTTTCAGGCACGGAAAAGATATGTATGTTATTTCAGGGAAAAGATGATGTATGCTGTTTCAGGGAAAAGATTATGTTGTTTCAGGGAAAATGATATGTTGTTTCAGACAGGAAACAATATGTATGTTGTTTTGGGGAAAGATTATGATCGTTGTTTCAGGCAAATGGTTGTCTGTTGTTTCAGGGAAAATGTTTTGTATGTTGTTTTAGACAGGAAACAGGGAAAAGATGATGAATGGTGTTTCAGGGAAAACGTTATGTATGTTGAAAAAAAATATGTATGTTTTGTTAGGGGGTGGGGGAGGAGTGAAAAAGGTTGTCCATTGTTTATGTATGTTGTTTCAGGAAAAAGGTTTATTTATGTTGTTTCAGGGAAAAGATTGTGTTGTGGGGAAAATATCATGTATGTTGTTGTTTTGGGAAAATGTTATGTATGTTGTTTCAGAGAAAAGGTTATGTATGTTGTTTCAGGCAGGAAAACTAGTAAGTATGTTATATTTGGGAAAAGGTTCAAGGAAAAGATAATACATGTTGGTTCAGGGAAAATGTTATGTATATTCAACTGCGAAACAATCCGCTTCCAAATTGCAATTACAAAACTTTCATTGGTAATGCCTCGTTTTATTGTTTAAGATGTGAAACTCAAAGTGGTATCAACGTCTGGGAATGTCGTGAGATGTTAACATCAGAGGTGACCATGTCAATTTTACAAATAAAGGCATAATTTTGTGGGAATTAGAGGGGACAATAATCTAGTGTTTTAAGGATTAACATCACAACCTGATTCTGGATACATTTCTGAAATGGTCGTCAGCAGAATAGTTTATTTCAGCAATAATTTTATAACGTAACATTTATTTGGATACGGAACACATTGATAATACTCATTTCTGGAAACAGCGATGAATGTGGAAAATTATTGGTATCTTTCAATTATGGTATATTATGGTCAATTACTGCTTGGTGTCATTTAAATCTGGCAAACTATGCATCTTTTTAAATCATGGTAGGGTATTTGTGGGGAAGCGACAAGGGTGTGGGAGGCATAGCTACCATTAAGAGTTAATTTGAAATCCTTGTTCACCACCTACTATTTTCAGCATTCCCAGTTGACCCTATTCCAATAAACTGAGGGATATTCAATTGTCCCATCTCCATTTTGTATCTTTTTAAAGATTTTTCATCATTTTGACTAAATATAATTGCAATCAATCACAGCTGGAGATGTTTTTGTTGCTATTTGTTGGTTGCCAATGTAACATATGTGCCAACCCCTCTATTGTAAGATTAACTTTTTTCAATCAAATTCTCCTTTCTGGCTTATCAGTGTGTTGCAGATCCAAGAAAACAATAAAGCAAGATGGCCATGTTGCTATAATATCACAAAAAAAAATATTAAGAAATGCAAGGGCCAATAATGGGCTAATAAAGAAATAATAATTCTGCCACTTTTAGTTATTATTTTGTAAGTGTTTGTGTTCTTCATGTTTATATGATTTCACAAAATGGTCAATACATGGAGTGAATGAATGTCTATTTAAGTTTTGATTGGTTAATAATTGTAACGGAAATGTATTGTTTTATAAAAAATGACTTCTTTTTAACTCCTATTCATTATTTCTATAACTGTAGACCATAATAAAATTTGAGTTGTGCTAATTCACATTTTATTCCACTATCTCCCCACCCCATTTATTCTGCATCTCCCCACCCCAGTTATTCCACTATCTCCCCACCCCATTTATTCCACTATTGTTTCTATGAATGAATATATTGTTTTTTAATCAAATATTCGTCAAATTTGGTTTTGCATTGATGATAAATCTAACCTTTTTAAAAAAGGAGGTGAGGTTAAATAACTCTTAAAATTATGACCAGTATGTTACATTGATGCTTGGGAAGTTGCGAGGGGAAGAGGAAAGTTGTCGGTATTTCGTATTGTATGGGAACACTTAAGTGTAAATAATTCCAAGGTTATATAATAAAAATGATGCTGTTCATGTCAAAAGTTTTTTTTTCTTCTTGACAATTTATTACATTTTTTTGTAGAAACTAATTGTAGACAAAGAAATATGGGTAATATAAGAAAGTATATAAAATAAGGTGAATGATAAAAAAATAAACTGACAAAAAAATCGGTGACAGGATTTAATAGCCATCTGGTATTGTTGTGTGTTGTTTGAATTATGTCATATGTGACGTTAAGTGTTTTCTGACACTTTTATAAAGTCTGTGAATTCATTATCTGGTTATTAATAGGGGGTCTAAAACAATAAGCAGTGTAGTTAATATGTTCAAACACTTATACTATGGACATAATCAAATATTTCAAACATTTTTATCTCCAAAAATCATGATTCAGTTTGTTTGTTCTCTCGTTGTGTTTTGGAGAATGACTGGGTGAAGTACCTTTTCATGGCTGTTATAAACAGAGAACCCAGCATAAGTGATCATTTAATATAAAATTTATTAAACATATTGTCGACATGTTTAATAAATTCTGTAATAAATTACTCCAAAAAAAGTTTGATAATTATTCAGTATATCTTAAAAAACACACACATAAAAAAAAAAGTCCTGTTTACTGTTAGAAGAAAAAAAGCAACAAAAAAGAAAAACATTTATGCTTATTATTGTCTCTATTTTTTTTGTTAAAGTCAATTTCATTGTTAATTAGTTGATTCTTTATTCATTATGCAATAAGTTCTGTAAAATTTGAACAAAATTGTTCATCATTTTACAGCAGTTTTATGTTTCCAGATTCAGAAAGACACTTTTTCCTCTCTTCAACAAGCTTGGCCAGTGGAATAACTAAAATATTGAATAGTGTTATTTCACTCCTGCTTAAGAAATTTTGTGATCAAACTAATACGAAGAAAAAACCCGGAATAAAATCGTTTTTTTTTTTGTTTTTTGTTTTATTTTAATGGCACAAGCTCATTTAAAGCATCATAATATAAATCTATCTGCTTCCTTCAATGCTTTTGGGTCATATTTCACAAGAGATTTACGAGCCACAAAAAATAGTTCCGATAATGCGATGTCACCATTTCAATATTCAACTCATTACTCTGTGACACTTCAGCCAAATAGCGATGTTGGTCATCTTTCATATGAAATGAAACCCAATCGCTCAATCGCAATATCACAACTCACTGGGGACATAATATCCACTATTATGGAATATGAAAAGCATCATTACCTGTCAGAAAGTGTAAAATTATATTAATCATGATATTTTTTATTCTCCGTTTTGAAAGGGTATCGATTACGAGTGGCATCGAAACACTTTCGGCTCTCATTAGCCGTTTCGCCAACATTGTATTGGAATGTCACCAGGCATAATTGTCCCTAAAAACTTGTCAGTTTTCGGTTTCAATGCCATATTTTTTTTGTTGGTGGACATGTTATAGATGTAATATTAGAAGTGTCTGAGAAGGATTAGAAATTAATATATATCGTACTGTCACCAGACATCTCAGCTGGTATTACTTCCCACTGATATAGACTACCTTACGCCATATAAAAATCATCACATTGTATCACTGAAGACTAAAAATCACACAACATCACCTTTTTTTAATGGTTTCTCATCTTCTTATTACCCCAAAAATGTCAAATACGAGTATAAATTCTGTCTTGTAACGCTTCTCTAAATGTGTGGGGGTCATTTTTCTCAATTACACTATAGAAATCACTTTTATAGTAGACACTCATTTAGGATTATTATAGCGCAGGTATTTATCTGATAAATTACGTCTTAAAAATCTTGGCATGTTGGGGAATAAAACCTTTTTTTTCAAGCTAAAAGATTTCTCATAATTTCATATCGTAATAGTCTCCGTCAGCAACAGTTCCATAAGCATATTTTCATTGTAAACCGTGCAGTAGAGAGGAATGTGTATCTGATCTGGCGTAGGCCCTCTGTTCATGTCTGATTTGATAGACGTGTGTCACATTGGGAGAGTCCATATTGTGGGGTAGTCAGTTTGTGGAGTTAATCTTTGTTCTCTGGTGTTCTCTGTTTTAGATAACTCCTATTCATGAAAACTAGTTGACTGTATGTGAGACTGGAGTAATTAGTCAGGTAGTTATGTATCTGCAGGTACAGACAGTCACACGAAGGGGTACTGGTCATTAACCAGCCACCTCTCTACCTCTTGTCAGATCAAACCAAGTGCCAGGCAAGTTTCATTTTTGTCATGCACTGTGAACTTGACACCAAACATCAATATCTTAAGCTTTTCATGATTAATGATTATGTAGCTAGCAAAAACTGAATATTTAGCGAAGGAGGGCTGTTCTAAATTCAGTCTAAGTCAACATTACATTAATATTTCAAAGCAAATGGGTGCAATCTCCTTCTTCATGCAATATTAGCTATAAGTGTTAGCCTGCCAGAGTTCAAGCAAGGGAATTTTGCATCAGTTGGTATGATGATTTGGCACTGGTCTAATGTACTGATACCGAGTCAGTTTCCCCCTGTTGCAGGAGTACGCCCCTGCCAGTGTTTCATCACATGTTTGCAAGATTTTATCCCATCATTAAACTGTCAAAAACCTATTCCAACTTCCCCATGCATGTATAGCTAATCTAATAAGGTATATTGACCTTCTTTTTATGGGGGATTTTAATTTGATGTTTAGTGCAAAATTATAATGTTACTTCAGGTGAAAGAATAGAAAATTATAGCGTTTGTACATAGTCTAGTGGCAGTTGATGTAATTGAATAAATGTGATCACGGAAGGGTTTTCCTACCCTTCAGTTTACTCAGCAATTTAAATATTTAAACTGTAACTGTAGTAGAAGTGATCCATTGTTACATCCAGTGGCATGGTGTAATTTTAATTCTGCTAAAACGGTTTATTTCAAGAATTTAGCAAAGATTAAATCTTGACAGAATATTGAAGAGTCTTTAAAAGGGATACTCTGCAATCTTGAAATTAAATTTTGACTTGTCAATTTATTTTTCTCCTATCAACCATTTGAAGATATTCATCTCCAAAGAAAACTATCTAAAACTCCATATTTTTAGAAAATATTTTTTTTTATATAAAACTGTCACACTAGTTTCGAAAATTGAAGTAAAGATCTAAAATAAACAACAAAACAGATATTTCCTTGGAATTTTTGTTATTGTCAATGAAAGCAGATTTTTTTCTTTTTTTGACTTATATAGTTGCATAGATGCCAAATATTATTCTTTTCAAAACATTTACACATATTATGCATCTGTCCAAAAAAGAAAACAAATTAAGTGTCTGCACAATCATGTACTAGGGTATTTTGACTTCATATTTCCATAATTTAGATAGATAGTTTGTAGATAATGACTGTTCCGTGAATATTTGTTTATATTGCTGTGGGTCGCTTTAAAGCGACAAGCAGTCTTTCTTTCGGGGGTATTCTACACCAATGACACTCGTGGCTTTTTATTTGTTTTCGTTATTTTGTCTATGTGACATTTTAATTGAAAATCTTTATTAAATATTTCATAAAACTTTTAATAGTTTTCCATTTATTGTACTTTTTTTTTTTGTAAATACTTTCTGTTAAAAGTTAAAAGAGCAAAAAATATTAATAACACATGCACAAACATGCAGCCCAAAAAAAATATTTCCTCTCCTTTATCAGATAAATAAAAAAAATAATTTCTAGAAATTTATGTCAAGTTTCACTCTCTATTGGTTTCTGGAATTTTAATGTTAAAATATTTAGATTTTAATTTATTGACATTTTGTACTATCCCTACAAGTCCTCATTCTGGTAATAATATGACAACGAATATGAGAAAAAAAATCTAATAATTATCCTGCATTGTTTTGCTTTAGATAATTGTTACACATGTTTTTTTTTATCTCCTGTTGCTTGTAGGTTGAAGAGCGTGACTTTACCAATTATTGGAGAACACCCTGTACCCTCACCACCCACATTAATGGTTTCTCCCTACTAATGTTGAATTATGACCCATTGTTAGCAAAAACAATGCGATGATTTTAGAATTGTTCACCTTTTGTTGGGCTGTCTAAAATGTAGTATCGCGGTTATCAATATTACCTGTTGCAAATTTGATTTATCTAGCAGACATCAAGCTCGGTGACATCGGACCTACTCTGATCTCGCAGATCTCAAAAGTCACCAAAAGATAAATAATACCAGATTTGGAGTTATTACTATTGGAAATCGGCAAAGTTTAACAAGGGTGTTTATACCATTATATCTGGTCAATACGGGTGTAGAGAATTAGGTGGGATCTGATACGTAGTGCGGTTTTGTTGTCCAATTGTGCGGGTGTTTGAATGTTTTATTGCGTGCGTGGAGTGATCAGTTTTGGCAATGTTAAAGAGACAATGTTGATAATGAGGGTTTAATTACACGGCAATATTACCGATGGTATCAGGATCTCCGCTGTTACTGGATATTTTTTGATCTACCGCCGTGACATGCCACCCGGCATTATTTATTGCAGTTGCACATTAGTATATGGATGAAAGTATTAATGTACTAATATTTTCTCTGCTAAATGATATTGTCCTGTAAGAAACAGTTTTTGCTCATTGAATGGTGATTGAGTTTTTATCACGTTCCTGTGCTGGTCATGGTCTGTATTGGCACACAAATATGAAAATTGTTTACGTGCAAATTCAACATAATGTTAAAAAAAAAATTGACCATCAATTTTTTTCAAATGAAATCCAGTTGAATGAGAAATTTACTGTTTAGTTATTCTTGAAGAAACTAGACATACATTACAGATGCATTTTAGTTTTGTTTACATATGAATGGAAAACAGCCATTTAATTGAAAGCTTCATAAAAAAATATATATACGGTAAAGGCGAAAAGAGGCAAGATTACTGTACGATTTTCACACTAGGAATCGGCAAACTGGAAAACTATTTCAGAGAAGTCACATCTATACACTTTTGATAAATGACTGATTGTCCAGAAATATAGAAATAGTCAAACATTTTAACTAGTGGTTATGAGTGAATTTCCAAAAGCACTCTTCCAATATCGGGCAATAACATATTAATTTTGTGATTTCATCTCCACCGCCCCTTTTGTTATTTTACACATCCCAGCATATTTCGTCCATGTCCAGATGGTTGTTAGTTGTTTTGTGACGGGTGGTTTCATACCACTTAAAAGAACCATATATATATATATATATATATATATATATATATATATATATATATATATAGTGTTTAAAACTTTACTTTGTTTCATACATGTGTCCCCATGTAAAATTTCACATCTCGTACATGTATAGAAATTAGATCATAATACTGACATATTTGATAAAATTTAGTAAAAAATATTGAATTATAACAAATTATTAAATATATATGATTCAATTAAAAAAGGAGAAAAAATATATATTTAACACATTAAGCCATTTTAGCCATTAATATTAATTAAAAACATGTAAATTAAAAAATAAAATGTATGACAACAATTTCAACCCCAAGTAATAATAATCCAATACTATCACACACTGATTACAAACATATACCATCATAATTATTTGGTTGTGACACTTAATCCTAGTATGAAACACTATGAAGTTTATGCATTAATCTATGTGTGGTATGAAACCTCTGTAATTCGTACAGATTGTTTTAATATTTAAATTGCCAAAACGGTGCCATGTTCCAACTAAACCTGTGGATTTTCATAATGAATTTCTTTAATTTCATGCCTAATATGACACACTGTTGATTTATTATCAGAAATTAAAAACAGCAACCATTGCACTGCTTTCCTATATTTTGAAACATATTTGGATGAAAATCTAGGAATTAATTTATTAGGGCTTTAATGGGGTAGGGGATGGGGTACCATTGTTATATGATTATAATAAAAATTGAATTTTTAAGAAATAATTTCACTTATTTATTTTTTTTTTACATATCAATAAAAAGGAAAGCGGATACTAATATAAATGTCTCCAATGGGTTATTTACACAGTAGGAATTGTTTCCTTGATGTTGTGTACTGAGATCTGGGTGATAAAAGGAGATTATCATTTCAAGTGATTATCTTTTGAAGTGTCGACTAAATAAATAAAAAACTGAACCACTTCAGTATAATAACTGCACTTTTATACATTGTCCAGCTATTGACAAGTCTATCTTCTCTCTTGCCTGTCTGGTGTGTCGTTGTTTTTGTGAAGAAAAGAAAGTAAATTATGAGCCGGAGATTCAATAGATCTCTTGTTGAGATGTTTCAGAATTACTTAAAAAATATATCAGTAAAATTGTCAGGGATTCAAAATGGCTGCCATTGGGAACCATTGGGAGAATTGAAAAGTAACTATACTTTCATTAATAAAAAATAAATTGTAGATTTCATTCATGTATAGATTATTTTTTTAATTTAACTTCTTTACAAATTTGATGTGATTATTTACATCAGATGATATACAAATGATATACAAACATTGAGCTGTGACATCACAATTCATTTGCAAATTGGATTCCAGTGCTAGCCCAAAATAAAATGCAGATGGATGTTTTTGTTTTCCTTTTCAAATATGATAATTGCCAAATTTGTAGTAACTGTTGTGTAAGAATTGAATTTTGTTAGGTGTTAACAATGATGTTGAACATTCAAATTGCAAATGTGCACAATATTTTCAAAATGTTGGCTTTCATCTACCTGGTTTTGGGGTATATAGAAACCAATATTTTATGGATGTATAAGCCACATTAATTTTTTATCCCAAATAATGCACATTTCATTGTGTAAAAACGGGGCATAATTGATATTGAGGCATTATCCTAGTTATTGCATATTTCATTATGTAAAAAAGGGGCATAATTGATATTGAGGCATTATCCTAGTTATTGCACATTTCATTGTGTCAAAAGGGGACATAATTTATATCAAGGCATTATCCTAGTTATTGCATATTTCATTATGTAAAAAAGGGGCATAATTGATATTGAGGCATTATCCTAGTTATTGCACATTTCATTGTGTCAAAAGGGGACATAATTTATATCAAGGCATTATCCTAGTTATTGCATATTTCATTATGTAAAAAAGTGGCATAATTGATATTGAGGCATTATCCTAGTTATTGCACATTTCATTGTGTAAAAAGGGGACATAATTTATATCAAGGCATTAACCTAGTTATTGCATATTTCATTATGTAAAAAAGTGGCATAATTGATATTGAGGCATTATCCTAATTATTGCACATTTCATTGTGTAAAAAGGGGGTATAATTGAGACATTATTCTAGAAAATGCACACTTTGTTATGTTAAAAAGGGGCAAAATTGATATTGAGGTATTATCCTAGTTATTGCACATTTCATTATGTAAAAAAATGGGCATAATGTCGACATAATCCTAGATAATGCCTACTTCTTTTTGTAAAAATGGGTATAATTGATGCATTATCCTAGATAATGCAAACCTCTGTATGTAAAAAGGGATTATAGTTGATAAATTATTGGAGCATGACTTTAACCTTTGAAGCACAACTGAATGAAGCAATCTGCACCTCCATAATTGTTTGAAAACATTATCTTCATAATAATTATGGTTGACACTTAGTCTAGTACTTGCTAAAAAAAATAATGAAAAAGATGTTTAGTCATGTATTGACAAGATTTAATATTCATCAGTTTTAAGTAATGGAATGTGTAATCTGAAAATTATCATGTCAAGCACGATAACCTATCTGTTTACATTGTCTCCATCTACACACCTATCATCTTGAATGTATATGCATGTATAGAGTTCATTTTCCAATGCAAACAGCTACATACAGCTTTTAAGAAGATTACATTTGAAGAAATTTTATACTTACAACAATTTAGAAACACAATAAATGACCATATGTTTTAATTGAGGACCATTACCATATATTTTAACTGATGACCATTATCATATATATTTCAATTGATGATCATATGTTTTAATAGATGACCATTACTATATATTTTAATTGAGGATCATGTTTTAATTGATGAACATTACCATATATTTTAATTGATGACCATGACCATATATTTTAATTGAGGATCATGTTTTAATTGATGAACATTACCATATATTTTAATTGATGACCATGACCATATATTTTAATTGGTGCCCGTTACCATATATTTTAAATGGTCACCATTACCATATATTTTAAATGGTCACCATTACCATATATTTTAAATGGTTACCATTACCATATATTTTAATTGAGGACCATAACCATATATTTTGATTGGTGCCCCATGACCATATATTTTAATGGATGATCATTACCATATATTTTAATTGATGACCATATATTTTAATTGGTGCCCCATGACCATATATTTTAATGGATGATCATTACCATATATTTTAATTGATGACCATTACCATATATTTTAATTGGTGCCCTATGACCATATATTTTAATTGGTGCCTATGACCATATATTTTAATTGATGACCATGACCATATATTTTAATTGGTGCCCATGACCATATATTTTAATTGGTGCCTATGACCATATATTTTAATGGATGATCATTACCATATATTTTGATTGATGACCATATATTTTCTTGACCATGTAGCATTCATTCAGTACAACAATTAAATTAAAATTTCAGAATGTGATGCGTGAAATGGTTGCATACCAGAAAAACACAACAAAGTGTTCTTAATTAATGCTGAGGGGCGTTATTTGGTTTTTGCTCAGTTTGCATAACTTCAATTAGTTTGTGATATTACTTCGACAAAGTGACACTGATTCTTTATATTCATTTTAATCTAGATTACTGGATGTTTACAAACAGTATCAGTTTTTTCTTGTAAACAGTATGGTGATGAATTGCAATTTTGGATTATTTGGTTGTTGAAGCATGTCATACATTTCTGGAACAGTTCTGAAAGAGAGGGCAGGGTTGGAAGAGAGTATTGAAGTAGAATATTTATGTTGATTCTACATTTCTTATTTCAGCACGATGTAATCAAAGTTTTTTATATTGCATTTTGATGACTGAATGCCATTTTACATAACACACAACTTGAATTATGTTTATAAGTTGCTATAGTAACCATATGTTTTGTCTACTTTCAGGGTGGAAAAGTTCCCATGTTACAGTCACCACTAGGTGTTATGATGGGAAACTACAGCGAATCACCATTCACATCACCCCCACCAGCACACATGGGCATTCCACCAGTCACTATAGACCCAAAAACAGGTAGGTCAAGGTCATTAAGAGGTCAACGTAAAATATAAATAGGATTATCATATACTCATTGCAGATTTTACATAAGCTGTTCATGTAGCTGTTCATCACTAGCTTCTTAGGCTTTGGATCTACATGTAGATTTATCAGGCTGAGCTTTTGTATTAAATCTATGTAGATTTGTCAGGCTATGGTTTCATACTAAATCTATATTGATTTATTAGGTTATGTTTCTGTATTAAATCTATGTAGATTATTATGCTATTGTTTTGTATTAAATATGTGGATTTATCAGGTTATGTTTCTGTATTAAATCTATGTAGATAAGCATGCTATTGTTTTGTATAAAATCTATGTAGATTTATCAGACTATGGTTTTGTATTAAACCTATGTAGATTTATCAGGCTATGGTTTTGTATTAAACCTACATAGATTTATCAGGCTATGGTTTTGTATTAAACCTACATAGATGTATCAGGCTATGGTTTTGTATTAAACCTACGTAGGTTTATCAGGATATGGTTTTGTATTAAACCTATTTAGATTTATCAGGCTATGGTTTTGTATTAAACATACATAGGTTTATCAGGCTAAGGTTTTGTTTTAAGCATACATAGATTTATCAGGCTATGTTTTTGTATAAAACTATGTTTATTTATCAGGCTACGGTTTTGTAATAAACCTATGTAGATTTATTAGGCTATGGTTTTGTTTTAAACCTATGAAGATTTATCATGATAAGGTTTTGTATTAAACCTATGTAGATTCATCAGGCTATGGTTTTGTATTAAACCTATGTAGATCTATCAGGCTATGGTTTTGTATTAAACCTATGTAGATTTATCAGGCTATGGTTTTGTATTAAACCTATGTAGATTTATCAGGCTATGGTTTTGTATTAAACCTATGTTAATTTATCAGGCTAAGATTTTGTATCAAACCTTTGTAGATTTATCAAGCTATGGTTTTGTATTAAATCTTTTGTGCTATATTTCCATGTTATACTTTACATAGATTTATCAGTATATTATTAAATAGATTTATCAGTCATATTTTCATAGATTTATCAGTAAATCTTCATATAGATTTATATAGATTTATCAGTAACACTTTTATATAAAATCTTAGTTTGCATTACACGTTTAAATTTGGTAGTTGCAGGTTTTCATGTATATGATTGTACCAGTTAAGCTTTTATATTAAATATTCACCTTAATTTATCTGACGAAGCTTCATTAATCCTCGCTAGGTTTATCGTTTTAATTTATTGCATTGTTAAAAGGAAATTTGACTTTTTATTGGTGCTTTTGGGACTTTAAATCTTTACATTTAATTCCATGTAAATTTATCAGTTCCTACTTTTGTATTAAATATTCATGTAGGTTTCACATGTACTGTTTTTGTTTTCTCAATAACTTTTGCACAACTACAAATAATATCTGGTTAACGTATAATCATTAGTTTTTTTTTTGAAAATAGCAAAATTTAAAGGCAAATTAACTGTAGTTTATATAATGATCTGAAATATAGTTGACGTTATTTGAATGTGGTTGACATTATTTAAATATTTGCTTCTTTTTGCTTGATTACATGATTTAATAATTTCCTGTAGTAACCTCCTGCGTATTGAATAGGACTTGATATGTTATTGACATTTATGATAAACGTAATCTTAAATTGCCCGAAAGAATGAAATAATCCATTTTAGTACAGTTTCCTATAATGCTATCTGGAACGGTCGAGACCATTGCTTTCATAGAGGGCTATTACATTTGTGCAATCTCATTCAAGTAAAGCTGGCTTGACTCGTGCCATGGTTAAATAAATTTGATTTTTTATCATGTTTCGGCATAACGTCTGTATACTGAAGGGAGAATGAGCGATAGAATGCTATGAAAACTCTATCCTGCATATTTACATTACGGATACATTGACATTGTTATTATTTATGGCTCTGTTAATTGCCTCTGTTACATTTATTTCGGAAACATATTCTTAAGTGCATATAAAATGTTTATAGATCGCAGATAATGCTTTGTCTGTGTACAATGCAGGTATTGTTGTGAATGTGCTTCCATACATGAGAATGCGTCACACTATGCTGCCAGAAAAGACAGAAATCAAATAAAAATTGTATTATTAATGATGATTTAACGATTCAGTAAGCTAGAATCTCGTTAGTTAATATTGATGTATGTCTTGAGTCAATTAAAATGATGTGCCACGCTGTGTATGAAATGAAATACATAACAGAACGAAGAATGGAGAAGAAATTATGGGTTTGGACAAATGCATATTTCTTAAATTAATGCAATGATAATGATAGATAAACAAAATATTTTCTAAAAAAAAAATCTGGAAAAATTGAAAGTAAATTCATGCATCATCAAGAAATCAATATTAATAATTTCTATTATCCAAAACAATGTGGTCATTTATGTACACACATCAGTGTAATTAATGTGCAGATAATTATGTGTTCTATGAAAAGATGACTTTATGACATAGTGCAATATGTCATTTTAGTTAAAACACAAATAAAGAATGGTTCAATTTGCAATTTTTTTATTTTTTTTTGTCTTTGAGACTTTGTATAGTGCAGAGGTTTTTGGCTACAGTTGATCTGTATATCCATAAACGTCTGCATTACAAAGGTATACTGTATAAGGATGCCAATGTATTAAACACATATAAATAAACAGCAATGGTCAATTGACGGTAAATTGAGGATTTTGGCTACAGTTGATCTGTATATTCATAAATGTCTGCATTACAAAGGTATACTGTATAAGGATGCCAATGTATTATACACATATAAATAAACAGCAATGGTCAATTGACGGTAAATTGAGGGTATACTGTATAAGGTTGCCAATGTATTAAACACATAAATAAACAGCAATGGTCAATTGACGGTAAATTGAGAGTATACTGTATAAGGTTGCCAATGTATTAAACACATATAAATAAACAGCAATGGTCAATTGACCGTAAATTGAGGTTTTTGGCTACAGCTGATCTGTATATTCATAAACGTCTGCATTACAAAGGTATACTGTATAAGGATGCCAATGAATTATACATTTATAAGTAAACAGCAATGGTCAGTTGATGGTAAATTGAGGATTTTAACAAAACATGAATGCAAACAAAGAAAAAATTGTGTGTCACATACCCAACAAACTGTAATATATATTTACACCAAAGTATTGTATTTTGCAATGTTGGTGTATCTGAAGAAAGGTTATAGTTCACATACGATTACTAGTCATTGTATTATCAAATAGTACAATGTATTTCCATGGCCTTCTCTCTAATTCATTCTTTCACTTGGTTGTTCACTACTAACAAGCTTAACTGTGTATAGATTGATAGTAAGTGCTGCGATTAAATTGTCATTTTTTGGTAAGATATGTTAAGTTGAAGGCATCAAAAGGTTGGAATAGGTGTTTGGGTGTTTTCTAGGAACTGCAGAATATGCCGCGGTTGGCACTCCTTGGTGGCTAAAATGATATGGCTGGGTGCTGAACCATGAATGTGCTAATATGCCAAAAATGTCGCAGTTTGATTACAGTGCTTAAGTTCCAGCACACTAGTCTATTTTTACCATATGTACATGATGTTCTGTAGAAAACACCAGAGTATACAAGTATAGTTTTATACTTTCCCTATCCGTTTTATGATATGATAGTAGTAGTAGTAGTAGTAGTAGTAGTAGTCATAATAATACTTTTTGTTTATAGAAGGTAACATATTATGACATAATACTATTGAAATCAAAGTACTCATCATATTTTCAATGTGGTCTTCCACAAAAACGTTAAGAACAACACAGGGCTCTTGCTTGCACTTTTAGGAATGGGGTTGGGGCCCCTAGCTTTGGGAAAGTTAGTGTTATTTTTAAAGAAATTGGGAAAATTACATAGCACAGGTTTCTTCAACATATGAAACAATATTATTATATGTAATTTATTTTGAATGTATAAAAAATGTGATGTTCTTATAGAAGACTACATTAAAAACATAATATTAAAAACTTTTTCCCCAAAACATTTTTTTTTTGGTTTCTTTGCATTTTGAAATTGGGAATTTTGTTATTTTGGATTGGGAAAAAAAGATGCTATTTGCCATTGGGAATGAGGCTGTTATTCAGCACAAAAAATGGGCAAACGAGAGCCCTGCAACATTACAATATAATAAACATCAATATATTAAAATATACAACTGTACTTATGACAGTCAATATCAGTAGTACATTGAGTGACTGGCACAAGTATAGTTTTACAAATCTTCACTCCCCGGCTAAACACAACATTAAGAACTGGAAGTTTTTGAAATTTTCTTTCATGCAAATATCTGTTGCACTGTCCATCTGTTACCAGTGTAAGGCAATGTACAATATTATACAGTTTCTTTACTTACTGCTATTGTGGTTTGGCTGCAGATGGCTGAATGCTGTCATTTAGATTTATTTCCATATTGGGTTAACTTTGTTGGTATGTAAGTAATATGTTCTTGGCCAAAGAATGGGAACTCTTCACAAAAGAAACTATTTATATTCTAGAAATTTGTATAAATCATATTTAGTTCAGCCCAGTTATCGTATATAGGTAGGCAAGCAAATGTAAAACCAAAACAACTTGCTAATTTTGGTCTGAGCAATGTTATTTACAATATTACATTTAGTAATTCTACCTGGATCAAATGTCAATTTAAATAGATGCCAAGACATTTTTGATTGGATATTTCCAATCCTGATTACTTTCAGTCATTTTCTGTTTAATGAATTGGGGGTTAGAGATCACAAACAATATAATACAAGATTGTTAATAGCAATCAAAATTTTAACATGTGTCTAATCGATACACATAAGTTTGTGTGACTTTGATTATATTTTGTGTTTTTCAGGTCTACCACGTCAAATATATCCATATCCATCCCCAGCAGGCCAGTTTCCCCCTTCATTATACCCAGATGTGCAATGGTAAGTATTCTCAGCTTTTTCATAAATTAGAGATGATTATTAGTTAGTTAGTTTTGGTAATTAGTGGAATTAGTTAAAAACTTACTTATTTTACGTTGATTTTTACAATTAAGTTATTACGACTTATACAAATCACGCTCAAAATCTTACTGGGTAGAACCAGTACTAAGCATATTCGGAAAAGGTGTCTTGCTCAAGGACACCACAAATAACTGTGGTAGAGGATCGAACCCATGACCCTCTGATCATGGGGCCGATGCGCTACCACTGGACCATGCGCTCCACAATTAGTGGAATTGTAATGTTGTCAAACATAAAATCTTTGGTATGTGAGGGTATGAGAATATGGTTCATGGGCAACTAATTTTAAACCCACCCCACATGTATTTCTTCTTTAGATGTTTTCCTCCTTGAATTGTAAAATGAAAGTAAGAGGGGAATTGAGGCAACACAATTGTTATAGGTTGTTATTTACAAAACAATTTCCGTAGACTTGCATATTTAATTAAACGGTATAGTTCCTATAGGTTCTCGCCAGAAAAAATTATACAAACTACAAGTAAGTCTCTAGATTACCATTGAAGACAACCGTAAGACCAGGCTTTATTATCCAGAGATGATAATAAACCAAATAATGTTGTATTGTACAAACTGTTTTAATTAACACTGATACCTGCATTGCACATTATCAAGTAGACGTGAGAGAAGTTTGGCAATACCAATGTGCTATATGTATTGTTTGGCCCTTTTTTTTAGTTTCTTTTTTTTTACTAGTTGAATAGGCTTTCTACAAGCATCAGAAGATGATAGATCTCTCAACATGGCATGATTGTCTGTTTTCACTATTATTTTTTTTTTTTTTATCAGAATGTTGATTTATTGTAGAACACTTAGTTTTGATAATATCTTCCAGTTTTATTTCTATCAACGCAACTCTCATAAAAGTGTCAACAGTAATAGTGGTACCAAATATTACAAGCACTTGGAGGATAGAAGATGTTTATACCTATATTTACTGCTCATTTACATAAATACTGCATTTTATAGTGTAATATTCCCGTAGAAAGAATGCATGTCTGTAATGTAATGGGGTGGTAAAAATCTCATCAAGGGTTTTAATGTAGGTCTGTTTTTCCCCCGGTAACCTTGGTAAATAGTTATATTTTTCTTTGCGAATTAATTAATTGCCTGCAAAAAAGCACAGAACAATGAACACTTCTTTTGCGTGTAATTAATGGAGTTTGTTAGCTAACAATAAAAGTAACTTATTATAAATATATATATTTTATTATTTAGACGCATTCAGGTGTATGATAATTAAAATGAATTTGTGAAATACTGTAATAATATAACAATTAAATTTTAAAAGCCTTTTTTTATATCACAGAAATAGGTGCCGTTGCCAAGCAGTTGTGTTTATATTTATTCCTATCACTGAAATGTTTGTTAAAAATTAATGAATACTGTGGTGTTTATTCCAAACATGTAGGAATGCATGTCTGGTATGAAATTTGGAGAAAATAGGCAAATTTTTAAAAATGACTACTTCCGTATGTAATGAAATTGTCAAAGTTAGTTTTGTAATTTGTTTGGTAGTGACACTGGCAGTATGCAAACCTCTGAGTGACACTGGCATGACATTAAGCAAGTGTCTGAATGACATTGCTCTGACATGAAGACTGGTCTTGTCACATTATTTTACTGTGTTTTCCATTATGTGCCCACCTCTGTTATCTAGTAATTGCTGTTAATGAATAGTTATCTCGGAATATCACATTTGGATTAGAGCCATAGATGGTTTATTTATGCGTGACAAGAGTTTAAAACAAATTATCAAAACCTGTTAAAAGCGGAAGAATAATTGTATAAACTATGATGGTAAAAAAAAAAACACAGAAAAAATAAATCCATCTTATCTGACATGTGTAATAGAGTGAGGATGAAATTATGCATATTGACTGCAAATATTCTATAGCAGTTTACAGCAATTGAAATTATAATTTAAATTTACATTTGATAAATGAAAATATTAATTAAAATAAATATTTGGTGTCCTTGACATTATTTATTATCACTACTAGTTGCCCACACTAAATTCACCAGTATCTTCATAAGAAGTTTCATAAATATTATAAATAATATGTTTTTATGCCCCACCTCCCCTGTCTGACCGTTCGTTTTTTCATCCATCCACATGGAAAATTAGTTTTCTTATCATTAATTTCTAAAGGGGTCAATGTATTTAATTATTATTTTGTGTGTATAACTAAAAATACAATCCTTAAGTTTTGATATTTGAGTTATGGCCCCTTTTTTTCAATATTTTTCTGTATGTTTCCGATCAGTAGCGACCATTGTGTCAAAAGACACATTTCTAGTTTAAATTAGCATGAACATTATATAGGATCAATGAAGCACCTGCAGGTGTCTATTGTTCATATGACTTGCAAGGTTAATGAAAATTGACCCCAGGTTCTCTTGGTGGCTGTAAAGTAAGGAAACACAGGACCTCTGTTAAATATTTAAACAGTGAACCGGGAAAGGATTATTTTTAATTCAAAAAAATGTGTTGTAGTAATAAAAAAAATATGTATATAGTATGACAGTATTCTATTTAAAATTGTTAGCAACAACAGTTATTTTATATATGTTTTAACAATATAATTTTTATTCTCATTATGATTTGTACATTTCAGGCAGCGACCGCCCGGTTATCCCATTTCCTCAGGTGCCTTATGTGGTCCTTATCCACCAACATTTATAAATTCTACCGCCCGGTATCCACATGGGTTGTTTCCCCCAGGGGTGCATCCGGGTATGCCTTACCCCATGTCATCGGGACCAAAACAGGAGGGCGGCGTCTCCGACAATCATAGGTACAAAACTACGAAAAAATTTGATTGTAATTCTTTCTGTGGTTTTGGCCTAATCTATATAAAGTTTTTCTGTTGTTTTGACATAATCTTATATTAATATTTTCTGTATTTAACATAATAGGATATTAATTCTTTCTGTTGTTTTGACATAATCTGATATTAATTCTTTCTGTTGTTTTAACATGATGTTAAATAATTCTTTCTGTTGTTTTGAAATTATCTAATATAAATCATTTCAGCTGTTTTGACATTTCTGTTGTTTTGAAATAACCTGATATAAATTAATTCAGCTGTTTTGACATTTCTGTTGTTTTTCCATAGTCTGATATAAATTCTTTCTGTTGTTTTGACATACTCTAATAATATTTCTTTCTGTCGTTTATTTTTAAACATAATGTTATATTAAATGAATTGGTTTCAATAAAATTTGCAGCCAATTTAAAATGTGCCAATATGTCATATCATAATTTACTACAATTCCACTGCTAAATGTGCCACATAATATTGCACTGATATGTGTTTTAAGTGAGTGTTTTAACGCCAATCTGAGTGATTTACTTTATTGATATTTCATAGGCATTTTATTCAGAAACTCATATTAGCTGTTAATAGTTAATATGGCCTGGAATTTTATTTTTTCCGGCTTCCACCGGTGGCTCAAACAAATAAATGAATTATTCAGAAGTGTAGAGACAAAAATATGTAGCATTTAGACAATTTGCATTTTGTGTTGTCATTCACAATTGATTATTTCGGCTCTTCATATATCCACAAAATGGCAACATTTTATATTTTTCTCATTTTGCTGACTGCATTATAGTATTGTATTATGTAAAGTGCAGGGTGCAGTTTGGCAATTAGTCTGAACAGTAGATAAAACGTTTAACCATGTTTTATTTTTGCAAGTTAGGGTGGGGGGAACCATTGCAGCATTGTTTATTGCTTATTTTATTTGTATAATATGAAACTTGATGGAAATGTTGAATTGTCAAAACAAGTGCTGATAATTGAATTGTGCTTCATTAATTGATCTTGCGTAGTTTCTGTTTAATTGTCTCTGAATTGAAAATTTGATAACATTCCCTTTGACTGCTGTCATAAGAGACAAGCGATCGGTTGCGGTACTAACAGCGCTGTTAATTTCATGATTAAAGTGGTTGTTTAGTACAAAATTAGTGTCGAAATTCACTTGAAATTCTGTTTGATGATTCGTTTGATGTTTAAGTTAGACGGAAAAAATCTATGACACTTCCTTCCATTGATTTGCACCGAGACAGCTCCAGAATGGTAGCCTATTGTTTATTTAGACCCAAATCAATAGACGTTAATTTTTGTTGCCATCTCGAATTAAGTACTACTTTTTTCAGCATTTGAGATAGCGTAGCTATTGACCAGAGTTATGATTAATTGTCATTAGAACTGTCCAATATTTCAAACCGGTAGAGATGTAATGGGAAATTAGCGGTATCAAGAAACATCAAGATGTCTTGGCCCGTGGTCATAAATATACACACCGTAAATAGGGATTCACTAAACAATATGTTTTGTTGAAATGGACTCCATCAAAGTCATTATTGTCTGTGTAAATACCTGATCCTTGCACTAATTGAAAGGAAATGAACACGAGAAATCGTACCTTTATTGAGATGTATCAATGATGGTTAACTAATGGGATTCAAGATAGTAGGTTTATGATAAGTCAGCTCCATTTGCCCATGTATAATTATTGCCCATACATAAGTCTGCAATGGAAAGATAGGTAACAAACTATGTTCATATATATGTCTGTATAACTATTTAACACTAGGCATGTTTGATTATTTAACAGCAAAAAAACAAAAGGCTGAGTAAATGTTTGAGAGGCATACTGTTTTTCTAAATTATTGCAAAACTTTTATTTGATACTTGTTAGTGTACCAGGGGCCTCAAGTCTGGTGTAAGGCTATTAGATTTCTCTCCCTTTGATGAGAACTCTTCAGAAGTTTTGATGTAAAAGCCGTTTGTAAAGCCTATGATTCTTGTATATGATGCAATGGTAAGCTTTGAACATTGGGAAGTCTTTCTTCTTGATGCTCTGAGGATTGTAGGAAGAAAAGATTGGCTTGTTTTAAGGGGTATCCTTTTATTGGTTTTATGTCTGTTATATGACTTGGTGTTTACCATTGATATTAGTGTAGTTTGTTATGTCCACATCATGAAAGACAAACTTGTGTTTTGAAGTATTTTCGTCCTAATTGCTATATTGCAGTAATTCTGCCAGTCATTTTACACAGTCTTTTTGACACATGAGCATGCATTATATGTTACTTGCCACTGGAACGAACATCCCAGCTACAACTTGGATAATGAATAACATATAATGACTTTTTTCATTACAGACATGGTTTTAATGAAGGCGGTGGAAATCAGAGTCCACAGCCGGAGAAGAAAAAGCAGCCTCATATAAAGAAACCTCTCAATGCATTTATGTTATTTATGAAGGAACAAAGAGCCACTGTTGTAGCTGAGTGTACATTAAAGGAATCAGCAGCAATAAACCAAATATTAGGGAGACGGGTAAGTGTCTATCTTGTCATCTGAACATGTCTCAATTGCACCCCACCCTTTAAAGATATACAGCAAACTGTTTATGGGAACCTTCGACAACAAGGCAAGATCTTAACTATTGACCCATTGGTGCAAAAAGAGATCAAGTGTTTTCTTATTTCATATGCATTTGGTCCCTTATTGCACCAATGGGACAATATGTGTTCATGTGAAAGCATTGAAAACATTAGTTGTGGTTTTCTTAAAGAAACCATTGCTATGAAAGGGAGACAACTCTCAACAAGTTTTTAACGCAAAATTTATTGATGTATGGATCTGTTTATTAAATTTAACTATTATTTTTTAAATAAAATATTAATCATTACAAGCAGTTAATACAATAAGACTGTATACGATTTAAACATACTTGGTTCATGAGTAAAATCTGTCTAACGTGTATTATTGAAAGCCTGTAATGTTTAACTGTTTCTTTTTATTTAAAACTTCATGTACATAAAACTATATTTGAATTTGTGAACTTTGCTGTAGTCTATCTAATGTCTATCTAAAATAGTGGCGTGAAATCAGAATGACATGTTTACTGAGTAGAAGGAAAATCTGGTGCGGTTTACTTGATAGAGATGTTGTAAAAAAATACTTTGTAGTCGAAAATAAAAAAAGGTTGTATAATATGGTATAGTCGATACATTACAACTTCAAAGGAGAGGCACCCCCATGGAGCCTGACAAACAAACAATTATCCAATAATTACGTCTGCTGTTTCGTGTTGTTTGGTATATAGAAGGTCTGCTGCAGCAGTCATAGTCTGTAGTGTTGAAACATAAAAGGGAGATCAGAAGCATTGATTGGCAGTCTGAATATCTCAACAGTTGATCATGGACACGCCTTTCCTTTCCTTTGGAAGGCGCCTAGGAGTAAGACTTATTTGTTTGATTCCAATCCATTGACATTTCCTTTATATGTTTTGGGGTAACATAATCTCGGTACAGAGACACAATTTAGTCTAGTACAAAGTTGTCTGCCTGACACAAACCAGTCTCTCTAACACAAATCATAGAACATATATTTAAACGACTACGTTTGGGAACATTTTTAACATGTGTGTAATGAAAACAATGTTAGGGACATTACAATGTGTATAATGAAGACTGTTGGGTCATTTCAACATGTAGGTAATGACTATGTTTATGTTACATTGAAATGTATAATGCAGGGTGTGTAAATGACTATGTTTGGGGACATATCTAGCTTTATATGCTCTGTTTTTCAGTGGCATTCGTTAGATAGATCGGAACAGGCCAAATATTATGAAATGGCTAGGAAAGAAAAAGAATTACATCTACAATTGTATCCGGGGTGGAGTGCAAGAGACAATTACGCAGTTCATGCTAAAAAAAAGAAAACACGAAAAAAGGACCCTTCCCAACCGGGAGAAAAAGGTACCAGGCCTGATGATCGCTATTCGGACAATCCAGCATTTGGTAAATATAAGAAGCAGGAGGCATGCTTGCATTTCCGTGTTGAGTGATCACATGTGAAGGGTATGCGTGCATAATAAGGAATCCTGTTTGTATTGATATATGTCCGATCAGAGTATTAGGTGCCATTTTGTCATTGGTGACCTTGTTGATTGAAAAGTGTCACTGGGCGTGATTGTCTCTTCCTACCACGATATAATTCAACCCTACTTGTCAGTTAGATTCATCCAGAAAGAGTTATAAGGGTATATGGGAAATGCTATTTCCAGGTACTAGTGGGAACCAGCGCTACTGCCTTTATACAGTTAGTATGGTTCCCCATTCATACCTAGATCAATATTTTGAGATCAAAATCACAATTTTGCCGGAGTATTGTGGGAATTCATAATACCGAGATGTGGTCATACACAGTTACTCACAAACTTGTGATTTTGAGTTTTGATTTCCTTCTGGTATTGTTTGGTTCTAATACCTTTCTTTCCAGCATATGGTAAAACCAGATTGCTATTTAAATTAACATGGAGATGATATTTCCTCCGTTTTTCAGTGGCATTCATTAAATAAGGCTGAACAAATTAAGTATTATGAAATGGCTCAGAAAGAGAAAGAGTTGCATTTACAATTATACCCTGGTTGGAGTGCAAGAGACAATTACGCTACCCACACTAAAAAGAAAAAGAGAAAAAAAGATCTACAATCCATGGAGTTACAAGTTAAAGGTATGCAATCTGAAGATTGCTTTTCGGACCATCCAGCTTTTGGTAAATATAAATACGAGATGCATGCATTAATCAGCTTTGATGTATATGTTGCATTGATCCGCACCACTATAACAGACAGGATGGTTGTATATTTCAACTGACGGGTATTCTTCATTGTACGCCTCAGCAATACCAACAGTATCCCCATTTGATTATTGATGTATACTAGGTTTTATTGCAAATTGGCTTTAATGGCAGACGTCATGACTTTGACCTTCTTAACTTGCATTTTGGGTACTAGTCTCTGTGTTTCCTTCTAAATCCTCTATGGAAATAACTCTTAATAGTACTGAAATGATTCCAATGACACTTGGAATATATAAATATCTGAAAAAAAATATATATTTTATTTATGTTATTTTTTTGTTCTGACCTTGTGACTTCTAGGATGACAACTTTATGACTCGGCACACTGGATAGTGATGTAAGGTATGGAAGTGTAGAGTTAACTAACCATAACTCTTACCTTGAATAATGACGGGTTCTCCGTAGCTGCCGAGTGGTCTAAGGAGCCGTCTCCAGATCACTTACCTCTTGCCGCTAAGGTGGTAGGTTCGAGTTCCGCTTGCTCCAAAAACTTTTATGTGAGAAAGTTTGCCAGTTACTGGCGGAAGGATGGTGGTTCTACTTAGTCTGAGGTCTTCCTCAACCAGTAAAACTGGATATGCCATATATAACCTGAAATGTTTTGAAAACGGTGTTAAACCTCATTCAAAAGAAAAAAAGAATGATGACAGAATTATCTCCCCTGCTGTACTTTATTTCTGGTAATTATGCTGGCTTTCATGTAATGACAGACTGTTTAATAACTATATTTTTTCCTATTAACTATAGTTTATGTTTACAATAACCAATACCATCCATCATGGAGGAAAAAAAGTGATGATTTAAACCCAAGTGGTGTCTTTTAAGTACTGTTAACAAAACAACAGTCTGGCAATTAACGTTTAACGATGGTATATTAAAATTGTTTCAGTTCTTTGTTCTTAACTTCTGTGTTGCATGATTTGTTGTTGTCCTTTCATAGTTATTGTTATTGTTATTTAACATCATTACATATGCATTGTCGCGGTATTTTGATGAATGCGTCCTGTCATGAACATCAAGGTAGCTTGAATGCACTGTTAGCGAAACAAACACATCCGAATCTCAGCAGAGATCATCAAATATAAACAAATTCTACATAATTTATTTTAATGTAAAACTGGAGGGGAAGTGAGTTATGTTGGGAATAGATACATTAAATGTTATTTGTATTTGGTGTGACCTGCAGTGTACTGCAATAATGTGATTACTACTTACAAATGCTGTAAGTTGTTTAAGGACTGAAGCTTTTACAATACCTGCGATAAAGCTTTGTAAATATCTTAACTCTTTAAAATAACTTCTTTCATCAGGAGAGCTGGTTATTTAATTCAAGTTTTTATTTTATTAAATTTTTTGTATTTGAATGTCAGAAAACTCATTTTCTTTCATATACTGAACTAGGCTCTTAACAGAACGTATGTAGCACCTACAACGAAATATTATCTTTTCTGACTAAAATAGTAAGTTACTATATCATAAAGTGAAAAGTAAAGTAATTATTAGAAAACATCAATTTGAGAACTACCGGTATTATCATTTAAACCTTTTTTTTCTATTCTCGTTTTTCACTTTTTGATCAATTTTCTAAGAAAATTGTTTTTCTTTTGATATCTTGTATCTCATAAAAAAAGCTTTTGAACTACATATATTTAATCAGTTTACACTTTCTTCTGAACAGTCTTGTATTATTAAGTCTGAATTTTTTTTGCAAATTATGCCGATTTAAAAAAAAACACACAGACATAAGGATTGAAAAAAAGAAAGAAATTCTTACAGCTCCCAATTTTATCAATGCAGGGGAGAAAACTGCTGGTTAAAAATACAAGATATTTATCAGAAGGTCTCGAAGGAATAGAACAACAATTTTAGCAAACATGCGTGATTAATTTGCCTTCGTTTCCTACTTTACGACATGGCAAATTAAAATTGAAATCACTTGTATGAAAACATGACAATACCCAATAGACGGTTTATGATCATTTCTACTGATTTTGGTGATAGTTTCAATTAAGTTTGTTTGAGTAATTTAGTGATCAAAGAATACACAAAATAGTGCTTTTGTTTTACTTTTTTTGTATTGAGGCTAAATTCATCTCGTGTTGATGAACTAGTTTCTCTTCACTTTAATACGGAGATACACTTTCCATGTCAATTTCAAAGTGCCGAAGTGATGCTGAATGTTTGCATAGGCCGCAAACTGACCTCTTGTTGACTCTTATGTCATTATACCCCCGACAAACGAAGTTTGAGGGGGTATATTGGAGTCACCCTGTGGTCGGTATGTCCGTTGCAATTTTCCTTGTCCGGAGCATCACTTGAAAAGTACTGGATGGAATTTCATCAAACGTCATACAATGGTAGAATATAATGAGAGGAAGTGCAGTGTACAAGAAAAATAACTCTATTTTTGCTAATTACAGAGTTATTGCCCTTTGATATTTTTTCTTGTCCGGAGCATAACTTGAAAAGTACCAGATGGAATTTCATCAAGCTTCATACAATGGTAGAATATAATGTGAGGAAGTGCAGTGTACATGAAACATAACTCTATTCTTGCTAATTACAGAGTTATTGCCCTTTGATATATTTCCCTTGTCCAGAGCATTACTTTTAAAGTACTGGATGGAATTTCATCAAACTTCATACAATGGTAGAATATAATGACAGGAAGTGCAGTGTACAGGAAACATAACTCTATTTTTGCTAATTACAGAGTTATTGCCCTTTGATATATTTCCCTTGTCGGGAGCATAACTTTAAAACTATTGGATATAATTTAATAAAACTTCATACAATAATAAACCATTTTCTGTCATGGCGGCGTTCAGGGGTATTCATCACCTTCAGTGATAGCTCTAGTTGATTTTAAATGTATACCAGTAGTTAAATTAATTCTTTTTAATCTTTCCATATTGTGTTATTTATAAAATCAATAACCACAATGATAGCATACAATACAATCATCCTATTTCATTCAATACAGAATTACAAGAAACTTTTACGTTTCATAATTGTTGGTATTAATTGACAACAGTCCAAACATAGTTAGAAATACTGTTCTTCAGTTGTAAACACTGCCAACATTATCTACATGGTTTGATGTACATCAGATGATAGATAATGAAAAAGTTGAGTTATTCTGTAAATGAAATTCTATTGGACCTTGTCATACAAACAAAAAAGACACTTAATGAAACAATTATCAGTTCAGATCTTAAATGAACAGATTATCAGCAGCTATACAGAGAAGACTTGAGTATGAATGTCTTTTAATGTGAAAATGAATTTGTTACAAATTCTCCATACTTGCTACTTGCTCTTGTAACTTGTTGTTGAAGATTGTAATTTCTGTTATTTGCATGTCTGCTCATCTTTCTTTAAATGAGTTTTATAATGTTCTATATAAAACAGTAATACAATACCATTAACAAACAATTTCATTTTAACAGGTGACTGTACAAATTCCAAAAAGTGTAGAGCGAGATATGGTATGGACCAACAGAAAAATTGGTGCAAGCCTTGCCGGTATGCTAACAAAGCTTTTATATTTACTTTATGTACATTATTAGAATTGGTAAATAAACATTCTTTACTCGACATTTTTTTGAACAGAAACAATGTTAAGACAACCTTTTGATTGTCAATTGAGTCGACCTTCTTATATTTCCACACACCATTGTTTTGGAGAGGAGGGAGTAATTATAAAATTACTCACATAATTTCACTATAGACAAATATGTTGTTTTCTTTGCAGGTAGTAAGTTTGTTTCAACAGCCGAGAGGCACAGAATTGTCATTTGTGTGTACACTGGTCTAGAGAACTCACCAAAGTTTGTTGTTTGACAAATCTGATGAAAATTTAAGATCGTTTCCTTGTAAGAAGTCTAATTAAGCATCAATATTGTTGATGATTTTTATCTGTTACAGAATGTCTCTCTGTTGAGGATATGGGATGGTGCTTGTATACCTTTATCGCTTTTATTTTTTGGCAAATGGAAACTTGACTTTTGTTGTTTTTTTCTGGTAATATTTATTTATTTAAATTGAGACCATCATCTTTAAATAAATCGGATTTTTGTTTAATCAATTGATATAAAATTTACCAAAATTTAAATATTTTGCAGATTTGTCATTTATCTAATAACAATTAATGGTGACCTCATATTTGTCGAACAACAAATTATATTATCCCTCATTTGTTGTTTTGGTGAGTTCCTGAACCTTACAGACATTGTGTTTAATGAAATTGACATGTTTGTGTTTGTCACTTTCAGGACGGAGCAGACTAGCGATCACACTTTAGATATTAAAATGAGTAAATCAGATGAGGTATGCCATCTATATATGCAAGATCTGCATGCCGATTGGTGGCTATAAATAATGCTTTTGTCTGCTGCTGCTGCTGCATTTTCATTGGCTGCGTAATATTTGCATGATGTCCTACTTCCTTTGAGCAAAGAAAATGAATGAATATAATATTTAATTAAATAAAACATGTATGGATGTATAATATTTTATAAAACAACAATACTGATTGGCTGACTAATATTTTAAAAAATGACATGGTTGATTGGATGGATAATATTTTCTAAAACAACAATGCTGATTGGCTGGCTTATATTTTCTAAAACAACAATGCTGATTGGCTGGCTAATATTTTATAAAATGACATTGTTGATTGGATTGAGAATATTTTTATGTAACAACAAAGCAGAATGGATATGTTGTTTGATATTTTAACATAAAATCATCTGATAGGTCAGAAATGAATCCTCACCCCATTCCTTGTAGATGCCCAGCCCAGAAAATAAACTAATGCTTCTGTAACGCTTTGCTTTATGTATATATGTATACATGTATAATCATTGCATGTCTGACAATATCTAAATCCTGTATTATAGTATTAATTTGTATTATTTTGTATATGTATTATAACTTGACTTGCAAAGATACGCTTTTGTATAAATGTTGTTTTTTTTTTGTTCACTGTGCTTTTTTTGTACTGTTACCAGTGTCAATAGTAGGTCCAGTTTGCTACCATGCTTATAGTTGGCAGTCATAGTTGTTTTATTGTATATTGGTATTCAAGAAATGATTTTGTGTATAAATTTTTGTTTTCATTTCGCTTTTTTTTTTGGTATAACTGCTTTATATTTATATCCTTGCTAGTGTTTTGTATTAGAAGCTGAAAAATGCACAACATATTATTCAATATATTATCTAACCTCATCTCTCTTTTCCTGTTTCCTTAATCATCACATTAATAACTGTTTACCAGACCATCAGATGCCATTCTTTGTAGACTGCAGCATCGTCTTTCAGTAGAGTTTCGGCCTCCCATGTGGAAGGTCATGGGTTTGATCCCTGGGTGGGTTATACAAAAACTTGAAAAATGGAACTTGAAGATTCCTCGCTTGGCGCTCAGCATTTAGAGGATAGTTCTAGGTCTGGTCAGCCAATGTCAGTAAAATATGAATGGGTGGGGTATCATACCAGGTGTCTAAGGCATGATATTCCCAGTTTGGCAGAATTCAGAATACTGTCTCAAGTAGACAAGTCAGGATATGAATGAAATGGTGAAATAGATGCTAAACACCACACAATAACATTTTTGTATTTATGTAACCATGGATACAACTAGACACTGATCATTAACGTTCATTTCCATTTCTGTGGCATTTGTTATGTCTGTATTGTTTATTAATATGTCTGTAGAATTAACACTGCGCCCCATCATTAAACATGGAAATACTAATATGTGTCTGTTACGTTGACCTTGATTTGTCTGCATCAGTCAAAAGCTTGATCATTTTTAAGATTATCCAAGAGAGAAGACACTTCAAGCATCTTGGTGATAGTTGTTGTAGTATGTCTTGTGAGATGGACAATTATTGCTGCAGTTGCTTCTTATACAAGTTTATCTCTTTGGGTCCCTGATTAAGGGTCAGTTTGAATATGGACAATTGTTGCTTCTGATACAAGTTTATCCCTTTGCATCCCTGATTCAGCAAATGTTCAAGATTGTCATCTTTCTTTGTCAAGATGAATATTGATGTTTATTATAGTGTCACTCGTACCGGTAATCGCAGGTTTTTCAGTGAGGCACTGGATGTTTAGTGAGGTTGATTGAGATATTGTGTAGTTGTGTTGCTTCATTCCGTCTGGTTGTGGAGATCGGCATCTCTAAAGTCGGCTTCATTCCGTCTGGTTGTGGAGATCATACGGGTATCTCTAAAGTCGGCTTAGCAGCGTATTGGAGTGGAAGAGCATCAAACCCAGAAGTGGGGGTTTGATTCCCCGCTATGGCCATCGATTCAGACACTTATCCACATATACTTAGTACTGGTTCTACCCAGGGAGACATCAAGTGTGATATATGTGTTGTAAGAACTTGCTTCACAGTCTATGTAAAATAAATAAGGTGAAACCATGTAAATAAACAGTATTTCTGTAGAATCATTCTAACAGTGTAAATAATTATTATCTGCACTCTGTAGAATATTTTATTTGTATGTGTACATGTTTTAGTCATTGTGTTTTGTTTTAACCAAATTTCAAATTTCAGCCAGATTAGATGCCAGATGAAATAGTCTCCATGCTTGATGTTATTGATGTTATGCATTATAGTTACAGTCTCTTGCATCATGTGATACACAGATATAATCTCTCTTGCATCATGTGATACACAGATATAATCTCTCTTGCATCATGTGATACACAGATATAATCTCTTGCATCATGTGATACACAGATATAATCTCTCTTGCATCATGTGATACACAGATATAATCTCTCTTACATCATGTGATACACAGATATAATCTCTCTTGAATCATGTGATACACAGATATAATCTCTCTTGCATCATGTGATACACAGATATAATCTCTCTTGCATCATGTGATACACAGATATAATCTCTCTTACATCATGTGATACACAGATATAATCTCTCTTGCATCATGTGATACACAGATATAATCTCTTCCATCATGTGATACACAGATATAGTCTCTTACATCATGTGATACACAGATATAATCTCTCTTACATCATGTGATACACAGATATAATCTCTCTTGCATCGCTTTACATTTTAGTTTACATTAATCCTTGTGTAATGAGATGTGTATAAGTTTTATTATCGTTTGCATTATTCTATAACATTTGTATTCGGAGAGAGAGAGATTTGAAGGAGTTTAACCTGTACTCAATATTAGACTTTGATCTTATTCTTGCAACCCGTGACCCCGGTTAGCTAATTAGGTAGGGCGCTGCCTATAAATCAAGGGGTTGTAAATTCGATTTCCCGCCCAGCCACAATCTCTATGATGTTTGATAGATAACATTGCATCTCATAGTCATTCACCTCTCACCGTTGATCCAAGTGGGAAAGTTATCGTTACTTGCAGAGATGGGTGTGCTCGAGTACTGGTTACCTGTCCGGATCCCAGGAAAGAATAGTTAAGTTAACTTGATTGTATAAAAATGATGATAGATATTAGTTTAGTCATCTACTGCATTGGAAAGTGATTGGGTTTGAAAAATAATGCAAATGATAATGATAATTGGAAAAATAATTTCATCTGGGACAACTTGTCATTGTTGATTTGAAAGTTATGACGGAATACAAAACGGAGATTCAAAACCAATTGTATCCAGTTGTATCCTGATATGTTCAGATGTCAACTGAAGGGCGGGTTACCATGTGATGAAATTAATTTTCCATTAACTAATTATAATTGATTTAACAAGCTTAGCATCTTTTATTTTGCAGTTTTGTCAAATAATTGCTTATTTTTGTGATGTATAATATTATGTTTAGATGGCCTAGCTGTTTGTCAAATTAAGAATAACAGTACTATGACATTCATATTAACAAACTTTTGTTTTAAGTTCCCTTAATTACAAATGTAGCAGTAAATTTTGACACTGTCTGTCGGTCATTTACCAAATGCTCTCTTTTTGCAGAGTTTATTATTTTACAGAAAACAATTGTAATATTTCTATACAATACCAATTTTGTTAAAATTATATTTTTCTGTTGTTTTTTTTTAATTAGATTATTGTTATTGAAATGTTAATGTGCCAGAGCCGTTCAGTTTTAGTGGATATAAATTTTTCTTCATATAATTTATGCTCTATTGTCAAAAATGAAATACTAAATGTAGATAAATTTTACAGGAGGAAGAAAAGATGCATTAGGATATATGAGGATGGACCATTCACAGATGGGGAGGACGGACACATGAGTGATATGAGTGCTCATGACAGTGACTCCATGATGGGCAGCCCTGCTCAATCTTCTGCCAGTGAAGATCTTCTTTGCACTCCGCAGAAGTCGCACGTTGGTCGTGGCGGCATCAACTCGCCACTTGTTCATGACACATCTCATAACTATTCAGACATTGATGTTACAATGAAAGCACATGATGATGTCCTTCCAGCTCATAAATCACCATTTTCTATGGTTAAATCAGAAAAAATGTTTTCATCAGAGAAATATATCTCACCACGCATACATTTTCCTACAGCCTCATCTCCTGCATCGTCGGTGAAATCAAGTGAGTTAAGTAGATCATACAGTATAGAATCACTTGCCAAATCGTCAGTGACCTCAGAGTTGAAGGACCGTGAAGAACGCATGGACCAGAATAAGTCATTTGATTATGCACTGTCTCCGCTGTCAAGTCCTGGCGATTTTAGTCATCAGAATTCTCCAAAATTCAGTTTGTCCACATTCGCTGAAGACATCAACAAAAATTTGAGTCCAAAGAAGAAGTCCAGTGGTTTAAATAGCTCATTCAGCATCTCTACTCTGTCTGTTTCAGCTGTCACACCGTCTCGTGTGCATTGTACATGATTATCTACAAAACATAGAGCTTGTGCCAGCCTTAATATAAACTTGTTCAGGGGGGGCACATACTGTATAGTCTACAAAATGCACAATGAAACCAGTCTAAAGATTTGTACAGAGTGCACAATCATTCTACAAAAACATGTGTTAAGCATTTTAAAAAAAATGTCTGCCTTCTCAGCATGTGTGTGTGTTCATTAATTCCTCATAGCATAATACAGGGATCTCAGGGGAATTGGTCATGACTTTAATCTTGGACTGATTCCCCTAAACTAGTTACAGTCTCAGTCTGATTATTGGTCTTGAAATGGTAACTGACAAACTTGCGCTGCTTTCCTGTGAGCAGTCACTTATAAAGTGATCAAGTTTGAAAAATTTACCCCCCAAAATATTGGACTATAGATACTTCAGAAAGAATCGTTCAATAACGAGTGGACTCTCATATCATATAGAGATAAAATCTCGGAACATTTTGTTGGATCGATATTTCTAGGCCAGTGTTTGTTAATGAGAGCTTAGGCACGTTTCCAACAAGAGACAGCGACTCTATAAGGAAAGTAAAAAAAAAACGTTACTGAGTGTGGTGCATACAATTTGGACTACGGTGTGGTTGACGGCTACATCCCTACTGTGTTCAAAACAATCAAACCGTCATCATTTCCATCCTACCTGAAGTTTGTATCACTACGCCGTGGAAAAGTAGTTCCACACGTGATCTTTTTAACCCAGCTGGTAGCGACAACTTGTTGCTATTTTTCAGAATAAAGTGATACATACCTTGTTATACACAATATAATTTATGGATATGTTGATTTCTTAAATGTGCATGTATAAAGGGTTTGGTTATGATGCCTTATATTATGTTGTATGCTATTTCATTTATAACAATTACTATTATGTGTTTATTACATCACACAGATATCCATTAGTCTGTGTTTAAGTGCTTTAAGTTAATGGTGAAGGTCATTTTTGTTATTCCATCCAGTGACTCGATCAAGTAGAGTGTTAGAAAAAAATGTTTTCTTTTGTTTCTTTTTATCGAAACATAATTCATCATAAACCAGGGCACAGACAATTAAATATTGATAAGTTATTATACCAGTTTAGACAAGAAGATGAAGATACAAAAGTTTTCAGTTTTGTCTCGATAGAACATTTGTTTACGCTCAGTGATAAATCTTTTTCTTTAGGATTAGTGGTAAATCTGATGATTTACGATTAGTGGTAAATCCAGTGATTTGCGATAAGTGGTAAATCCAGTGATTTACGATTAGTGGTAAATCCAGTGATTTGCGATAAGTGGTAAATCCAGTGATTTGCGATAAGTGGTAAATCCAGTGATTTACGATTAGTGGTAAATGTAGTGATTTGCGAAAAGTAGTGATTTACAGTTAGTGCTAAATCAGTTAACGTGACGGTTAAGCAATTGCAGTAATTCATGTTATTTTATATAAAACATAGTGTGTCCCATTTTGTTTGAAATTATATTTTTATTAAGACCTTACTTAAAACATGAAAAGTCCAAAATAATTCTTTATAAATTGATATAACAGTTGTATAAGGAATATAGAATTAATCTCTACATATCTTTATATATTACTTCTATAAAACATCTAAATTATCTCCTAAAGAACAGTTATATAGAGAATATAACATAATTTTCTACATACTGTTGTTTTAATGTTTTATAGAATATCCAGAATAATCTGTTTTAATCTGATGGATTGAAGCGTTCTTTTCTGTCTGTTGAAATGTCACATAGACATTGATGGATTGAAGCGTTCTTTTCTGTTGGTTGAAATGACACGGACATCTAATGTGGTGAGGTACTTTACACGACTGATATAGTTATGGTTTGGGCAGAATTAATTGGTGCAAAAATTATTTTTGTAGCATACTGATCCAAGATCAATTCTTATATTACTAGAATATTTATTTTATTATTATAACTACGGTCATGGTGGAGAGGTTTGTATCAAACTTTTCGTCATCACCCACAAAATGTGAAATAGATGGGGACAAACATGAGACTTGTCGCCTGTACAGATTAAGGGTATTGTACCTCCCAATATTTAATAATAATGATTTCAACGTAACATAGCCTTGTTTGTAAAAACATTTCTGTTTTAGTTGACAAGTAACATGTTTATACCAACATGGATTGCTTTTACCAACAGTGTAAACCCAGATCAGACTGAAAGATTAATCTATTTAAGGGTTTACATTGTTTTGCTCCCAATAAAAAAAAGCTTATTATCTAAAGATTAGTTTAAGAAACAAGGATGGGTGTATCAATTTTTTAAATTTAACAGTCACTTAAAAGATAAGGAGGTACATTTTAATTTATGAAAAAAGCACATATTGACGACTTTACTCAAAAGGTTATATACGACACGTGCTCTAACAAAAGCTCTATTTACATGTGCCATTTGTTAAAATAGAACATTAACATCTCTTTGTCATATATTACAAATCCTTGCATCTTGCATTTTTAAGTTTAAATATATTTTAAATTAAAAAGTTTAGGATTTCCAAAGAAAAATCTTGAACTTCAAAAGATGACATAAGAAGCAGTGACCGTGTTTTGATGAAGTACAAAATGTGTTCTTTCGAAAAATTAATATACTTAAAAATTTAAGATACAAGGTTTTGATTTAATTATGATGTTGAATATAATTATAGCAGAAGAAAATGGGCTAAAGAGTGCGCCTGTACTGCTCAATAATGTTGTTATTTGTACAGTGTGTAAGGATATGTCAGGGTTGTTTGTACGCTCTTTTACATCAGTTGTTAGCAGTGCCTCTTGTTTCCAGTGATATTTTTGTTTTTCATCTTTTGTCCACTTGTATATAAAAAAAGTCACTCTTTCAGAAGCTGGGCAGTTCCCCAATAGATCATTTAGGTATTGCATTATAAAAGAACTATCAACTTGGTGAAAAAACAAATATATTATTTTATTTTATGTGTTTACATGGATGAAGTTTGTTCACCAGTTACTTTCTATGTAAATTTTCATCATCAGTTTTTCATAGCTATGAAAAAAACGTGCTGTACAGTTCAGTTTGAGGTCACTGGCCAAGATACTTTGAAGCTACTTTTTGCACAATTTATGATGATTGATGGTCATACTTGTTTCAAGCATATGTTTTACAAATTGAACTTCAAAGTTTCTTTGAACACTAATATATTATGTCAACTCGATATAATACACTGCGGTCTTGATATAATGTGTTCACCAGGAGCCAAAATTATAGACAGAACCATGTTTTAAACACCATTCTGTGGAAAGCCCCTAATGTTGAGAGAGGGACACCTTTTTTTTTCTATTCTGGTATTCAATTTTTTTATCATGTGTATCAATAATTTTAAGAAAACTACCTTTGTTTTGAAATATTGCCTTCTGCTTTTGCCTTCATTATACACACTTTATATATGATAGACACATGATTCATTTCTGAGAAATTTATATATACCATGCGATTTATTTCATCAATTGTCATAACACAAGTTTTTAACAGAAATACAAATTTTTAGCAAATTTGGTTGTAAACAACATTTTTAAATGTGGGAAATATTGTGCTACTTCTATTTATGCATTATAGGGAGACCACAGTGTATTAAGCTGATAATTTAATGGAACAGTCTGCAAATGTAATTTGTTAACCAGTTTATGTAGAAACTGGTATGTGGCATTACTTAAAAATAATGCTGGAGTAATTTTTATAGCATTTAGTGAAAGAGTATATTTTAACTTATCACAATAAATTCAAAAAATAATGTGTTTAAATATTTGGATAAAAGCTGAGAACTGTGTTGAGAAGATTTTGCAAAATAAATTTGGCTCTATTTTGGAGAGAGAAAACAGATTTTTATTGTGTGTGTGAAATTGTTTATAAGTTATTATGGAATACCTGAAATACTATAATAATTAAGCAATTGTCCAGAAGTACAGAAAGGTTTATTTTTTATCATAAATGAAATCTGAATGAAGATAAGAAGATAGTTTTGAACAAAACTGGTTTAAGATGCCAGTGTTCTTTTTAAATTTCAGTGAAAAGATCTCGTAGGTTTTGTTATATAATTGTTTCTACCTCTTGATGTCCGTCTTGTTTTGTTTTTGGTTTGAATGAAATTTCCTCTGAATTTTTCTCTAATATTTCTCTACTTGCTCTCTAGCTGACATTTTATCCAAGTGTTCTAAATAAATTTCTTCAGAAAAACAATGATTTTATGGACATTATTTGGATTTATGAAGCATAAAAAAAGATGAAATGTTTTAAAAAGGATGTTATTTAGTTGAATTTTGTTATCACACAATGGAATATACAGTATCCATGTTTTACAATTTGTCGTTATTTTTTTTGATTCAACACTTTGGTAAAATGTTCTGTGAGAAGAGCCCTCATGTCTGTTTAGTACAAATTCTAGTCATTGTAACCTCTACTGCCAGTGTACTTGTTCCGGGGGAGTTATCTTCCTTGATATATTGTAAAGTTGTCTTTCTTGTTTCTAACTTGTGAACATATTTCACTGTTAATCTGAGAAGTTTCTCTTTTACCTTTCACATTATTGGGAGAATGTATTTCATGTATGATTGTCATTTTACCGTTTCTTCAGAAATTGCAAATTTGACCTGTTAATAATTCCCAACTCAAACAAAATAATGTAGAGTGTTTACAATTAAAATGCTGCGATGTATTCACATTTGTCACAGCCTTTCCAACTTAGTGTGGCTGTACCACCAGCCTTTCCCTCCTGGTTTGGCTGTACCACCAGCCTTTCCCTCCTGGTTTGGCTGTACCACCAGCCTTTTGCACCTGGTTTGGCTGTACCACCAGCATTTCCCACTTGGTTTGGCTGTACCACCAGCCTTTCCCACTTAGTGTGGCTGTACCACAAGCCTTTCCCACCTGATTTGGCTGTCTCACCAGCCTTTCCCTCCTGGTTTGGCTGTACCACCAGCCTTTCCCACCTGATTTGGCTGTCCCACCAGCCTTTTCCTCCTGGTTTGGCTGTACCACCAGCCTTTTGCACCTGGTTTGGCTGTACCACCAGCCTTTTGCACCTGGTTTGGCTGTATCACCAGCCTTTCCCACTTGGTTTGGCTGTACCACCAACCTTTCCCACTTATTGTGGCTGTACCACCAATATCTGTGTCGTGTTAAACAATCAAATAGCAGATATACTGTATGTAAGACTAGAACTTAAGAGTTTAATGAGAACTTTTTTTCCAGATTGAGAACAGATAAAACATTAACAATAACAAGATTGGTAATTTTATTTCAACTCCTCAAATCTTCTTTTTAAATGAGATAAGCCATTTTCACCAAACCTCAGGTTATATATATAGCATATCCAGTTTAACTGGTTGAGGTAGACACCGTAGAACTTCTTCTGCAAGTAACTGGCAAACGTTCTCACAAAGTTCTTGGATCGGGTGAGAAGAAAGTGATTTTAAGATGATACCGGAGACAATTCGTGGGTCCCTTCAACTCGGTTAATAATCTTGCATACAGTTATTCAAAAACATAGTGACTTGTTGCTGGGATTAAATTGGTTTGTAGTCAGATTTGCAGTTTCAGAAGTAAACGAAAAGATAAACCAGATAAATTATGATCTATAATTGTATAAATATAAAACTTATGAAAAATCAAAATATACAAGTATTGATGGCTTTAATTTTTGTTTGTTCTTGATTCATATTTATTACTTTGTCGAAGGGCTTCAATCTAATGTGAATATAAAGTTATGGATTCGGCATGGATATGGTAACTTTGTATTCAAATACAGTACTCTGTGCGAGTACAGTTACTGCCAAAAAAAATAAGATTAGCTCTGTATCTCTTTATTTATATCAATAAGCTTTCCACTTATTTTTGATTTTTGTTAGGATTTGTTTTTATCAGTTGGAAAATTCCAAATTATAATATTTTGAATTAGGTTGTGAATTCCATTTTCAGTGCTGTTTACCAATTTAACGCTTGTGTTTATAATTTGCTTGCTGAGTTTACATGTACTCAAATTTGAAGTTGTTACAAAGATTAGACAGAATTTTATATTGGTACAAAGGTTGAAACGCAGCTACCAGTACTGTTGTTGCAAATATTACGCAGAATTTTATATTGGTATAAAGATAGGAACACATTTACCGGTACATAATAAATTATAATATTTACAGAAGGTTGCGGCAGATTTAAATATGTGATTACAGAAGGTTGCAGCAGATTTAAATATGTGATGTATTGTTTAATATTTATTAATTTGCCAGCTTTTGTCAAAGATTTCGATGAAAAGAAAGAAAACATTGCAGTTAAGAGATATAACCCTATTGGCTTACTAATGAAATAACATATTTAGGGATTTAATATTGTTAACGTTATCTTGTATTCAACTTGTCAATTTCTTTTTTGTTATAATTACACACGTTGAATTATAGTCTAAGAGGTATATTATATGTTAAAATGTAGATTATTGAACACTTTGCTTTCTTTCAGAAAAAAAAAATACTTAAAGAAAGTGATCCACAAATGAATTTATTCAATGTGTTTTTATAATAAATTTTGTGTTTTAAAAATTAATGCATTTTATTATTGTGAATGTTTAAAATGGATTTTACATACATTTGTTTATTTGATTTTTCAATGAGAACTTAAAAAGTTTTCGTTTCATGTGTATTAGAATTGCAAACTTCTTCAAGATGTGTAGGCTACAAAATGAATAATTGAGCTCTTGCTGGGTAACATCTATTACTTATGTCTTTTTTATTGAAACTACATCTTTACCTGGGTCAAGGAGAGAACTTTCTATTATGGTTGGATGCACTTAGTTTTGTAAAACAAATTTACCCCGGTTTGGTTATCATGTCTGATATTGAGAGACTATGATTGCAAAACTGGTCCATTTCATATATTGTATATCGAGTTAGACCAGTCTTGCACCAAGACCTCTATATATATTCGATTAAGTTAGTTTTTTAATGATCAAGAATGCTTCTTATCCTTTTATCTCGTGGCATCTTGTTGCAACAACAACAAAAAAAGGAAGAAAATATTTTTTTACCTTCCATTTCCAAGTGTTATGTTGTACCATTGATACTCTAATGAAGCACCTAGCTTTACATATTGATTGTTATTATAATCATTATTTCATCAGTTGTAAACAGACACACACCAAAATTTTTTGGCCACTTGCACACATGTCGATGATATCATTGTGCGGGCCGTACTTGAAACATTGGCATAAATAGACTAAAAAAAATTCTGCATTTACACAATAAATTTAAGTTTATCTGGTGTCTACACATGTTGTAAGAATTGTCAACTCGAATTACATTGTTCTCTTGTCTGTTGGAAGCTTTCATTTAATTCAGATATATATTTCATCAATTATTTTGCAAGCTTCTAAAATTCATTATATCGTGTTTCATTTCCATCTATAATGCAACTATGTATTTTTATGTTAATACATTGTTTCAGTAATAAAAAAAAAATACATTGATTTACCCCATTCGTTACTTTTGTCTTTGAAATCCACTGAGAAATTGAGAATCAATCCTGTTTTCAATTGGTATTTTATAGTGTTCAGCTTGTTTTCTAATCTTCATTTTCCTTTTGAGAGATTATGACCCATTTCCATTGTCAAATTTCAGATCTTGAACATGACCGATTGATTGAATATGTAGCATCATTTTTATGCCATCTAGGGCAGACGATCAGTTAATCTAGCAACTGTTCCCTGGGATCCTGAAAGGTTAACCAGTACTCGAGCACACCCCATCTCTACAAGTAACTGATAAGTTTCCCACTTGAATCGGCGGTGAGAGACGAATGATAATGAGACACAATGTCGTATATCAATCATCACGGAGACTGTTGCATGGTGAGGATTCCAACTTGCAACCCCTGGATTGATTGTCGGGCGTAACAGATCTTGAACAGTAATGATTTGTTTTGTTGTATTTGAACTGTCTAAATTATTCTAGTTGCAATATGAGGTATGGAAGGGAAATGTGTCCCAGGGGGGGGGGATGATTTACTAATTACGTTGCAATATTTTTTCCTCCTGTCAATATGTACACACATGATATATGTACATGTTGAACTTGAATTTAAATAGTTTTTAAGTGGATAAGATCCAAGTTAAATATGAAATGGGCCACAACTCTGCCTAAAAAGGAATTCCCCCATTTGTCGCCTCAGTGGTATTGAAGATTAAAGTAAAGTTTCAGTGTTGCAAGGCTAGTGTTTGCCAAAACACTGTAACCAAAATTCTCTGTGTCGAAATCTGTGAAAAAATTAAAGCTCACACTTGTTCCATGGTTGGATTTACTGAGATGACAGCATGCCTGACATTGGTTTTGTTTGACGATTAATGTCTCAAGATGTTACTGTAACCTTTATGATATTAATTCAGCACTCTGGCACAACACCCATCTCACTCATCATTCAACTTGAACATTATGTATAACCATAATGCTGTCTGATTAGTCCTTCAACTGACTTTTAGTAGGTAGTGAGTTTCTTTTTTAACTTGAAACTTGACAAATAGAAACCCTCCTTAATTGGACAATCTTTCCATTTCTGGTCATTGAATCGGAAAAAAATGCACAATTTGGAACAGAAAAAAGGAACTAGAGTATTGCAAGCAATACAGAATTCCCCTAATGGTTTACCAATTTTGTTGCCAGAACAATCAAATTTTTGTCCAACTGAATAAGTAATAAAATGACGTGCATTATCTCATTGCCATCCCTTGCTTTTTTTTTGTTTCACAAAACTAGCTTGGATACTTTTAGTGTTACTACAGGATCCAGGTTGTATCTGTAGCTATACCTATTTTGTTGCCATAACAACCACAATTTTGTCTCACTGAAAAAATCAAATGACCTGCATTATCTCCTTTTTGCCCAATATCCACAAGCAAAGTTTTACAAACCTAGCATGGATATTTTTTTCAGTAATCTTTCCATGCCAGACGAACGGTAAACCTTTACTTCTCTCCTGTGAAACCGGTTTGGAAAACTTGTTAGCTCATCCGAGAAAAACTTATTTTGCAGAAGAGAGCTACAAGCAAAAAGGACTCGCATTTTCTGGAGAAAATAGAATATGAAAATAACGAAATAGCTTTAAGTCTTTTTAATACATTTTATACATGGTAGGTTGGTATTTGATATGTAGGTGTTTAATCTGCAGTACACACAATATAATACGTGATATGTTCCTGCAGTCCTGATACCCTGGTAAGAATATATAAACTGGACAACCTCATTAGCTCTAAATTGACCACCTATAAACATAACACTATGGTAAGAGAAAGCATTTTATAAAAGTAAATGACTAAAAAAGCAAGCTTAATTGTGCTTTGTTATAAGTCCTGTAAGTTTGCTTTGATCAGATGAAATATGAAGTTAGTGCTGTGGTAATGTAATCATGATGTTTTACATAATCCCTATGGAAGTTGTACATGATCCCTATGGAAGTTGTACATAATCACTATGGAAGTTATACATAATCCCTATATAAGTTATACATAATCCCTATATACGTTATACATAATCCCTATATAAGTTGTTATAATCACTTTGTAAGCTGTACATAATCACTTTGTAAGTTGTACATAATCCCTATGAAAGTTGTTATAATCACTATGTAAGCTGTACATAATCACTATGGAAGTTATACATAATCCCTATTTAAGTTGTTATAATCACTATGTAAGTTGTACATAATCACAATGTAAGTTGCTATAATCACTATGTAAGTTGTACATAATCACTTAATAAGTTGTACATAATCCTTATATAAGTTATACATAATCCCTATTTAAGTTATAATCACTATGTAAGTTGTTATAATCACTTTGTAAGTTGTACATAATCACTATGTAAGTTGCTATAATCACTATGGAAGTTTAACATAATCACTATGGAAGTTGTACATAATCAGTATTGAAGTTGTACATAATCCCTATGTAAGTTGTACATAATCACTATGGAAGTTGTACATAATCCCTATGTAAGTTGTACATAATCCATATGTAAGTTGTTATAATCACTATGGAAGTTTTACATAATCACTATGTAAGTTGTACATAATCAGTATTGAAGTTTTACATAATCACTATGTAAGTTGTACATAATCACTATGGAAGTTGTACATAACCTCTATTTAAGTTGAACATAATCCATATGTAAGTTGTTACAATCACTATGGAAGTTTTTTTATAATCACTATGTAAGTTGTTTTTATCACTATGTCAGTAGTACATAATCAGTATGGAAATTTTACATAATCACTATGGAAGTTTTACATAATCACTATGTAAATTGTACATAATCACTATGGAAGTTTTACATAATCACTATGTAAATTGTACATAATCGCTATGTAAGGTTGTACCTAATCACTATGGAAATTTTACATAATCACTATGGAAGTTTTACATAATCACTATGTAAATTGTACATAATCACTATGGAAGTTTTACATAATCACTATGTAAATTGTACATAATCGCTATGTAAGGTTGTACCTAATCACTATGGAAGTTTTACATAATCACTATGTAAATTGTACATAATCACTGTAAGTTTTACATAATCACTACGTAAATTGTACCTAATCCCTATGTAAGTTGTACATAATCACTACGGAAGTTGTACATAATCCCTATGTAAGTTGTACATAATCAGTATTGAAGTTTTACATAATCACTATGTAAGTTGTACATAATCACAATGAAAGTTGTACATAATCCCTATATAAGTTGTACATAATCCATATGTAAGTTGTTATAATCACTATGGAAGTTTTACATAATCACTATGTAAGTTGTGATTATCACTATGTAAGTTGTACATAATCAGTATGGAAGTTTTACCTAATCACTATGGAAGTTGTACATAATCACTATGTAAATTGTACCTAATCACTATGTAAGTTGTACATAATCACTATGGAAGTTGTACCTAATCACTATGGAAGTTTTACATAATCACTATGTAAGTTGTACCTTATCACTATGGAAGTTGTACATAATTACTATATAAATTGTACCTAATCACTATGTAAGTTGTACATAATCACTATGGAAGTTGTACATAATCACTATGGAAGTTGTACATAATCACTATGGAAGTTTTACATAATCACTGTCAGTTTTACATAATTACTATGTAAATTGTACCTAATCACTATGGAAGTTTTACATAATCCCTATGTAAGTTGTTATAACACTATGGAAGTTGTACATAATCACTATGGAAGTTTTACATAATCACTATGTAAGTTGTTATAATCACTATGTAAGTTGTACATAATCACTATGGAAATTTACATAATTATTATGTAAATTGTACCTAATCACTATGGAAGTTGTACATAATCACTATGTAAGTTGTACATAATCACTATGTAAGTTGTACATAATCACTATGGAAGTTGTACATAGTCACTATGGAAGTTTTACATAATCACTATGTAAATTGTACCTAATCACTATGTAAGTTTTACATAATCCCTATGTAAGTTCTATCTAATCACTATGGAAGTTTTACATAATCCCTATGTAAATTGTACCTAATCACTATGGAAGTTTTACATAATCCCTATGGAAGTTGTACATAATCACTATGGAAGTTTTACATAATCCCTATGTAAGTTGTTATAATCACTATGTACGTTGTACATAATCACTATGGAAATTTACATAATCACTATGTAAACTGTACCTAATCACTATGGAAGTTGTACATAATCACTATGTAAGTTGTACATAATCACTTTGGAGGTTTTACATAATCCCTATATAAGTTGTACATAATCACTATGGAAATTTACATAATCACTACGTAAATTGTTCCTAATCACTATGGAAGTTGTAAAAAATAACTATGTAAGTTGTACATAATCACTTTGGAGGTTTTACATAATCCCTATGTAAGTTATACATAAACACTATCTAAGTTGTACCTAATCACTATGGAAGTTTTACATAATCACTATGTAAATTGTACATAATCACTATGTAAGTTGTACCTAATCACTATGGAAGTTTTACATAATCACTATGTAAATTGTACATAATCACTTTGGAGGTTTTACATAATCCCTATGTAAGTTATACATAAACACTATCTAAGTTGTACCTAATCACTATGGAAGTTTTACATAATCACTATGTAAATTGTACATAATCACTATGTAAGTTGTACCTAATCACTATGGAAGTTGTACATAATCACTATGTAAATTGTACCTAATCACTTTGGAAGTTGTTATAATCACTATGTCAGTTGTATGTAATCACGATGGAAGTTTCATATAATCACTATGTAAGTTGTTAAAATCACTATGAAAGTTGTACATAATCACTATGGAAGTTTTACATAATCACTATTAAGATGTACATAATCACTATGTAAGTTGTACCTAATCACTATGGCATTTTTACATAATCACTATGTAAATTGTACATAATCACTATGTAAGCTGTACCTAATCACTATTAAGATGTACATAATCACTATGTAAGTTGTACCTAATCACTATGGCAGTTTTACATAATCACTATGTAAATTGTACATAATCACTATGTAAGCTGTACCTAATCACTATGGAAGTTTTACATAATCACTATGTAAATTGTACTTAATCACTATGGAAGTTGTACATATTCACTATGTAAGTTGTACATAATCACTTTGGAGGTTTTACATAATCCCTATGTAAGTTGTACCCAATCATTATGGAAGTTGTACATAATCACTATGTAAGTTGTACATAATCACTATGTAAGTTGTACATAATCACTATGTAAATTGTACCTAATCACTTTGGAAGTTGTTATAATCACTATGTCAGTTGTATGTAATCACGATGGAAGTTTCATATAATCACTATGTAAGTTGTTAAAATCACTATGAAAGTTGTACATAATCACTATGGAAGTTTTACATAATCACTATTAAGATGTACATAATCACTATGTAAGTTGTACCTAATCACTATGGCAGTTTTACATAATCACTATGTAAATTGTACATAATCACTATGTAAGCTGTACCTAATCACTATTAAGATGTACATAATCACTATGTAAGTTGTACCTAATCACTATGGCAGTTTTACATAATCACTATGTAAATTGTACATAATCACTATGTAAGCTGTACCTAATCACTATGGAAGTTTTACATAATCACTATGTAAATTGTACTTAATCACTATGGAAGTTGTACATATTCACTATGTAAGTTGTACATAATCACTTTGGAGGTTTTACATAATCCCTATGTAAGTTGTACCCAATCATTATGGAAGTTGTACATAATCACTATGTAAGTTGTACATAATCACTATGTAAGTTGTACATAATCACTATGGAAGTTGTACATAATGACTATGGAAGTTTTACATAATCACTATGTAAATTGTACCTAATCACTATGTAAGTTTTACATAATCCCTATGTAAGTTCTATCTAATCACTATGGAAGTTTTACATAATCACTATGTAAATTGTACCTAATCACTATGGAAGTTTTACATAATCCCTATGTAAGTTGTTATAAACACTATGGAAGTTGTACATAATCACTATGGAAGTTTTACATAATCACTATGTAAGTTGTTATAATCACTATGTACGTTGTACATAATCACTATGGAAATTTACATAATCACTATGTAAACTGTACCTAATCACTATGGAAGTTGTACATAATCACTATGTAAGTTGTACATAATCACTTTGGAGGTTTTACATAATCCCTATATAAGTTGTACATAATCACTATGGAAATTTACATAATCACTACGTAAATTGTACCTAATCACTATGGAAGTTGTAAAAAATAACTATGTAAGTTGTACATAATCACTTTGGAGGTTTTACATAATCCCAATGTAAGTTGTACATAAACACTATCTAAGTTGTACCTAATCACTATGGAAGTTTTACATAATCACTATGTAAATTGTACATAATCACTATGTAAGTTGTACCTAATCACTATGGAAGTTTTACATAATCACTATGTAAATTGTACCTAATCACTATGGAAGTTGTTATAATCACTATGTCAGTTGTATGTAATCACGATGGAAGTTTCATATAATCACTATGTAAGTTGTTAAAATCACTATGAAAGTTGTACATAATCACTATGGAAGTTTTACATAATCACTATTAAGATGTACATAATCACTATGTAAGTTGTACCTAATCACTATGGCAGTTTAACATAATCACTATGTAAATTGTACATAATCACTATGTAAGCTGTACCTAATCACTATGGAAGTTTTACATAATCACTATGTAAATTGTACTTAATCACTATGGAAGTTGTACATAATCACTTTGGAGGTTTTACATAATCCCTATGTAAGTTGTACCCAATCATTATGGAAGTTTTACAAAATCCCTATGGAAGTTGTACATAATCCCTATGTAAGTTGAACAAACTCACTATATAAGTTGTACATAATCCCTATGTAAGTTGTACATAATCACTATGTAAATTGTACATAATCACTATGGAAGCTGTACATAATCCCTATGTAAGTTGTACATAGTCACTATGGAAGCTGTACATAATCCCAATTAAGTTTTACAAATTCCCTATTTAAGTTGTTATAATCACTATGTAAGTTGTTATAATCACTATGTAAGTTGTATATAATCACTTTGTAAGTTGTACATAATCCCTATGTAAGTTGTTATAATCACTATGTAAGTTGTACATAATCACTTTGTAAGTTATACATAATCCCTATGAAAGTTGTTATAATCACTATGCAAGTTGTACATAACCACAATGTAAGTTGCTATAATCACTATGTAAGTGTGAAGATAGAAAGATTATGGATGGATGACAAAACGGAGGGAGACTGATAAAGTAAACCTTCAAGTCTCTGACTAAACTGAGCTAAAACAGAACACAGTAATAAGTTTCCTCTTCATTTTAAAATCACCTATTCCAGATTGTTTTAAACATTCATCTTTGAGCACTCACAAGAAATGAGTGCCACTTTTTAATTAGCTTCCCAACTCCTTCCCCCAGCAGTTACAGAAGATCTTGGTCCAAGGTTATACCACTTTGTTGCATGCTCAACTTAAAAACAAATGGATTCATCAGAACTAAATAAATGTAAATACCCGCGACTTTCTACCTCAAATCTGCATTTATTCATTGCAATTTGAGGCAGTAGCAAGTGTTTGTATTTCAAAGGCAAGTGCTTGTGTTTTAATATGTGTATAAGCGTCCTGGAAATTGTGTTGTATAACTCGAGTTGGCATTAAAAAAAGTTAAACACCTGGGAACCAACTCGAACTTCTCAACTCTGTCCTCAACCTCAAATCTGAGATTTTCCTAAAATAGATTTTATAAAAACATATTTGAAAAATATTCCCATTGGGGGAGCATAAAAAGGTTAAAATATGCATTCATGTATTACACAATATAATGTATTACCGGTACACAGAGCATGTATTACAAAATATGTTTTTGAGAATCTATAGGTATTAAATTTTTAAATATAGAGACTCAAAAGTATTGAACCACTAAATAACGATAACAAATTTAACAGTTCAATCTTTATGTGCATACAAAACAAAACTCATTACGCGTGTATACACACTAAATTTAAAAAGCAGCACAACCTGTCCAACATAGTATGTAGTTTACCAATCGTTCACACCCATGTTCATGTATTGTGACATGTATATATATACAATGCAAACCATAGATACAATATCAAGGCCTCTGCTAAACCAATAAATTTGGTATCAACCATGACTTATATACTATAGAATTACATGCAACACATCTGGACTGGGTGAACAAATTTACATATCTGAGCTGATAGCTTTATATGAATACGATCCAGTGAATGATTCAAGACTACACACATGCTCTATAAAGGACAGATATATATATATATATATACTGATGTTAATAGCACAACTAGGTTGACAAAGTGTGTATTGTTCACCAATTGTCCACACTTATATCATGACATACACAGAGATTGTTTGCATACTTACACATATTTATATACAACATGTGCAACAGATTTTGATAAAATGAAATTTAGTTCCATTTTCTTGGCGGTAATTATTTGTACTTTCTAAGTTTAATGAGCATGAACAAGTGACCAATGTTATATTGACATCCAAATATCAGCACATTTTAGCTGTTAGTCAGGCATCCCATACTTATAATACAGCCAAAGCAAAAAGCCTTAAATACCAGTTGAATGTAAAAGAATCTTTTTGATATTCCAACAGCTGCATCTGTCATTTACCATCGACATAATCACTGGGAGAGCAAGACAGTGGATCTGGACCCAACAAGACAGGAGATTGTTTGAATATTCACAAAATACCTATTTCAATGAAAATGGTGACAAAAAATATGCTTATTAAAACAAGAGGCCCAAGAGGGCCTGAGGACACTCTACTGACTCATAGTGGGCATAGCACTTTTTGAAATTCTACTATGCAATAGAAACATCGGGGCGGGGTCATTTTTAACTCTAGGGACACCATTTGAACAAATCTAACAAAACTATAGTTGGTTATCATTACCACATAAACATTTTGAAAATCTGCTGGACCGTTCATAAGAAGAAGATTTTTTAAGTTTTGGACTATTTTTAGTAATGGTGGCCATCTTGAATTTTAAATAAAAAAAATCTTTTGTATAGTCTCCTATGCAATAGAAACATCCATGTGAAGTTTCAGTTTAATTGGCCTAGTGCTTTCAGAATAAATGAAAAAAAAGAGAGAATTTTCTGTTTTCCCACAGTATCCCTATGTAAAATTCTAAGTCCCCTTACAGGGCCTCTATAAATTTCAGTTTAATTGGTCTAGTGGTTTCAGAGAAAGTGCTGCTAACAGACGACAGATGACGGACGACAGACAACGCGCCATCGCATAAGTACTTCAATTTTTAAGACATTTCTCAAGAGTTATCCGATAATTGCCCTTGCGCAGTTTGGTAATATTGGAGATGAATCCAATTACTTCCCTTAGACCGTGATTAAACATATAGGTATCGTTCCGCTCTGACACAAATGTTAAGTAGGCGTGACATATTATATATGCCCTTGGGTATAATATATCTATTTGTGTTTTGACAAGGACCACTGTAATTTTACTTCATGCTGAATAAAAAGTTGTTGTTGTTGTTGCTGTTGTTGTTGTTTTTGTTGAAGTCCTTGGTTTTCATAAGCATGTTTTGATGTGTAGTACAATTTTTTTAATGAATTTTATTTGAAAAATATAACAAAGATCAATGATTTTAATTACAAATTTCAATATACTTTGATATAGTTTATTTTATTATCAATAAACAGATAAAGATTGATTAGTTTGTGTTATTATAAAGAAATAAAACGATTACGGTTATTGGTATACAGTTAGATAAACTTATATTTGAAAGAGACAGAAAGGCAATGAGACATAATGTCGTAAATCAATCAACACAGAGACTGATGCCAGGTGGTATTCGAATTCACAACCCGAGGGTTGATAGTCGGACGCATTACTGTCTGAGTTAAAGGGACAAGTGCACTGATTTTTAAACTTTATGTTGTTGTTTTTCAAATAAAATTATTACGGTTATATAATTTTATAAAGTTTTGTTTGAAACAGACATCTTTATATTAGCGCATATGTTTCTAATAAAGCCTAAAATGGTATTTGACCATAATTCATTTTTAACAACTTCTTAAAGTCCCTTGTGTTATAGTTAGTTAAAACAAATAATAAAAGTTGTTTTAAGAATTATTACCAACACATTTAATTAATAAAGCAATCGCATATTTGAGAAATACAAAAATTTGTAGAAAACCGCTAATATTTCTTTTTTCTCCGCTGTTTTATCTGTTTATAAAATTTGAATTTATTATCAATTTATCTGAATATCTATGTTAAATCAAATAGCTAATTTTAAAACAATGAACAACAAACTTGTGTTAAAATCTTATTACATTCTAGGGAATTATATTATTATCCCCAATAAAATTACCAGTCTTACCTCCGAAGCAGGGGTAGGGGGTAATTAAGGTCATAAATAAGCGCTGGCTTATTGCATTGTTTGAGACTTGAAACACAAACGGGGTGTGTAATACTTATTAACATTTGATAATGGTCTATCATAACTAACTTGTATTAAGTTAAATACATGATATCAATACGATGACTATAAAAAAACAAAAACATGCACAAAATGAAACATGTTTGCAGTTAAAGTATTTATTTCAGAACGGATTATCAAAGTTAAGTTATCTCAGTACCATTATATATCTTAAAATAATTAAATTATTTTATTTTTGTGCCGCAAAACATCATTCATTTCATTATCTTTATTTTCTTCCCATCTTTGTTCACACCATATAACAAAACATATACATGAACGTTTAAACTTGTATGAGGTATGTCCCAAAAGTAATAGGACGCATTTAGAAATATGCATTTTGGTGTTTCAATTACAACAAGACTTGGCATAATATATTAACATATTTAAACTCTATGCATGCAAAATTTCAATATTGTACATCAACATTTAATATTAAATTTGACAAATCAACTTATATGTAACGAAGTTCGGGGGCTCAAATGAGAGTTGCTGTGCAAAGCAAAATTCTTGTGGTACGTCACCCACTTTTGGTATGTCAAAATACTATGATGACTCATAGATCCTAACCACAGAATTGACACTCCAGCACATGGCCTGGGGGTCCTAAAAGCGCTTTTGACGAAGATCTGACTTGAGTACCAGGAAAACCACATTAGAATGTGGTCGTCAATATCGCCGACGGTCAGTTACTCTCGTCTCACCATTGGAAACTGATAGATAAGACTTCGGGATATGCCACGTTGAAAAGTTACGTGAAATAAACTTCAAAGTATCTTGTGGGGTCATATTACACCCAACACAAAATTGTATCACACTCTAAGTTACCACTCTTGGCGTGACTTCACCAATTTTGGTCACTATTCAAATTCACTGACATTGTCGTTATTATAGGGAATAAGAAAACATTTTTCTATATTTATATAATGTTATAACATTATTGTATATTCTATACTCTTGTTACATTCACCAGACTTTATAAAATCGTGCATGTTGTATTATGGGCCGGATTGTCATTGTCACACTTTGTTATTTCAAAAATGCGCATAATTTTCAAATGGCTGTCGATAATGTCGATTTTTTAAAGAATGTTCGCATATGATCTGAAATTACACCTCTTTATATTTTATAATGTTTGGCTCCATTATTGAGGAAACTGCCTGCTTTCCAATGCAATACTGTTATTTTAAATGGCGTTTAATTTCAAATCCCCCTGTATTTCTAAACTTGCGTTACTATGGTGACTTTTGCATGAACCTAACGGTGACTGAAATTTGATCTGATGTTTTATGACAATAGAAGATGTATCAATCTATCCATTGATATCACTGGTTTACATGTGACGCCCTAAATACAAAAATGAAAGGGTCATCCTATTACTTTTGAAACATACCTCGTACAAAGCACAATTATTTGACATAATAAAGCTCTACTAAAATCTGCGATAAACCTAGTTTATGCTATGGTATGCTAATTATGCTGTATAAATATAATTATCAACCAATTACATTATTAAATCTCTTTGCTCAATTAGAATTCTTCGCGTATTTAGCATTATTGTTATTTAGTCGCTGGTGTTGATCTTTAAGAATCAAGTGATATAAATTGATTATTCCAATTCTTTAATCAATTATCTTTCTATGACACTGAAATATTTCATAACAAACACATTAAAACACAAATTTGTGCGAAAAAATAAACCATTAAATAATGTTTTGGATTATAAAAGAAATGTACTTGAATTTGAAGTTTTTTGAAGGTTCTTTGGTTAAAATATAAAGTTAAAATAAATCTATGCTTTAGAATATAAATAAAATACATAATAAAATACATACTTTAAACTACACATAAATTGCAATATCACCATGTGTTTATAAATATTTCGGACTGACCAACATCTGCATATAGACAGCTGACATAGCAACATATTTGCTGTATTTAATTGGGTACAATAATACGCTGAATTGGGTACAGTAGTATGCCGAGTTGAGTAAACAGAACATAAATCAGAATTACATTTTATCTCATTTTCAAATCAAAATGGAAGCAAGATGCAACTATCATATTTTTTATATCTAAATATCATCGTAAAGAGAATTTTATTTACAATAAACATATACATTGTAATAGGTTTGCAAACAATCTCAACTAAGGTTTAAAGGACCTTTAAGTGACCGAAAACATAATGTCAGTAATTTTTATATAGAAACATATAAGGAGAATATATGCTGTTATAAAATTAAAAAAGGAAGCAAGAAGACAAACTTATTTTAATTTTATCGTAATGATGGTTATATATCTAACTTAATGACTAGACGTTGTAATAGGTTGACAATTTAATAATGAAACAGTTATAACGATAAAATTAAATTTCTTCTATGTTTCTATGCAGGCCTTCTAAAATTCCAAAATGCAAATCGGTCCAGGTTTTTTACTACCGTAAGAATCGCACTTATTTATAAAAAATCACTTAAATTGCCTAACATTATGCCTTTACATTTATGCATACCCCACCGACCATGTCAGCAGCATCATATATTTTCTGCGTTTATTTATTAATAAGGAACGATTTCAAGTTTATTTGTGTATTATTTATAACATACTTTACCACAATGTGTACATTTTAATGACTGACATTATGTTTCCGCGTTACTGAATAATTTTCATTATATTAAAAATGATCGATTGAACCGGAAGTGATGCAAGTTCCGGAAGCTGCGTGAAATAATCACCTTGGAAACCAATGTAACGGTTCAACCACCAAAATAAATCATTCAGAACCTGTCCCACATCAAAACAAAATCGGTCCGGGTTTTATCACTTTCATTAATTAATGTCATCAATTTTATAATTAAATTATTTTTTTAAAAAAAATGAAACAAACAAGTAACGCTGCAGGTTTTATCAAATATTTTAATGACGCAAACAATATTCGGTCCAACCGTCCCAGCTTTGGTTAGCGGTATATCAAAGAAATTATGGACGCAAACACAGTCTTTTGATGAACCAACAGAACGCTATGGGTCGCTGATCACACATCAGAGGCGTGCTTCATAGCGATAGACTCTTCCGATAAACTCCCCTAATACCGTTAATAGTTTGGTCGAAATTGACATCATTTCGCACAGCAGGTGACAAAAGAAACGGATTATTGGGTCAAATGATATTGCCGCAAGGCGTATTTCACAGGTCAGTATGGCATGATAAGAGCAATTTATGAGATTTTATACGACCGATAGAAAATATCTGGACCGAGTTTTTATTGAACTTTGAAAATATTTGGACCGATTTTTTTATTAAACTTTGAAACGAAATCCGGTTTTGAACTTCAGAAATCGGTCCAAAAACCGAAAAAAAAACCGGCAATTTTAGAAGGCCTGGTTTCTATGTAAACCAAATATCACTGTTTAGCCAGGCAATAATAAAAACGGCCGATATCAAGGGGGATAACTTCTCTCGCTATGCCAGTGGAATGTATGAAATAGTCCCACATGTGTGCTTAGACCCCACCCATTCCTTAGATTTGGGGTGAGGGACCCTTTTTGAGATTTACAAAATCCTCTGGATCCGGTTATTCAATAATGATTCTCACAACTGGTCTGCAAGAAGATATAAAATGGAATCAATTTTGTAAGTTTGGTTTTATTGTCACACAAATAGTGTTAATTCACAGGCTAATCTTTCAGAATATATTAACTACAATGTCGCAAAAACTTCCAACATTTAGTATATAAGAAATTATTGTCTTTTACTCCAAGGTAACAATATTCTGAATAAAATTTTATTGCAATTTATACCCCTGCATTCTATCATTTCAATCTACAAGGGTCAATAACAGTTTATCTACATTTATTATAGAGCAAAATGTTAAGAATTGATATCTTCATTCATATAATATAAAATTGTTAATCAAGTTTTAATATTATCATCAATAAAATACAACTTTAATACAATTTATTTTTACCAAAATATGGAAATATTAAGTCACCTCTTCATTTTAATACAAGTTATAGCCAAAGTATTGTTTTTATGGACAATGCATACCATCTTCATTTTTCACTAAACACTTAAGACAATTGATATTTTTTTGTCCATTATGATATCACATTCAACAGTGTGTTGAAGCTACAGCTGCCTGGATGGCAAGTGCCCTCCATTATAAAGAAAACACACCAATACTTGTTGTAACAACTGTTTATTATACATAATTTAGTTATGACAAATCAACTAATAATATCAACCAAAACAACTCAGAATTTTCCCCAACAGAAAGAAGTATATTGAAGAAAAATAGGTATATACAATCCAGTATCCCCCAACAGAAAGAATTAACCACATGTATATATAAGTTGTGATATTACAGTATATCCTACCTATTAAACAATCTTCACAATGGTTTTTAAGTTACAGCTGGCATGCTTTGTGACTTTTAGGACTACAACTGGCAATGGTTTGTGACTATTTTCCAATATTTGTCTACAAAATATTAAAAATTAAGACCCAACAATCTTCAATGAAAAAGCGACTATTACAGAAATATTCAGTAAGTGTGCCATTGAATTCTCCAAGCATTCAGTACAAAGAAACAGAGTGATGAATCCTATGCAGATATCCTTTCATATGCGAGTATGTTACAAAATCAACAAAATGTGACAGAGAGCTTGGCGATTTTAAACTCACTCAATAACGATAAAATCATACTGTAAAGATGTAAATCTATTACTCACAATTTTAATTTGCGACAAAAAAATTACAGCAAAATTAAATTGAGCAAACAGAAACTACCTCGTACTTCCGACATGTTTTTATATAAATTCATATATATCGTAACAAATGTAATTTAACAAAGATTCAAGAATCAGCAAATCTTAATACTGTAACATATTTAATAATGGTTCCATGATGAGGAAATGAGCAATTTTTCAATTTTAATTTATTTTTTATTTTGTAAATCATTATTGTCAAGCACTGTTCCAATGAAGAATGTTGATTTATTAAGTTTAGGTACTACTTATATTTTATACCAATAATTGTCTGAATATCTCCTCTTAAATCTGTCTGGTCCCTTTTCTCCTGAACAATACAAAAATGGAGAAAAAATTCACCCATTTATTCACAATAAAATATTATAAAGAATAATTATTTTACCCCATAAAAACACAATCTCTACTGTGCAGTACTGTCAATATCACCTGTCAACATGTTCCGTTTTAATATTATACCTGTTCATTAATATTCATGGCATTATGCAAGCCCAAGTTCATTAATGTCAATAAAAGTTTTGTGTATATATTCAGGGCTCAAACTGGGTCTGAATTTTAGGGAGAAGTGACTTCTCCTTCATCCAAAAAAAAGGAGAAGTGGAGAAAAAATAGGGAGAAGTGGTAAATTTCGTCACGCGGTTACACGAAAACTTAGTTTCATTAAAATTAATGCTATGTCATTATGTGTGTTTTTGTTTTATATTGTTTTTATAATGTTTTATATTGTTTTTGATTTATATCAAATGTATTGGTTGACTGCCTTCTTGTCTTTTATCTGATGTTGTAATTAAGGAACAAGTTTCTGTGTGATATATTCTTAAAGAAAAGGGAGTTTAACTTTCTGAATAAAGATACAGCTAAATGAACTTACAATTTACTTTTTCATGGTAGGAGTATTCTCCATGCCACTCATAATTGTTTAATTTTTTTTTTGCAAAGAACATGGAACACTAGTACCTGATAAAAGCTGAAGATAAATGCTATTTATCTATAACTTTATCTCCGAAAGAGTAATCAAAAAGATATTTCTCTGTTCACATATCATTTTTATTTTTTACCAAATAAACATTTTTATTAAAATGCAAAACATAATCATAAGTTCATGAAACATACATTAAACACACATTTTTTTAAAATTTCAGATGCTGTGTTACATGCTATCCCGACTGCAGTCTACACACTGCTTAAACTAACTGTTTCCTACTTGACCTTTTTAATTCTCATTTATAAATATTTCGTACTTTGTTGTTTCCAATATTTCAAGGCTTTTTGGAAGTCAAACTTTGTAGTTATAGGTCGGATCACAACTATTTAGAGTAATTAAACCAGCTGATTTAAACAAACAAATTGAGTAACAAAACAATTTTTTATGTGAACTCTTTACATCCCTCACGGACACCGAATTAACAGTTGTTATAATCGATTCAGTTCAATTTGTTTATTTCGACTCGAACATATTTATAGACAACAGTTAGCGGCAACATAATTATCAATACCTCTTTAATCATCGGTAATTTCTAAAAATCAAACGCGCAAATTATTCATTTTAAACGTATAATTCAGAATTGAATTACACTCTTTCAATCAACTATGCATCTCGCAAACACAAAGGATGATTACGTCATACGTGGAAAGTTACTTTGTTCATGGAAAACTTTGATTGACAGTTGAAAAAAAATGATCCGTTTCAATAAGACGCTGGATGTTTTAACTCTATGCAAGGGAAACCTTGATCTTGGTCAGCCAAACGATGGCGTTGCCTAGCCACCTATACGATGTTGGCACGGGGTGTAAACATATATGCCGAAAATTGCCTGAGGATATTTGGATCAGAAGTAACCGAATATTGCAATTTGCATTCCCACATGTGTGGCGACACTTATGCACGGATTAGAGAATATACCAAATATTGGTTATAGTTGTAATTTGCTCTTCGCTAGCGTCCAGAAAAAAAGCGATGTTGCTAATTTTAAGGCGACTTAAAACTTCGCCGTGACCAAAAAAAAAAGCGAAGTGACGGAGAAAAAAGCGACTTTGTCGCCCACGTCGCCCTCTAGTTTGAGCCCTGTATATTTATTAGCTACCATGTATGAGAATAGTATGCAAGGTTTTTTTTATTGTTAAAAAATGATTAATCTCTATTTAATTTAAACTTATTTATTTTACTTTGATTGTGAAACAAATTCTTACAACTTAAACAAATCATGCTGGGTAGAACCAGTCTAAGCTTATGGTGAAAAAGTGTCTTGCCCAAGGACACCACACATAGCCGTGGCGGAGAGTCGAACACATGACCCTCAATCGTGGGTTCAGTGCTCTACCACTAGATAGAAGCTCTATTTATTTTAATGTCGTTATCAATTTCTGTTTTCTTAAACGTAATACTAAAAATACAAGTGTCAAATTGTTGGTATAGTAATAATGCGTATTTATTTTCCTGATCTCATACCCGATTTATAAACATTTTCTTATAACCTTCTGACAAAAGAAAATTTGGTTTTTCAATTATATAGTCAGTTGTTTGTCTGTATATCAAGAGCACTGAATCTCCAATTTAGTGATCCTGTGTTGTTACAAAGCGCTAGTGAATTGGGAAGCCTGGCACAGTGTCCAATTATGCACATTTTATCTTAAGTATAATAAAGCAAATACAAGATTTTGAAGAGTTTTAAGCACATAAAACTAAATTTAGTCAAAAAGATATATAGATGAACTCCAAGTCAACACGTTAAATATTAACTATAAATAGACAATCAAAGTCATGCTTATTCTATAATCTAGCATATACAAACATTAATTATTTTTTCAATATTCTGTGACCTATAATCATTTGCTTATTATAATGCTTGGTTTTTAAAATAGAAATGGATTACACATACAAATTGACAAAAGTAAACATGTAAAGTTGTAAATATCTCAGTAATAAATAACTAAAAGCTGGTAATAATATGTCAGATTGTTCAGGCCATGTTTCAGTATACAAAACAATCCAATTTAGAATGTATATAATATATCATTAAAAAAGATTTATATTTTTCTTAACAAGAACAATATAGTTTATATTAATGGTACATGTAAGTTAACACTTGGAATAAGTATGTTTTCCTTGTAAAAATAATCACTGGTTGGGCATGTCATTAATGGAGGACTTGTAACTTGATCATGAGGAGTGGATCGTTGTCTCTTACAGTGCTGAAGGCGGAATGTAGTGCCACTGGTCAACTGAAAATACAGGACAAACTTTTAGGTTAAATAAAGAAAGTAGTGCTAATGGGAAGTGACGATAATATGCCAATATAATCCCTTTAAGCATAACATTACTGTAAAATCCAGACCAGACATGAATACCACTTTTCATATACTCATATAAGGTATTTTTCATGTTTTTTCCATCAAGTGTGACCTTGACATGAGATCTGTGCATTAAGCAAAGATTTACAGACTGAACAAGACTTCATTATACAGATGAACAGATGGACAGACATCGTGAAACCAGAAGTATACATCCCCAACAACTTTGTTGTTGCAGGGGGTATGATTACTCATTTGTCTAAAAGAAAAAATCCAATTGCAAAAAATAGCTTTGTTTAAAAATGCAAAATGGCCTTATTTGATTTGTTTTTTTATTTTCTGTGCTGTAAATATTAATACAGGATCAACTTGACTTCTACAATATTTGCATAAATGTTGAAGTACATACCATCGTCTGGAAGATTCTCTGGACCTCCTCCCTCTGACGACTGAAATTGAAAATCAAGCTTTTTTTTTAACTAATATCTTTAATAGGGAAGTCACACTAGTATGATGTGACAAATTGGCAGATATGATGGGAACAGGAGCTGGATTGAATAGTTAACCTCACTTTCATACTGTTGGGATATACATCAGATAAGCAAACATAACCAAACAAAAGGGGAAATACTTATGTCATTTTTTCAAGAAACAAGATAAGAGTTATCATTCTTTTCTCCTCACTTTCACACATTGCCCTCTATCCATGTTGACGTGACATTGGATGCTCTTCAAGACAAATGTACACACCGACACACAGACAAACAGCAGTTAAATGCTTGAATTTCTGAATTTTCAGGCTCTATCCTTTTATCATAGGTAATAAAGTGTATAAAAATATGTGATTGGTACCGAAACTAGTCCTACTCCACATTTCAATGTTTATTTATAAATTACATTTCAGTATTTATCATATTTACCTGTTGTTCAATATCTTTGATTTTCAATGCATCTGTTTTGTATGGACTGCCTGCTACAGATGTATTTTCACTGAAAATACAATGAATGGTGAATAAAACAACAGTTGGTACTTGTGACTATTCTAAAACAAAAACAATTTTATAATTGTATCTCTACAGAATTTCCTTCTGAATACATTTATTCTGCAATTACTTAACATTTGTGGCAAACAACATTTTGTCGGATAATTTTTGATAATTAAAAAAAGGACTTAAGGTCCTGAGAGTTGTCAATTGGTTTGATTGTTTGGAAGTTTAGTGTCATTTTGATGCCAACAGACAATCAGTAAACTAACCACTCTTTCCTGATATTTCCCACTTGAATCAGCGATAAGAGATGAATGGCAATGAAATGCAATAATACAAATTACCTCCCTTACATGATGGTACATACATTTTTTCATTTAGTATTTGTGTATTTCCAAACGGATCATAATTTTATATAAAAAAAAAATTGTCAGTTAAATGTTTTTTACCACGGGGCCGCAGAATAACTAAAAACCTTTAAACCGGTTTTCTTCCCCGGATTTCCTATCATCTGGGTATTTCTGTTTTTTAAGTCTGAATAAGCAATGAACGGAAAAATGCTTCAATTTATATTTTTAAGTGGTGATTTCATCCTAGCTTTGTTGAAATAAAATGCTGGTATAACCCTTTGTGATTTCATTGTTTTGTTACAATGATTGAAAGAATTGGGTTTTACAGCGTACCAACACATTATAGGTTATTCAACGCCAACAGGAAGGAAGGTTCCAGGTTCACTCTACATGTACAAAAACAACAAATTAACATACATAAAAAAACATCAACAAATGAATATGCAGAATGAACCTAGAACCTTGATACCTGCAGAGTTTCAGCAAATTCTATCGAATTACTCAATATGTCGCTTCTTATGACATGCATCAGCCAACGATCCTATTCTTGCTATCACTCATGGCTCCCTGGAACCACACAAGGGTTGATAATTTAACAACAATAGTGAATATGCCGAAAAACGATAAAATGAACATGACACCCATTCGGAGGATTCCTACCCCTCTGCAAAGATCGACAGTGATTCTATTCTTAGCCAGAACCACATGGGCTGTTTACAAAATGCCCTAAATATTACACTGTGATCTCATTTTAGTTGTCTGAAAATCCGTCCTGCAGATCTTTTAATAGTTAACTGTGACACAGACATGCGTTATGATCAAAATAACAGATAATCCAAAAGTTTACTATGCATTTTTAAATCAAATGAACCTTTTTATAATATTCCTTTACATTTCTGAATCGAATATTAATTCAAAAACATGGTATGGACCACAGGTCTAAGTTTCAAGCAGAAAGGCGACTGCTGCAGACTATTTTAACATTTAGTTGCATGCCGTCGCTAATTATATGGATAACCTTACATTTCAGCCTATGCCACTCTGCATCAAATAGTATCTTGCACAGACATTAAATATAAAGGCCTGAATGGCCCGAGGAAAGGCTCACTCGTTCACAGTTTTGCCCATCATGCCGTCTTCCTTTAATTTCTTACCCAACTATAACATATGGATTTATCAATGAGCTCATACAGATCTAAAGACAAATAAAAGAAATTTTATTATAATAATGAAAATATTTTTTTAATTCAAATTTTCTAATTTTTTTACTTGGTGACGACATAACTGTATAAAGTTTTGCTTCTTATTTTTATTGTATGCCTTTTTGATATCATGAATTAAACCATTCACGAATATCTATCAAACACATTATCATACTTGTTATGTTAGTAGTTGCAACTGGAGTCTTCCATTTAATGTAGCTACAAGCATAAAATCATTAAAAACAAAAAATTTGAAAGATAGATGCAATTAGTTTTATAATAAACTGAACAACCTGTGATCATACATGTGATGGATTTGCTGAATCTGGGATATCAGATCAGCAGATTAAGTATTAAAAAACAGTCAGTAGATTTTTGTGGTCAATGTACAAATGACAATAAAATAACTAAAATAACTTATTTCTATTTGTATTCATGTTTTATTCTGTAATTTAAATGGCATTCTATAATATAATAGTCTTCATGTCTAGATTTACCCTGGCATCCTATTTGGTTACTTCTTAGCAGGGAGCTTAACTGAATCATATGATTTGATTTTAGGAAACAAGAGACGTGGAAATTCTCCGAAAACCATGTTTTTCAAACATTTTAGCTATCCTATAACTATAACTCTATTTCATTGCAGAATTTTATGTACATTGAAGCAGAAAATAAAAAAGCATACAATTCAAATTTTGTTTTTTTATTTGTAAAACATTGATGCAATAGTTTTTTTAAAAAAAGCATGAAATAAAGGTTTTCTCTTGTTTCTGTGCTATTCACTGGTTGTTTGGCTAAAATATTACTTCCGTAATTCACATTATGAAAGATGTAATGTGATTATACTTGGAAACAAACATGCATATTCATAAAATAATACATCAATCTTTTCACATTTTGCATTGAGGCTTAAGTTGTGGTATTGTTTCCAGTGCCCAAGGATAGGAGGTAAGTCACACATGCTCAACTGGTAGCAACAATGTCTTAAACACAATGTTTGATTCTACAAATATATTACAAAATGCATCAAATATAATGAGAAATTCAGCTGTGTTGTAAAAAAATTAAATAGACCTGTACATTTCTCTAATAAATCATTTGTATTTATTATAATATTTTTTACCTCATGGCAATCAACTGAGCAAGGGCACGGCAAACCATTTTCAAAATAAAAATAATCATGTTAATGGAGTTTCATTTTAATATATATCAATACATCAATCCAAACTTTTTTTGTATCTTCATCAAAGTAACAAAAGAAAATGGTTATCTTTACTTTACCGCTAGAAAAAAAGTTTGGTTGTGGAAACAATCAGTTTTAGCATTTTTGACTAATTAAAGGGCCATAACTCTAAAGATAATGGTCAAAATTCGCTGGTTATCAAACTTGGCTCAGATTTTATAGAGATACACACTTTGTGAAAGTGGGCTTCAGTTCAGATAAAGAATACTCTAGTTATTGAGCGGAAACGTAAAATTTTAGCATTTTTTACTAAATAAAGGGCCATAACTCTAAAGATAGTAGTCTGAATTGGCTGGTTATTGAACTTGGCCTAGATTTTATAAAGATACACATTTTGTGTAAGTTTTCTTCAGTTCTGATAAAGATAATCTAGTTATTGAGCGGAAACGAGCAATTTTAGCATTTTTGACTAATTAAAGGGCCATAACTCTAAAGATGATGGTCTGTATTGGCTGGTTATCAAACCTGGCCTAGATTTTATAGAGATGCACACTTTGTGTAAGTTTGCTTCAGTTTGATAAAGAATAATCTAGTAATTTTGCGGAAACGGTAAATTTTAGTATTTTGGCTAATTAAAGGGCCATAACTCTAAAGATAATAGTCTAAATTGGCTGGTTATTGAACTTGGCCGTGATTTTATAGAGATTCACACATTGTGTAAGTTTGCTTTAGTTCTGATAAAGAATACTCTAGTTATTGAGCGGAAACGGACAATTTCAGCATTTATGACTAAAGGGCGGTAACTCTGAAAATAATAATCCATATTGGCTGGTTATTGAACTTGGCCTAGATTTTATAGAGTTACTCACTTTGTGTAAGTTTGGTTCAGTTCTGATAAAAAATACTCTAATTATTGAACAGAAACGAAAAGCTTGACGCCGCCCACCCGCCGACTTCGCCAATCTAATAACCAGGTTTTCAACTTTGAAAAATCTGGTTATAACTGATATTATGAAACATAACAGTCAATACCTTATCCCATCCACTTTTATCACCATATAGCGGGTGTAAATATGATTAATTTTTACACTTTTAGAGAAAAACCTTTACATACATTCTGTTCCAATTATTGTAAATGTATGAAATATATATAAAAACTTAGAGCTGCCAGTATACATAAATCGATCTATCTTGAATTCTTTTACAGAAATAATTTGGTATGTTCAAAATCCCGCCACATTAATCAAGGGGAGATAACTATGTTAGTTAATTCCTTAAAGGAAAAGAGAACCAGACTATTTCCTGAAGTCTCTATTTTTAAATATTTAGGGAACCCGCTATTTTTAGATCAAGTGATAATCTGACAATTGTTTTGTTAATTGATTGTTTATTTGGACAAGGGACACAGTAGTGGATAGATGGAAACAAACAAACAACATAGTATAACACAGGTTGTCTCCCTTTTACTGTTGAGATGACCCCCATATATGTTTTTATTTATTTTATTTTTTTGAATGGGGTTTAATGCCATTTTCAACACATTTCAGGTTATATATGGCATATCCAGTTTAACTGGTGGAGGAAGACCTCAGACTGAGTCATACCACCATCCTTTCACAAGTAACTGGCAACTTTCTCAAATAAAGTTTCTGGAGCCAACCTACGACCTTAGCGGTGAGAAGTGATCTTGAGATGGCGCCTTAGACCACTCGGCCAAGGAGGAGGACCCCCATACATGTATGTGTTTAAATCAAACAGGTGGTGTTAAAAAATCTAATATTTTGTATGTTTTTCACTGTTATAGATAATACTTTAAATGTGGCAGGCATACTCTAGATATTCTGATTTTATAGCATATGTATGAAGAAAAAAAAACACATTAGTATAATAGTGTTAGCGTCAATAAAAATGACTGACTCTATGTTTGAGAGAACAAAAAATGCAATAAAATTTGGATCTCTATGTCCTCTGCTATGACAGTAACATTTTGTAACTTTTGGAACTATTATTTAAGTTGGAGGGAACAAAATTATGGTCAACAGAATAACAAAGGTTATAGAACAAAATGGTACTTTGGGCTGCAGGATCCCTATAGAAGGCATTCGCTACGCTCTCCTTCCAAAATTAAAGAATCAAAAAACTTCTGTACAATATCAGTATATTTTTTGTACATATAGAAAAGTTACTTTCAACAGACAAATACTTAAAACATCACATAAAAACTACTTTCTCTTGAGTAGTTTGAAACGATTAGGGAGCAGTTAGGTGGTGCATATGAAATGAGCTCCATTTTCAGTATCCTATAGTCGCCCTAGAGACTAAAAAATCAGTACAACAATACTAAAGCAAATTGATCTATAATTTATATAACCCATAGTATATTTTTGCCATCAACATATAACTGCACAAAAAAAAAAAAAATTCCCAGTAATACTGAAAGGTATCTAACAAACACATACCAGCACACTTCTGTTCGAGTACACTCGTCTGCTCCTACTAATTTCTGCCACTGTTCATGCGTTTCTTTTAAGACTCTCAGCGCAAATTCCTATTTCAATACAAAATACAAGTACATTACAATTGCCTTAAATATTTCTTTTAACTGATAACACTTTTTGACTTCTCCGATCCATATTGGTGAGGGTACATTAGTGGGAAGCATTTGTTTGTGGGAAACTGGTATGCAAAACAGAAATAATCTTTGAAAATCAAGGCGAGACTTCGTCTCATGGAGAACAACACACCAAGTATTGTGCAATTTTTGAGGGCATATACATTTCTGCTGTGGAAAAAACAACTTTAGTACTAACATTGCTATGGTGGAAAAAAAATTTTAATATAAAATTCTAGCAAACATTAAAACCAACAAGACCTGCAGTATAAATCAAAGGCCTGACAGCCTGAGGGAAGGCTCACTCCTTCAGAGTTTTGCCCATCAAATCATCTTTCTTTAATTTCTTGTAAGAATATGATTTAACAATGAGCTCATTAACAACTAGCATCATAATATACTTTTCTTCATTGACCCTGTTTGGAAATAATCAAAATGTAGAATTCACACTTGCAACGCCATTTTGAAAATAACATTGACAGGTTTATTACTTTTCGCAAACTTTAGGTACCAGACTCATCCAACTAGGTCTCTGAAAAAGCTATGACTGCAAATCTAAATTTGGATGTTAAAAGATTTAAACATGCAATGAAATGAAGATGGAATGAAAAATGAAGGTGCTATCAAGTCTTAAAAGAAAAAGGTTAATGGACAAACGACAGCCGGCTGACAATTTACCAAAAAATCTAATATTTTGTATGTTTTTCAAAACTGTGGTACTAAAAGTTTTGATTTTATAGCACATGAATAAAAAACAAAAAAAAAACAAATTCATTTAATAACGTAAACGTTAATAAAAAATGACCGATTTCAGGAACGGCACAAACATTGGCCTTTACGCGAGTTCAAATAGATATTTTGAATAAACAAAGCAAGTATACTAATTTTTTAAAGTATTCCAGCCTTTCTTTTTATAATATAAATAATTCTGAACCAAATGTCAATCTTGAATCGTGGTACTAAGACCACAATTTCAATTTTTACTTGCATTTGATAAAACAATATTGGCGGCCATATTACTAAGCACTGAGGACATTGAAGGGGATAATTTTTACCATTGCTATACTAATGCGCAGTAGGCGTCTGCATTTCATGTCATTTTAGTGGAAATTGTATACTTTGATAACCACATATTTGAAGCTCTCTGTTTGATAGAACAAAAATCGCAATACAAATTTCCTCTGCTATGGCAATTGCATTTTGAAACTTTTGAAACTATTTTATCGGTCGGAGGTAATGAAATTGCCATCAACAGTATAACAAAGGCCACAGAACAAAAATGTAAATGGGTCACCATGACTATAGAAGGCATCGCTATGCTCGCTTTACAATGAAACTGATAATACCAATCACTTACTCTGTTTTTAGCTTCTCCATCGAATGCAAACTTGTTTGATGGTTTTCCATCTGGAATTTTATAAACTGTAAACCATTCCCTAGTGGCCTGAAGTATACAAAATAACAATATCTTATTTTAAGGAACATCAGGCAGGACTGAAATCGTATTTTACTGTGGTCCCCAATCAATTCAATCTTTATATCTATGCACATGTAATATGAAAATATTTATCTCAAAGTATTACTTTCTATGCACATGTAATAATATGAAGAAACTCACCCTCATATTTTCTTGTTTGTATTACATTTTTTTGTTATGTACATGTATATCATTCACATATTTATTTTACTTTACAATTGTGAGGATTATCTTAAGACAGACGGAAAGAAATACATTTTTTATTAAATTTACAAAAATGAAGTGTTTCTGAACCTTTAAATCAAAAGTATAACTTGTTATCTCCACTATCTAATTTAGACGAGAAACATATATATTGTTTTTAACCAAAGAGACATACATGTAACTATCTTTAAAGTCATCTGGCCGGAAAGCTGCATTTATACATCAAGAGCTGAAGCATAGACTGGATTTCTATTTTAAAATATTCATAAATCACTGGATGGGAACCCAGTGATGATACGCACAACTAGACTTCATACTACAAAGTTTTATCACAATGAGCATTTAAGGAGGCCTAGTGCGAAAAACATATATGACAGACAGGACTGATTTGGCACAAATAATGTCCTTAGAAAAAGCGAGACATTTTTTTTTAATGATGCATTCAAAATGGAATACTTCCGGCACATTTTCTACCACAAATTCATATTTGTAACACCTGTGAAGTATATTGAACAGAACAGCTAATCCAGCACATGACATTTCATGTACCCAACATTTTTTGTATTTTCTCAAAAAGTATCGAACCAATTGCCTTGAAATTTGGACTTGAATAAGAACAATACTCTGTCAAATCAATACATTCTTGTCTGTTTGTTGCATATACAATTTTTTTTATAACACATCAATATTTTGACGAAGATATTAAAATACAAAAGTTGAAGGTTAGCTGTTCCGTTCATTATATAATTTGGTACACTTCAAGTTTGTGCCTGCTGTGAAGCATATCTAATTTAGTACAAATCGGTATACAACAGTTTATACTTATATATTTTAGCCTGACTCAGATGAAAGCTGTTAACTTAATGAACCACTCTTGAGTTTGATTCCTGGGTAGAACAACTACTGAGTGTTTTATAAGAGATATCTAGTCTAGCTGGGGATCGAACCCGTAACCTCTAGCGTTAGCAACCAACACTCAATCCATTTGACTACCACCCTGTTGATCCAATACATACCTTGATAAAACCTGGCATTTCTTTCTCCACATCATCAATATCTGAAAGAAGAGGAGAAGCAATGTTACAGTGATGTTCCATGTAGTCATTATTACATAACAAGTGTTGTCAGACGACAACAAAGCTCGCCTATAGGATAAAACTCACCACCCATGCAAAGATTGAGACTGGAGGCAAACACCAAAACTTAAAGGCAACTAAAAGCAAAAGTTTAACCTGGGTGTCTACAGACAATGCCGACGCCGGGGTCATGGCAATAGCTCTCCTGGATATTCGTCCCGGCAAGCTTAACAAGAGGGCCAAGATGGCCCTATATTGCTCACCTGAGTGACCTTGAGATACCCAACTTAAGTAGACTATATAATACATGTAGATTCAAAATTCCAGAAAAACGAGATGAGCGAGTAGTTTGAATTTTGATTTGTTTTGAAGATGTAACAGATGCGCAGAAGAGTTGTGCGATAACAATATGTCCTTGTGCCGATATCTCGGTATCAGATATCGAAAGGAAGTTTTCACTATATATCCATATAAAGAAAACCAGCCTCCCCTCCTGGCAACTATGTTTTTCGACGAATTGCAATGGCTGGAACAAACTTGGTAGAGGTTCACCCATGGTAAATGTCAGTGAAATTACATTGAAATCAGGTCAGTAGATTCTGACAAGAAGGCTTTTGAAGTTTTTACTATAGCTGCCTATATACCGGTAGTAAACTAACACCTCACTGCGGCGGTCATGTTTTTTAACAAATCACAACAGCTAGAACAAACTTGATTAAAGGTCATCCAAGGAACATTTCTGCGAAATTGTTTTAAAATTGATTGGGTGGTTTCTGACAAGATTTTTTAAGTTTTTACAATAGCTTATATAGTAAACTAACCCCACCCCCTGGCCGCCATATTTTTTTACAAATCACTACAGTTTGAACAATCTTGGTGAAGGATCCTCCAAGGAACATTTGTGTGAAATTATTTTAAAATCAGAAGAAGATTTTTTTAGTTTTTACTAATCAAACTTGCCCCATCCCCTGATGGCCATGTTTTTTGACGAATTAAGATGGTTTGAACAAACTTGGTAGAGGGTCACCCAAGGATAATTTCTTTGAAACTATTTTAAAATCGAGACAGTAGTTTCTGATAAAATGATTTTTTAAGTTTTTACTTTAGCTTATATATTAAACTAACCCCACCCTCTGGCCGCCATGTTTTTTGACAAATAAAGATGGCTTGAACAAACTTGGTAGAGGGTCACCCAAGGAACATTTCTGTGAAATCATTTTAAAATTGAGCCAGAAGTTTCTGACAAGATGATTTTTTAAGTTTTTACTAATTAAACTTGCCCGGCCACCCCTGGTGGCCATGTTTTTTGATGAATCAAGATGGCTTGAACAAACTTGGTAGAGAGTCACCCAACGACCATTTCTGTGAAGTTATATCAAAATTGGTTCAGTGGTTTCTGACAAGAAGATTTTTTAAGTTTTTACTACAGCTTTTATAGTAAACTAACCCTATCCCCTGGCTGCCATATTTTTTAATGAATGACTACGGTTTGAACAATCTTGGTGAAGAGCCCTCCAAAGAACATTTCTCTGAAATTATTTCAAAATCGAGACAGTAGTTTCTGACAAGAAGATTTTTTAAGTTTTTACTATAGCTTATATAGTAAACTAACCCCACCCCCTGGCCGCCATGTTTTTTGACGAAACAAGATAGCTTGAACAAACTTGGTAGAGTGTCACCCAAGGAACATTTCTGTGAAACTATTTTAAAATTGAGCCATTAGTTTCTGACAAGATGATTTTTTAAGTTTTTACTAATTAAACTTGCCCCGCCCCCTGAGGGCCATGTTTTTTGATGAATCAAGATGGCTTGAACAAATCTGGTAGAGGGTCACCCAAGGAACATTACTGTGAAGTTATATCAAAATTGGCCCAGTGGTTTCAGAGGAAAAGTTGTTAAAAGTTAAAAGTTAACGCGATCGACAGACTACCAACACAAGGCGATCACATAAGCTAAAAAAACAGCGAATTTAAATAAAGTTTTATCACTTTATCAGGGGTAGTCTAATGATTGTTCCCTGTGGTTTGATGTAAACAGTCAGTCAAGAAAGGTACAAGTTGAACAAAATTAACACAATGAAATAGCAGCTATAATTCCCAATTTTAGGGTATGGGTCATCTCCCCGAAATGGTGAAGAAAAAATACAAAACAACAGTGCAAATGATTCTTGGTAAACATAATTTATTGTCCAGCTGCCACAATAATTTCAATAAACTACAGCCACTATTCAAATCTGTAAACAGCATCCCATGGTTTCATTTCTTATGTTCTTGCATATTTTTTACTTTTTTCAGCTACATTTAAGTTTAAATTTCACCCCAAGCCCATATTACTTAATCATCTCCGAACATATATTATAATATTTTTATATAAGGCCATCATAAATTAATCGCTAGATTATCATCCAATTTTTTATAAGAAGGGTGAGTGGGGGAGGATTTTATTTTTTTATTAATTTTTTGCTGTTGATTTTTATTAAGATAAAAAGGGTCTTGGCAGCATGAAAATAAGGGGGTGGGTGGGGATGATAATCTAGCAATTAATTTACTATGGACTAAACATTTTTAATTGAATAGTTCTTCACCCATGCTAAAGTTATTTAACAACAGTATATGAATAACAAGTGATATCTATAAAGAAACTGGTTTAACATTACAGTTGTTTCTGGTCATGGAGAATCTTACCATTTAATTTCTCAGCCAGTGGATCTGTCACATCAATACATATAATCTTCCAGTCAGTTTCCCCTGGAAGAAAATATATTTAAAAGATTCAGAAGACTTACATCTTACTGTACTTAAATAAATAAATAAAAGTTATTAACATATATATTTTAACAAATACAACAAATGTGTTTTATAGCAATTTTTTTCTTGTGGTGTATCCTATTTTTTTTTCTTCATATACAGTAAAACTCCACCTTATGACCACCCCGATAATAAGACCACCCGGCTATTACGGGCATTCATTTAAGGGACAGATTGTTTCCTTCCTGTATGGTCGGTAACTCCGATAATACAGGCAGCCCGCTAATCAGATGTTACGATCACCAAATCTGTCCCGATCACATTCTTTGTTCTATTTTCATAGTCTTAATTACGACCACTTGTGTGATCAAAGACGCCGTAAGGAAATATTTACGACATAATCGATGAGCCGATCTGTGGTTGCTGCTAAAGGAGTGAAAATGTCAGGTTTAAGACACAGGGGAGCGTGTTGTAAAAACAAAACCAGTCAAAAAAGCAGGTGTTTATATTGCTTAATTGTTATTACAGTGATATCGATGGTCTTTTATGATGTAGTGAAACGCATTGTAAATATTAATGTAAAAGTAAACCACGTCTGTAAAAATGGAGAAACAAAAACCAAATGAACTTTTGAAGAAAATTTAATCTTATTAATGACAGCAGTTTTAATTGATGATTAAGAATGAAACTGTTGTTATAGTGTTAATACTTTCCTGACAACTTACAGTATTCTTTTTTGTTTTCAAGGTCTTGACAATGATAAAATGAGAAATCCAAAAAACGTTCATGGATATGAACAGAATGTCATAAGTGAAAGGAAACAACTATGAAGGACCCCACTAGAAGAAATAAACCTACTGATGTAAAATATTTAAACATTCAATCATGTGTTGTCTTGTTATTATTTAATGTGTATGCAAATAAAAGATAAACCATACAATATATTTATTTTAATTGTCCCCATGTTATTACATATGCTTCCCCATGTTATTACATATGCATCCCCATGTTATTACATATGCGTCCCCATGTTATTACATATGCATCCCCATGTTATTACATATGCGTCCCCATGTTATTACATATGCGTCCCCATGTTTTTACATATGCGTCCCCATGTTATTACATATGCGTTCCCATGTTATTACATATGCATACATATAAAATAATGATGATAATAATAATAATTAAAGTAATAACACCAACATGTCTATAATTAGAAAAGAGGATGCATTTATTTATCATTGGTATAATAGTTTATGCACACATATGCAGAATATAGCATACATCAATCTACTATTACAGTTACATAGGCCTACAACTTTTGCCAATACAATTCCATAATAAGACCACCCCGCTATTCAGACCATTTTGCCCAGTCCCAATGGTGGTCTTATTGGAAGGGTTTTACTGTATCAGCAAAAACTAGAAATATCACTGAATGTGATGAATACCCCCCAGATGGTAACCCGACACAGTTATTGCACCCTTTTGCTGCCCGCTTTGACACAGTGAACCAATTAGAGTAACAGATGCAGGTGTTTGATGCTCCATTGTTGGATCACGAGAAAGGTGAAGGTTTAATTCTTTACACATGAAAGACTATTATAATTTTGAATGTCATTAGGGCTAAGGAAAATAATCGGCTGAGAAATTGAGCACACAAACAAATTAAAAATATTAACCGAGCGGAACATGCTGATGATATGGACAACTAGGCTTGGTACCAATCACTCTAGTGAAATGTCATTGAATACCAGTCAATGTTTACCAAGAAACAACGACCCCCTCAAAAATGTCTGAAATAAATGGTGCGAGGGGGAATACACTTTTAATGAGGCACAATTTAGCTTTCGCGATAGTCATAGTGTTACAGATTATATATAATTATTTTGTATTCAATAATTCAAAAGGTTTTGATAAAAAAGTAAGAATTATATTGTATTTTCGTGGATTATATGAAGGTGTTTGATACAGTTATTCACGATGCCCGTTGGATTAAACTAGTCCAATTCGGTATCAGTTGTAAGATGGTTAACATAACTATAATGATTTACTACAACGTTAAATCATGTGTTAAGTTAAAAGATTTGTCATTCTCAATATTCTTTGATGTATAGGTTTAAAACAGCCAGGCCCAATTAGCTCAGTCGGTTACGCATGAGTTTGAACCCCTGCCCGGCAAAAGTCTCCGTGATGATTAATATACGTCATTTTGTCTCAGTGTCATTCGTCTCTCGCTGCTGATTCAAGTGGGAAAGTTATCAGTTACTTGCAGAGATGGGATGTGCTTGAGTACTGGTTAACCTATTAGGATCCCAGGAAACAGTGGTTAGGTTAACTGATCATCTGTTATCTTAATATATGCTACTTTTTGCTGATGATATAGCATTGTTTACAACAAATCCACTCAGGTTACAAAAACAAATTGATAATTTATTTCAATATTCAACTAAATAGGGATTAAAAATAAATGTAGATAAAACAAAAATTTGTATCTTTGAAAAAAAGAAAACAACAACATAACCATGAATGGCTTATAAATAATGAAAAAATAGAAATTGTTGATAATTTCTGCTACTTGGGTATTAAATTCCATTATATGGAAATATGTCACATACTGTAAAGGCATTATCAGATCAAAAACTCAGAGCATATAACAGTTTACTTTCAGTATTCACCAGGGTTAAATTAAATATCAAAACTAAATTATCTTTATTCCATTCTATTGTTGTGCCAATTCTATTTTATGGATTGGAAGTTTGGGGTATTTATGAAAATAAGGAATTAGATAAATTACATTAAGTTTTACAAACATATCTAAGTTCCTAACATAGCTGTTTATAGTGAACAAAGGAGCTTTCCATTATCTGTTATCTGTAAACAACATGTAATAAGCTATCGGATAAAATTTATATTCAATTTAAAGTTTTTAATGAACAATGTACTTTACAAAATACCTGCTGTTGGGCTGGTAGTATGCACATGCTTCTAAATCAACTTGGTTTTGGAGATATTTGGTTGAATTTCAATTTAAACGCAAATTATTCCTCCTTGTTAACACAGGATTTGTGATCACTATTTATAAAGTTGGAATATACTATACACCTCTTCAAAATATGCCAAAATTAGACTATTTGAGAAAATTCAAAACATGTCTTGAATAGGAAAATTACTTGGATTATATTTCAAATGAAACAAACCGTAAAAATTTAACAATATTTTGACCAAGTGCGCATAATTTAGAAATTGAAACTGGGAGATTCACAAATGTACAAAATATAAATCGTTTTTGCAGAGTATGTAATAGGGGGTTCGTTGAATCGGAGTCATTTTCTTTTATGTTTTCCAACATATAGAACAATTAGAAATAAATATTTTAAACATATTGCTTGTCCAAATATTAATAGTTTTAAAAACATTATGCCAGCATCAAGGAATAAACAAGAGTTGTCAGAAGACAACAAAGCTCGCCAATAAGATAAACCTCACCACCCATGCAAAGATTGAGATTGGAGGCAAACACCAAAATTAAATGCAAAAGTTTAACCTGGGTGTCTACAGATGAAATATTACGTCCAAAAGGGCCATAACTTTGCCAAAATGCAACCCAGAGATATGGTTCTTGTCTCGGTGTGTTCCATCGATGATGGTGAACACACATGCAAAGTTTCATTCATATCCAATGAGTGGTTGCATAGATATCTTACCTGATAAAAAACTTTAACCTAAAAAATTAAATCGAAAAAGGGCCAAATTGCAATCCAAAGTTATGGTTCTTGTCTCTGTGTGTCCATTGATGATGGTGAACACACATGCAAAGTTTCATTAATATCCAATGAGCGGTTGCATAGATATCTTTCCTGATAAAAAACTTTAACCTGAAAAATTAAGTCCAAAAAGGGCCATAACTGTGCCAAATGCAACCTAGAGTTATGGTTCTTGTCTCTGTGTGTTCCACTGATGATGGTGAACACACATGCAAAGTTTCATTCATTTCCAATGAGTGGTTGCATAAACATCTTTAACTTAAATGCAACTAAACACATAAGTTTAACCTGGGTGTCCAAGTCCAAAAAGGGCCATAACTGTGCCAAAATACAATCCAGTTATGGTTCTTGTCTGTGTGTGTTCCACTGATGATGGTGAACACACATGCGATGTTTCATTCACATCCAATGAGTGGTTGCGTATATATATATATATTAAACTTAAATGCAAAAGTTTAACCTGGGTGTCTACAGATGATGCCGATGCTGGGGTCATGGCAATATCTCTCCTTGGACTTAGTCCCGGCAAACTAAAAAAGTATTTGTAATCTGGCAAAATTTATGACTGAAGCTCAAAAGCTAAGGCAAGAAACTTTAAACAATTGGCTTGATTCTTGATATGGTAATTATAGATGTATACATACCATGACTGTTCATGTTTGAATATGCAATATGTATGTATTTCATATTATTGTGCCATTTTTAAATTAATTTGAATGCATAAATGGTCATAGGCAAATATTTGCTGATTTGCCAATAAACTTGTAAAAACTACATTTCATACTGCACAATTTATGATTTTTAAACATGGTTTTAATTAACAGATTATATCTAAATAAAACAAGAACTGTTGTAGGGACAGCGCTTGATTGAGACAGGTGACAAATCCAAGCAAATAAGAGTTATCCAACTTACAAAATCCACAAAATTGAGTATGTCTTATAAATGCAATACCGTGCATGAAGTTAAATCCAATACATGCAGTGACTGCTGAGTTATAAAAACAAAGGCCATAATTTGCAAAAATATCTGGCTAGAGTTATTTCACTTGATTAATTCAGTTGGTTTCATGACCACAAAGCCATATGTTGGTGATGAGATATGGACTTGATGGAACTTGCACGCAAAACTTTTATCAGAATTTCTAGGTCAAACAAGGGCAATAATTTGCAGCATATTCATGCAAGAGTTATCTAACTTAGTTCCTATAGTAGGGCTGAAGACTGGGAAGGCTTGTGTAAAGTTTCAATCAAATACATGAGTGGTTGGTGAGATATGGCCTTGATGGTACTTGCATGCAAAACATTAACCAGAATTTCTTAGTCAAACAATGGCAATAATTTGCATTATATTCAAACAAGAGTTATCTAACTTAGTTACTGTAGTAGGGTTGATGACTGGGAAGGCTTGTGTAAAGTTTCAATCAAAAACATTGAGTGGTTGGTGTGATATGGACTTGATGGTACTTGCAAGCAAAACTTTAACCAAAAATTCTAAGTCAAACAATGGCAATAATTTGCATTATATTATCGCAAGAGTTATCTAACTTAGTTACCATTGTAGGGTTGATGACTGGGAAGGCTTGTGTAAAGTTTCAATCAAATACATCAAGCGGTTGGTGAAATATGGACTTGGCACTTGCACACAAAACTTTAACCAGAATTTCTAAGTCAAACAAGGGCAATAATTTGCATTATATTCAAGCAAGAGTTATATATTACAAAACTTGCACACTGTATCAAATCAATTAAGACATTTACATTACAGATATAAACAATTAATTTTTTGTCTCAATAAAGTATTTGTATTGTTTATTTACCTTCATCTATAAGGCACATAACTCCCAATATTTTCACCTGTATAACACTGCCCCTGGCGTGTACCTGAAAAGTGATGTAATTTATTTATATTGCACAGATTTATTTAAAATCAATTTTTAAGATATTTCTTACCATAAATATTTCAATAATTTCATTAAAGGACTTTACACTACAGTCATAGAAATGTATAAACAAGCTAACACAAAAACAAAGTCTCAGGTTACCCAAAACTCAACTTGTGTTCATTTTGAAACCAAGTAAATACAAACTTTGAATAATGCATACACTGCCTTCAGCAGCAATATTTTTTTTGATTGAATCAGAATTTTTAAAGACAATTGCTATAGTTTTTATAAAATGTTTCTACAGATAGGATTTTATGAAACTTCTTAGAATTTAAGTTTAATGTATGTTCATGCAATATCAAAAATAAAAAACACATGTTACTGTACAGATTTTTTGGTATTACCTCCCCATAAGCATACCCGTCCTTGAAAGTTGGAGATTAAACAAGCAGTGCAAAAAATAAAATTAAAATTGTTCTAGTGTTTAATTATAACTATTACATATATGTATGCATATAACATTAATTTTCATGGAAATGATACTTATAAGCTTGAATTTAACTGTTTTGCGTTTTTAAAAGCAAAATCATTTCGGCAGTGTCAATTTTGTTATAGATATAGCGGGGTTTTTTTTTATATTTTAATATAGTGTATCGATAAATTTTGCTTAAATCCTTACAAAATACTCTCTGATACCTATTTACTACTAAAATAAAATATACACTTAACCACGTAATTTGAGAAAAAATAGCTCATAAAATATTGTCATCGTTAAATAAACTGCAGTTGCAATATAACGTTTTTATACTAATTGAGCATATTTGTATAAATATTAAGATTTCTATTATATTTCATATTCAGGTTAAATTGCTATAAACAATTATTTTATACCAGAATATATATTTCATATATTGAACACAATATAAGAGATCAATTTCAGGCGTATCTGTAAATGACTGTGACATCTGAAATAGGGTCAGTTGTAGTATAGTGTTATGTTGTGACTCTGGCAGGTGTCTACAAAATTGCTTCCCTTTGTGCGCGGAGTTGGTGCGCATGGAAAACTATAGCAATCGTTCTTAACCCTTTACTCCATAGATACGTGTTTTCCCGCACTAATCACAGGCCATTGAAAACAGTGTAGGAAGAGTTCAGATTGCTCGTAACGAGCAATATGAACACTTCCTGCACTGTTTTCCTCTCTGTCGGTTAATATAAACATGATTCACCCATTGCTGATATGTGGTGAATTAATGCTTTCAATATTAGAGGTGTTCAAAGGTGTCTATATGAAGTAAAAGGTTAAGTGACTGTGTACAAATGACTATATGCCGGTAATATAAACAAACTTACAGGATAACAAACAGCTCTACAATAAAGGAATCAAAATACCTCAGCAAGGTCTATAAAATTTATCTATCTTTAGTTTTTACAAAAATCTTTACCCAACCATCTTGAAAAATGCTTAAAATGGAATGTGAATCAATCATACCTACCTTTCGACCAATCTCACAGACATCCAAAGGATCATTATCTCCCTTGGTCCCAGTTGATTGTTCTACATGGTCTACATCTTCCCATGTCTGAAAAAAAAACATGATTCATTTTATATTGACTGTGTTGAAAGTTCAGAGTTTTTGTAAATTGCTCTTGAGTCCCTTTCCTGGTTAGAATCAAAACTGTGTGTTGTTTCAGAAGAGGCCACTGGTCAAGTAAAGGATCAATTCCATGATAAAACAAACAGGACAGTTTTATAACCTGAAACAGAATTGAAACATTGCATTTGTAACATGATGGGGTTTTTAGTGCATCTCATTCCCATTATTATATAACAATTATTTTATATATATATGCATGTGATTTCAAGTATCTTCCTCAAGCAGGGCGGTAGTCTAACGGATAGAGTGTTGGCTGCTCACGCCCAAGGTTGTTGGTTCGATCCCCAGCTCGACCAGATGCCTCTCAAAAAACAACACTCAGTACTGGTTCTACCCAGGAAGCAGACTCAAGAACAGTTCATATAAACTCTGAGCTTTCATTGCAATCGAGCTAAAAGAAATTCGTATAAACTAAGTACCTTCCTTTACGAAATAAATACATAATTTCGCTGTATCTTCATATTTCAATGGGTTTCTATGTATGTTTTTTATATAGCATGTTAGTAGTCATGAATCTTTAACTAGATCCTAATCAAATAAAGTTATCAGTTCATGTATGTAAATTGTCCTTCCAGTTAAGATGCTTTAAATGTAAAACCATAGTATATAAGTCATGGTTGATATTACATCTATGATTTGTATTGTAGACAGGCACGCTCACCGTAATCTGATCTATACATTTGTATCTGGTTGTTCACAAATAATTATCTTCATATATATATATATATATATATATATATCAAAAATATTTTCTGACCTGGCATTGCTAACTGAATATTAAATACACAGCACCTATTACAAAGTAGAATGAGATCAATACAACACTTATTATCAACTTTTTTCTCCAACTTTAAGTTCTACATCTTACCATCCATGTACAATTATATACACATTAATATAACAGCAAGAGATTGTCAATATCTTTAGAGTGGTTTATATCTGATATTTATTTACTTTACGGATAAACCTCTCACTGCTGATCAATTGGAGCAAGCTGTTTCCACATTCAAATAGCCAGCTTTATTTAAAACCCACCTTATATCTAGTGCAGGATAAAAAATTATTTTTACACTTTACATGTATTTACATTTCGAAATGCAAGTCTAGTAATAAAACATTTTATCACTTAAGTTATCGTACAGGAGTATAATACATCCATGATATAATTTTGATATCAAACTAGTGTTACATCATTTCCGATTCACGGCTCAGCGTTACCATATAACTTAACAGCGTACAGAATACCAACAAATTGTTATACTGGTTCCTATAACAAGGCTGTTCAGAGTTCTTCCTTTTGTGGGTTTCACCTTACAAAAACACTGAGGTTTAATGTAGAAATCTATTTCTGTTAGCAAAATATTTCATTTTAAAACAGCTCTAATGCATGAAATTTAATTTGCAATTTACCAAGTTTCTAGGTATGAGGTAAATGCCATCATTTCAAACTGATGCGGGTATTTAATGACTCGCCCCAAATCAGAGATTTTAAATTTGATGCCTTGGGGCAATATCAGTTGAAAGGATGCTGATTTGGACTAATATATTACTGATAGTTGGCAAGTTTCAGGAATAGTCTATCGCTACACAGCACGCATTTGACGTGTGATCAGCGCTTTGTATCACACGTTCTGTCGGTTCACCAAAAAAATTGTTTACGTCTTTAATTTCATTGATATACCGTTTGCCATAAGGCATACTTGTTTGCTTGTATTGTTGTTGTTTTTTTCAAATGGACAAAGAAGCTTTGCTGGTACCGTCAGATCAAAAATTAATTGGGTCATTTAGAGATCTGTATACATTTAACATGTATGACATTAGTTAAGAAAAGTGATCAAACCTTGATGTCGGACCAAAAATGTTTGCATTAGTCATATGACCTAGCATTTGGTATTAAATAAGCTAACTGAAGTAGAGATCTGTGCACCATCAATGTAACATGAACTAAATAATTAATATAAAATTCCATACCAGTAATATATCTTTGGCTTAATTTTATCCATTATTTTGATTTATTTCCACCATATTACTAACTTCGCAATCCGACATCAGTGCTTTCATTTTTTAAAACAATATGACATAAACATGTCACTTTCAAGGACTTGAAATCATGTTTCACTCTTGCATCATCCCTATGAAGTTAGCCCACCCAGTGTCATCACATCCATCAAAGAGACACAGTTAATGTGTTGTTTCATTCAATACATGCAATGGAATTGTGCAGTATGTGTTCACTTAAAATAGGGTTTGTCAATAAGAATTTATATTCCAATTTCAATAACTTTCATTAGATGCAAATGTTTTTTAATGAATTTTATAATACTACTGGAGACAGATTTGAAAGAGTTAGTATGCAAATTTACAAATAGTCATACATTGTTTAGCGAGAATAATACTGCTATTGGCTACTCTGTTTAAATGTCGCATTCAATAAAAAGTGCTTCTGACAATGTTCAAAGCACTGAATGTGGCATTGACTCGAGACGAACTGAGGCTATATCCAGTATACACGATACTTTCGGTTTATATCCTGAATTTATTTTTTATGTGAAATTGATTGAAACTGGTTCATTTAAAGGAGAATACATGATGTTGGTAATAAAAATGTACAGATTTAGAAAAGTTTAAAATCAAACACAGATAGTATGAAAAATAAATGAACTGATAACATTGCGGTATCAGGCCTTCTAAAATTCCAAAATGCAAATCTGTCCAGGTTTTTTACTACCGTAAGAATCGCACTTATTTTAAAAAAAATCACTATATGACATATGCATACACCACCCACCATGTCAGCTGCACCATGTATTTTCTCCGTTTATTCATTAATAGGGAACGATTTCAAGTTTATTTGTGTATTATTTATAACATACTTTATCACATTGTGTACATTTTAATGACTGACATTATGTTTCCGCTTTACTGAATAATTTTCATTATATTAAAAACGCTCGATCGAACCGGAAGTGACGCAAGTTCTGGAAGCTGCGTGAAATAATCACCGTGAAAACCAATGTAACCGTTCATTCAACTTTTTTATTTTTGATATGCCTTGTGCTGTAGCTAGCCACTACGTACAATTACCAAAGCCAGCTCATATATAGTTATTTTTAAAACAAATGAAACAAACAAGTAACACTGCACGTTTTATCAAATGTTTTAAATGACGCAAACAATATTCGGTCCGACCGTCCCAGCTTCGGCAAGCGGTATATCAAAGAAATTACGGACGCAAACACAATCTTTTGATGAACCGACAGTATGCTATGGGTTGCTGATCACACATTGAAGGTGTGCTAAATAGCGATAGACTCTTCCGATAAACTCCCCCTAATATCATTAATGGTTTAGTCAAAATTTACATCATTTCGCACAGCAGGTGACAAAACAATCGGATTATTGGGTCAAATGGTATTGCTGCAAGGCGTATTTCACAGGTCATATGGCATGGATAGAGCAATTTATGAGAATTTATATGACCGATAGAAAATATCTGGACCGATTTATTTATTAAACTTTGAAAATATCTGGACCGATTTTTTATTAAACTTTGAAACGAAAATCGGTTTTGAACTTCAGAAATCGGTCCAAAAAACGAAAAACCGGCAATTTTAGAAGGCCTGTGCGGTATATATATATATATATTCTTACAGCAATAAAAACCCTAGACAGATCTGCATTTTGGAATTTTAGAAGCCCTGCTCAAAATATAATATAGGATCTGTTTCTGCTGAACTCATTGTACATATTGCAACTGTCTGTATCTCATTCCTTTGAAAATGATACTTGTATCTTTACTATTTCAAAAACTAGATATTTTAAGCTTTCTATATTATATCAATATCAATATTTTTTTTGAATTAGTTAATAAACAAAAAAATTAATATGCACTGACAGCTACCCTTTCTAATAACAAGGATAGTGTGCTTGACTATTTCCATGCTGTTTAAAAACAATTATTTCATTCAGGAAATAACTACCAAATGGAAGACAATTAATATAAAGACTCAAGTGGTAAAATTTGTACAAAGTGGTAATTTTTCCCAATAAAATTTTTTCAGTCGGTGCTTTTTTCGTGGGTCAGTCGCGCAAGGGGAAACAAACAATATTTAAATTTAGGCCTCAGACAGTTCACCCTAATATTGTAAAGTCTCATATGAATAAGACAAAAAAGAGCCGACAGTATATTTGGTCAGAGAACCAGACTAATTTATGAAAGATAGAAGTTAGTTACACAATTATACGTAACATCTGAGCAAATAAAGTGTTAATCAGAAGTAAATATTGGTTGAAAAATCTCTTTGTGTTTAAACTTTAGTCTTTCTTTATGGTGAATTAATCTCAAAGTTTGTATAAGGCTTTTCCCGGTAAATTGGAAAGAGACCCAAGCTTTTGAAATTGGGGAAAAACCAGCTTGTTTCTTTAGCAAAATTGGAAAATAAAATGCAAAACTAAAAAGAGCTGCCAGAGGACAATGAGCTCGATTATTTTGATGCTGTTCTAAAACAACTTTTTCAGAAAATAAGTACCAAATAGAAGATACATATATATACAATAAAGGCCATTAACATGGGGGTACCGTATAGAGAGTATTGTATAGTGACCCCTCCCCTATCTTTATATGCTTAGTGATTATCACATTAAACATGTGTTTTGTGATCATAATTTGTTTTAGCATTCATGAATCTACAAGAAATTCATCACAACAGTTAATTTTGAAAAAAATAAATTTGGGGGAAGGGGAGGGTCACTTTACCATGGCCGTTGTAAGGTGACCTCCAACCCCCATCTTTTTATGTTTAGTGATTATCACATTAAACATGTGTTTTGTGATCATACTTTGTTTTAGCAAACGGAAGGAAGGAGGGACGCTGTGCTTACTATATGCCACCCAAAATTTTTTTATTTTTTGTGGCGGGGGGTGGGGGGGGGGGGATTTTATTGTCCGATATCAGAGAAAAAACATGCAACCTAATGGAAAGGTATAAATATAAATGAACTTTATTATAAATAACTTATAAATAAAGATTACAACATGACCGGTTTTACAAAATATATCGAGGTCATTGAGGCCATGAAACATTTATCTTTTTTTTCTCATAGCTGTGAGTTGAAATAAGCACAGCTTGGTATAGAATATATACATGTTCTATTATTTTGCAATGAATAAAAATAAGATAAATATGTACCATATAAAAATGTAAGAGATAAATATAAGTCAAATTACAGGTCATTAATGATAGATAATAAACCATTACCAATCTTTTTTCACACTTTATCAACTTACCTGAGGAAGAGCACCATAGTTCCAGATGTAACCATGGTGAGGGAAACAGTTCTTCACAAAGCGGACCTTGCCTTTCTTTACATCTTGCTTAATTGGATTAAGCTTCTCCTCCTTACAAATCTTAAAACAAAAGAAGACGTCCTCCATTAAACAAAACATTTGTTCACTATTTAACAATAGAATACCTAACATTTTCAAAAACAAGAGCTCTGTATAGAGGATGCTCTAGTCTGACTCATAGTGGCCATAGCAATTTTTGAATTTCCACATTTACCCTCTTTGGGGGGTCGTCTTAGCAACTTATGGATAAATACCCCCACCACACCTATACTGAACAAAAACTTAATTGCTATGAAATGGAAATACTTTAAATTCCCATACCACATTCATCTGTAAAAAAAAACATAGTCCCCTGTATAGAACCCTTATACAACCCAGCCCCTTATTTTGTTGGAACTTCAATCACCCACTCTTTGCGATTTGTTATGAGTAGAAATGATTCAAATTTAAAAAAGAAGTTTTTCTGTACACATTGAAAAAATTCAGCTTTCCCTATAATATTCCTATGTAAAAGTCACATTACAGGGCCCAAATATATCACAGCCCCTTGATATGCAGAATCTTCAATCCTTGCTGATGTAAAGATAATTTATATCAAATATGAACTAGTTTGACTTAAAGGTTATTGAGAGGAAATTTGTGAAAATTCCCAATTTTAATCTTATTGCCCTGTCCGCCCTCTGGCCGCTTAAAGAAATTCAATCCTCTTTATTGAACAAAATCAAATTTATTGTTACTAGACAATGCTTTAGATATCAAATTGAACAACATATTCACCCAAATGGACAAAAAAATGAGAAATTTCCATTTTCCCATAGTATTCCTATGTAAAACTCAAAGACCCTTACAGGGCCTCTATACATCCCAGTGTATGTCCCTTGGTTTGTACAAATTTAGATTTCTTAATCATAAGGATAATTTATATTAAATATGAACAAATTTGACTGATCGAAAATAAGATTCATGACAATGTTCAATTTTAATTATTGTGTGACCCCACCTGGCCCTTTTTAGAAAGTCAATCCTTCATATTGAACAAAATTATATTTGTTATGACTAGAAATTGTTTCAAAACTCAAACTGAATATAAAAAGTCATAAATGAATGATTAAAAAGAGAATTTTCCGTTTTCCAATAATATTCCTATATAAAACTCAAAGTCCCCTTACAGGGCCCTATAAATACACGAAAGCTCACACAGACTCAAAGTGTTGTCATGACCCTTGATTTGAACAATCTTTAAACCCATACTTATTGGAATAATCCATATCAAATATGAACAAATTTGGTTGACCAATTGTTGAGAAGAAGATTGATGAAAATTATTTTACCCACCCTGGCCCCTTATGGAAAGTCAATTCTCCTTATTGAGCTAAATCTTATTTCCTGTGACTAGATGATACTTCAGAACTCCAACTGAATAATACTTTTGCCTAAATAGATGAAAAAAAAAAGAGAATTTTCTGTTTTCCCATATTATTCCTATGTAAAAATTTATTATAATGACACGTGTCCCCTAATTGAACTCTAGGGGCAGGGTTATTTTTTACCCTAGGGGCACCATTTGGACAATCTAACAAAACTATAGTTGGTTTTCAATACTACAAATATAAACATTTTGAAAATCTGTTAGGCCGTTTGTGAGAACTTTAATTTTGGACTTTTTTTAGTAATGGTGGCCATCTTGAATTCCAATTCGAAAAAAATCTTCTGTTTAGTCTCCTATGCAATAGAAATATCCATGTGAAGTTTCAGTTTAATTGGCCTAGTGGTTTCAGAAAAAGTGCTGCTAACAGACTTCAGAGACGACAGACAACGCGCCATCGCATAAGCACTTCTGGCCTTTGGCCAGTAGAGCTAAAAATCAAAGTTTGAAATGTGCGATATTGTCTTCTGCTTTTTCATATTGATGGAAATTGTAAGCGTACATTTGGTATCACTTTTTTGCAGTTTTTGTTCGGTAGAAGTGTATATATATATGCTGGGGGTTTATAAACACATAGGCATTTACAGTTGTTTAGGGAATACATCAAAACAAGTCTAATTCTTATAACAGTAAAAAAAAAAACAACCTAAACCAATTCGCATTTTTGAAATTTAAAGGCTCATGTTTTTCGTTTTCAGTCAGTTTTACTTTTCCAGATGACAGAATACATGTTTATTTGATCACTGAGAAACTTTGCAAACGAAAAAATAAATAAAAAGCACATAATAAAGAACGGTTTTGTTTATAAATTAATGTTCATCTCTCTCCGATAAACACCTTCAGCAGAAAACGGGGAGTTGCGAAGCTTGTTCAGAAATGCGTTAGTCGGTAATTTATGATCAATTCACTTCAGAGAGAAACACAGTATGGGGAACTATTGGGATGTGGTTAAAAATCAAATAATCACTTGCAGTTAGATTGTTTTTAAGAATATCCCCATTATTTCCCTCAGTGTATTATTGAACTGGAACCCACAAGCAAATTTAATGCATGTAAGCGACAAAATGTCCATATAAATCAGAAGTTAAATAACTTTTTTTAATTATTCGACTAAACAAATCACCCTTGGTAGCCTCTCAATATTGACTGCGATAAAATGATTTGTGTTGTAATAGCGTGTGCGATAGTATTTATAACGTGTATATGCAAGGGAGGATCCTGAGCAAGAGTTACTAGACCGAACTAGTATTCCATACTCATTGTTTTTCAGTTGGTATAAATACAATAATGTGTACTACATTCGATACAGTTTTATTGCAGACATTAATATATTTTTAAAAAAAAAAGAAAACCCAATAGCGAATTATATTATTATTGAAGCCGTAACTTTTCTAATCTTATTAATGAACCCTTTATCTAAAGGTCTTAATCCGCATGCTACCACTGCAGTATTCATTTGTGTGCTTCTGAACACTGGCGGAGGTATGAGAGCAACCAAGTCATTACGGAATTACAAAAATGTAAACAAAAGCTAATAGTTTCGTCTACTTGTCTAAGAACAACACAGTCACTAAGGGGTCTACAGGAATGGTTTTAGCAATACTATAAACACATTCAATTACAATCATTTTTGTTATTATCAAAAAGTGTGCATTTCGGAAGTTGACCAAGGCTTCAAGAAGCTCTGCTTGGAGCTAAACAGTTTTTGAAATACAGTGCTTAATACATGAAATTGTGCTTTGGTGTAATATTCATTGAAGAAAATTAGATAAATAGTACCTCCATTTTATGGTTTGTCCATCTTGGAATTTCTACCACCATATTGCACACTTTGTTGCATTCATCAGCATACAAAGGTATATCGTGGAATGGAGAGATTGGCTTGTCATCACTGTTAGCTAAATTAAGATAAATCAAATTACATTTCATAAATTTATTATATAACAATAAATATAGATTTTACAGAGAATACCACTGGTACTTAAATAAATATGAATACCAAGCTGAAATAATTCAGCTATCAATTATTAATTAAGGATGTCAACGAATATTCGGTCATACATCCGAATATTCGAATGTCATATTGATATTCGAATATTCGCAACAAAAAAAAAATATTAAAAAAAAAATATAGTAAATTCAAATTGTTTTCTTTATTTATTTTCAATTTCAATATTTTTGCCACAAATGGTTTTGAAAGGTGTTATATCAACCAGGTTAAGACACGGTATTTATCGATTTCCTCCCAAGAAGGGTATCAAATGGACATTGTCAAGGTGATAAGGAGTCCTGGTCGGTAATCCTTTAATTGTTTCCCTTAGGCAATTTTAATCATCGATATATTATTTACCAATATTATACCTAATTGAAGAGCACACTTCTTTGATTTGAAGGCCTTTTATGTACTTGTGAATAATAAATGCATCAAGTAGTTGACGAATTTACTTATATATATATATATATATATATATATATATATTTTTTTTTTTATGTTTGTTTTTCAATTTCATTTATAACTAGTTAATTACTTATAAACCATACAAACATACGAATATTTAACTTAGTAAAGCAAATATAACATAGCATTTATTAATTAATTATTATTAATTATGCATCATCGAGTTCCACATCATGTTGAATCTTAACGACAATGATATTTCAATTGTTTGCTTTTTAGTATTTATACATCAGCACCGTTTCCGCTGAAAGAGAAAGTAACAAATATGGCGAGTAAAAACGTTCGGGATAGAAAGTTGATGATTATTTATTTTTAAGATCTTGACCGAATATATTCGAATATTCGTTCGAAAGAATGACCGAATATTCGAATATCAATATTGCCATTCGCTGCCATCCTTATCATTAATCAATTATCAAAATGATTACTTTATATTGTCGAGATGACTATGTTGACATTAAAAAATGTGTTTTAAGTAAAACATGTATAAATTTTATTTTACTGTTGACAGTTGTTTTGCAAACATAAAAAGGTAAAGTTATAGTTATGTTGGTCACAATATTGATTTCTAAATTATATTACATAACATGAAATACTAAGAGTTTATTTTATCTGAAGGCTTCTTATAAAACAAGAAATGTCACTGGTAAGTGTTAGTCTGGTAGATGATCCATGTATTTTCACTGAACCTTGCATGAGAGTGTATAGTAATTTTTTTTGCTAAAATGGCCTATATAATTTATATAGTTCTTTGATTTTATGTTGGATGACATTTTGTCATTATTGACCATTTGAATTAAACAAGATCGCGTCCAAAATTGCCGCCAATTTGATTGAAATGCAATATTTAGACGAAAATTACTTAAGTTTGGCATTATTCATACTTAAGGATACTAGGTATTGATGTGTTTGATATTTAAGTGACAAACTGAGATGATATTTTGTCATAATTGGGCATTTCGAACCAACAAGATGGTGCCCAAAATGGCCGCCAATTTGCTCGGAATGCAATATTTGATAAGAATTACTATTAGGTATAAAGTTATTTACACATGCAAGTGTATAGTAATACTTTTTGGCAAAAATGATAGACTATATACATATATAGCTCTTTAATTATATGTTGGATGATATTTTGTCATCATTGAGTATTTTGAAATAAATGAGACGGCATTCAAAATGGTCGCAAATTTGCTCAAAAAGCAATATTCAGATAAAAATTTCTACTAGATATAAAAAAATTCATACTAAAGTATACTTTTGATGTGTTTGATGTTTAAGTGATGGACTGGGATGACATTTTGTCATTGATCATTTTGAAATAAACAAGATGACGTCCAAAATGGCCGCCAATTTACTCGAAATGCAATATTTGGATGAGAATTACTATTAGGTATGACATTATTCACACATAAAAGTGTATAGTAATATTGTCTTATTAAAATGATAAGTCTACCTATAGTTATTTGATTTTATGATGGATGACATTTTGTCATCATTGAGTATTTTGAAATAAACAAGATAGCATTCAAAATAATACATTGAAGGGAATAAAGGGGACGTTCTTAAAAACTATCTAACTGCAAGCGGTAATTTAATTTTTAACAGCATCCCATACAATTCCCCATACTATGTTTCTCTCTGAAGTGAATTGATCATATATTACCGGCCGACGTGTTTCCGAACAATCTTTGTAACTCCCCGTTTCTGCCGAAGGTGTTAATCGGAAAGACAAGAACATTAATTTGTAAACAAAACCTGTTCTAAATTATGTACTAATTATATGCTCTATATTTATTTTTTTGTTTGCAAAGTCTCTCAGTGATCAAATAAACATGTATTGCATAATTTTCAAGTGTAAAACTGACTTAAAATAAAACTAAAAACGACCGTTAAGGAAGTTAAATGAGCCTTTAATTATCAGATATTACAGTAATACTTCATATCCAGTGTGATTTTATTCCCAAAATGAAAGATAAATTATTCATTTTGGGACTATTGGTTGATTTGCAAAGTCTTTGGACCTGTCATACCAAAGCCTAAATTCAAATATTGTTTGTCAGCTGTGTTCAGCCAACCCACAACAATCATATTAAGAAAAAAATTACTGTGACGCCATGACGATTTCTTGCAATTTAGCCATTGTGATGTACATGTATAGTGAATACATCCAAATAAAAA